>OX031008.1:125868362-127068362 GCA_943735925.1 Pollenia amentaria
ATATATACTATATGTACTACATCTGGCATTTCGTGCTAGTAAAATAGTATTCAAAACTCCAATAAATCGTGTCTGGCTAGAATCCAATCTGGCACATCTTTAACCAGTAGCCATAAGGAATAAATAAGTCCTTAAGTTGGTGATGACAATGACAATGACAAGTTGTGAATTAAGTAGTTTCAGTGCTTTAAACCTGAGCAGATTTTTTGACCTGCTGACAAGTCTCTTTGTGCGTTTTTCCCATTAATAACCTTTTTGAATGAGAATGAGCCTTATTTGTACAAACTTATGCCCAGAGGAGGCTAATCTTTATTGCGATGCGAAATTGGTAGCAAATGGAGTGATTGGTACTCTTTAGTGCGTTTGATTCTTTGTGTTTCGAATTTTCCCCCCCAAAATCATCACTATCTATTTTATAGGTTAACTGTATTAACGAATACAAAAACTCATATACAAGCGAATTCACTCTTGTGGACCAAAAATATTTCTGCTTTCAGAAAAAACAATGTTTGTTTACATAAAAAACTAGTTTGTATACAAGCTTTGTCAACTCGAGCACCGAAAAAAATAACCATATGTTGACTTGACCCTACCTTCTAGTAAATTCGCGTTGTGTACAAGTAAATACGGGTATATTTTAAGTAAAATTAGCTATTATTCAAATATTTCACAAAACATTCATTTTCATTTTATTTCTACATTTCTTGTTCAAGTGGCTTAAGATACGTTAATGGCCTGGGGAAATTTTAAGAACTTAAACATTATTTTACCAAATTTTGTGTTTTATTTATCATTAGAACGATAATTTTGTACACATTTAAATTTTTTACATTAAATTACAACATTCTTACAAAAACTGAAAAAAATTATTTTTTCCTCCTTGTTAATGAACATTCATACTTAAGAGGCGACGAGCCACGATCAGCCCAATTTTTTGCGAAACATAGTTTTATGATGGGAAGAACATTTGTAGGGGGAGTTACGGTACAATTTCGCAAATATGAAAAAAGGCGCTCCAATGTTAACCAAAGGTTGGCTTAAACAAAAAAGTATGTAAAATATGGAGGAAATAGGACTATTGCAAGAAATTTTTATAAATTGAAATTTGATTCATTGAACTCATTCAAAAAATGAAAATGGTTAATAAAAAACAAAAATTAATTAATACATTTTATAAAATAATTTTTTACTTCACTCTTGGTTTTTATTTATTTCTTCTTCTTTAATATTTGCCATTCACAGTATTCGATACCATGAAACTAAACCAGGTATGGGAGTTTTAATTTGACTTGAAATGGTAATAAAAATTAATTGATTGGAAATTTCAATTAAAATGGTTCTAAAAATAAATTTTAATGAATTAAACATTATATTAATAATAAGGAAGAATTAAATTTGTGGCGTTTGTTTTAGCATTCTAAAAAGATTTTTACAAATTCAGGTCTGGTGTAATTCCAACAATATTTAAAACATAAAAATCAATAATTATTTTTTATTGTTTAAGCTTTAGGTGTTTTTATTTATAAAAAATTAAATTTATTTATTTTTATCGATAATTCGCTAACCTTTGTTGATGACATATTCTGCATTATTACTGAATGTGGGATAGATAACTTGTTAGAAATAAATAATGAGTTTAATAGTAATATTAAATTCACTTTGGAAATGGAAAGTAATTCAAAATTACCTTTCTTAGATACTTTAATAATAAGAAAAAGAAATAATTTGTTAATAGATTGGTATCAAAAACCAAGAGCATCAGGCAGAATTTTAAATTATTATTCTGGACACAGTAAATGGATTATTGTAAATACTGCGAAAAATTTAATTAATAGGGTACTTACAATTAGTGACAAGTTTTATCGCAGGGAAAACATAATTAAAATTAGAAATATATTAAGGGAAAACAATTTTCCAAATAGTTTGATTTATGGATTAATTAATCAATATAATGATAGGAGTAATGGGAATTCAGGAATTACTAGTTCAGTAGAACCAATGATATACAAATCATTATCATACATATCCAATGTTTCGGAGAGAATAAAAAAATCGGGAATCTTTGACACTGACAAATATAAAGTAGCATACAAGGCTTATAACACATTGAACAGTTTATTTAGCAAGAAATTACACGCCAATGTACAGAAAAAGTGTGTCTGTAAAATTTTTTTTCAGAAAATTCCCGCTTTGAACTGTCAAATAAACTGACGCATAAAAACGAGGTGAGAAAAAAACATTACCACTAAAAAAATATTAATTAAATATACAAAATGCAATGAATTATAACATGGAAGAGATAAGTATTTTGTTTTTGACTAATTTTTTCTTTGTTTAATTATTTTGCTTTTAACATTTTTGAAAAATATACGAATGTTATCAAAGCAATTTTGTAATCAACAAACATTCAAGTCGCACTTTACATTTTTTGGTGTAGCCGACGGTTGTATTTTCGCCGCCGTCATTGAAAATTTTTCAATTTTAGTAATTTTGGCCGCCGTCAACGATATGTGTTACTGGCGTCCTCAACGTCTGCAAGTTCACGTCGGCGTCGAGTGGAATATTATGACATTTATAACGTAACGACGTAATAACTTTTGATAGTTTTGAACATGAGTTACAGACAAACTTTTTTCTCACTTTTCGAGAAACGATGGAATATTTTGTTTCACATATTTTCGATGCGAGAAGTTCTCACCAAAGTTACAGAACATGGGTACAGGTCTACATTGGTACAACGAAGAACAAATTAAGGACTAGGGTTGCAGGGCATAAATCGGATCAAAAATATAGGGACATTAATTCTAAAAAAACAACATTAAGTCATCATTGTCATCAATCTAATTACTATCCAAATTTTAAAGAAGCATCGGTTTTAAACACTGAAACTAACTACGCAGATATATTTAAGAAATTTTACACATAATTAATACACCAACGACTCAAAGAACAAATTTTAAAGCAGACACAGAACATATAGCGAATAATTATAGGAATTTAGTTATTAAGAGATAAAAGATTAGATATAATATAAATATACCAATCGCAGCCGTGGAATAAGAGGGTTCAATTTGCACCTAAACTACATAAAAATTAGGACCTTCTTGTCCTTAGGTTACGCTATAAATATAAGTATGTAAGATTAAAAATAAGTTTATTATCTTTGTTTCCGTTTTTATTTGTTTCGGTTTTTGACATTGTACAATGATTTTACAAAAACAAATAGCTTGTGGTTTTTGTACGAGTTGTACTACCGAGATTACCTGGAATGAATTCGCCTTGGTTTATAGATAGGAAATTTTTTCAGTTACAGCCAATTTTCACGATGATTTAAAAGACATGTCTTTTTTGTATTTCTTTTTTAAAGAAACTTCCAAAAACTTGTTAAATTTTCACCATGTTTCTTTTCTTTGCAGTCAGAGCTGATTTTTTCTTAGTTTAATTAATTAAAATTTTTTATATTTCTATATTTTAATAAGCACATGTCATTTTGAAATAAGAATAAAACAGAAATTAAAAAACACAAATAAGTGCAAAGAGGAATGTCAAAAAAGAAACACAGAAATACGATTCATGTCTTTTTTTCTACCCTGCTTACTTCTCTACCCCGCTCACTATCAAACAAAAAAAGACATGATTTTAAAATAGGGGAAAAAATCATCGTGAAAATTGGGTGTTATATGAAAAAATTGTATTGTTTTTGAATTTTTTTTATGACAAATAGGTTTTTGAATTTAATTTATGACAAAAATTTTTTCATAATTTTGTTTTTTTTTTTTTTTTTTTTTTTTTTTTATTATTATTTTTGTGAATTTTTGAAATTTGAATTTGATTTTCTGACGATGCTAACCAAAGGCGAAATACCGATAAAAATAAATAAATATTTTATAAATAAAAAGATATTTGGGGTATTCACAAGGTGTGCTATCATGGTTTATTGTCATAATGTTCTAACATTTTACAATGGTTTAAAAATATTGTTGTTGGTTTGTAAATCCCTACAGCCAAAGAAACCTTTACAAAAATACAATTCCTGCAAAATATTAATAATTTCACAAATTTTATAATATTCCCAACTTAATTCTACTACTTATTTTAAATGAAAATAAAATAAGACATAATAGCTACAAAAGAAGCAGAATGTAAAAAAAACTAGATTTATGTTTATGTCTTAGTCATTCTATAGTTTTAAGCAGCTTCCGACAACCTGTAGCTCTGGTTAAAACTTTCTACCGATGTCTTACACTGCCACCTCGTCAGGAATGCATTTGTAATGACCACCCCATTACAAATGGAATTATGTAGTTACCATCATCACTACACTCTGTTTTACATCATCCGTGCAAAACCTTAACTGACTCATACTTAAATACAATATCTGTTTAATAATGGATATATAACGATGCCACAAATAATCTCATAAAAAATTTAATGCATGGGGCAAGAACATTTTTTTTTCTTCTTTTGTTTTTAATATGTACAACAACAATCTGCAAAAAACAACACAAGTGGATAGATAGTAACCGGTACAACAACCAGCATAAAAAAACTAAATAGTTTTTCTTTTGCAATAGCAATGGCAACAACAACAAAAATTATCATTTGTTGAAAGTTTTTTATGGCTGTTGGTTGTGTGTTGTAGTTGCAGTTCCTGTTCTGCTTGTATAGGGAACATAAGCAAATGATGGGGATGACAATAGATATTTCTTTTAGCATATTGTGCTAGTAAAACAGTGCACTATGGGACTGATTGAAAAAGTTTTACTTTATGTATTGAGGTGCACCTTATTCTTGGCGTTGCACTCTCATGAAAACAGCCAATTTATGTTTGTCTGGAGCAGAAAACATAATTAAATATTCACATCTCCAATAAATCGTGGCTGAAAAGAGTCCAGTCTGGTACAGCTTTAACTAGTAGCCCCTAGGACTTAATCAGTCTTGAAGTTGAGTATGCTAACCAGTGTTGCCAATGAAGAATTCAGAAATTACACATGACCGTGTATTAAATTACACATTTAAAGCAAAATTATTAAAACAAAACTAAAATGTATTGCCCACTCGACAGTCTTAAAATAAACTGCACAAACATTTTTTTTGTTTTATTAAAACAAGGAACAAATGTTTAAAAATTTGACAGTTTATGTTAAAAATTATTTCCTCAAAATAGGTTTCAACAATTTTTTCGCAATATATGTGCACATAAATATTTTTCCGGTAAATACATGGACATATTGTGTTGGCAATGAAATTTGGCAGGTGAGCACATATTATTGCTCGTGAAGACCCCATGTATATCCTTTATGTCCTTTATCCATGTATGTCCTTTATTTATCCAAAAATAATATGTATACAAAAATGTAAAATAAAATATTTAAATTAAATGTTCACAGAGAACATAGGGCGCTAAAATTCAAACTTGTTGACTTTTCTGTAATCACTCTGGTTTAAGAAGATTGACTGATTAGGCCAAAGCTTCTGATCCTAGAGTTGGGACTGTCAACAAACCGCTAGGCCGGCTAAATACAGTTGAGTTTCAGATATTGATTGTTATTGGATTGCTACCTAGTTTCTAGAGACGCATCGGTGTTAGCATGCACTCTGGATACACGGTACTGTACGCCTTCTCACTTAAGCTGCCATTACATTTTTGCTTCTTTCCGCTGTATAACTGCATCTAATCCATCTTTGGCATATACAAATTTTCAAAACTTTCGGAACTCCTGTCAGCTCTACAGATACCGTGGGCGGAGAACAAGAATATTTATATTGCCAAAATTAAGTTAGTACGCTCCCTTTGCTGAGCACAAAACTGTTGTCAAATTTAATATGCTTTGGATTTTCTTACGAAGTGTATGTTTAAAGCATACCCTAACATTTTTCTACTTCTGGTCATCGATCTTAATTCCGTTGTGGTGTGTTGAACTTAAATTTATTTTTAAATTTTTGTTATTTGTTTTGATTTTGGTTTAGACGCAGTTGTTGGGTAAAGTTATCTTCAGATCTAACAAATATTTGACGATAAAATTCAAAAAAAAAACGTGCCTTTATTACTCAATTTCATTATGTAATTTAGAAACTGTTAAATGATGTTTGATCTAGTCAAACGTTTTGCAAAAGCAAATAGTTTTTTAAAAAAAGTAGTGGTTACGTGTAGGACGTCAAATATTTAATAGCCCAATAAAAAATGGAGCTTCCATCGCCGCAGTTCTGTAAGGGGGAAACGTAAATGTTTCGCTTAACATATCGCTTACGGAAGACATGAATTTTATATGGCGAGTTCCCACTTTGAAGCAAAACATTTTTGTCACAGAAAGCGCTTTTTTCAGCGCATATAAAAATTGGTAAATGTAACGAACAGCGTTACACACTGAACTTTTGTTACCGTTATTCTCTAACATGCTTCCTTACAAACCTACTTCGTAGTAAGGGAATGTCGTGGCTCTTTAAATTTTATATATTTTTTTTTTAATTTATTAAGAATTCGTTCACTTGCCTTACTGTACCTCTGTATGTCTTATTGCGTAGCTCATAAAAATGTGCTTACTTTTTAAAATGTACCATTAGTGCTTCGCATAATAAGAACATTTTTTATTGGGAGGTGTGAACATAGCTTAACTATTTAAACAAATAGAATATGGGAACTTTTTATTTTTCATAATTTTTTTTAAATTATATTAACCATTTTTTAGAATGTGCTTCTTTGAGTTGTGTTTCAATTTATAAAGCTTTTTATAAATTAAAAATGCATTACATTCTGCTAGTGTCTGATACTCGTCATTGTTAAATTTTCTGTACATACAAAATTTACGTCATTGCTAATCAAAGGATAGCTAAAGTAAAAACATGTAACATGAAGATACATGATATTCTGGTAATGTTTAAAGTCATTCCTAAGTAAAAGTACATATATATAGCTTCAATGTTAACCAAAGGTTGGCTTAAGCAAAAAAGTATGTGAAATATTGAGGGAAAAAGACTATTAAAAAAGTTTTATAAATTGAAATACAACTCATAGAAGCACATTCAAAAAAATGTTTAATATATTTAACTATTTAAAGTTGTACTGGTATCGCACAATTTTCGAAGCGTCATCCACTAGTCATCGGTCGACCTAAGCCTAAGTATAGGAAGGCGGGAGCTTCGAGAATCCGCTTCAGAGTCATTTGGTCTGCACCAGTAAAACGTCTGAGTTATATATGGTTTCCCACCAGTCTCGTTGAGTTATTTTTGGTTCTCCCCCAGACATACACTTTAAAAAGGTATTCCATTCGCCAATGCGAGATAAAACATAAAACACAGGAAAAGAACAAAATCGGCCTGTTTGCCTTTTAAAAATCAGGACAAAGCTGCTTCCCCGTCTAGAACAATTTTACGAATGTTTTAAATTTGTAAATAGAAATTTTTTATTTCAAGTGCCAGCTGATAGAAATGCACTACCGTGAATAAATAAAATCAGTATAATTCACAATAGAGCTTTTATTTAATCTGGAATGCTCCATAATACCAAAAAAAAAAAAATTTTGTCCGATCAGGTAATTCGACTGCTGCCGAGACCCGAATTTCGTTCATAACAACCATCAATCATTTAAATCATTTTGCCTTTGCATACCTCATACATAGATAAAATATATTATCTATTTCAGAATATGCGACAAGTCCTTACAACTTAATTATATAAAAAGAAAAGAGTAAATATTGGTATTTCAGTACGAGTATATATTTTCAATAATGTCTTTGTTCGGGAGGTGCCACGCCCACTTTTCCAATCCCGCCCATATTTTGTGGGATGCTGTGTATTGATAACATAAGGGTATGTTTTATTTTGGGCATAACACTTCCAAAAATAATTTCAGGGTTTTCGGAAAATATATTCTGCTAAACATTTCTGATATTTTGATATATAAAACGTGTTCATATGTCATTCTAGGGCCCTAAAAAATTTTCGAGTATTTTCAATAATGTCTTTGTACGGGAGGTACCACGCCCACTTTTCCAATCCCGCCCATATTTTGTGGGATGCTGTGTATTGGGAACGCATATACTTTTTACGAATCATATTTAACGGCATGGCCACACATCAAACTGATTCATCAAAATTAAGTATGTGTTGGTAATATCTAGTTTCGCTTAGTGTTCGTCCAGACTTGCAATTTTTGTTGCTGAATTTTTTTAAAAATTCTGCTTTGAAATTCCTCTTCTCCTTTTTATATTGTATGTAGAAATACAAATACACCTACAACCAACTTCAAGTTAACAAGTGTGAGAATAACAAAATAAAACCGAATTGCAGAGTACATAAAACTCAGTACCCCTCTTCAATCTGCTCCCCCTCTCTTTCTAATAAACTCAAGAATTGCTGCAACAAAAAATGCAAGTCTGGACAATGAATAAGCACAGCCACACATCAAATTCAGACCATCAAACTTCCTTTGAAGTTGTTGTAATAAGAAAAAAATATATTTTTTGTCGGAAAACATTAAAATATTTGTCAAATAGTAAAATTTCCAAACAAAAAGTTTGAAAAATAAATATTTTTCATAAATTCTTAAACATAAATAAAATTTTAAGAATTTTCTTGCTGCAGACACATCAAACTGGTGCAAATCGTAAGTATTTTATTACTTCTGTAATTAATTTTTTACTTAGAAATAATTTATAGAGCAATTCCATATGAAAGCGATCATCTTTTGGACGACCCCTCTCCGATTTTAAAATAAATAGTCTCAATCGATTGCCCAGCAAAAAATAATGTACCTACATATTTTTTTTTTTTATAGTGACTGGTTTAGTGGTGGTGTACACCACTGTCATGTGACAAAATTGAAGAATTCTTCATAAGGGACCTCATTGAAAGTTGTTTTAAAAAAAAACTACTAAAGCGATCGCAACGAGTGATAGCTCGTTGGAAAGGTATTATAATCAGGCTTTAATTGAAAAATAAAATTTTCCTAATTTTTCTTAGAAATTTACCTTTAAATTTTCCCAAGAAAATTAAATTTTCCGATTTTCCACAGAAGCTCCTAAATTTTCCGGCTAATTTTTTTTTTTTGGATTCCTCATAATTTTTGCTTTAAGAATCAGCAATAAAAAAATGGGCCGCGACTCCTTGTTTGGACAGGAGAAGAGCATTTAAGAGACCACCTTGTTAAAAATACATTTTAAAAATTATTTTACAGTTAAAAATACATTTATGAAGAAAAAATCTTTCTTATTTTGCTGCTTATACTTAATTACAATATTTATTAAAAATTTCAATTGTCTTGGCATCATTATAAAATTAAATTAACTTTAAATTTAGCACGTCGGCAGATGAAGAGTACCGCTTTACATTAATTGACATATCAGAAATATTTGGTATGAAGCAATGAAACTTTTGCGTTCCAGTTATAGTTTTGACATTATTATATCTGTTTTGAATTCGTCGCTCCATGGCATCGTGTTCTTTTTGAGTGCATAAAACTGTGTTAATGGCAATTTCCTTGCTTTGAATCCACGAAAACAAATGTTGTACATTTAAGATCTGGTCAGTATATGGCCTTTGCAAACTTGCATTAGTCGCCATGCGTTTTAGGGTTCCATCTAACGCATCGCATGGGCCCTTACCGTGGGACGTCGCGAAAAAGTGCCACTCGACCTTGCAGTTTTGTTCTTCTTCAATTATGCAAAGATTGTAAAAATTTTTTTTATTCTTGTACTGAGAAGCCGCGCCGTCTGAGAAAAACCTTACTTTGTCGATTGCATCGAATTTTGATCTTAAGAATTCAAACAGTTTCATTTGAAATAAATAAACGGACACATAATTATGAGCTAAACTCTCCGCGACAACAACAAGGCTTACGGTCTGTAGTTCGTTATCTTCGTTTTTGAAATAAATGCAAAAAGGATGCACCGTGCACTTGTCGTTTGCCCAGTGATAAGCCTGAATTTCATCCTGAACGAGAAAAGTGTAATTCTCGGCAAAGTCGCTTATCACAATGAATTCATTTTGGGCTAATTTCTCCTTACTTTCCTTTAGAAATTTCGATTGCATCTCGGATATGAAATGGTGCGCCTTCAGTTCATTCAACTTGAATCCGAATTCCTCGATGAATTCCGGAATCTGCTTTACCACGGTCTCAAGGGAACATCTGCCGCTGCTAATTATCCACTGTTTGAAATGCACCTCCTGAATTAACAGCTGTTCAAACTTTTCCGCCAAATATTGCTCTAGCTCGTCAATCTTCGGACAATTGTCGCATTTGGACAGATGACAATTTTCCGTGGGGTATGCGCACAACGACTTCGACAGGAGGTCCCTATATGTTTCAATTTCACCGTGAAATACTTTCAATTTCTTGCATGGAAAGAAAATTAAAAAATGAGAAAAAAGGCAAGGTTATGAGTGCAATCGCGACAATATTTGATGAAGGCTCTGATAACGAATGCAGTCAAGCAGATGACGTTGATGACGGCAAACAAATGATTGAGCAGTTGAAAAGAAAATTCAATTTAGCGACCACTTTTCCGGAGAAATATCTCATTTTATCTGTGCTGCCTCAATCATGGTCTATACCCAATATTTCTGAACAGTTTCAAACATCTTTTTACATCGCGAGAAGAAGCAAAGAATTAGTTCGACAGAAGGGCATATTGGCGACTCCCACCAAGAAATTTGGCTCAAGGACCCTCAGCGAAGCAACGGTGAAATTGATTCAAGATTTTTACTGCAATGATGACAACAGCCGCGCCTGCCCAGGTACACGTGACTATGTTATCACACGTGAAGATGGAGAAAAAGTACACAAGCAGCGCAGATTATTATTATGTAATCTATCCGAAGCATACCATCAGTTCAATGAGAAATATCCAGCAGAAAAAGTGGGATTTTCTAAGTTTGCCATCCTACGACCAAAAGAATGCAATCGAAATTTCTAAAGGAAAGTAAGGAGAAATTAGCCCAAAATGAATTCATTGTGATAAGCGACTTTGCCGAGAATTACACTTTTCTCGTTCAGGATGAAATTCAGGCTTATCACTGGGCAAACGACAAGTGCACGGTGCATCCTTTTTGCATTTATTTCAAAAACGAAGATAACGAACTACAGACCGTAAGCCTTGTTGTTGTCGCGGAGAGTTTAGCTCATAATTATGTGTCCGTTTATTTATTTCAAATGAAACTGTTTGAATTCTTAAGATCAAAATTCGATGCAATCGACAAAGTAAGGTTTTTCTCAGACGGCGCGGCTTCTCAGTACAAGAATAAAAAAAATTTTTACAATCTTTGCATAATTGAAGAAGAACAAAACTGCAAGGTCGAGTGGCACTTTTTCGCGACGTCCCACGGTAAGGGCCCATGCGATGCGTTAGATGGAACCCTAAAACGCATGGCGACTAATGCAAGTTTGCAAAGGCCATATACTGACCAGATCTTAAATGTACAACATTTGTTTTCGTGGATTCAAAGCAAGGAAATTGCCATTAACACAGTTTTATGCACTCAAAAAGAACACGATGCCATGGAGCGACGAATTCAAAACAGATATAATAATGTCAAAACTATAACTGGAACGCAAAAGTTTCATTGCTTCATACCAAATATTTCTGATATGTCAATTAATGTAAAGCGGTACTCTTCGTCTGCCGACGTGCTAAATTTAAAGTTAATTTAATTTTATAATGATGCCAAGACAATTGAAATTTTTAATAAATATTGTAATTAAGTATAAGCAGCAAAATAAGAAAGATTTTTTCTTCATAAATGTATTTTTAACTGTAAAATAATTTTTAAAATGTATTTTTAACAAGGTGGTCTCTTAAATGCTCTTCTCCTGTCCAAACAAGGAGTCGGGGCCCATTTTTTTATTGCTGATTCTTAAAGCAAAAATTATGAGGAATCCAAAAAAAAAAAAAATTAGCCGGAAAATTTAGGAGCTTCTGTGGAAAATCGGAAAATTTAATTTTCTTGGGAAAATTTAAAGGTAAATTTCTAAGAAAAATTAGGAAAATTTTATTTTTCAATTAAAGCCTGATTCAATACCTTAGTAGTTTTTTCTTTAAACAACTTTCAATGAGGTCCCTTATGAAGAATTCTTCAATTTTGTCACATGACAGTGGTGTACACCACCACTAAACCAGTCACTATAAAAAAAAAAAAAAATATGTAGGTACATTATTTTTTGCTGGGCAATCGATTGAGACTATTTATTTTAAAATCGGAGAGGGGTCGTCCAAAAATTTGACAATTTTGATCGTTTTCATATGGAATTGCTCTATATTTTTTTACAAGAACCTAAGATTTTCTAAAGCCGAATTTACTTCAGGTAATATGTAATTTTTCTTTAATTGTAATACACATTTAATTTTAATCGACATTTTTTGATGTTTACATTTATTTTTCGCATCAGAGTTGCCAAGTTTATTTTTGTTTTGAGAAAAACGTGTGATAACAATTTGATACCAAATTGATAAAATATTGTATGTCGAATGTTTATGTTCAAATCATTATCAATTTGAATTCAAATGTTAAAATCAATCAATTGAAAAAGGTTTGAGAATTGTGTTTGACGATGGGTCAGTTTGATGTGTGGCCATGTCGCTTTAAAGAAGAAAATTAAATTGTTGCTTGATTTTTATAAATATTAAGATATTGTTAGCCCCGCAAGCGTCTCTTCACTCTTCGCCAACAATCTTTTGTTTCATGAAATATTTGTATGTGCCATGTCGTACTGTCTGTATCAGGTGCAAGACTTTTTAAAGAAGTGATAAAAATTCGACTAATTTTCTATACTTGGGACAAATTCAAATCTAGTTTAAATAATTTTCAAATTGTAAATAAATCAATTTTTTTTTTTTTTTTTTTTTTTTTTTTTTTTTTTTTTTTTTTTTTTGGAAAACCTCGCTCCAGAGTGCAGCTTTTGAGACTGCATTTGTGGTGGTGGTTAGTATCAGTTGTTTGTTGTATATGTGCAGGTTTCAATTATAGTAACACTCGTTAGTAAAATGTTAAATATGGTCATAAAATGTGACTCAAATGAGGGTTCGCGGTAATCAAGGAAAATTATTTTATCATTAAATCGTACCACATTGTATATAAAAAAAAACATATCGTGGAAAATCGCTAACTGGACCTTAATTACATGTAGTGTATTTAATCACTAGCGGCTCTATCTTCCTTATTTATTTAATAACTTTAAATTGTACAATATTTGTAGCTTATTGACTTAACTGTTTAAATACGATATTTGCGATTGGATGTGTAACACAGAAGAAGATTCCCAACAAGCACGAAGTCAAACCTTTGATATGAAATGAATTTATCATTTGTAATCAAACACAATTTTCAAACGTTTTTCAATTGTTTGATTTTGACAGTTGAATTCAAATTGATAAATGATTTAAATATAAACATTTGACATACAATATTTTATCAATTTGATATCAAATTGTTATTAAATATTATTCCTAAAACAAATATAAACTTGGCAGTACTGAAGCGAAATATAAATGTTAACACTAAAAAATGGCGATAAAAGTTAAATGTGGCGATAAAAGTTAAATTACACAATTAAAGAAAATTACGTGAAGTGAGTTCGCCATTAAAAAACATTAATTTCTTGTTAAACAATTTAAATTATTTGTGAGCAAAAATTACAAAGAGTTAAAATGCGAATAGAAATAAACGAGAAAGTAAAGAAATTATAAGGTTGATGTACGAGCACGGTGCTACGCCATGACAATACTTAAAACAAAAAGGAGTTAAGTATTAAGTCTTTGCAAGTATTAGAGGACGGAAAGATCACTATTCCATCATTTAGCTATGCTGCCAAATGTTAAGCTCACAGTTTATTTAAATAAATTACGAATTGAAAAAAAAAAAAAAACATATGGGTCATTCCATGTCAAATCGACCAAGAGTGGGACCCGATCCCTTTCGATTTTAATGAAATTTGGTGAGAAGGTTACTTTCATCATATAACATATACATATTAACGAAAAAAATAAAAAAAATTTTTTTTTCTCTAAAGTTATTGCATATTCAAAATGTCATAATTTCGCCGAATTAGCCGAATGTGATGAGTTTATTTTTTCAATATCTCAAAAACTACTTCACACACGAAGATGACTTGTATGTCATTTTAAAGAGAATACTTGGGTCTACAAACAGTATATTAAAAAAAAGTGTAATATCTGCAAAATAATAAATTTTTAAAATGGACTAAGTCCAAAAGCTAATTTTTTTTATATAATACCTCCAACTGTTCTTTATAAATCCTGAAACTTTGAAGGAGGTGTTTTTTTTCTTTTTTAAGATATGATTTTTTTTCTTTCGCAACCTGTAAAAAATTGTCCTAAAATAAAAATTAATATTGTAATTTTGAGCAATAAGTATTTAATAAATCTGATTTATGTGATTTTAGGTGTTTAAAAAAAAGTAACGACATTGATAAAGTTTCTTTTGTTTATTTGTTGCATTTTTTGTTGGAGCTCAATGTAGGCACTTTCAAAGAAAAGTGCACTTTTTGTCACGTTACGTCTCCAAGAAATAAAATGAGATTTATTTCATTTATATTTTTCATTTATGTTGCATATTGTATTAAAATCCTCATTTGATAGCAAGTTGAAAATAAATGCATTTATCAATTTAAAAATAATTTCCCCTTTTTGTTGAGAATGCTATGATTTTCAAATGATAACGAAATCCGATATGATGAAATCGGACCTTAAATGGCAGCACTAGATATATAAAAACCAAAAAAAAAGCGCTGTTATTTGGGGCGTGGCAAAAAAAATTCTGTTTAAGAAACTTCATTTATTCTAGGAGTGACTGGCACAAGTTTTTGTTAAGTATAGAGGCCGATCCGCTTTAATGGACATTGACAAATTAAAAAAAAAAAATTTAATTCTGTAATTAAATTTTTTTTTAATAATTTTCTTCGGAACATTATGAAATCTTTGTATATTTTACCTGTTCAATGGTACCAATGGTTCTTACCAGAAAGTAGTAGTTGGTTTATCGCGCGGTTTGATATTCTATTCCATTTGATATTCTATATCTAGACCCTTTTGTAACCAATAAATAGAAAGTTCAGTTCGTAAAATTTATGTAGGATTTGCGCTTTTCAAAAAATGTTGCTTTTTACTTAATTGAAATTAATAAACCCGCAATTTTTTTAAAGTCCCTTCAATGTCAAAATTTGGAACAGATATTTCCGAAATTCCCCGTCTCTAAAAATTCTTGGGAATTTTAAAAATTCCGAAAATATAAACCCTAATTTAGTGTTTTGTTTGTAGCCCGTGTATTTGCTACGATTTATTATTGCTATTTTACTTACTGCCAGTGTCCTTGTTTAAGCTCATTTTCATCATTTTCTTCTTCTTCTTTGTTTTTATTTCCCTTTTTCCTAACAATGCCCATTCTTTCGCGAACGTAAGTTTTAAAAAATATCTGACTTTTTTCAAACTGCAAATAGGGAACAGAAGGCGACAACTTTTGATTGCAATTCGTGTAGTTTTATTTTTTTTTTTTTGTATAAGTAACTGCAAGGGGAAAAAATATTAATAGATGCATACAGCAGGGATGTTAAATGGGGTTTTAAATTATGTACCAACTTCGAAAAAAATGTACTTTTTGGACCTGGGCGGTATCATTTTTTCTTTTTTTTTTAATTTATTAAAACAACAAAAAAATAGTACATAAAAATTGAATTGTTCACACAAACCAAAAAAGTAAAAATGACGAACAATGAAAAATTGAGAAATTTTATAGATGGATAAAAAATTTTACAGAATTATGGGACGTTACATGTACAAGTTATAAAAATAAAACAACAAAAAAAAAGCAGGATATGAAAAATTTCTTTGGGGAATGTAAGAAAAGATAAACACACTGTTTTATTGTTGGTATTTTGTTTAAGCTTTGATATCGTTGCAAATAAGACTTTTTGAGTGTTTTTAGGTAATTCTCATTCCCTCTGTAGTTTTGTTTACTGATAGCTTTGGCTTTTCTAAAATTATTTAGGAGAACGTTTCCTGATGATATGGCCTAAACAACCAGTGAAATGCGCATAGGAACAGCTTATCCTCCAAAAATAAATTTTAGTATTTCTATCAGTTAAAAAAAAGGGAATTAAGCACAATAAATAAAATATTTTAATGAAAAATATTTTTTCGCATATATTTTTTAAATTAAGTAAAAAAAAAAAAAAAAAATAACAATACTGATGTTTTGCTTTTAGTCGTCTATGGGAAGGAAAGCAAACAAAAGGTTTTGACTAATGTTGCCTTGTCTGTGTCCCTTTTTACAATGTGGAAACTGAAAGGCAGACAGATGAAGTTTGTAGGCGAGAGAGGAAAAAAGTAAAGTGTGTCACGCATACCGCCTCGCTCTCCCTTACCAACAAACTTCGTCTGTCTGCCTTTCACTTGCCACATTGTAAAAGGGGACTAAGCGCTCTATACATCAAAATTCTAGTGGCATATTTAAGCGCCCATTACATTACCGATTTGTTGTACAACATAAATGCAATGAAAAATACTCAATAATTTGTTTGCTATACTAAAAATTCAAAAAGGGGGAACTATGACAAATTTTTAAATTGTAATGAGTCTCGGTAGTATCACGGTACTTTAAAAGTTCAAAATGTAACCAAAAAAAAAGTACAATTGTACCAACTTTAACATCTCTGGCATACAGTGAACTAAAAATATATGTCTTGTTTATTTATTTATAGATTCTAACGCAATTTGAATTCTGTTTTTTTTTTTCGCTTTAAAATCCCCTAACGGTTTCATTTATGAGTGACTTAAATATATTCCTCCCACATTTGTATTTTAACATAATTTTTATTTAAACAAAATTTGTTTATTAAATTGCTGTAATGATAAACAAATATTGGAATAAAAAAATTTATTTATACATTTCAATTTTGATTTGCAAACGTTTCATTAAATTAATTTAATTTAATGCCTAAATTCTGCTCATGAATTCTTATAAGGCATACTTTAAGATGCCGTATATTACCAAATTTAAAGGCAGGCATAAGGGGGCTAATATTTAATAATGTGATTATTTAAAACAAAAAATTCACTTTGTGTTAATTTTTGTTTATTGTATTCTTATGTATATAAAAAAAATTCCCGAATTAAAATATCAGCTTCATTTCAGAAGTCATTAATAAATCTCCGCTAGATTGGACATTTCTCCCACTGTGCGACTGCTTAAGCGTTACATCACAAAAACTCACAATTCATGTCTTTACGTGATAAACTAGCACAAAATCTTTAGCGGTATGTCATCCAATTTGTCTCAAATTAATTTTGAATGACTAACAATTTTGTATAACATTTTAAAAAGATCATTTCATAATTTAAAAAAATTTTAAAGAACGTTCCAGTAAAATACAATATCGTCATAATTTTAATTTAACTACAGATTCCATGGCTTCATAATTGGCCATTGCTCCCGTGAGCCCGAAATCGTAGAAAAATAAGATATCAATTTTAAAAGTCAAAACGGGTAAAAAGCTTTCAAATAAAGAAATCGTCACAAATAAGTTGCATATGATGAAAAAAAATGGTGTTTAATGTTTTTAGATTCGTACGCAATTGGTCATAGATCCATTGCAAAGCCTATTTCTTTTATTGTCAATAATTATAATTTTAAATCTTAGTGAACGGTATCAAAAATTCGTTACAGCCGATTAAAGCATTAAAACTTATTAAAGAATACTTTTTAGGAGAAACAAAAAAGCAGAACTTTTGAATGGAAATAATTCAGAAAACTTGGGTAAAAAATTTTGGAATCTGTTTTAATTTTGAAAGAACTGAAAATTGTTTAAAAGTACTAAATTACCAGACAATTTTCAGTTCTTTAATTTTTTTTTTTAAATATCTTAACTCTAAATTTATTTAATTTTTTTTTTACCTTTTCGAAATCTTTTCTAAATAAGTTTTCTTACTTTTCCCTCCCAGAATTAAAAGCACTTAAAAAATGTGTTCAAAATTTATTTAAAATCACAGAAAAAAAATCTGCCATTAACTCCAACATTTATATTTCTGTTTATTTATTTTTTTTTTTTTCATAAAAAACAAATCACTTTGTGAAAAATTTCGTTTTTTAGGAAAAACATTATTAAAGTGAAATGCAAATAAACAATATTTTCCTTTTTATTCACATGACACGTTTCAAATATTTTTTCTATAATAATTATTTTTTAATATTCACTAAGTGATGGAAACCATCCACTCCAAAAAGCACAGAAATACGCATAAAATGACGTAAAATTAAATAGAGGAAACATCATGTTTCATTTGATCAAACAGCAATAAATCATTAATAGAATTTATTAAAAATGAAAGGAAAAAATTCAGCCGATTTTTTAACAAGAAATTAAATTTATAATTAAAAAAAAACTAAACTCAAGTGAACGCCTACAACAAAAAATACACTGGGAGAAAAAGTTTAAATTGTAAAATAAAGGCGTCAAACGAGATTGTTAACAAGAAATTAAAATTATAATTAAAAAAAACTAAATTGAACTGAAAGCCTATAAAAGAAATACACCGAGAGAAAAGTTTATATTGTAAAATAATGGCGTCAAATGAGCCCGTATAATTGATTTCCTAAATTTTTTTTCCATGAAAAAGCTTTTATTTTTTATCTTAACAAATATTTCTTATATATTTTCACGAAAAAAAAACGTGTCCATATAATGTTTTTCTATTATAGAAGCTTTTTTAATATACTGGGCCAAGTTCTGGAAATCTAAATCGAGTAAAATTGATATTGAAGGAAATTTTTAGTTAAATTTTTTTAAAAATGGCCGTAGTTTTCTATCATTTTAAGAGTAATTATAATAAATATAAGTGGTACTCAAAGTATGACGCATAGAAAAAGGAATATTTTTTATGAACCGTTAAGACAGGATCGTTTTGAAAAATTGCTCGATTTTAATTTCACTCGATTTCGATTTCCAGAACATGGCTCACTATAATATGTTTTTTTTTAATAAACATGCTTTTCTATAAAAAAAAAAGATTTTATGCATAGATATACAAATTGTATATGGTATCAGACTTTTTCTTAATTATTTAAAACATTCTTTACAAAAAATACATTTTTTAAAATATTTTCTATGGAAAATTATTCAGTAAAAAAATGCTCCTATTCAAAAGTTTTAAAGAAAACTTTTCTAGGAAAAAAAAAACTTTTTTTTTGCGTTGAAAGCGTGTGTAAAGAGCTTAACTACGGAAGGTAACTTAAAAAAGCTTAACAAATGAATTTTAAAGTTTTTTTCTAACAAAAGTGTCATAGTTTTTTTTTGTAAACAAAGCTTTCTTGTTGCAATAAAAATACATAAACTCATAGAAAATGCGAACGTCATCCTAAAATGTTGTCATATTTAATGCGTCATCCACGCTATGACTACAGTGACATCAATTCGATGCCACATTTTGTGTACACTGATAGAAAAGGCGTCATATCGCTGATGTATTTTGACATCAGTACAGACAAACTGTCATCAGTGCCAAGACAAACTGTCATCAGTGCGATGACAAACCGTCATCAATGCGATGACATAATATATCATATCATCCGTGCGATGACAAACTTTCCTCAGTGCGATGACAAACTTTCATCAGTGCAATGTCATAATATATCATGTCATTAGTATTATATTAACATTAACAGTATAAACATTATTTTCATGTTTAAAAAGTAAAATTAGAAGCAAAGATTCTCATATTCTATTTTTTTAATTATTTATTTAAATACATCAATTTTTTAAAGTAGAATTATTACGAAAACCATATCGGGCATGCTGCTGGTGTCTTATAATTAAGAGTTCTTCTGTTAACAAAGGGCGGAATACAACAAAAGTGAAACAAACATGTGTAACGGGTAAGTAAATAATGATATTCTCTCAATTTGATTTAAGGTCAATTACAATGACTCAATTTGATGACAGTTTGTCACCGCACTGATGACATGGCTTATAAAACCGACTCCGATTCGTCATTTCTGTGATGCCAAAGTGTCATCCCATTGATGACATAATTCAAATGTTTGAACCTGATGACAATTTGGCCAAGTGATGTTAAGGCTGACATCACAGTTATCTTGTGTCATGTGGTCAAAAACGAAGACCCTTGTCACAGTACTTATGTCAAAATACATCAGCGTTATGCCGCCTTTTCTATCAGTGTAGAGATTATTTTTTGGGCAAAAGAATAAAAATTGCAAAAAAAAATGGTAAGAAAGCTTTATTTTGTGAAATAAAAACTTTTCTTTTTAAGTTTTTGAAAGAGCTTTATGCAAAAAAAGCTTCTCCCATGAGCTTAATCACAAAACGCTCCATTTTCGCAAACAAAAAAAAGTTTAAAAAATATCTTCAAAAGGGCTGTTTGCACAGAACTTTTTACGGTAAAAAGTTTCGCGAGCTTTTTTTGTGAACCATGCTTTATT
This sequence comes from Pollenia amentaria, assembly GCA_943735925.1. Taxonomy (NCBI): domain Eukaryota; kingdom Metazoa; phylum Arthropoda; class Insecta; order Diptera; family Polleniidae; genus Pollenia; species Pollenia amentaria. Next base: position 125,888,806 of record OX031008.1, read on the forward strand.
AAGCATGTTTGAGCAAATAAAGTTTTTTTGTTAACGAAAAAAGTGCTGTTTTGTGAAAAAAGTTTTGCTACTTCGATTTCCATATTTGCATTAAAATTTGAAAACTTAATTTTTAACAAATTCAGTTTGTTGACTCAGAATCACTTTCTGAGTCGATCCAATGATGTCCGTCCGTCCGACTGGCTGTCTGGCAATGTAAACCTTGTGCACTAATTACGAAATTTTGAAGATAATTTGATAAATCTTGGCAAGTGCATTTTAATTGTCAAAAGGACCTTTTAAAAATCGGTCCATAATTTCACATAACCCTCATAAAAGCTTCTTTACGAAAAAGAGTCTTTGTATGAGCACAAATCATATTCTTAAGTTGGTTTTTAGATTAAATTTGGTCTAATCTTATTTAATTGCAATCCAGATCATTTTACTCACTTTTATTGGAATTTTTTCATATTTCCACGCAGCTCCCATGAAAATACTTCTCCCTAAAATACCTTTTATTGCAAATTGAAGACAACAAATTTTACGATAGCTACTAGAGAGGCTTGCAACAAGACTACTTACTGAGCTACCTAAACAGGGGCGGCAAGCGTTTTTTTAAACATGAAAATTCTATTTCAAATACATTTTTAATAAGACAAATCGACGTAGCGATTTGTCAAATAGGATTTTCCAGCCGGGTGGTGTCGAATTCGCGATCTAAAGGTTTTTTTCGTTTAAACTTTATGCAAATGAAAAGTTTTGACATACAAAAAACGCTTGCCGCTTTTATTTAGGTAGCTCAGTTACAAGGCATTTCAACTTTTGAATTTTTTCCATTCATTCGCTGATATGCAGTACGACGTCATAAAATTCTTTCAACACGTGTGTATTCATGTAAGAGAGCGCAGACAAATTTGTTGCTGTGTGTTTGCACACAATGACTTAAATGAGCAGAATTTTTTTTCAATTCATTTGATGATTTGTTTCGTGTTTTTATATTTTTAGTTTATTATGTATGTATAATATAAACACGCTATCCCCAAGGGGCCGTCGAACACTTTTCGCCATTTCCAGAAACACAACACGAATTTTAACGAAACTCACCTTTAATATTACGGTTGTTGTTGTTGATAAAAATCAAAAACCCAACACATAGTTAAAATCTCAACTGAGTAGATTTATGTCTCGCTCTCTTTTCAGCTTTTAGTTTTCTTTTTGTACACATTTAGGTACACGATATACATAAACAACACAAATGTATTGAAATTACCCGAACTAATTAATAACTTTTAAGACCGCTTAGTAATTTTCATAGTCATACAAGTCATTTTACCTAAGCAACTCGTGTTGTGTAGGTAACTTGTGTTTTCTCATGCAGTGTTTTTGTGAATGATTTGAATTGTGCGACACACACCACACTCACGTAGTATTAATCTTTTTGTGTGCGTATGCTGTGTGCAACCAATTGAATACCCATTTTAAATTTGATTTGTGCAGGCCTTTAATAGCTATTATGTCATGACAAAATGTTGTGCTGGAAGGTCCAAAATTAAATTTCATATAGATGAAGATATCTAAATAATAATTGGCACAAATAACTATAACATGAATCTTAATCTCGTAACATAATTTTGTTCCGGCGGGTTCATAATTGCGCATGGGTCCCAAATAGAGTAAATTCTCGAAAATTTGTTTTTAATACTGTAGTGTAGGCTATCATTTGGTCGAGCTAAGCCGATTATACTTTCTTACTTGTTTTTTATTGAAGTATATGCGCTTTTAAGCATTTTCCACTTCATATACGAAACAAATTCAACGAGGTGAAATATATTTAACAAGAACTTTTAACAATCAAAAATTTTATAAATGTTTGTATGTACGAGTACACAATTGAATTAAACTCTAGTGTATTGACAGCAAAAAAACACAACGCCATCCGAATAGCAACTGCAATAAAAGTCTTGAATAAATAAAAGCTTAAAAACTTTTTCTTTTCTCTTTATTGAGGTCCTTTTGTTGTTACTAATACAAAAACTATTTTTATTATTGAGAATATTAACAAAATGGGAAATAAATATTCGCTTGATGATTTATTTTCAATAAAGTGTTCATAAATATTTTATATTTAAATATGAAGAAAAAAGTAAAAAAATAAAAGGGGGAAAAACAAAAAAGTTTAACAAAAAAAAGAAAAAAAAACAAAACAAAAATAATTCAACTGATCCAGAACACTGTACGACAAATTTCTACTTTTGGCCTCACGCATGATCAAACTGGCCAGATTCGGACAATAGAGTTAAAAAAAATATACGTATCTCTCAGTCTAGATCAATTCTCTTCGGTTTTTAACGAGCTACACTTGGGGAAATTACGATTACACCCACACCAGTTGACGGAGACGCCAGATTTTTTGCTAAAATACCTAAATGTAATTTTTTTTTTTTAATCTCAAAAACAAATAAATTAGTGGGTGAGACTTTAACATTTCCAACTTTAAATATAAATACCATTAGATTTTGCATGCAAACTTTAACGGAAACGCGACGATATCTTAAATAAAAAACATTTTGTGAGCAAATTTGAGGGGGGCTGAACACGAATATGAAATTCACTTATTTTTCTTAATACTGCGACTTTTGGCGATAATCGCGAAAAATAAGTTTTTTTGGTTTCTTTTTAGTTTTTTGTTCGTTTACAAAAATTCTGAGAATTGTTCATCTGTAAAAAATAAATACCCCACTATTAAATATATATCGCTCTATTCTTTCCGCCAATTCAGTTGATTATATCTATTGACTTACAGGCCTTAAAAGTTAAAAAAAAAATATTGCTCCATTAAGTTGAAAAAAGTATATACATATTAAAATTAAAATAAAAACAACAACAAGGGATTTAACGAGTAAAAATTAGAAGCATCATGGTTTTTTACTCATACCTCAGCCATTTACGATCCGATCTGTCTAATACTGCGATCGGCGAAATCAGGGCGGCGCGTTTTATCTTTCCTCTTTTATGCTCTTTTGTTATGTACGTGTGCACACACATTGTAGAGAATTTTACAACATTAACACCGTCATATGTAAAATGCATACAACGCATACAATCCCAAAATATAATAGTATAGGTTGCCGATCGCAGGTCTAATAGAACACTGCAATAGAGTATTAATATATAACAACCGAGTCCGTCCCCATCGTATCTGCGGTCTTCAGAAAACACACGTACATACGAACATCATTAAATCAACTTCGCTACTTATAAGGAACCCGAATAGCGATCTAACATCAATTCTGTAGAAATTACAAACGGAATGACAAACTTATGACAAACTTCTACCTGTGGGGAAGGGTATAATAAAGTTGTAATCCATCAAGTGGAAAAAGCCGAATGTATTGCTAACACAAAATTGCTTTAATTCAGTATAAAGTATAAAAAATACTGACGAAAAGTACCTTTTTACAAAAAGTACCTTTTTTAAAAATTAAATTCAATGAACTTAAGCCTGATTAAAATAACAAAATTTGGTTTAGAAAGGATTAACAGTTCAATTAAATAACCACAATACTAATAATTATTGTTTACAGCTAAGGCAAGAGCTATATGTTTACATTTGTCCTATAAGTTGTGCTGAAAAATGTCAACAAGAAAAAAGAAAGACAAAAACATGAAGAAGAATTCTTGACAAAAAGTTCCACAAACAAGAAGTAAAGAAGAACAAGTAGATCAATTAAAATATGTAGGTAATCATTCATTCAAAGCACATTTCGATCTACCAAGGTAAAATACCATTTGGTTTAAAGATTCATGTTTAACTAATGTCATCATCCGTCGTCAATGGCGGTGAGAGCTAAACGGCAAACCCCACTGAAAAGATTGTGTGGTTACAATCGAAACTAGTCTGGGCAACCTGTCCGTGAAAACCTGGGTTCAATTCCCAGCTCAGGCAAGGATGAAAAATTATCAATAAATTTTAATTCTTTCATGTTATAAAATTCCTTTCTTCATAAAAATAATTTAATGAAAATTAAATTCAATCAACTTAATTAAAAAATCTGATTAAAATATCAAAATTTGGATTAAAAACCATTAACAGTTCAATAAAATAACCACAATACTAATTATTAGTATTTTTTTGTACAAAAAGTAACTTTATACAAAAAGTACCTTTTTAGCAAAATTGCCTTTTTTTACAAAAGTACCTTTTTTACAAGAAGTAAATTGTTACAAAAAGTACCGTGTTATAAGAGTAGCTTTTTAAAAAGTACCTTTTTACAAAACGTAAATTTTTAAAAAAGGAGCTCTTTACAAAAAGTAACTTTATACTTTTTTTTTTTTTTTTTTTTTTTTTTTTTTTTCATTATTTATTTATTGAATCTTCATATATTAAATATGAACTAACAATAATTAATCAAATCTTATACTAATACTTTATTTTTGTCCTGCCAATGCGAGACGAAAATTTTTCTCTTCACGGTTTCTGTTCACATATGTAGATGTTTAGCGCTCTTCTTGTCTGATGAGTCCTGCTGTATCTCTTCTCCTTAATCTAGAGTGGCCGCTGTAATTTAAAATATTTCGAGCTAGTGGATTTGGGTGCGACTCAAGTCTTTTTAAATATTTTACTGCATAGTTCGTAATAATAGTTTTTACTAACGGCACATTGAGATCCTTGTGAATATTTGAGTTTTTAACATACCAGGGAGCGGCTGTGATTATTCGAAGAAGTTTATTTTGTCGCCTTTGAATTTTTTCGATATTAGAAGCCGAGGCAGTGCCCCATAACTGAATACCGTAGCACCAAATTGGTTTTAAGATAGAGTTGTAAAGTAGAAGTTTACAATCGAGACTAAGAACAGAGTTTCTTCCAATAAGCCAATTAAGTTGAATTGCTTTTAGTTTCATTTGTGTTAGTTTTGCTTCTATATGGCATTTCCATGTTAAACGCCGATCTAGATGAATTCCGAGATATTTTACATGCGATTGTTGGGGCACTAATTGATTATTGATTTTAATAGGGGAACATGACTCCCGACGCAAGGTGAATGTTATATGTACGCATTTTTGCTCATTAACCTTTATTCTCCATTGTTTTAACCACTTTTCCAGTTCAAATATATGATCCTGCAAGTAGCGAGAAGCTTCATGACAGTTTTCGTGCACGCTTAAAAAAGCTGTATCATCAGCAAATGTTGAAGTTAGGGTGTGGTTGTTTGTTGGCATGTCTGAGGTATATATTAGGTATAACAGTGGGCCCATGATGCTTCCCTGAGGGACTCCAGCGTCAATTGGCTGAGGAGAACTTATAAAAGCACCTTCTTTAATAATAAACTTTCGACCGACTAAGTAGCTTTCTAACAGCTTGTGTGTGTTTACTGGTAAATTTAGCTTCAATTTATGTAATAAGCCTTCATGCCAGACTTTATCAAAAGCTTGAGAAACATCGATGAAGAGGGCGGAACAATATTTTTTTTCTTCAAAGGTTTTTCTTATGGCGTTTACTATACGATGGGTTTGTTCAATTGTGCTATGTTCTCTTCTAAAGCCGAATTGATGGTTTGGAATACATCTATTTACATTTAAAATTGGGGTTAATTTTGACACTAACAGCTTCTCAAACAGCTTTGATATATTAGACAATAAGCTTATAGGTCTATATGACTCAACTTTTGTAGGATCCTTTCCTGATTTAGGTATCATGGTAACTAATGATACTTTCCATTCCTGAGGGTAGTATTCAAGGCGTAAAATAGCATTAAAAATAAAGAGAATAATTTTCTTTGCTATGCTGGGTAGCTCCAAAAGCATTTTGTTACTGATCTTATCAAAACCAGGGGCTTTCTTCGGGTTTAAATCATGAATAGCCTTTTCGATTTCTCTTATCTCAAATCTTAGTGGAACAGCTGCTCTAACAGCAACAGGTGGTAACTCCACCGCCATATCGAGTGATGTGTGAGCGGTAAATACGGTTTTCAAATGATTAACAAAAAGATTTCCTTTTTCTATATCATTTCTTGCCCAACTTCCGTTTAAGTTTCTTAATGGTGGTTTAGTGATAACTGGTCTTTTAAGATTTCTAGCTGCACGCCATAATGAGTAGTCTGATTGTGGAGTTGCATCAAGTTCCTTAAGATATTTTTCAAAGGATGCAGTTTTTTGGGACTGCAGTAACTTTCTTAGCCTTTTTGTGCAGTCTTTTAATAAAGTCTTAAGTTGGGGGGATCTGTGCAATTGCCACTCTCTTCGAACTCTCCTTTTTTCAGTCAATAGACGCTCGACATCTACAGAATATATGATATTGTTTTTGGTTTTTTTGAGGGTTGTGCTGGAATGTTGAACAGCTAGTTTGAGATAACTGTCAAAATTAACAATAGCGAGATCCACGCTCTCCGGTGTGCTAAGCGGAATATTTTCTGTGCAATGGGCACTAAGATATTTTTTATATTTTAACCAATTTATTTGTGAGGGTGATTTGGATAAGTACCCAGACGGCGATACGATTCTATTTGGAATCATTATAGTAACAATTGTAGGTGTGTGGTCGGAAGATAATTCTAAGGAAGCCTCAATATAAATCGTTTCTGCGGGGATGTTTTTAACCACTCCAAAATCTATGACATCTGGAACTTTTTGCTGATCAGTAGGCCAATATGTTGGTTCACCGCTCGCGATCACATTTAGATCCATTTTACGAATTGTATTAAACAAAACACGACCCTTAGGCGTAATAAGTCGTGACCCCCAGAAAGTATGTTTAGCGTTATAATCGCCAGCAGCCAGGAAGCAGGGTCCTAATGCTTTGAAGTATTTATTATATTGGCTTTCTGATATTGAAAATCTAGGTGGTGAATATATTGATGAAATAACTAGGTTTCGATTTAATTCCTCGACGCAAATGGTCGTTGCTTGGAGATAATCTTCACGATGATCACACATTAAGTAGTGTTTTACTCGGTTTTTTATCAAAATGGCAGAACCTCCACAAGCTCTACCTCGAGGGTCCTTGGTATCATATAATATATAACCATTGATTTTAAACGTATTTCTCGAGGTCAGATGAGTTTCAGAAACCATCATAACATCGATTTGTTTATTTTTAAGGAAGTATTCTAGTTCATTTTTATGTTGGCGGATGCCGTTTGCGTTCCAAAAGCAAATTTTTAGACAGTTCATGGCTTATTTAGTACAGCTTGCAATAACATCGATTGCATTCTTAACATTTCTTGCATCATGTTACCCATTGTGTTGGTAAAATTGTTAACGGTTTGCACTAATGTTTCCATGGTTTTTTCTAGCCGAGTTAAATTAGAAGTGGGAATTTCGTCATTATTTGGTAAATCACCTTGCAATGGCATATGATTAGATTTTAAGACATTAGCGTACGAGGTTCTGTTATTATTTGGCTGCGGTATTTGAACGCCGTTAGTGTTTTCTTGATAAGTTGCCTGCGTTTGAGGGGGATTAAGTTTCTGTCCAACAGAACGCTTGACAATAGAATATACCGGACATCCTCTATAGTTGGCAGTGTGATTACCACCACAGTTGCTACATTTTTTTACATTAGGGTCATTTTTTGACTTATCACACTGAACGGTACCATGTAGTTCTCCACATACGACACAAACAGGGGGTAAATAGCAGTATGCCCTAGTATGACCAAATTCTTGGCAGTTTAAACACTGAACAGGCCCATTTCTTTTGTGCGGCTCTTCTATCGTTATTTTCCTGTACAGGATGTATTTTAAGCTGTAAATGGGATGCGTTTCATTTTTTTTTAGCTTAACGTCGCCGGGCTCTAACTCCACTCGAAATAGTGGTTGGGGATTTTTTTCCCTATTTTTAATATTTGTAACATTTTTAATTTTGAAACCCTTTTCTTCTAAAAATGTTTTTATTTCGTCTGGGTCCACGCATGAGTCAATGCCCTTTATCACAACCTGCAGACCTTTGCTGCTTTTCAGCTGGTAAGTATAGAAGCTTTTTTTAAGTGCTTCAAACTTATTAATTAATTTACGAAAATCATTCTCATTATTAATCTGTATTTTTGTTTCGTTAATATTACCACGCTTGATTGCAGCTACGTAAAACGAATTTTCACCTATCACCGATATTAAACTTTTTATTAGCTCACTTGAGTTTTGCTCTCTAAGATATATCGGGGGTGGCTTCGACGATTTTATGACGTTGGGTGTTTCAGAAGATTCATCCTCCAGAATTGCAAAACGATTTTGCGAGTTTATTCTATCAAAAGATGGAACTTTCGAGGCAGAGGCAACAGCTGAAGAGGCAGGGCTGCGACCACGTTTAAGCACTGTTATATATCTATCCATACCAACTTGCACTTGTGGTTTTTGACAACTTTTTTCTTGTTTGTTTAACATTGCGTCTATGTTTGGGATTATGGTAACAGTGGTAACGCTTGTATTGTTTTCTGTTGTTGTGTTTATTTCCACATTGCTTTCACTAGCATGAATATCATTTACTTTTGTTGTTGTTTCATTGTTATTACTCATATAGAGTTGTTTTTGTTTTTTTCACCGTTTTTTTTATTTTTTTTATTTTTTTGTTTTTATTTTTTTTGTTGACTGTGCTCTTTTTATTATGTATAATGTTGTTACACCGAGATAATAAAAGAAAAAAAGAATAAATATTTTTTTGCACAGATTATTTGCAAGTATGTATGTGCGTACGTACATACATACATATGTAAGTATATTTTTTTTTACTTGTATTTTTTTTTTTTTTCTTAATTTTTTTATAATTATTCTTTTGTTCACTTTTATATTGAGCGTCCAAATTCGCTTGTTACACTGATATTATTAATTAATTTATGTTAAAAAAAAGAACCGTATGCGGAGTTAAAAGAAACACGTCTTTTCTCATCGAGCACGACCGACTATTTTCGACTTTATACTTAAAGTAACTTTTTAGTTAAAGTAACTTTTAAGAAAAAAAACCTTACAGAAAAAAAACTTTTTATAAAATGTAATAAAGTACTTTCTTATAAAAAATGACTTTTTAAACATATAGCGTTTTTACAAAATTTGCCTTTTTTTTATAAAAAATGCCTTTTTAGAGAAATTGCATTTTTATTTAAGAAGTACCTTTTTTACCTTTCTACATAAAAAAATAATAACAAACTATTTTTTTATCTTTTTATGTTATTTATTCTATTTGTTTGCCCATTTTAATCAATTGGGATCCTTAAATATAATATTAAATATTTTTTATTGCAATTTCCCTAATACTACGAAAATAAAGTCAGATGTATAATAATATTTTTATTTATTTACATTTACATTAACAAAATAATACTGTATGAAATACCATAGTTAACATATAATGGATTTCCTTCACCTTTTTAGTTGTTTATTTCACTCCAGGGAATAAATGGTACTTTTTTGTTGGTGTAAAAAAAACTTGAATGTATTTAAGATGTTATATTTTAATATACACACACACATACAACAATATTTGGATGGGATTTCTGCTTTTGTTGTAGGACGACTCTAAATACCAAACAATTTGCATAGTTTTGCACAGTATGGCCTAAAGGCCCAGCATCTTTAGTCAGTAATTTAGTAAGTATTATTGTTTCTTAACTATTTTAGTGTTTATTTTGTTAGTTCCTATTGTTTTTCTCGGTTTTATTTGTTTGCCTTTTTTCCTTTTTTTTTTTTTTTTTTTTGGTGAAAGAATAATAAATATAAAAGTTTTATTTACTATTGTGTATAACTTTATTTCTATATAACATATTAAAGTTTCTCTTTGTGTGTTTTTTATTGTTTTTATATGCCAATGGCCGCACATTTATGATTAGTAAGTACTATAATTTGTTAAAGGACTTCTTAAAATTTAATTATACATACAAACATAGTTTTAAAAATGAGTATATAATGAAAAATATTTTATAAGAAAAACTGAAAGGCGTATAAAAGAGAAAAGTTTATACCACTTTATAAACTCATTTTGTGGTAATAAAAAAAACAAATTTTAACAGCTTGGGGATAATAAAGTACTTTCTAAAGAAAAGGTGTTTTCTGAATCAGAAAGTTTTTGCCAAAAAAAGAAATTTTAATATACATATCCCACTTAATCAACAAGAGGGTATTAATTCAAAATTTTCAATAGAAGCAAAACAATTTTTAATTTAACATTGAAGGCATATGAAAAGCCATTTTAAAAGATACCGCTCATTACCAAAATTAGACAAAATAGCACCATATTTTTACAGCGGCTAGATATAAATATAACGTGGCGATTTTTTCGAAATCGTGAAAAATAACAATTTTGGGATAATACACTCTTGTTGATTAAGAATTTGTTTTCATTTTTTATTTATTGAGTCTTCATATATTAAATATGAACTAACAATAAATTATTCAAATCTTATTATAATACTTTATTTTTGTCCTGCCAATGCCAGACGAAAATTTTTCTCCTCACAGTTTCTGTTCACATATGTAGATGTTTAGCGCTCTTCATGTCGGATTAGTCCAACAGTATCTATTCTCCTTAATCTAGAGTGGCCGCTGTCATTTAAAATATTTCGAGCTAGTGGATTTGGGTGCGACTCAAGCCTTTTTAAATATTTTACTGCATATTTTCTTATAATAGTTTTTACTAATGGCACATTGAGATCCTTGTGAATATTTGAGTTTTTAACATACCAGTGCCCATGTTCTGTAACTCCCGCGGCGAGAAACTTTTCGATTTAAATGTGAGAAATGAAACAAAAATGCCATAAAATGAAACAAACACTTGTTTTTCTTACTTAACAGCGTCTGTAACATTTTTGGCCAAAATACTAAAAAAGTTTGTCTGTAAAATTTTTGTGAGAAAGTTCCCGCTTTGAACTGTCAAACAAACTCACGCATAAAAACGGGGTGAGAAAAAATTTTAACACTAAAAAATAAATTAAAAATGCAAACTGCAATGAATATTAACACGGAAGAGATAAGTATTTTGTTCTTGGCATATTTTTTCATAGTTTATTTATATTGCTTTTAACATTTTTGAAAAATATACGAATGTTTTCAAAGCAATTTGTTCATCAACAAACATTAAAGTCGCACTTTACATTTTTTGGTATAGCCGACGGTTGTATTTTCGCCGCCGTCATTGAAAATTTTTAAATTTTAGTCAAATTTGGTCGCCGTCAGCGTATGTTTGACAGGCGTTCACGACATCTGCAATTTAATATTATGACATTTTTAACGTAGCGACGCAATCTCTTTTGATAGTTTTCGACATGAGTTATAGACACTAGAGATGAGCGATCCCGTGATTTTTAAAGATCATCGTGATTAGTGAATGTGATTAAAAAATCACTGCTCCTTTAAACTGTGATTGTGATCACGGTTTATCAGTTTTCTGTTCTTTTAAAGCAATTGCGGCCAAGCTATATGTACAATGCGCGAGCTTTTGCAAGAGCTTTTGTAAGCACTTTACAAAGAAACAACAACAAATTGTAAGAGCTTTTAAATCTGTTTACTACTTTCATATACATACATACTTGAACAAATAAATTTTGGCATAAAAAAATTATAATAAGATAGAAGAGAGAATGAAAGGAACAGCAATATCATTCGACATTTCATTCAAAAAACGCTATTACCCACACAAACAGTGAAATATCATAAATTTGTATATGTAACAAAATACAAAAAGAACGACTTAGAAAGTACCTGTTACTTGACAAATTTGGTCCCAACTGTGATTCGTGATTTTTCAGTAACAGTAATTAAATCACAGGTACAGAAATATCGCTCATCTCTAATAGACACACTTTTTTCTCACATTTCGAGAAACGATGGAATATTTTGTTTCACATGTTTTCGATGCGAGAAGTTCTCACCAAAGTTACAGAACATGGTTACAGGAAGCGACTGTTATTTTTTGAAGAAGTTCATTTTGGCGCCTTTGAACTTTTTCGATATTTAAGGCTGAGGCAGTGCACTATAGCTGAATACCGTAACACCAGATTGGCTTTAATATAGAGTTGTAAAGTAGAAGTTTGCAATCGAGGCTAAGAACAGAATTTCTTCCAATAAGCCAATAAATTTGAATTGCTTTTAGATTCATTTGTGTTAGTTTTGCTTCTATGTATATGGTATTTCCATATTTAACGCCTATCTAAATGAATACCGAGATATTTTACATGCGATTGTTGGGGCACTAATTGATTATTGATTTTAATAGGGGGACATGACTCCCAGCGCAAGATGAATGTTATATGTACGCATTTTTACTCATTGACCTTTATCCTCCATTGTTTTAACCGCTTTTCCAGTTCAAATATATGATCCTGCAAGTAACGAGATGCTTCATGACAGTTTTCGGGTACGCTTAAAAAAGCTGTATCATCAGCAAATCTTGATGTAAGGGTTTGGTATTTTGTTGGCATGTCTGAGGTATATATTAAGTATATCAAGTGGGCAGCTTCTTTAATAATAAACTTTCGACCGTCTAAGTAGCTTTCTAACAGCTTGTGTGTGTTTACTGGTAAGTTTTGCTTGAATTTATGTAATAAGCCTTCATGCCAGACTTTATCAAAAGCGATTTACTTTTTCTATATCATTTCGTGCCCAACTTCCATTTAAGTTTCTAAATGGTGGTTTAGTGATACCTGGTCTTTTAAGATTTCTAGCTGCACGCCATAAAGAGTACAGTAGACGCTCAGAAATTCGGACTCTCAGAAATTCGAATCAGTAATTTCATTAAATTTGACGCTCTAAATTAAAATCCAAAATTCGAATTTCCGAACGGTTTTTTCTTTTCTATAATCAAAATGTTTTGACACAAATTGATCCGAATAATTCTATATCTGTAAGAGAAATCGAAAGATGGAATCAAGATGCCTTTGAGAATGAACATTTCCATATATTTGACAGCGAAAGATTGTCTTTAGACACGGATTAAAATAGTGATGTGGTAGTACCACCTAATATTGCTGCTGCAAGTGGAAATAATTTAATACAGTGGTGCAAAAGCAGTGAAGTATTTTTCACTAAGTACTTGTCAAATCTTTTAGGTCTCCGTAATGATATTGTTTTGTCGGAAATACAAAAACCTAAAAACAGACTAATATTACTGATTATATGATTTACAAGGACTGAGTGAGAATTCAAAATATGTATTATTTTAACTTTTCTTTTTACTATTTATATTATACATACTAAAGTCATATGAACTGAATTGTTATTTTTTGTTATATTTCGTTAAATAAACTAAAATGAAAAAAAACATAGTTTTTTATATCTCTATGGTAGAATTTACCTAAATTTTTGTATAAAAAAGCCGTCCAGAAATTCGAATAATTCGGAAATTCGAATCGCCCTAAAAACAAAGTGGTTCGAATTTCCGAGCGTGTACTGTAGTCTGATTGAGAAGTTGCATCAAGTCCCTTAAGATATTTTTTAAAGGATGCTGTTTCTTGGGACTTCAGTAACTTTTTTAGCCTTTTTGTACACTCTTTTAGAAAATTCTTAAGTTGAGGGGATCTATGTAATTGCCACTCTCTTCGAGCTCTCCATTTTTCAGTCAAGAGACGCCCAACATCTGTAGAATATATTTTACTAGTTTTAAATTTTTTGAGGGTTATGCTAGAATGTTGAACAGCAAGTTTTAGATAACTGTCAAAATTTACAATAGAAAGATTCGCATTCTCCGGTGTACTAAGCGGAGTGGGTACTGAGATATTTTTTATATTTGAACCAATTTATTTGTGTGGCTGACGTCAGGGTTTATTATAGTTAGAATTGTAGGTGTGTGATCAGAAGATAATTCTAAGGAAGGTTCAACATAAATCGCTTCTGCGGGGATGATTTAATCACTCCAAAATCTATGACATCTGGAACTTTTTGCTGATCAGTAGGCCAATATATTATTGATTAAGTGCGATGATATATATCGCTCATTTATTAGTAAATAACGTCATAACTACAAGAATTCCATTGCGAGACAATTGCAGTTGAAGTTTTTAATTTGATCTAACCTTTTAGAAAAAATAACGACAAATGCTTTTAAAAACGGGAAAAGTATAAATGATATTAAGATGGTTTTTTTACACAATATAAAGAAAAACATTGTGTTATAATTCTGGATCTTTAAACAACAATATTTAATTTTTTGAGTTATGACGTTGTATTAGTAAATGAGCGATATTTATGTACTTATTAAGAGAGATACTCTTTATAAAAAAGGTATTTTTAATAAAAAAAGGTACTTTGTACAATAAAATAGGTACTTTTTTTAATAGATAGTTTTTATAAAAATTTGCCGGAATTTTTTCCTTCTCCCATTATTCCTATTTTAATTCAATTGTAAAAATTGGAATAGGGAAAAACGCCCGGGCAATTTTTATTCACAATTGAACCAGCCCATCTGCTTGTTCATTGCCATTATGGTTCCTATGCGCAGGGATCTAAATTAAGGCAATGTCAGATAGGGTGCCTACTCTGGATAGTTCTTCCTTACACTGGTTAATGAGAATGGACGTTGTTTTATGCGACGTTAGTGACATCAGAGCCCCCTGGCTGTTGACGAAAAAGCCAATGTTGCCGCTGATGTTCTTGCTATGCAGTGTTTTACTTGCCTTTCTCATCACCAGTATTTCAGCCTAAAATACGCTTGCCTCATCCTCATTACTCTCAACGTGTTTTCGGGGTATCATGTAGTCCGTTGGTCGTTTCAGAAACGTGGGATGCTTTTGTAAGATCCTTGCAAGACCGTGCGTTCTCGCCTTCCAAAGAGGCTGACCGAATAAAAATGTACTTTTTGCACAAAATTGTTGTTTTTCATATTTCTATTTTGAAACAGTGTTAATCCCTAAAACATCATTTTTGCTCCCAGTCCATTATAAAAAGTTGCTTTTTGTATGGTAATTTTTTTACTTAATGTGCTTTTAGTACGAAAGTCTCTTATGTCCATCAACAACTCCATTAAACTTTTGTTGTTATTATAATACACCAGCAAACTGTAATACATATTTTACACATACTTATAAATAAATAAATGTACAGGGTGTTTTATTTGGAGAATATGTCTCAGTTCGGACAAAAATTTTAGAAGCTTCAAATAATTTTTTTTCCAAATTTAAAAGTTTTATGATTTTAACTGCCCTTTGAACGATGTCAAAAAAAGGTTTTTTTTTAGAAAAATGTTTGGAACGGATCCTAAATTTTCAAGTTAATTTTTTTTTTTGACAATCAATCTTTAAGCAAGAAAAACAAATGAATTTAGCAAAATTAGAAAACTATGTAAACCATTTTTTGACAATTAAATAATGTTTGACTTAGTGGCCGATAAGTCGGTCGAAAATATACTTCCGGGAATGTAGTAGTTTGAGAACTTAGGAGCCCTACTAAAATAGGGTGTCCCTTAAATGAAAGTACAATCTTATTGTTAAATTATGATTTTGAGTTTCCTTTTCTAATACAAAGAAGGGATCTCAAAAAGTCGATAAAATTACCTTAAAAAACAAAGGAAAACGTTTTAAATGATTTTTTTTAACAACCTTAATGGCCGTTTTCTCATTAGCCGATTATCTTTTTTCCCAACGAAAAACTGCACACCAAAGAAATTTGATTTTCTCAACGACTCTTTTTCTTCTATTCTGTCGCAAAGCTAATCGCCACTCATCTGCCAATTATTTATTTTCCGTTTATTTGTTGTACAGATAAATTCAGTCAGCTGATTCCCTGAGAGGTGTTGCCAACTGAAAACCATGTTTTTTGTCGGTATATTGAGAAAACCAAAATCGTTAACGGTCAGTTTAACGGTCTAATAAATTTATGCCGAAATTAAGTAACAAGCAGTTTGTCGATACATTGAGAAAATGGCCATAAGTGTTTTTACTCAAATTCTGAAATACTTTTGTTATTTTAATTATAAGTTAGTCATTTTGGAGTTTTAAAGGTATAAGTGCGCTGCAATACTTTAATCGATGACAATTTCGAGGAAACCGCTTGTATGTTTTAAAAAAAATCCAAATTTGGTTAACGATTAACCAGATGAAACATTTTAAAAGTGTATAATCGACAACATTTTCTAAATTTAACCAACGTCTTGTCTCTAGAATGATACCCATAATGTAAAATTGTGCTCTTACACAAGCCTTTAAAAATAAATAAACCAAGAATAGAAAAATTATTTTGGAAATAGTGGGCGGACCACGTCCTTTTTTTCTACAAAGATGCACTTGTGTATAGACATTATCCATACAAAATTTCATTTCGATATCTGCTCCGGAATGGCAGTTATAATTTTGACCACGTCAAACTGCAAAAAGTCACACTGTGCGTTGTCCCTTTTTTTGTGCCAATTAGTTTTGGAAAAATTAATGCAAACAAAAAAATATTTGGTGTTAATTTTATAAGATGAAACGATAAACGTTTCGACTATTCTGTAGGAAAAATACTGTGATATTTTTATAGTCGTCATACATTTGGTTAAGGTTTGTAAATGGTGATTTATCGTGAGGTTTGATTTTCAATATGCGTTTTTACAGATCACGCGTGACTCATATTAAACTTTTTTGTTCAGTATCGTTTGGCAAGTCATCATAGAAATACTCACACCACAACAGCGTCTCCACATTGTTCAGATGTATTAAAAAGATCAGGATTCTGTGAGAATTCTTTTTCGTGCGCTTCGAGGAACTTACGGTGCGCATAATCGACCAGCTGAAACAACTATTGTCAACACCATTCGCAAATTTGAGTCCCAGTTTTCATAAGCGGATTAAACCTGACCGGTTAGATCACATCCAGCACGTTGTGAAGTGAATAAAGCAGCTGTAGCTGAGAGTGTACGCCAAGACCGTGACGAAACGAAAATCAGAATGTTACCGTCAATGGTAACCATTATCGCACCATTTTAACGGACTATATACTTCCTGAAATTAAAGCGCATGGTCTCGATGAGCTGTGGCTTCAACAAAACGCTACGATCCGTAAAGCGCGTGAAACAAAGACCTGGTTGAGAAATAATTTTGGTCAATACTTAAATTTACGTTTTGCTACGGTAAATTAGCCACCTGGATCGTGCTACATCACACCTTAGAACTATTTTCTCTGGGGATATGTAAAGTCTGTAGTCTGTAGGAATAAGCCAGCTTTGATTGACGCTTTGGAAGCCAATATTACTCGTATTATTGGCGAGATACCAGTCGCTATGCTTGAACGAGTCGCCCAAAATAAGACATTTGCATGATATCATTTTCAAACAGTAAATGCCATCAATTGTTGTTTTTTTTTTCACTTTCAAATTTATTTGTTTTATTTTTGATTTTCAATCAAACGTCACGATGAATTTCCCGATACTTTCAAAATATTTTCTTTAATGCATTCCTTGAAGCAAAACTTCCTGAAAAGTGTGAAATTAGAAAAAGCTTCACTTCTTATATCGTGAGAGTAATACAATATTTTCTTTGTTGATAAGTACTACAAAACTACAAATTTTAATATTCAGCTATGTCACAGCGTGCAATTCCGTTCGGAAGCGGAATTCATTCCGTATTTTGGTGCTTCAGAAAATTACGAAAAAAACTTTGCGGAATGAAACCATTTTTGTTTTCATGAACGGAATGGGAATTTTCCGTATTTTAAAGGCAAAAAACTATCAAAAAACACTTTCTACCAATAAACAAATATGTTTTCTTCGGTTCCGAACGGAATTGTACTCTGTGGCATGGCTGATTACTTCAGATTATCAGACTAGTCTATAGATAAGACTCTCTTTTTACAAGTATATGAAGCAGTACATTGATTAGTCTATAGACAGTCTCTTCAGTCTCTCAAGCAAACAATTTGTTGATTTTGCACCTATTACCAAAATGATTATATTGATTACTTAAATTATAAAAATTTAAAATTGTAAATTAATATTTAGATATTTTTAATCAGCTTAAGCTAATTAAAATCAATAAAAAAAGATAATCATTCATTCAAAAAGCAAATTTCGATCTACCAAGGTGAAATACCCTTTTGTTTAAAGATTGATGTTTGACTATTGACGTCATCCGGTTTCAATAGCCGAGTGAATAAAAATATAAGCCCCACTGAAGAGATTGTGTGGTTACAATCGAAACTTGTCTGGGCAACCTGTCCGTGAAAGCCTGGGTTCAAATCTCAGCGCAAGAATGAAAAATTATCAATAAAAAAATTTTAATTGATTTCATGTTGTAAAATTCCTGTCTTCATAAAAAATAATTTAATGAAAATTAAATTCAATGAACTTAAGCCAAATTAAAAATATCTAAATTTGGATTAAAAATCATTAACAGTTCAATAAAATAATCACAATACTAATTATTGTGAATTTTTTTTTTTTTTTTTTTGATCGACTTCCCCAAAAGCTGCCTTTACATCAAATACAATATATTTATTTTAGTGGCAAAAAGAAAAAACTGCTTAAGTTGACTTAAGTGGCAAAAGGACAATTGGGCAAAATTACACTTATCTTGTACGATTCTTTTATGGAATTTATGGCAAAATTACTTTTTGGTTATAATTTTCCAATGTACAATAACATTTGGAATGAAAACTAAAGTTTTTTTTCCGATCTGTGCCATTAGGAATGTTAAGGCATAAAAAGGGTTTCACTGCAGAAAAGTGATGATTATGGAGGAATGGGAGTACATTTTTAAAAAATTACCTTTAAATTTTAAAATTGCTTTCCTACAAAAAAAAAACTGTAGACTTAAGCATTTTTTCCTTATTGCCATAGATTTATTATTGCCTGACTTGATTTCAGTTTAATTAAAATGTTTAATTTAACTTTTCTATTAAAATTCAATTAAACAATTTATTTGTTGCTCGAACATAAAAAAAACTTTAATAATTTATATCAGACAAAGTTTAAACAGCTTATCAAAAAAAAAATCTATTATTTAAGCTATATTTTCCCTTTTTATGTCAAAACTTTACTTTTAGTTTTTAATTTCCTGTGTTTAACAGAGTAATAATCACTTTAGGTTTTTTTCTCGCATCGTTTTTTTTTTTTTTGTTGCCATTTTTGTCTTTATTACGTCGTTAATGCGTGATTAAAAGTGTCGCAAAAAATGTTCAACATAATTGTAGACATTTCTGTTTCTTCGTCAACTCAATTGCCGTACGGTATTTCTTTTTTGCTTGTTAGTTTTGTAGAAACTATTAGACTAATTTTCAACATCATTGGCAGTCCTGTCCCTGGCTGGCAGCAGCATTTGATAAGTTTTAGTTACAGAACAGAAAAAGGAAAAATTAACAAGGACTATTCGTGTTTTTAATACTTTTAGTTAATGTTTAACAGTTTTGGTGCCATCTGCTACTGGTCGAAATTTCTGAATGGAGGTGGAAGAGGCAAAAAGGTAAATAATTTATTACAAAGATTTATGTAATAAATCTGTTGAAAGTCCAAAAAAAAAGAGAAAACAAATATGAATTATTCATATTAACTAAAAAGTTTACCTGTTATAGCAAATATTCCATATTATAAACGGCACCGGAAAAGGCGAAACACTTTATAATATTCTGAATTAAACTTTTAATGTTGTGTATTATTTATATTAAGAAAGGGGTATAATCAGTTTTTGAAAATAAACATTTAATATTGTTCTTTAGTGTTCAGTACGGTAGAAATGTGGAAAACGCAATCTCTAATAGTGTTTGTTTAGTAAATGACTGTCATGAGGGCTTGATATATTAACTAGCTAAATTTATCCGTTAACACTCACAAGCTTTTTAAAAGTTAGTCGGTCGAAAAAATATCATTAAATAATAGCTAATGCAACTCCTGTTGAACCTCCAACTGTAAATAGAAAAATAGATCCTAAAGATCATAAAGTGACTGGAGAAGGATTTATTTGACCCAATTAACTGATCGGTTAATTTAAAATTGGCTTTTTTGATTAACGATTAAACCGGTTTATTTCAGTCGATTAATCGATGTAACTAAATTTTTAATTTTTTGTAGTATTAAAACATATTTTTTTGTGTTTTTAAATTATTTGTTTCGTCTCATATACAAAAGGTATGTGTTTAGAAAATATATTTTATACAAACAAAGAAGGTGTTCAGTAATCTTCATTTTAAAGAAGTGTTTGCTGTCAACAATTAACACAGGAATCTAATGGCATAATCGAAACATTTTATGCGTTTAGAGAAATCCGGGAAAAGGACTGAGAAATTAAATATTCTGTATTATGGGTTGCTTAAGATTTCTCCAACATCTACGATAAGTGAACGGATTTTTTCCAAACCAAGTTTTATCAAAACTATAGAAAAAAATCGCTTAAATTCTAAACATTTAAATCAAATTATTTTTCTTAGTGATTATTTTTTAAGGTCTCCTTAAAATATTGAAATAAGAATAAAATTATCTTACAGTTTATTTCTTAATTACTACATAATATTTATGTAATAATTAAAAAATATGTAATACATATTTATGCTCTTTTTAGTTCAAGAATTGTTATGGTTTTTATGTTGTTGCTTTTTTTACTAATACACTCAAAATAATAAATAATTTATGCATTTTTAAGTAGTGAAATTACCTTATTTATAAAACAAAATCTTTTTTAATCGGTTAACCGATAAATTACAAAATGAACCGATTATTAACCGATTAAAGCAAAAGCTCAGTTAATAAATCGAGCGATTGACCGATTAACGCAAAAGCCCGATTAAATGAAGAGAAGGATACTATTTAGCCCTCGTCAGCTAATTAAGGCTGGGGTTCCATAATGAGGCATCTACGGCCCTCTATTATACTAAATATACACTTCGGCCATGTCAACTAACAACTTCACCTAAACATCAACTTTTGCAGATGCTACAGCTTTTCTAAGCGTACACGAAACCCGTCAACTAGCGCATCGATACTTACAGGACCATATATTTCAATTGGAAATTTGGTTAAAACAATGGAAGATAAAGTCGAATGATCAAATATGTGAACATATAACATTCACTTTGTGTAGGGAATCATGCCCTCCATTAAAATCAATAACCAAATCATGTCTCAACATTTGCATGTAAAATGTCTCGGTATACATCCAGATCGAATTTTGGCATGGCAATGCCATTTAGAGCCAAAATTAACTTAAATGAAACTAAAAGAAATTCAAATTAATTGGAAAAAATTCTGTCCATAGTCTCGATTGCAAACTTTTACTTAACGACGTTATCTTAAAGCCAATCTGGTGCTTCGGAGTTCAGTTTTGGGGCACTGCAGCGGTTTTTGTAATATTGAAAAAATCCAAAGGCTCCAAAACAAACTGCTTTGAATAATCAATGGCACAAGCATCTCAATGTGACATTGGTGAAAACGGTAATCACGAAATATGCAGTAAAATATTTAAAAAGGCTTGCATTGTGCCCAAGTTAGAGCTGCAAAAATATCGATAGTACGTTCAATCCCAAAATAGTATCGGGAAGTTTTTTATGTGGACAGGGTAGTGAATGAACATGGTAAACAATAAAAAAGTTTTAACAATTAATTTACAGAAAGCGTTTTCAGGTATGAAAGACCAGCATATTCACTTTTAATTTCAGTGTTAACGGTAGATTATATAGATATTGAGACGGTTATATGGCATCAGGGTTGTCAGTTTTGTTACCTTCGACGTCAAAATATAAACCTTAAATCTTGAAATTAAGATGGGTATCTTGTAAATTTCTTCACTTTGGGTTGACATTATTTTTCATATAAAATTATTTGAATTTAAAAAAATGTTTATAAAAATATTTTTTCAGGGAGATGAAGTGTTTTACAAAATAACCCCATTCAATTTTTTAAGATTTTACGTTAAAAAAATTACAAGCAAAAAAAAGTTTGCGAGAAAACTCCGCATCCAACAACCCTGACTGGCAGTCATTGTTTAGCCGCCTGATTCAGGTAGCTACTATTTTTTTAAGATGTTAATTATTATTATTTTTTTAACTTAATTTTTAATGTAATCATCACTTATCTGCGGTTCCATTGTTTTAAAGTTTCTAATGTTTATGTTTCTAATCATTCCTAATGCCACAGATCGGAAGTTAATTTAAGTATTAAGTCCAAATATTAGTGTACTTTGAAAAATCGTACATAATAATAAAAAGTTTGCCCATATGTACTTTTCAAGGTGAGATCTCAAAAGTGCAATAACTCAAATTTAGGTAAAATCAGCTCAAGTACTTTTTCCTTTTTGCCACAGAATTAAAAAAGTTTATTAAAAACGTTTCGTTGACTACATCTAATGAACTTTCTAGTTATATACTTTGAAAAATTTCCGATAGTATCGATACTAATAAAAACCTATCGATAGTCCGCCATAAATTAACCCTATCGATACTATCGATTGTTTTGTAGCTGTAAAAATATTTTTAATGATGGCGGCCACACTCGCTTAAGGGGAAGTTATACTGCAGGACTCACCTAATCAGAAGAGCGTTTTATTTATGGAATTGATGGTGTCAATATAGTCATTTGACAACAAATAAATGAATTACGTTATACACGTAAATCCTGTCGACCGACAAGTCGATAGATAGTGGGCCGCTTAAGAGAACGATAAGTCACTTGTGGTCGCTCGCTTAAGTTGTCGGTCGACATCGGGGGCCTGGCTGTAAGTTTTTTTTTTTTTTTTTTATTTAGTGTTGTGGTTATTTTGTTAAGCTGTTTTATGGTTTTTAATCCAAATTTGCATATTTTAATTAGGCTAAAGTTCATTATATTTAATTTTTCATTAAATTCTTTTTATGAAGGAAGGAATTTTACAACATTAAATTAATTAAAATTTATTGAAAATTTTTCATTATTGACTGCCGCGAGGCTCGATCCCACGCTCACGGACAGTGTGGTTACCGTCTAACGCGTTTTGATGGTAACCACACTATCTCTTCAGAGATCCGTGCCGTTTTACCCTCACAGCCATTGACGACGGCTGGCAGTCAATATATTATATACTATAGTCAAATATTAGTCTTTAAACAAAATTTTTTTTTCACCCTGTGGAAGATCGAAATTTGTTTTGAATGATTATCGATATTTTAATCAAATTTACAAGTTGTTCCTTACTTCTGTTATTTCATATTTTTTGTCAAGGATTTTTCTTGAAGTCCAAAGTAAATTTTTTGTTTTTCATGTTTTTTGTCTTTCTTTTTCTCGCTGACCTTTTTCCAGCCCAACTTGAAGGAAAGGTTTTTTTTATTTAAGTGATTTTTATTTTTTATTTTAAAAGATTTTGCCAATTTTCTTGAGTTTATTGATTGATTTTAACGTTTTTTTTTTTTTTTTTTTTTTTTTTGTTTTATCCGATTTTTAATGATATAGGATTTTTTCAGTTGCTATATAACCTTTAGTAGACTTTGCTTTTAGGAGATCCATTTTAATTTAAACTTTCTTAAACAATTTTTTTTAATTTTAATTGATATTTTGTGGTTTTCTGCGATTTTTTTTTACAATTTAACCTTTTACCATTTAATTGCTTTTTTGTATTTTTCGATTCTAGTGCTTTTGTGTTATGCAAGCTTTTTTTTTATTTTTTAAGTAACTTTTCGTAAATATAAGTTTTGATTTTCTAATTTTTATAATTTCACTAATTATTTAAAAAAATTAATTTGCCGATTTCAGCTTTCTTTTCCACTTAAAGTGCTTTTTCGGATATAAAATTCCAATTTATTTCAGTAAAGTTAACTTGTGCCATTTATTTTTAGTATCCTTTTGAAATTTTCTGATTTAGACTTTTAGTAGGATTTATTCCAATTTCAGTTTTTTTTTTATTTAAGCGTTTAATGACCGGTTTTTGAATTTGTGTGATAATTAATTTCTAACGTTTTTTTTTTTCTTTTATATTATTTTTGCGTTTATGGCTAATTTTCTTATTCTGGTCGAATATTTATTTTGGCGATTTATGTAACTCTATGATTGTTTGTCGAATTTTCTTACATTCTCTCCCCTTTAATGTTTTTTAACTCCTTAATTTTTTTTTTCATTTATTTCCAGCATTTTGCCAATTTTTGAAGGATAACAAAAACTAAACGTAAAATCGATTTCCTTGTCATGTGTACAGAATCAAAAATTCGTCCTTGCCTACCATAAACAAACATTTTCAATTATTTCTTTCGCATTTAAAATGGCAAATGTGTTAAACAAGAATTTATCGTAGAAGAAGAACGAGAAAAGGTGCAACTTGTGACGGCTAATAATAATTTTTAATTAAACAACCTCTGTAAACTATTAAGTTGTCAGCGCCAACCTTTACGATAAAAAAAGTTGAGAGTGGAAAACTGTATGAAAATTATTCTGATATAAAATAGTTTTAAAATCTTTCAAAAAATAAAAGTCGACTTTAGGGAGCTGAATTAAAAAAATTTATGTAGCCTAATTTAAAGCTGAATATAATATTTTCTTTTAAAGAATTTTTACCCTAAAAAATTAAATTTAACACAACATAAATGCTTCCATTTTTTAAGCTTTAAATTGATAAGGATTAAATTTACTGAATTTTATTTTCATTCATTTTCTTAAAAAAATATATTTGCAAAATGAAAAAGAAAATAAAAAAGGATCCTTAAACTGAATAAGCACCCACAATACAATATCATCACATTTGCATTGCAGATTTATTTTTTTTTTCTCCGGCAACAGCTCAAGTGAACAGAAGCATTGGAAAAAAATTGTGAAAGTTGTGGAAAACAGAAACCAGCGGGTTTTTACATTTTTTGCCAATTCATCAAATCAAAGTAGCAGAAAAACGCAAAAGCAAGAACTCAATTGAATTTTATTAACAAAATATTTAATTAAGAGAAAATTAAGGAACGAAAAAAGTTATGAAGAGGATTTAGTTTAAGTTATAAATATTAATTAAATTGTGTACGAAGGATTATTATTTAAGTGTCGAAAATATTATACAGCAGTGGTTCGATCTGGCAACTTTACTGTCATTTGTATTTAGTTTAATTTGTCATTGTATCATCAAAACCAAGGCGAATTTATACAGGTGACATTTTCGTGTTTATTGTTTATTTCTTTGTGTGTATACTAAATGTCAAGCTTTGTTTACATTTTGTGAAAAAATTAGTTAAAATTTAAAATTCATTAAAAATCTAAATACTTGAAAAAAATAGATATTGGGAATTATTTTCTTTCATAAGCAACTTTATTATATTCAACATTTTTTTTTCTGGTAGTGTATAAAGTTATTCCTAAAAAATTTAAGGAATAGAACTATTAGAAAAAGCTTCATAAAATACATAACTGAAATTTAACTCATAGAATAAATTCGAAAAATAAAAAAAAACTTATTTAAATTTTATACAATTAAAAAAAAGTGAATATAAAATCAAGGCAATTGTGTATATTTTATAACCAAAAAAATTCCTTGTTTATGTTTTCAACAAATAATTTTGACATTCACTCTAACTTTTTACAAAAACCAAATACAAAGTATTTTTTTAAAAAAAGGGATAGCAGCATAACTCTATCTCATGATGCGGTCACCTGTATGAATTCGCCTTGAGCAAAACTTTAAAACGTCTTCAAATTTTTATAATTTATTTCGGAAATTGTGTTTAAGTTCGGCAATGTTGCTTTGCGTTACGTCTGTTTACGTTGGAGTAAATTACAATTTGACTTATCATTCGTCGCTTTGCGTCACGTACGCTCTAGATGAATATAAACTCCCTAAAGATGTCGTACCGTGCGGACCAAGGAAAAGCTCAAAGTTACAAAGCGTCCTAAGGAATGAATTTGCCATTGCGTGCGATTATTGGAGCTGATAAAATTAAGGAACCAAGGCCACATGACCAGCCATAATGTGATATCAATCAAAGTATTCTGTTCAGTTATTTAGATAATTTCTGTTTTAATGGGCATGTAATCAAATAACCAAATTCGTGGCATTTGGGGGCTGTTATTTGGGTTTTATAATTAGTATAGAACAGTGGTAGGCAACCTTCATTCATTACAGCAGAATATACTTAATTCGCTTTTTTAAAAGGTGTGTTAAAGTGCGGGCGATTTTAAATTCCATTTCGGAATTTAAGTCTTAACTTTTAGTTTAAAATACAGTTCAATTAACATGCACATGAAATATTAAATTTAAAATAATAAAGACAGGAAAAAGGAGGAAAATGTATTAGAAATCAATTTTTAAAAATTCTAAAAACGATATTATCGGTATCGAATTTTTTTGTTTTCAAAATCATTTTCCATCACATACCTGGGGCAAAATTACGGCATTCGATATCGATCGAAATTGCTATACAATTTATGTATATGGGAATTACGATTGATTAACAGAGGAAGACTTTTACAGTGTACGTTTGGCGATTTCGTGCAAACAGAATTTTGTTTCCCAAGCATTTAAAAAAAATCCAATTTTTCCATAAAAAAAATACGCGGAAATAAACAAAAAAAAATATTTCCGGACAATGTTTCGTTGTCCTTTAAGCCAAGAAGAATACTTCAATAAAAACTTAAAGCCTGCAACATCTCGACGTTGAAGTTGATCGGCCTTTCATGAAAAGAGTAGCTTAAGATAGTCAACTACTTGCACTTAATTTGTTTTATATCTGTATTTTTTTGTACAGGGTGGACCAATATGTTCGAAGGGGTTTGCATTTCATATAACTTTTTTAATTATTATTTTTACTTCGTTGCTTTTTAAGCGTTTTGTGCAAAAGACTTGGGGAATGAATTAGGAATAACTTACAATCGAACAAAAATAATTGTTCTCGAAATTTTGCAAAAAGTTATGAAAAATGTGTTAAAAAGAGAAAAGGGCCACCACTTGCGAGATTTCATTTTTCATAATCTTATAGATATAAAATTCTCGTGTCACTGTGTTTGTAATTGAACTCCTCCGAAACGGCTTGACCGATTTTTATGGAATTTTGTATGTGTATTTGTTAGGTATGGGAATAGGTCGTAAAGTTTATTTTATATCGCTAGAGAGCGTAAAATAGGGCAAAACGGGTAAAATCTCCCCCTCCCTATACCTTCTTACCTTATCAAGCGATTGTAACACCTGGAAGGAACTATAGTCTAAGACTTTTATTATTTTGCGCGTGAAATAGGGCAAAAGGGGTAAAATCTCCCCCTCCCTATATCTTCTTACATTATCAACCGATTGTAACATCTGGAAGAAACTATAGCCAAAGACTTTTATTATTTTGGGCGTGAAATAGGGCAAGAGGGATAAAAGCTCTCGCTCCCTCTCCCTGTCCGGTTTTCTTGAAATTAGGTATTCAGACACTGTAACATCTGAAAGAAATTTAAAGACATACACTTTTTGGAAATTCCAAAATTTAGGGCGTAAAATAGGGCGAAACGGGTAAATGCTCCCCATATCCATGTCTTCTTAATTAATTAGCCGATTATAGTTTCAAGCCTTGAAGGAACTAGAGTCTATAAATTGTAACATTTAGGGCGTAATATAAAGTAAAAATGGTAAAAGCACCCCCTCTTATACCCTCTTAATTAAATAACCGATTTAAACTTAAAGATACAGCAAACGTTGCCAGGCGACTTAGTTTCATACATATCAATCGATTAAGTTAGTGATGTCAACAAAGCTGTAACTTTTCCAACAGAGTTTTTGAACTCTCTGGATTTGCCAGGCATGCCCCTTCTACGACTGAAAGTTGGATCTCCGGTTATTCTACTTCGGAATTTGAACCCACTACGGCTGTGCAATGGTACATTAATAAATTCATGAAAAACGTTATCGAAGCTACCAATTTGAATGGCTAATTTCGAGACGTAAATTTTTTGCTGCCACGTTATTTGCAATGACAATCAATTCGTCGTAAGGCCCAACGATGTCTGTTTGCGGCTTAGATTTGGGCACACCACGTTTTTCACACGGACAATTATACCCGGCATGTTCTCGCGTCGGCAAGACATCAATCTAATTTGTGTGCTAAAGACAGATTGACAAAAAATATCGTAAAAGCAATTGCTCTTCGCAATAAATATCGTTTAACTTTGTTGGATTTTCATACTTCAGGATAAAAAATACATCACTTTTTTATGTTTCACTTTTGAATATGCAACGAACAGAGATTCAGAAATAAATTACTATTGTTTGTTTTTCATCGCTGATCATGTCAATACGGATCATCATGGGATCCCATCCCCACCCACTTACAATACATTCGTTATTTTTTTATTAAAAACCAAAATATTCACTGGAAATATCTTATAGGGCAAAACAACGTTTGCCGGGTCGGCCAGTTAAAATAAAAATATTCTTCATTTAGTATATACTGTATTAAAAAAAAAATTTATAATTCATAATTATGTCTTAAACAAAAAGTTATAATGAACTCAAACCCCTTCGGTCATTTTGGGCAACCCTTTATATACGTTTTTATTACCCCCTTTTCCAAATATTCTTGGAAAAATTCCTTTTAGTTTCCTTATTAATACAATATTTCGATTTCGATATGCATTATTGAAAATTGAATTCATCAATAGCAACAAATTAAAATCAATTGATTGTATTAATTCTCTTGAACTTAAGAGTTATTTATCGTTTCTAAGATGCATATGTTACTTTTTTTCTTGCTTATTATATTTCTTATTGGTAACTGAAGTTTATTGTAATTAGTAGCCCTAAGGGCTCGGTTATGTAATTGAAGAAAATAATTAAATAAATATGTAATTTTACTTTATAACAATCTAAGTCCCATCTAGGGTCTTCATAAAGTTAATTTCAACATGAACATGTACAAGCGGACAGCGTAAAGCCAACTCACATACTCATAAGGATCCAAAATAAATTTATGTACTTATTGGAGTCGAAGACAAAACGCGACCTTAGGACACAAGGTTTTAGCTTACATCTAGTTTAGGTGCAAAGAGAATCTTGTTGTCCTAAGTTCGCGAAATATTGTAGCAATTACAAATGTAGTGACGAACTTACGTATACCCTGGCCACCTGTAGTGAAGGGAATAACAATTTCAAATGAAAAAGGCGAGATTAAAGAAATCTTGTTTTAGGCAAACACTACCTACAAATTTCAAATAACGTTTAAAATTTCTCTTTATAAATATTCTTTATCCAAAACAAAAAATGTTGCAATAAAAAAAAATAAAAAAAAAACGCAAATAGAAAAACGAGGGATCAATTTACTTAATTGGAAAAACTGTGCACAAAAGAAGAGGAAAATACCCAACGATACCCCCAGCTTTAGATAAAAAAGAAAAAAAGAAGCAGAAACTGCGCTTGGAAAATAAAACCCCCTTATGTGCCTTTTGAGCAGCAAACTGCACGAATATTTAAAACAAAAATTTATTCATATTGAAGCCGAAAAGTAAAATTCATTTAAAGTGATTAAAAATAACAAAATGGCAAAATGTTTTACCGTATTTCTGTGTATGACAGTCAAATAATGGGGCTTAACTAAAATAGATTAAGACGGGGATAGAAAAGTTTTGGGAGAAAAAAATTTAATCAAAAAAAAAAAAAAAAAACGAATAAATGGATATTAGAGAAGCTTTTTCTATTAACTAAAATAGACGTGAAAAAACGTTACATATTAAGTTTTTTTTGTTTAAAATAAATATATATAATATAAAATTTTAATTGAAAATTTTCGTTAAAATATTGAAATTGAGATTACTTTAAGGTAATAAAATCAAATTTGAAATTTGAAAGATTTGAAAAACGTATTTAAGAAAAATTTCTAAGCGTTAAGTATAGGAAACTACAGCTCGGTTTAACATCTGCAAAATTTATGAGAAATTTCTTTGTCACTGCCTTCATGGTTCCAATTGCTGAGGTTACAAAGTTGATCGGCTATTTTATAAACATTTACCCTCTTCTGCAAAAAAAAGTAAAAATTGACATTAGTTAACCAAAACATTAAGCCCATTCACTTTTGCTGGGTTTAATGTGTTGGTTAACTTATGTGAACTGTAACTTTTTTGCATAAGGGGGAAAGTGAATGTCAAGAGAATGCAGTGTTTAAGCGAGAGGAACGATATTATTTTTGAAAAATATACGCAGGTTCACAGAAAAGTTAGTTAGGTCCTTTAGCGAATATCATATAATATTTTGTAGATAGGCCTTTGGTTTTTTATTAATAAAATCGCTCATTTGAGTCGAAGGATTCCAAAATTGTTTGTGTACATATGTGTTGATGCAATACATCAGAATCAGTAAAAACAAGTCGATTTTTAGTGTTTCGTTAGTTAAGGTCCTTTGCGTTTTAGGTAGCAATATTGTCTCGACTATTTCGACGAATACACGTTTTTCTAAATAAGCTTAAACAATTTAAAACCGTTGTTGTGCTGCAAAAGCGTATACATGGCAAAAAGACAATCTAAACATTCAAAATAAATGATGATAAAGTTGGTAGATGTAACTACACAGAGCAACAATTGTGTTGGTGCAAAGAAGATCTTGACCTAGATAGATATAGATATGAAGAAGGCCATATGAACCGCGACCCAGACGATCTTTTGTACAGTCTGTGTATATCACATGTCAGGTTTAGGCTGCGTATAAAGCCTATCACCCTGCCTGGTGAAAGATCGTAGATTTCAGTTGGGTCCATAATTTGCCCTCCGAAAAATTGCCGCCTGGAAGTCCTCAAAGCGGGACAGCAGCAGAGAGATGTTTCGATGTTTCGTCATAAACCTCACAAAATTTTCATATCTTGGTACCTACATTACCCATTATATGGTGATGGTATCTGAGACCGCAATGCCCCGTAAATAAGCCCACAAGAAAAAGTAGCCTACTTGCCCAGCCACGGGGCACAGTCACAAATGTCTTGGAGTGTCTTAATCCAGAAATGGTGAAAGAATTCACATTAGCACCATGTCTGTAACATCCCTTTAATGTGACTGGCAGGGACGCCGACGAAAGGCTCAGGGCCTATAAATCGGGCGCTCCTATTTGCCAAGCAGTCAGCCCTTTCGTTGCCAACATGATCAGGTACTCAACAGAAATTAAATTCGTTGTGCCTCCCCAGATTGTTCAGAGATGCAAAACAGTCCATAACCAACCTGGACTTCACCTCTAAAGAAGATAGTGCTCAAAGAGCGGCCTGGCTATCCGACATTATAAATATCCTCAAGCCCTTTGCCCTTCTCCTCAGACATTCCCCAGCGAATATGAGGATAGCGTAGATCTCTGCCTGGAAGATCGAGGGATGTTTGCCCATTGGCAAGCCCCTTTGGAAAACCGGGGGCCCTTAATGCCCGCTCCAGTATCACTATTCGTCTGTTTCGAACCATCGGTGAACCAGACCTGGCAAGCCCCACCAGGATTGTTCCGCCCATTGCTCCCTATCAGGTATAAGGACATTGAATTTCCTATCCAATATCAGACCAGGCAGCATGTGATCAATTACCAAGAAAGATGGATCATGTGACCCACATAGTCCCCTGCCCTTTATTCAGCAACGCGCGGCATCCTGCTGGCATACCTGCAGGCCTCCTCCTTTACAGATATGTGTAGCAGCGGAATGTGCAGGATATCCCCTAAAGCCAGATTGGGACAGGTCTGCATGGCGCCCATGATCAATATGCAGATCAGGCGAGACAACTTATCGAGTATCACTCTAGCTTTGACCTGTTCGGTTTTTGTCCACCACGCTAGGGCGGCATAGGTCAAGAAATACGACCTAACAGAAATGTTAATTTCACACGCGAAGTTTCATAGATTTTGACAAAAAAAACCTCTGGGCTGTACTGGTAGTGATTCTCTGAGGGATTTTTGAAAATTTTGGACAAACTGGAAGACCTTACAGGATGGGTTATACCTCATTTTAAAGCTAATTACGCTCAAATTTGTAATCTGTTTTGCTTTTGGAGAAAAAAGCCTCTGGGCTATTTTTAAAACATTTTTTAAGTTCTCAGATGTACTAGTAGTGATTCTCTGAGGGATTTTTGAAAATTTTGGACAAACTGGATGACCTTACAGGATGGGTTATACCTCATTTTAAAGCTAATTACGCTCAAATTTGTAATCTATTTTGCTTTTGGAGAAAAAAGCCTCTGGGCTATTTTTAAAACATTTTTTAAGTTCTCAGATGTACTAGTAGTGATTCTATGAGGGATTTTTGAAAATTTTGGACAAACTGGAAGACCTTACAGGATGGGTTATACCTCATTTTAAAGCTAATTACGCCCAAATTTGTAATCTATTTTGCTTTTGGAGAAAAAAACCTCTGGGCTATTTTTAAAACAAAAGGAATTTTTTAAAATGTTGGACAAAAATAGCCCAGAGGTTTTTTTCTCCAAAAGCAAAATAGATTACGAATTTGGACGTAATTAGCTTTAAAAAGAGGTATGTCCCATCCTGTAAGGTCTTCCAGTTTGTACACATATTGTATTTGTAATACAATTTTTAAGTTCTTTCAAATTTCATTAAATATGTAACAAATACGAATATACATACATATGTATGTATGTATTTAATAATTTGATATTTGAAATATGTCACAAATACGAAAACATATTTAATAGCTTGTCAAAAACATATTTGGAAAAATGTCCAAAACACGAAAAACGTATTTGAAATATGTGAAGACGTAAGATGTTACGTCGAAACATATTTAGTTCGACATATTTATCTTCACCGACATTTAAATTAATAATCGTATTTTCCTCTTTTCCAAGAGCAACATGCTATGGTTAAAAACCAACCATGCTATTATAAGTGATAAGCATATTTTCGCTAAATACTTTTAATTATAAAATGTTTGGACGCAACCATAAAATGGGTGCGGCTTCTTGCTGAAGGACTTATTTAACTATAATATGGTTGTCGGTAACAATAATATGGTTATATTAAACATAATTTGTTTAAAAATTTTCTTTAAAAATAGATTTGTTGGAGGTGACCATATTTAAACATGCTTTTTCTCTGGGTGTACATAAACAAAAATCGTATTTTATAAACGATAAGCCACAAGGCAGAGATTGAGAATTGGACAAATATCATATTACAAATGTAAAAAAGGTAGCAAGTCTTTCTGTCTTATGCGATAGAACGGCACTTTCGTATCGGACGGCAACGTCTGCAGATTCTTTAGGTAGTTCAAAATACCTTATCAACTCATTTAACGCTATTCCTTTAAAAACACTGTCACTACTTACTTCATTAAAGTGGTTCGCGTATTGAATAAAATGTTGGAACAGCTACTTCCTCTAAATAATAAGTCTGAATAAATCATAAGTCTGGATAAATCATATTTTAGGTTAACGCCTCACAGACTTACAGCCGTAGCTAAATAAGAGCAGAAAGCGGAACGTTTTCTTCCACATAGCTTTTAGGCTGATATGCCATACCTAAACAAGAGCGTCGGCATTGTGTCACAAACAGTAGTGTTAACGTTCGTGCTTACTAAATCCCTCATAAAAGAAATAATAAATGGAATTAAAACCGCTAGTTTGACCTAAAAATAGCTAATTTGCCATTATTTATTATCAAACGATAAAAACAGGGTTGTCAAAACAACAACTATAGCTACCCTGCTTATTTTAACGCGCTGTCAAAATCGGATTTTCCAATTGCAAAGTGTTGACGCTACGCTATTTAGGAATGCTTCATACAATTTGTATCTGCATGAGGATTTTTCACAGCAAGAAAATGCGTTCCGCTCTTGTTTATGTATGGCTGTTACACAGCAGATGTAACTGTCATCGAAGTGATTTTATTACGTATATCCAAAAATAGGCACCCCGAACCGCAAAAGGCTTTTTTTTTTTTTTTTTCTTTTTTTTTTTATTAGGACCAGCACTCAGGGGATGACCCCTACTAATGCAATGCATTATGTTAGAACTAGGAAAATAGGTTATGGGAAGGAGGAAAGACATCAAACACACTAACTCAAGTGCTTATACCATATTTTGCAAACAATCAATTAGAGCAAAAATCATGAACATGAACCTCCTAATTACAAGTAATATTTAAACTAATCGTAGAATCAAAACTATAAAATTCATTCTTTTTTAGTTCTGAAAATAGACACCTAATGCAAAACCACCAGGCGCGGATTCAGTTTGAGCCTTAGGGGGGGGGGGGGGAAATTTTTTATGGTACAAAACAAGTAAAAAATTTGTTTTTAAAAGTTTATTAAAAACGATATGTTTATATTATATGTTTATATTAAAAAAAACTCAACAATAAGGTAAAATAGAATATAAGATCAGTTCAATATAAATTAAAATAAATTAATCTTTTTAAATAACGTTTTGGCTATAAAAATAATTTTATTTATTTTTAATGTTTTTTTTTTATTTGAAACAATTTATTTGACTACATCATACTAAATTGTTTGACCAATTTTTCGACCCAAAAAAAAAACATATGCAATTGTTAACAAAATTTTGGAAGAAGGAATATGCTTCACTAATTTTAAAATTAAGTAATGAATTTAAGTCGAACTGTTTGGGTTTTAATCTAAAGATAAATATATAATTATTCTGATTTAAGTTGATTACAGCTAATTTTTTTATTTAAATTATTTTTATTTAGAAAGGAATTTTAAAGCTTATAACAATGGAAAGACAAAAATAATTTTGGCTGCACATACATACGTACAAATGTACCTTCAGCCGTAAATGTGCTAATGCCACAATTTTTGAAAATTAAGTTTTTGATGCAGTTCAATAGAGTTAACAAAAATACATCGTTTGCAGAAAAAATACATATATTTTTTCTAGTTTTTTTCTATGCTAAAGATGTAATTCCAAAAATGCTAAAGAAAAAGCGCTAGGGCCCATTGAAATGTGAAAATTTAAAAAAAAATTTGTTAATATTTGTTAATAGTCAACATTGAAATAAATAACATAATTTTATAGTATATTTTATTTTTTGCAAATTGACATGCTAAAATGTAATAAGTCACAAAAAGCTATGTAAAACATAAATGTATTATTTTTAGTTGGTTTGCAAGCCAATAAAGAGTCATCAATGAAGCAAAACTGGATTTACAGACTTCAAATATATTCAGAACTAAAGACCTAAGAAAATTTTTTCTCTCTCCTATAAAATTTATACATTGGACTACATCCTTTTCGACTGAAGGTAATGATATATACGTATATAGGTACATTATATTAAAAAAAAAATTACGGACTCTCCATTGTTTCACTCATTTTTATGTAATTTTTGTATATCAAAGAACTTTTCTTATTAATGCACTTGAAATTTTACAGTTATATAATTCTTCTTTGGTGAACTTTTACTAGACCGATACATATATTCATATGTATATATGGGAAGGTAGAATGGCAATGCATATAAAATTTTAATTCAAATCCTACTATGATGAAAATATGATACGAAAAACGGTTATATTCAAATGTATATAGTAAATAATTATCATAATACAAATAAAAATATTGCATATACTAAGGCTTATTAATAATTCAACCGCTCGCATATTCAACCCAAACGTTTATTTTCGGATATAGATGGCACTTGCTGGGATTGAATGTAGAATAATATGTATTTAAATACAGCAAACTAGATGTTTCATTGGAAATATATAATAAATAACTATTAGGATAAATACTTGGATACTTATTGAAAATTTGATTAGAGATTCTATAAAAAACAAAAAAAAAAACTTGATGGGATTTCCAAAAATTTTGTACATTCGGAAATTCGTGTATTATCGAAATAAGCAAAACATATTTTTATAATTTAGGGGGGAAATATCCTTTCCCCCCCTGAATCCGCGCCTGAAAACCACTAACGGTATCTCGACACCAAAAATTTCATTTAAATGTCATTTAATTGCCTTTCGGAAAATTAAACGTCTAAAAAGACCTTTAAGAAAGAAAGGCTCCCTCTTGTACTCTTTTTCAACTGTTTTACCGGGTTGCTTAAAGTCCAGGAAATAATAAGCACCATCTCTGTCAAAAAATAAAACTCCTTTTAATTCGGTTTTTATTTCTGCTTCTTCAATTAAATATTTATCTTGTTAGCCAATTTTCTTCTAAACCAGATTTCGTTTACTCTTTTCTCTTACCGGCAGCACAAAACTTTAAAAATTTTAATACTATGAAAAGTATGAACAAAAAACAAAAATGAAACAGGAAACAAGAAGTAAAAAGAATTATAATAAAAAAAAACTTCTTAGGAAAAATAAAAAGTTTTATTTTAAAATTGAAATAATATTTTGTATTAAAATAAAACTGTAATAACAAAAAAGTTGTAGGTCGGTCAAAGTTTTAAGGAGAAAACAACAGAAAACGGAAATGATTATTTGGCTAATGCGGTTAAGGACTTAATTAAAAAGTTGTTTTCTAGGAAGTTGCCAAGCTAATTAAATATGTAATTTCTAAATTTAAGGTTATTTATGAAGCGTTAATAAATTTTTTCAATAGGAAAACAAAAACGATTTTCCTGATAAAACACTTTAGATGTTTAGATTGGTATTTAGTGTAAATAGAAATGAATTATTTTGGACAATTTTCGAATTTATGTTTGTTTCTGCTTTTAATATTATTCTTTGGCGTTGCGTTGCGTTTTACATGATTAGGGCCTAAATAAAAATACATACCGACAGGTTAAAAAAAAAATTTAATTTAAAATTTTTTAAATTCACGTTACTGGACATAGTACTGGATAAAATGTAAATTTAGAACATTTAATTTATATTCAAGTTTTTAGAAATACTAACACTACTTTTGTGTTCTGAAATCGATTTCGCGTGATATTATGCACTTTGTAATTTAAGTACCACTTATCCTTACTACTCTTAAAATCAGGAAAAACTACGCTCATGTAAAAAAAATCATTGAAAATCTTCATCGACTAAAACTGCATTTGATTTAAATTTCAGAACATGGCCATTTCTAATGAAAAAACATCACATTTGGCAATTTTTTCATAAGATAAATCGTAAAAAAATTTCTGACAGCTGTTTTAAGAGGATTTTTTTTTTCTTTTCGATACAGTATAAAAAACTTTCGTTCATTTGAAACAAATAATGAGAAAATCATAGTGCAAAGTACACATTATTCGAAGTCGTAAATAATTGCCAACAAATCGAAATACGCGATAACCAAACATGTAAATAAAATAAAGACGTTAAAAATTAAAAAAAAATTAAATACTTAAATTGCAAGTGTATCCAGTTTAAATTGCAAGTGAATTCATACGTATTATTATTTTAGGAAAAAAAAAATTACCAAAATAAAAAAAATATTCACATCTCCACATTAAGAAACAAAATTACCAAACATTGCAGTCAAACGGGCAATGTATGGACCATAAGACTGGCAAGGCAAAACTTCCTAAACACCTAATAGTTTTAAACTGGTAAGCTGAAATAAAACAGCTTCAAGCCTCTTCGCAGATTCTAAGTTTTTCGGCCAATTGCTCCCTTCAAACAAATAAATTGTGTTCAGTACATGTTCCCCATACTGGCCTGACCGGACTTAAGCAGCTGTTACTAGATCGGACCAGTTGGGTCCCACCAAATACAGAGCACTACCATGACGCCATGAATATTTGGCTTTCGGTTTGATTCGACTGGTTGGCCAGGCTTCACATACGATATCTTGTTTCTCTAAATGTAAAAAGTGATTCATCGTGAGGTCTGATTCTCAATGTGACTCAAACCAGGCTAAAGTTCATTAAATTTAATTTTCATTAAATTATTTTTATGAAGAAAGGAGAATCGGAAGTTATTCCACGTAAACAGTGCTGCAATTCGACTGTTAATAACTATGTGTTTAAAATTTGTTTCTCTTATGCTAAACCCGCGAAACTCTACGATTGTATGCGGGAGACCAGAGTGCGATTCGAGGAACTTACGGTGCGAATAATCGACCTACTGAAACCACTATTGCCAACACTATTGGCAAATTTGAGTCCCAGTTCACATTAGTGAATGATACTCGACCGGTAAGACCACATCCAGCACGTAGTGAAGTGAATATAGCAGCTGTTACTGATAGTGTACGCTTAGACCTTGACGATTCGATTGGTCGTCGTTTTCAGCATCTTGGCTTGCCTTTACGGACTATGTGCTTCCTGAAATTTATGCGCACGGTCTCGGTTTCAACAAGGCGGCGCTACGAGCCATATAGCGCGTGAAACGATGACCTTATTGAGAAATCATTTTGGTGAGCACTTAATTTCACGTTAGGTACAGTAAATTAGCCACCTTGTGCTATATCACACCTTTGGGCTATTTTTTCTGGGGATATGTGAAGTATGAGGCCTTCTGGAATAAGCCAGCTTCGATTGACGCTTTGGAAACCAACATTACTCGTGTTATTCGGTGGTGGCAATATTACAACAGCTAAAACTCCAAAAACGCAACGTTGTAGTTTTTTTTGTTGCTTTCGTTGGGCGATATGTCAAAAATACAACCAACTTTTGACATTTCTCTCTCTAAGTAAAAAAAAAACGGTAGCTTTCAACGCCTCCTGAAAAATTAATTCGGCCTGGATACATTATTCGAGAGATTTTGCATACTGAAACTGTTTGGGCAAATATTTTTTTTTTAATTTAACTTTAAACATTTTTCAGAACTAAACCAGAAAAGGATCTTTCTGCAACATTTCATAAGGTAATAAATTACTCCATTATCATGTTGTCATAAGAGTTTTGACAGTTTAGTTTGTCTGAGTAACAGAAAAAAAAGAAAAACAAAAACTTCATGTTTCTATAGTGACCCATTAAAAATTCAATTATTTTAAGTTTTTCTTTTTCCCCTTCTTTTCTACTTTATGATTATTATTTGAGGTTAAAAAGAAAATATTAGTTTAATTACTTACGTTAGAAGTTTTTATTTTTATTTGCTCTAATTAAAAAGTGATACAAATGCATTGCAGAGAATTTAAGTCATTTTTTTTACATACCTGAAATGAAAGAAAGAAAATAATGTTGAGTCAGGAATTGTTGATAAAAATAAAAAAATAGAAAACGATAATAATTTTGTTCAAAAAGGTTTAATAAATAAATATTTGCTAAGGAGTAAAGAGAGTAAACAAAAGAACAAATCTTTTTTGAAGGGTTTGTTTAGGATTTAAGGGACCGAAGATAAAATAACTCACTTTTGTGGTGAAATTAGCTTAACCATAATAGTGGAGATGGTAGTATGCGTTTGAGATAATGCGTGCAACTAACAGATACAAATATTGGTTCGCCCCCCAATTTTAGTATACGGGTCGACTCAAAATCACTTACTTACGATCCGTCCATCTGGCTGCCTGGTTGTCTGTCCATTTGACTCTGTTCGCAAAGTACGGTATTGCGATTCTGTGACGTTTAACAACAACAACAGTTGTTACAATTGTCAACCTGTTTATTTGTTGTTTGCACATACGATTTTGCGATTCTGTAAATTGTTCTTGCGCTTATTAAACCTAGAGTTTTTTTTTTTTTTTTTTTTTTAAGAATGTTAGTGAAACATTTTTACTGTTAAGCTTCGTTCACAATGGCAGCAATATTTTCGCTGGAGTTTACAATAAAGCGAAGGACAACATTATTTTTATAATTTCCCAAATCAAACAAACAAATATATTTAATTTTATTATTAATTTTATCACTTTTCTACATTTTTCTTTGTGAAGCGCTTGTTATAAGAACCACTTTACAAATACCAAAAAAAAAAAATATAATACGTAAAATTATAAGCTGTTACTTAAAATTCCATGCGAAATAATATGAGCTGCACTTGTTTCGCACGGAAAATAAAAATGTTGCTAGAAACATATCGAATGTTTTTCGTAATATAAATAGAGTACAACTCTATCAAAATTTTTTCGTTTGTTTTTCACAGAAATACTTTTATATGATATTTGACAATATTTCGCACGAAATACTGAACAGAGTACTAGGCTTAAGGCAACAATTTTTTTCCACAACCACACATACATATTTTCTATTAAGAAACCGTTTGCAAATTTAGCCCAGAACAATATTACGTACATATTTATTTTTGAAAACATTTTATTAAAATGTTCATTCAAACTAAAAAAAAAATATTATAAATTTCATTTATAATTGCATACAAATTGTTGCTGAAGTTGAAGTTGACACAACTTTAAAAAAAAACTTTAGTTTAATTTTTGGTCGAAAAAGAAGGGAAAATATGTTTGTATATGAAATACTTTAAGAAGAAATAAGAAAAAACGAAAATGTCGTTTTCATTGTGAACGAAGCTTTAAACTATTAAATTAAATGCAATATATTCAAACGCCATTTCCAAGTTATATTGGTGCCTATTATGAACTTAATTCGATTTTCGACAGCAGTCGAATTAGTTGATCGAACGAATTTTCATTTGGTATTATGGCATACATTCGATAAAAAAGTTCTATTGTGATTTAGTTTATTCACAGTAGTACATTTTCTATCAGCTGTCACTTAAAATAAAAAAATTTTTGCTAACAAATTTAAAAAATAAAACTAATATTTATAAATCATGACTACGACAGAATTATGGCACGATGATTCATCTGATGAAGATGAACGCTTACTGGAACTGGCTTGTACCTGCAGCCTGAACTTTTGTGAAAATTCCTTTTGCCAACAAAGGATTTTGTTCCATAAGGAAAACAAGCTTTTCCAACTGCTGCCTTTAGAATTGCATAAAATAACCAAAAATAACAAAGAATGTGGAATTTGCAAGCCAAAACTAATAAATTAACAAAAACTTACATTTTCAACAAATTTTTTTAAAATTATTTACACCGTCGAAAGCAAATTTGTGTTCGTTGAAAAATTCAATGCACAACGAAATTTTCAACAGTTCTGCCAACTCATAATACCAAATTAACATTCGATAGTCGATGTTCGATAGCCAGCGAAAATCGTTTATCGAATGTAACTCATAATAGGGGCCATTATTTCTTAAAATAAACATTTTTAATTTTTCGATATTAAACAAAAAATAAACTACACAAAAAAAGTTATCGTTTACTTAACGCAAACAGCTGACTACACAATAACAAGTGTTGTTTTAAATGTTACAGAATGGCAAAATCGTTTATTTGCTTTTTTTACAATGACAAGAATTGCTAAAATTTATTTCAGAATCACACAACAGGTAGCAATTTTTAAGATAATTTGATGAAATTTGAAATGTACACGTATTAATTGAAAATGATGAAAATTGGAATAGAGCCCTTGTGCTCATAAGCCATTTATTAGGATGGTATTTAGATTAAATTTGGTTCAAACGTGTTTTATTACAATCTAATTCATCTCACCACATTTAATAAAAATCGGTTAGACCATACCTCTCATACAAATAACACTCCTGAAAATAGCTTTAAATGCCCAAACTATCTTAAAAATGTTGGTGTTGATATAAAAATTGGCAAATAAAACTATTGTAATAGCAACAATGTCATGGGGAAATGTTGTGCTGCTAGCTCCAGTATTAACCATGGGTATCATATAAACCCCCTTCTTAAAATCACTTTAGACATCTGTAATAAATTAGGCAAAAATAACTATAATATGAATCTTATGGGCGTATTATGGAAATCAACCAAATTTCTGTTGTTTGAAATCAGGCAACAGCGCTGATGTAAAAATATAATATATAAAAAAAATTTATATTGTAAGATCAGCGGCGTCTGATTTCAAACAACTTTAAAATAGCCTTATAACCAGGGCAACCAAAAATATGTTATATCATATTTTATTTTTGTGGACGTCGTGCAAACATTTAAGGCTAATAAATATATGTCGAAAAAATCCAAAAAAAAAAAACGTGACCAGTAAATTGATCAAACTTAAGCTTTATTTTTGAAAAATAGTATTTCTTTCTTAACGTTATTTGCAAGAAGATAATTGTAA
This sequence comes from Pollenia amentaria, assembly GCA_943735925.1. NCBI lineage: Eukaryota > Metazoa > Arthropoda > Insecta > Diptera > Polleniidae > Pollenia > Pollenia amentaria. Next base: position 125,930,540 of record OX031008.1, read on the forward strand.
AATTCAATTTAGAAACTATTAAGTGATGTTTGACCTTGCAAAAGTTTCTTAAAAGCGAACAGTTTTTTAATAAAACTAGTGGTTACGTGTAGGACGACAAATATTTGATAGGTGTAAACATAGCCTTAGTTGTTACAGATTAATTTACATTACATATTTTGTATATTTTTATTTAAAAAAAATAATGTGAGTCAAGTTCAATACAGACAACCAAATTGTTGCTTTTATTAATTTTTCTTTATTTATTGGAAAATGCAGTGAACAAATAAAAATGCTAAATGAAACAATTAAAAATATCGATAAAGTATCTGATTAAAACGCTTAATATACTGTTCAAAATAAAATAAAAAAAGGCAGAAAAAAACAGAGGCTTAGAAGCACAACAAAATATTTGTGGTCAGCTAAATGGCGTTATAGTAATTCCAACTTCGGAATATAATAATATAATATAAGCGAAGTTTTGGCTTTTAAATATGCACCAATGAATTCTTTTTGGGAATTCATGTCAACATATTTTACAGAGTTAAACTTTTATATAGAAATAAAAACATAATTTTAATTCATACATGTTTTATTCGGGCAAACACAATTAACAAGTTAAATTTATGAATTCGCATACTGTTTATTTTTTTCTTTTATTTCAATTAAGAATTATTTTTTTTCATCCAAATTTTGATATTTTAATCAGGCTTAAGTTCATTGAATTTAATTTTCATTAAATTATTTTTATGAAGAAAGGAATTTTACAACACTAAATGAATTAAAATTGATTGATAATTTTTTATTCTTGACTGAGCTATGAATTGAACCCAGGTTTTCACGGACAGGTTGCCCAGACGAGTTTCGATTGTAACCACACAGTCTATTCAGTGGGTTTTGCCGTTTATTTTATTATTGATTAAAATATCAAAATTTGGATTAAAAACCATTAACAGTTCAATAAAAAAACCACAATACGAATTATTATTTTTTTCTTTTGTTTATTTAAGTAAAATGTTCTTATAAAAAAACGACTTTTGTTAGAGCATATTTTTCATGGTTTTAAAGCTTATCTTTTGTTTTTGAGCGCATTTTTTTTGCGCATAAAACTGTTTTTTAGAATTAATTTTTGGTTGTCCCGCTTATAACATTATTTTTTTTTTTGCCGGGTGCATGTAGTTCCGTGGTACACTCCCTAAAATTTGTCTGTATACTGCAGTTTAGGGTAATGAATAGCCGGGCTGACCGACTATGTGATTTCAGTTTTTTTTTTTAATTCAACCAAACTAACCCCACAATGCTTTAAACATCAGATGAATAGTATGTGTTAAACTCCGCTCTTATCTGTGCAAATATTTTAAACATGGATTACCCCTTTAGAATCCTGAGGAGTTGGGTACTATTGGTTCCCATAGTTCCAGATTGAAATCTTGTCGGTTGCAATCTGTTATATCAATTCATCGTGTTCACCTCCAGGCGAGCTTAAGGCATAGGATGTACCTATATCCGCCTAAAAAGGACGGCCAAATGTTAGATGCACGGTTTGAGCTATTATTATAATTGATTGCGGTTTACACTGCGGCCACACGATCAACTTTTTGTTGATAGTCTTTTACATATACTGTTTGTCAAAATTTACATAAATTGAAAGCCGTGACGTAGGCTGCACGCAATTTTTAAGCAATTTACTTTCAAGATGTCATCAAGAAAACAATTTATACTGACAAACGAAAAATTTGCTCACTAAACTTCTAATCAGCTGTTAAATTGAGCGTAAAATTGCCAAACAAATGGATAGTTAAAATTGAGAGCAATCTCGTGATCAATTTAAAAAGTGTGAGTGTGTTAGTGAAAAAAATGAGAGTGAGAGCAAATTGAAAGGAGTTGAAAGACAAAAATTGATCGTGTGGCCTCCAAGTTAGACTATATTAAATTACACTGTACAACAAATTGAATTTTTTTTTTTTCAAAATGTGGTTTGCCAACTGATTCTTGTAGAGGGATCTAAAAAAGATATACGTGTATCGCCGTTTTAAAAGTTTAGATCTGAAACTAATTTTACGGCCTATTTAAAGTTGCACCCTTGTGTAGTAAAAAAAACGTAGAAAATCGTGTGATACTTAGATTTTTGGTATATAGTGCCTTCAGAAGATTTATTCAGAACATTAAAGGGAACATTTTGTTTGTTTTGTAAAAAAGAAAAAAATCACATTTAAAACAGGGAATTGTCATGAAATTCTACAATAGGTCTCCGAACACACTTAAGTCGAAAATACAACTTTAATACAAGAAATATACCAAAAACCTAAGTACTTATCACACGACTTTCTACGTTTATCGAGTTTCAGATGTAAACTTTTAAAACGCCGATACACGTATATATTTTTATTGTCCCCTCTTCAAGAATCAGTTGGCAGAACATTGTTATTTTTTTGTGTGTCGTACAGTGTTATTGACCGACCATCATAAAGTTCTTCACTTTTATTTCTTGTCCTATAAAACTTTATTTAAACTAATTTGAATAAAATATCATGATTCATAACAGTTTTATCCGTTATAGAATGATTTTCAGGGGGGATCCATGGTAAATTATGGATTAATCAATACAAAATTCTGTAGAGTTATTTCTGGTATTAAAAACATAAATTATACCAAATGTCAATAGATATTTGTTTAAGATAAATATGGTTTACAGAAGGATGCTTTATATGGGACCTGTGATAAATTATGGACCGAATATCACAAAATTGCACGGTGTTATATACTATATAAAGCTAAATTGGACCAAATTTTACCACAATATCAATATTTTCCACGGTTTTAGGTGTATTTATTTGATTTCCCTGAGTGGGCTTTAAAAATTTAGTTTTTATAAATTTATGACAGACCAAATCGTTATCGTTTTAGGCGTACTAAAGTGTCTTCCGACACTTTACTTTATATGAGGCACATGGTAAATTATGGACCGATCTTCAAGAAATTCAGTTTATTCCGCCACCATTTATATTAGTTTTTTGTAACAAATGTTGTATATTTTGGATGGTTTTTCCACACTTGGATTCACAGCACTTATTCTTCCGAACCGATTTTGCTGGGTTCCCATCCCTAACTGCTTAAGAGAACTAGAAAAAATTTGACAAAACTATTCTTTTCCTTTCAGTAGTTCGTAAGTAAATGTAATTTTAACAGACGGACATGGCCAAATTACTCAAGGACCCAGAGATACATACTTTATGGGGTCTTAGATGAAAATTAAGAAAGGTTTTCATGCACGGAAAGAAAAAACATAATTGTGGTAAACATATTCTAAGAGCAACATATTATGATAAGATTCATGATTGTAGTCAACATATTACGTTTATTATAGAATCATATTATGACCAAATATATTCGTAATATTACATCATAATATTTTTTCCTTAATCCTAATTTGTTTTTATTACATCATATTATAATTTAAAGTAATCATATTATTATCATGTTAATCATACTAACTTAAGAAGTAATCATATTATTATCATGTTAATCATAATAATATGAAGATTAAATCTAAAACCGAAAAATATTTTTAATATATATTTACGGTTATTTACTTACTGGCAACCATAACGTAAAACTGTTACAGATATTTCACACCATAATATGATGCAACTTTAAGCATAATATTTTTAACCTATTTTTGTCGTTGGTGGCAATTATTTATAAATTATTTTATAGAATTTTCATTCTTTTTTTCTAAAACAACACAAAGCAATGGTCAATATTTTTGCACCACTTTCAAACAATATTACAATTTTTTTAGCATTGATATTTTATTTTGCGAGACATTACCATTTTTTTAATGTACCTACAATTTCTTTATTTTTTAATTTCTTTAAAGTTGGTTTTTTTTAAGGGTATTTTTTTTTTTAATTGTTTAACCACTGATTAACAAATAATTAGACAGGCATATGTAAAACAAACGACACAACTGATGCAAAATTATTTTACAAATGGCGATAACTAAATATATTACTAAATATTATTCGAGTAAAGATATTTTGTTTGCATATTAGACATATTATGAGTTCACTTGTATAAAGTTATCATTAGGGCAACCAAAAAAAAGCAAATGCTTATTTTTTGGTTTGCAAGATAGAATGGTTTTGATTGAAAACAAATTCCGATCATAAAGAAACAAAAAAAATAAGCTATATTTGTTAGTGCTTTTTTTCGCTTATTTTGCCAATATCGGCTTTTTTTTAGTTATTTTTGCAATATCGGCTTTTTTTTACTTATTTTGGCATTCTAAGATCATTTTTCTTTTTTTCATAAGAAAAAATTTTTTTTTTGAAAAAATCGATATTTTTTGACGTGGCAACTTTTTTATATGTACTAAAAAAAATCAAACCTTTTTGTGCTGTAACAACTTTCACGCGGTTCACACGGTGATTTTTTCCATGTTTTTTAAGACATGATTTTTTGTGTTTGTAGGCGAATGGTGTAGAAAAGCAAGATGGGTCGAGAAAAAAAACACGTTTTCTGATATCTGTGTCTTTTTTTATATTTTTCTTTGCACACATTCGTATTTTTGTTATGTTGCTTCATTTTATTTTTTATTTCAATGTGGCAACATCTCCTTACAATACAAAACATGGAGCGCATTAAAATTGTTTGTTTTTATAAATAAGCAAGTAAAGAAGAATTACCGATAATGGGAAAAAAATCAACCCTAAAATCATGGGGAAAAAATCTTCGTTTGAATCTGTTGTGATTTTGGAAGCAACTTTCAAAAGGAATTAAAAAAAAGACATGATTTTTAAATCACGGTCTGAATCTAGCCTTTGATTAAAAAAATTGTTCAACGTGTGGTAATATTTTGTGTTTCTCTGTATGTTATTTTTTATGTTACTCTGTCTTAGCGGTACTGTAACGTACTTTTTATATTGTTGTACCTACATATATATTTTATATGCGTTTAAGTTTTTAGTATTAAGTCATTTTAGTAACGTATTTTATTATTTGCTTGTTTGAGTTCTTTTCTCTCGAAAATTTCATAGCTGTATTCTAACGATCAAATTCATCAGCCACACAGCCACTTCATACAATAATACTCTCAGTAACGTATTTTTCCTAAGACACACAACTGGCATGTATATACATTTTATAACGTCTTCTTACCATCATAGTTAACAAGACCCACACTATTGCTTACTCCATCTGACTAGTAACATCTATTTTCCGTCATGTTCTTTACCATGGGCAACATATGTATGCATTCACTATGTAACGTCTTTTCAACGTTCATAGAACTAAAACGACGTTTCAGTCACAGAGCATTGCAAAAGCACATTTCGTTTATTATACTCACTTATAGTTCTCAGTACATAGTTCAAATAACCACTCCCCTAAATGGTTTTTATGAAAATGTTTTTTACTATCGGTAACACACAACACTACAAACAAAGGCTCTCAGTAACGACGTTTCAGTCACAGAGCATTACAGAAGCACATTTCGTTTATTATACTCTCATATAGTTCTCAGTACATAGTTCAAATGATCAGGTCTGGAACAGAATAAAAAAAGTGGTAGCAGTAGCTGAAGCTGTCGAATGGTCTGTAGCGCAACAAAGTTCAAAATTTCGAACTGAACGCTTCAACCTCAACTGCAACGACTACTACAACTACGTATTCTGTTGACACTACTTTGAAACTGCTGTTTTTAACTTTTGACAGCTTGCAGCGCTATTTGTAACGTTGCACTACAGCGTCTATTCTGTTCCCCACTTCACTCCCTAAATGGTTTTTATGAATAGTTTTCTTGCCACGAAATAGTCAGCACACACACTTTTTTTCCGATTCTCTGTACAACACATACAAATACTCAATGGTTTTAGGTCGTAAACGATTTGCAACGTCTTATTTTTTTTTTAAATATAGTTTTTGTATAAAGTAACGTCTGTTAGTTCCCCTTTTCTCTGTTTTTGGTATAGTAACGTTTTTTTTTGATTTTTTAATATAGTTTTAGCTATTAAGAATTTCTCTGTATATATTGTAACGTTTTTAGTAAATAATGAGTACAAAATCATATTTTTAGATTTATATAAGAGAACAATAGTATTTAAGGACAAGATTTAAAATAAAGTGGTCAGTCTGGTTAATGAAACCGAAGTTGATTTAAATCTAAAGTCTTCCTACAAAGTTTTCATTTACATTTTAAAATTTTCAGTGAATTGTGTTTTAAAGTTGTCTTAGTTTAAAAACATATAAAATTACATAACTTCTGCGTTTTGGATGTAAGTATACCTACATTATTTTTAAATTTATTAAAACCTTTGTTAAAATGTTGTTTATTTTTTTTTTTTTTTTTTTTTTGATTTAGAAAATGCCTAAAGTCAAGGAAAGCAAATCGGTTTGCTTGCGCAAGCTAGTCAAACAGTATCCAGATTTAACAACTGATGGATCAACTTTGGTGTGTAACGTTTGCTCAAAACCTTTATCTGTTGATAAAAATTACAACATAAAACAACACCTGAATACACAAAAGCACAAAGATCTTAAAGAAAGAGAATCCAAAAAAAAATTACAACAAACTTTTCTACAAAGTTCTACAAGTTCATCAGCCGCCGATAAATTCTGTATTGATCTTTGTGAAGCCTTTGTATCTGCAGATATTCCGCTATACAAAATTCGAAATTTAAAAATACTACAATATCTTCAAAACTATACATCATTCCATATCCCATCCGAATCGTCACTTCGAAACAAATATGCAAAAATAGTTTATGAATCGACAGTAAAAAAAATAAAGGAAGAAATACAAAAACATTTTATTTGGGTCTCTATAGACGAGACCACCGATGCGTCTAACAGGTTTGTGGCAAACGTTATTGTGGGTATACTGCATGTGGAAGAAGATATTTCTGAAAAAAGATTTTTAATAAATACAGTTGTATTAGAAAAAGTTAATCATTCCACTATAGCACGTTTGTTTGATGATTCAATGAAAGAATTTGGCATAGATAAAGAGAAAATTCTTCTTTTTGTAAGTGACGCCGCAACCTATATGGTTAAAGCTGCAAAAGCCATTGCTGTATTTTACCCACATATAACTCACGTAACCTGTATTGCACATGGAGTTCACAGAGTTTGTGAACAAATAAGAGAATGCTACTCAAATGTAGACTCATTTATTGCAAATGCAAAAAAAAACGTTCCTTAAATCTCCTGCAAGGGTTCAAATTTTACGAGAAACAGCACCAGATATACCACTTCCTCCACAACCAGTGATATCTCGATGGGGAACGTGGATAATGGCTGTAAATTATTATGCCAAATATTTTGATAATTTCGTACAAATTTTTTCAAATTTAAACTCTACAGATTCTTCAGCAGTGCGTATATGCCAGGCTTTAATGAATGAAAGTGATTTGCGGACCCAAATATTGTTCATTTCTGCAAATTTTGGTTTTTTACACGAAGTTGTAACAAAATTGGAAACGAAAAACCTTTCATTGATTTCCCAAGTTTCCATAGTTATGGACACCGTAAGAAAAGTATCCGATGTTCCAGGGGATATAGGAGACAAAGCTAATAAAAAATTAAAGTCAGTTTTATTAAAAAATGAAGGTTTTTCGGTACTAAAAGATATTGGGGATATTTTGGGAGGCAAGCGGAATTGTGAGTCCAATCGTATAAAATATTCTTCAGAGCAAATACTACATTTTAAATATGCTCCCTTAATATCTGTAGACGTAGAAAGAACTTTTTCTATGTACAAGAACGTGTTGACTCCAAATAGACAGAGTTTCCTTTTCGAAAATTTATCCCAGCAATTTATAATTTACTGTAACAACGCATTAAATGAATAAAGTATAAAATAAACAATACATTTAAATTGCTTTTTTTTTAATTTTAACAGCTTTTTTTCATGTTTTTAAACGCTTTTTTTAAGAGCTTAAAACTGGTTTTTTAGTGCTTTTTTTTGGTTGCCCTAGTTATCATGTTATGGCCATTAAATATCATTAAATGGTTGTGAGGACTATAATATGTTTGCATAATTATTATTTTTTAGTTGTTATACCCATTATTATTTTTCAGTGAACCATACATAAATTTGTATTTGCGATGAACATTGACATGCTGACAGTCACTATAATATTGTTTATATTAAATAAAAATAACAATTTTTTGTGTACGACAACAATATATTGTTACAATAAACTTAGTGTAGTTGCAGTAACCATGCCCAAACATATTTTTTCTTTGCGTGTGGAAAACTTAGTACACCCTCTTCGCAACTACATATCGCTCATTTACTTCAATAGTGACATAACTCAAAAAATTAAATTTTGGAGTTTATGATGCAGAATTGTTCGCTATGTTTTTCTTCAGGTTATGTATTCAATTCATCTTTATATATTTTAACTTTCCCCGTTTGAAAAGATTGTACCGTTATTTTTTCTAAGTAGTTAGAGCAAACCATTAACGCGTTTATCTCGATATGGATTTTTTTGAGTTATGTCACTATTGAAGAAAATAAGTGGAGGGTATAATAAATCTTTGATTTATAAACGGAAAAGACTGGACATTTCAATTGAAAGTCGGTTTTTTTTAAAGCTCTCTTTCCATTCTAGTCAATGTTCTTCTATGACAACTTGTATTATATTAAAATCAAAACGACTCTTTTAATTACTTTTGTTCTTTTGTTGTTGACCTCTTCGACATATTACAAGCTTTTTTCCCAAGTTCTCCAAAAATAATCAACCATAGCAAAATTTTAATATGTGTTATTTTACACCTACTTAAACCTTTTCAAATAATTGTTTAGGGTCCACAATTTTTTTTATTTTTTTTTTTTTTTTTGGGCTTTTGCCAAAAATATATTTATGCTCTCCCTCTCTAAAAAATGATGACATCAATTCATTCACACTCTGTATAAAAAAAATGTCAAACAGCAGGTGTTGATCCACTTAAAATGCGGCAATACCTTAAATTTAAATAATGTCTAGACCAAAATGTTGTTTTCAATAAAATGCAAATAACTAGCAGCCTTTACTTGACCAAATTCAGACAACACACATCAAAAATTAAATGGCAAATGCCAAAGAAACAACAAATAAGAAAAATAAAAACAAGAACAAGCCCTCTACCAGTTTGATGAGGGACGTTTTTTATAACCCTACATATAGATTAAATATCGCCAGCTCATTATTGGTTTGACCTCCCGACCATTTTTTAAAAAAAATTGAGGTATGGGGAATATAAGTTTGAATAACAATACCCTGATTGCAAAACCTGTTTCTCGAAATTTTTTATGGTTTCTGAGATATTAAAAGCATTAATTTTGTTTTTTAGAAAAGTGGCGTATGCTGCCCACAAAAATTTTTTCACTTTCAGTAAAATACTATTAACTTTTGAATTTATTGATAACAGTCCGAAAAATTTACATTTTTCTTCAAAACATATGCAGAAGGCAAGCAGTGGTAAACCTTCTTTGTTGTTATTCCCATTACGACCTCTTGGCATATGCGCCAAACCAATAATGAGCTGACGATATGGCTTTCTTAAAATTGTAGATTAATGATAAAAAAAAAATAATATCCTTAATGTTCCTTTTTGATGATCCTTTTTTTTTTGGAAAAATGTGGCTATAATGAATCACACAGTAACATTGTGATTGTAATGATGGGACTAAAACAAAATTGTGTGTCTCATTTCTTTATCTGTCCAGGTCATAAATCTAAAAATACCCAAAAAAAAAATTATTTTGTTACTACTAAAAGCCCAGCGAACCAAAACCATCATCGACCATTCTTCACATTGTTTAAAAATAAGCCAGAACTAGAAAAAAAAATCAAAAAAAAACATAACACCCACCATCAGGCTAAAACCTTGAAAGACAAATGTGGCGTCTGCGTATTTATGCATATTATAATACTCTATATCCTGCAAATTAAACTAGATTCTCATTATGACTGTTTTGCTTAGTGATAAAGACATGTGAAGGAATAGCGTAAAAGTTTTTGCGGGTTAGTGCTTTTACACCCTTTTTCACCTACAAAATCCAAACTCCAGATCTTAAGAAACAATATAATCCTCCTTCAATCCATTCTTACTAGTCTAAGTCTAGTACGATGGCAAAACTTTTCATGGCCACTGTTAAAAGTTATAAGATCACATATTATCCTAAACAAAAAAGATCGGCTGAATTCGAAAACATTTTAATACTTGGCCGTTAAAGTCAAAAATGTATCAATAATCGATAACTTTTCAAGTGCACTTTGGGACAAAAAACATTAAAAAATTGTACACGAATGCTTTGCGGAATGCATTTTACAAAAGAAGTTGCTTTGAATTGGCGTTATGGAACTCATTGTGTGGGCTTATATAAAGCTTTTTTAACATTTTTTTGAGTTTTGTTTTCCATTGAAGTTTTTCGAACCCAAACTAGCCGGCTATTGTTAATTCCAGTAATGTTGTTCTATCTTAAAGATTTTCTTTTTCGCTGACCTTAAAGACAGCAATTTCTTCATTAGAGTTACAGGGATCTTTCGCAAAGTCCTGGGAGTCCCAGTAATAAAAAATCCAGCATGTAACAGAATACGAACATATAAGACAAGCTAAATTTTATGTGTAACATTTTTTGAGATATCCCAAGAGCAAAAATGTTTCAGTCCTGAATTAAATCAACAAATTTGTTGAAAGACTAGTTGTTAGTGAATAAGTCAATCAGTGAGAGGGTTCCTGGTTCGCCAGAGACTATGGTATATTTCAATAATAAATAAAAAGATATCGAATTCACACCATAATTAGTTTCAGTACAAAAAAGCAGAATTACTAAGATCTTCAGAAGAAACGGTCAATGTAATCAGAGTTTTAGCATTTAATCGGAAAATCTAAGAAAATTTGATTTAAATTTACGCTGTATTTGTTATGTGCTCAAGCTTTAATTATAATTTGTTGCATATTATGAAGAATTTCCCTAACAACTTGTGTAGTTCGGAGTTCCCTTACTGTTAGAGATTTTAAAAGCTAACCACTTACCTAAAGATAAGGGTTTTACGTGGACTGGCCTCATGAAATTACCTAAATTCCTACATTAAAGTTCTACATTTTTATTAAGTATTTCAACCACAAAGTATTTCAATTTCGCCTCTCCTGGATTTTCAACAAAGCCTTGGAATATAATATGTCATACTTCAAGGGCGTCCTTCACGATGTCTCATTGAAATATTAAAATTTATTAGAAGTATTAAATTTAAAATTGAAATTAATATATTAATTGGTCCCTTTTTTTTAAACATCGCTGAAGTCACAGATTTCATAAACACTTTCACAACTCTTTTCGGATCTTTGCCAAAATCTCAGATTTTAAGAAAAGTTTGAAATTCAACATTTTATGCTGATTTAGTTTAGGTTAGTTTAGGTTAGGTTAGGTTCAATGGGCAGCCAACACGAGAACGGCTCACTTGGGTCCTTATTAGGGTGTTCAATCGATTAATTCTTGTTCGATTAGTCGAACAATTTAAGAAGATTAATTGTTCGATTAATTTAAAATTGCTGACTTCGATTAAATAATTAATCGAAGAATTTATGCCGATTAATCGAATAACAATACATGTATGGTTTTTCTGTCAAATGTATAATTTTTAAACAAACCAAATGTATGTGTCCGTCGGAATTAAAAAAAAAACAGTCATGTTTAGTGAGTATTCACATACATGGGCGTACTGCTTACTGAAAAAATTTTTAGTAACCAGTAAATTTTTAATGATTACTGAAATAATGCAGCAATCCGTTAATTTTTACTTATAATTGCAACAAATGCAAAAAAATATTTTTAACCCTGGAGCCACACTTTCAATAAATCACTTTCATTTTGTTCACAAAAACTGCTTGTCTTAACTTGTTTGAATTGACAGCTGTGTCACAGGCTGCACTCGATTTGATAATCAATTTTATTTTAAAAATGCTCCCGACGAAGAAACCGCTAAAAATAGTAGCATGACTCAACGTATTTCGTAAAAAAGTACAAGAATTTTTTAGAACACATTTTTTTTTTTAAAAGCACATTTATTTTTTTAAGAAATAAATTTTTTATATAGAAAGCGCCTTAGTGAATTTGTGGTCAGTTGTTAAATTGAACGTAAAATGGGCAAACAAATGGAAAGGTAAAATTTAGAGAAATATTGAGGTTTTACCGCCGCCACTTCCCCACTTCCTGCCCACATATCTCCTGCAGGTGTATATGGCCACAATGGCCCTATCAACCCTCGAATGCACGTTGAGTTCCCAAGATAGTTTACTAATGATAATCACTTCCAGATGTTTAGCACAATCCGAGATTATCAGCTCCGTGCAATTTAGCCTAGGACGCCTAAAGTCATCAACCTTGTTTTTTGTGAATTGACACCAAGACCACAGGAGATACTCCAGGAGCTTAGAATATGCAATGCAGATTCCATACAACGGGACAATGTGTCCAGGGCACCACCACCATGAACACCACTGCATACGCGACGGTTTTATCCCTAATCTGTAGAACAGTCTCGACAAAGTGTTTATCGTCAAGTTCCATAATAGAGGCGATCTAAATAAGTTCTTAAACCTACACAGAAAAAGTTATTAAATTTCTCCAATCACCAAATTTATACCAAATTCATAATATCAAGCAAACAATTTGTTGCTTTTGCACGTATTACCAAAATGATTATATTGATTACTAAAAATTGTAAAATTGTGAATATCTTTTTTCAATAAATGATATTTTTAATTTTAATGAAAAAAATTATCAAAAAACTTTGATTTTCAAAGAATGTGTTAATTAATTTAAATAAATATTGACAATTCACAACAACAATTCTACATGTTTAAATTATTTTATTTTAAACGAAAAAAGTCAATTAAAATTTTTTGTTATTTAAATAAAATTTTAATAGAAAATTTATTTCAAAGCAACTAAAATGTTAATTAAATCAAAATAAAATTTTTAATTTACTTTCAACTACAAAAATAATTGATTCAATTATCACATTAATTAAATTTAAATGATTTTTAAACCATTTTTTTAATTGATAAGACACTTTTTTTATCCGCCCAGTTTCCCAGACGCTTAGCCATATTGAATAACCTACGACAGTCTTTGCGAGACTGTGCGACCTCAGGGCTCCACCATAGTGGCTTACACCCCTCCTTTTTTGCCGTTGCCTGACGCAGTGCCACCAGTAGGAAGTCCACCGCAATTTGAGTATCCGTAACGCCACTAATGACATGGACTGAGCCCAGAGAACTAGCGAGCAGACTAGCCTGATAGTCCCACTTCGTTCTTCTTCTATTCACAAAAGTGCACGCCGGCAAAGGGCGTAAGTCTAATTGAAACTGAACATATGATACAAAGTGTATCGTAACCTGTCATAAAAGCATAAATGCAGGCGATTTTATTTGTGTTTTGTTATAAAAAATTCTTACTTATAATTTTTCAATTATCGCAGTTGACACTTTATTTTTTTTTTACTTCTTTGTTTGAACAAGTTAGGGTGCTATATTAGGCTGTGTCGAATCTTGGATACCCTCCACCGATATTTCGAATATTTCAGGAGTGGGCTCTATATGATATCTATATATTATTAGTTAATCTTTATAAAAACGGACGTTTGCGGTATAGACCTATATTAAATTGTTAGCCGACAATCGGAAAGTTTTATGCTTTTCCTTTTAGAAATTTGCACTAGCTTGAGTAAAATATCATGATTCGTAACAGTTTTAGCCGACTAATATGATTTTCAGGAGAGGCATTAATATTGGACCCATGGTTAATTATAGATTAATCCTTCCAATATACTGTAGAGTGATTTCTGTTATATAAAATATAAATTAGAATAAATTTCAATACAACAGTGAAATTAGTTTTTTGCTGTTCTTTTCTTTTGAGTCTTTCGAGAGTGAGCGTGTTTTGAACAGACGGATAGACAGACGGACATGGCTAAATCGACTTAGAATTACTCAAGGAGCCAGAATATATATTCTTAATAGGGTCTTAGATGCATAATAAAAAAAATTTCACATGGAATGACAAACTTAGTATACCCTCATTCACCACTAGTGGAGTGCTTTATTTAAATTTTTTTTACAACCAAACAAATGTCTTGTGAAACCATTTTAATGCAAATCATTGCGTTTGTATTTTCGCGTCACTGTATTTTAAAGTTCTGTCACCAATATAGCTGCAAAATACTTTTGTATATACGTTTCGGAACTGAAAGCCAAGCTAAACTATTCTTTGCATCGTAATGTGCATAGATTATATTAGCGGTTCCCTTTCGGGGGATATACATAGATGCAGCCACTACCATAAGTTTATCTTGAACTTAAAATCCCTAAAAGATCGTGGCTTATTTGAGATTAATTACCTGAACTTGGCGAGAACTTTTTAGGAGTTATATGATAGCTCTGGCTGAAATCTAAGTCACGAGGAAGGAGAACTTACAAATGTTGAGTTTCGGCCATGAGTTTGGTGCCCCTGGGGGTATACGGTTATATCCTCGGGGAAAATAGGTGCAGCCAATACCAAAAATGGCAACGAGTCCTTACTGGATCTACAGGAACCAGTTGATCCTGGACTAATAATTGGACAGGCTTTTTTTGGAATCACGTGGTGGCTGTGCTTTCAAAGTAAGCATTAAGGGTTGATTTTCCACTCTTTACGGGAAAGTTCGTCTGCTAGCGAATCTGTCTTGGTGCTGTTGCTAATCAGAAGAAACTGCTGCCGCGGCAGTGGAAGTGAGATAGCTCAAGCTCCTTGGCAGATACGTTCAACTAAGACACATCCCTCCGACTTGTCTATGTGCTGTTGTTATCCATATAAGCAGCGGTGGCATGTCATAACGTCCAGTGTCATAGTGTCCATGGACGTTATGCAACTCCAAAAAGTGCCATAGTGTCCATGGACACTGATCTGCATACACGCAGAGAAAAACATGTTTCATTATGGTCCCAACCAACAAAACTATTTTTAAAGAAACTAATTTAACCATAATATGGTTGTCGGTGACAATGATTTGGTTAAATGAAACATAATATGGTAAAAAAATTGGTTTTGCTGCTTTTTCTCTGGGTGGTTATATTAAATATATAACGAAAACACTTTTGGGCGCAAGAATTTTCTCCTCTATGGTAAAATGAATACCGGCTTCGCTAACTAAAGCTTCTCTGCATAGTCGGTTTTCGTTCGGAAACAAGGCAGATTTTAGAAGCTTTACTTAGCGAAGCCGGTGTTTGTTATACCATAGAGAAGAAAATCCTTGCGCCCGGCCGAAGGCCGTCTATGATCCCAAATTTGTTTACATTCTTTGATAATCACTTGAAATTTTAACGGTATTTCAAAACAAATTTTACATATTTTAATATTTTTCATTATAAGTTAAGTTGTGGACATAATGACACTTTGCAAAGTGTCATAACGTCCGCGGACGCTACGACATTTCTTTGATGGACGTTATGTCACTATGACACTGGACGTTATGACATGCCACCTAAGCAGCGAAGTTCTTTTTTCGTTTTAGCTTTTCTATGCTTTATTATGTTTAAAATAGTTTCTAATCACCAAATTCATAGAATACAGCCAACAATTTGTTCATTTTGCACCTATTACCAAAATTATTTATTGATAATTAGAAATTGTAAAATTGTGAATATTTTTTTTCAATAAATGATGTTTTTATTTTAATTCAAAAAGTGATCAAAAAACTGTGGCGTTTCAAACAATGTGTTAATGGATTTAATTAAATATAGCACAGGTTTTGACAATTACCAACAACAATTCTTCATTTAAAAATTATTTTATTTTAAGCGAAAAAATCAATTAAGATTTGTTGCTATTTAATTAATATTTTAATAAAAATAATTTTTCAAAACAATTAAAATGTTCATTATATCAAAATTTTATTTTTAATTTTTTTTCACATTAATTAAATTTAAATGCTTTTCAAAAAATTTTTTTGATTGATAAAAAACTACTGAAATTTTTTTCTGTTTCGTTAATCAAATACTTAAGTGTCATAAATATTTTTTAATTTTGTTGTTGCTTTCTACAGAAATTAACATTGTGTTTTAAAATTTCAACAAAATTAAAATAAATTTATGACAATGTTTGTGCTTTCAATGTAATTCTTTGGCGTTGCTTGTGTTTTACATGATTAGGGCCTTAATTCCATACCCCTATTGACACCCTATCCCATCCACTGAATACCTTTAAAATAAATAATTTATTCAATTATTAAACCACCAGATGGCGTAGAGCGGAAAAATTAACCGCAGCATTTCCACAAACATAAACTGTTGTTATTGAAACATTGAACTCATACTGAACTGCATACTTTAAGGTGGTTTAACAAACACAGACAAAGGATATCAAAAACTATCCTGAAACAGAAAATGAGAATAAAGTTATGATTTGGTTCTTGTGCCACCTCCTGTCGCTTTAAACACACAAAGCAAAAAAAGTCGTTGTCCATATAAGTGAATTAATGTGTGTAAGAGCGTGTTGGTTTAAATAAAAGAAAATTTTTGTAAAAGTATGTGGCATGCAGATATGTAATTTTCCGGGCATTATTGCGGTTTTTGACCTCATGTCATGCTTTTTAAAGTATAGTCTGGTGTTATTACTATGATTATCTATAATTCTATATTAAACCCTCAGTATTACAGGCTTTAATTTGTATAATACTTGGTGTTAATATTTGTATAAATAACGAAGGAAGGAAAGAAAGAAAAGCGGGGTAAAAGTCTGACGACATTATTGTTACAAATTGTTTCTTATCAACTTTACTCTTTGTTTAGCCATCTCTGTCAAACATCAAAAGGTCAGTTCATTTTGTTGCTGGGAATTCATGAAACCAGCATAACTTTTATTTTTCTCCGTCTATTTTATTAACTAAAGATTTTATTTCTTCTGCATTATTTTTTTTTTTTTTTTTGGTAATTTGAACTTAAAAAGCGTTACGATTTAATTTGCTTCATTAAGTTTTTTTTTCGTTTTCGTGCCACTTTTATTATTGGCAATGACAAAAATCACCACATAAAAAACTTTTTGCCCTCTACCACTGTGTGATGGCGATGTGTCATAAACTGTTGTCCTTCCTCTAAGGAGTAAAGTCAATAACTTTTTATATACAGAAATATTTTTTAAAATTTTCTAGAAAGTACGGACAACTTAATTAGTTTCATACTATTTAAAAGTTAAAAAAAGTGGAATATATCAAATGTAAAGTTTGAAATTTAAGAACTATTAAAACACTAGGCCGCAGACATACATAGAGCGAAAAAGGACGTTCAAAAATTGTCAAGCAGTGGTATTTAAACGATATCGAAGTGTTGTCAATACTTCGACTACATCAGATTTTTAGCAAAACCTTGTCAAATTGAAGCCAAAGATGTCAAAAATTCCGTTGTTGTCAAATTGACAACTACTACCTGTTGTCATATAGATAACGCCGAGTTGTCATTATTAATAGAGTGCACTTTTATGTGTGTGAAGATAAATTCAAAAGTTAAATTCATTTTTTAAAAATATCGCATGCGATAAAAAATATTTTAAAAAAATATCGCAAGCAATAAAAGAATATTATAAAGAAAATACAAGTATTTATACGAAATTTTAAGGTTTTTATGAAATATAAATCGTTTTTTATCGATTTTATTTATAATTAATCTTTAAATTAGTCTTTTAATATTAAAATTTATGATTTTTGAAAAAATATGAGTTAGACTGAAATTCTTATCAATGAGTTCCGTGCTGGATATGGCCACTGTGTCCAAACCCTTCCATCTCAAGGAATCAAACCTATTAGAAAATGAAGCCTATGGATAAGGCTACCATAAACTATAAACACTATATCCAAATTGTATTTGTGAAACTTTTATACATTTTTGAAAATTTGACTTAGAGTGAAATTCTCATGAAAGTGCTCTGTGAGGGATATGGCCACTGTGTCCAAACCCTTCCATCTCAAGGAATCAAACCTATTAGAAAATGAAGCCTATGGATAAGGCTACCATAAACTATAAACACTATATCCAAATTGTATTTGTGAAAATTTTTATACATTTTTGAAAATTTGACTTAGAGTGAAATTCTCATGAAAGTGCTCTGTGAGGGATATGGCCACTGTGTCCAAACCCTTCCATCTCAAGGAATCAAACCTATTAGAAAATGAAGCCTATGGATAAGGCTACCATAAACTATAAACACTATATCCAAATTGTATTTGTGAAAATTTTTATACATTTTTGAAAATTTGACTTAGAGTGAAATTCTCATGAAAGTGCTCTGTGAGGGATATGGCCACTGTGTCCAAACCCTTCCATCTCAAGGAATCAAACCTATTAGAAAATGAAGCCTATGGATAAGGCTACCATAAACTATAAACACTATATCCAAATTGTATTTGTGAAAATTTTTATAAATTTTTGAAAATTTGACTTAGAGTGAAATTCTCATGAAAGTGCCCTGTGAGGGATATGGCCACTGTGTCCAAACCCTTCCATCTCAAGGAATCAAACCTATTAGAAAATGAAGCCTATGGATTAGGCTACCATAAACTATAAACACTATATCCAAATTGTATTTGTGAAAATTTTTATACATTTTTGAAAATTTGACTTAGAGTGAAATTCTCATGAAAGTGCTCTGTGAGGGATATGGCCACTGTGTCCAAACCCTTCCATCTCAAGGAATCAAACCTATTAGAAAATGAAGCCTATGGATAAGGCTACCATAAACTATAAACACTATATCCAAATTGTATTTGTGAAAATTTTTATACATTTTTGAAAATTTGACTTAGAGTGAAATTCTCATGAAAGTGCTCTGTGAGGGATATGGCCACTGTGTCCAAACCCTTCCATCTCAAGGAATCAAACCTATTAGAAAATGAAGCCTATGGATAAGGCTACCATAAACTATAAACACTATATCCAAATTGTATTTGTGAAAATTTTTATACATTTTTGAAAATTTGACTTAGAGTGAAATTCTCATGAAAGTGCTCTGTGAGGGATATGGCCACTGTGTCCAAACCCTTCCATCTCAAGGAATCAAACCTATAAGAAAATGAAGCCTATGGATAAGGCTACCATAAACTATAAACACTATATCCAAATTGTATTTGTGAAAATTTTTAGACATTTTTGAAAATTTGACTTAGAGTGAAATTCTCATGAAAGTGCTCTGTGAGGGATATGGCCACTGTGTCCAAACCCTTCCATCTCAAGGAATCAAACCTATAAGAAAATGAAGCCTATGGATAAGGCTACCATAAACTATAAACACTATATCCAAATTGTATTTGTGAAAATTTTTATACATTTTTGAAAATTTGACTTAGAGTGAAATTCTCATGAAAGTGCTCTGTGAGGGATATGGCCACTGTGTCCAAACCCTTCCATCTCAAGGAATCAAACCTATTAGAAAATGAAGCCTATGGATAAGACTACCATAAACTATAAACACTATATCCAAATTGTATTTGTGAAAATTTTTATACATTTTTGAAAATTTGACTTAGAGTGAAATTCTCATGAAAGTGCTCTGTGAGGGATATGGCCACTGTGTCCAAACCCTTCCATCTCAAGGAATCAAACCTATTAGAAAATGAAGCCTATGGATAAGGCTACCATAAACTATAAACACTATATCCAAATTGTATTTGTGAAAATTTTTATACATTTTTGAAAATTTGACTTAGAGTGAAATTCTCATGAAAGTGCTCTGTGAGGGATATGGCCACTGTGTCCAAACCCTTCCATCTCAAGGAATCAAACCTATTAGAAAATGAAGCCTATGGATAAGGCTACCATAAACTATAAACACTATATCCAAATTGTATTTCTGAAAATTTTTATACATTTTTGAAAATTTGACTTAGAGTGAAATTCTCATGAAAGTGCTCTGTGAGGGATATGGCCACTGTGTCCAAACCCTTCCATCTCAAGGAATCAAACCTATTAGAAAATGAAGCCTATGGATAAGGCTACCATAAACTATAAACACTATATCCAAATTGTATTTGTGAAAATTTTTAGACATTTTTGAAAATATGACTTAGAGTGAAATTCTCATGAAAGTGCTCTGTGAGGGATATGGCCACTGTGTCCAAACCCTTCCATCTCAAGGAATCAAACCTATTAGAAAATGAAGCCTATGGATAAGGCTACCATAAACTATAAACACTATATCCAAATTGTATTTGTGAAAATTTTTATACATTTTTGAAAATTTGACTTAGAGTGAAATTCTCATGAAAGTGCTCTGTGAGGGATATGGCCACTGTGTCCAAACCCTTCCATCTCAAGGAATCAAACCTATTAGAAAATGAAGCCTATGGATAAGGCTACCATAAACTATAAACTATAATTACCGCCCAATTGCAATTTGTTCGGCACTTTCCAAAGTTATGGAGAGTATGGTAAATCACCATCTTGTAAAATTTTTAGAGTCAAATTACCTACTAAGCGACCGTCAGTATGGCTTTCGTAGAGGTCGTTCTACTGGAGACCTACTGGCCCTGTTATCAGAAAAATGGTGTCGTTCCATTCACCATTTTGGCGAAAGTAAGGTAATTGCTTTAGATATTTCCAAGGCGTTTGACAGAGTCTGGCATGGTGCACTCTTGTCTAAACTTGTTGCATTTGGTGTCGGTGATAATTTCTCTCGATTTATATCGAGCTTTCTCAGAGATCGCACTATACGGGTTGTTATAGATGGGGTTTCATCAAACGAGTTCAAGATTCATTCAGGGGTACCGCAAGGCTCCGTTCTTTCTCCTACTCTATTTCTTATTTTTCTAAATGACCTCTTATGTCAAACTTCCAACCCTATCTATTCTTTTGCAGATGACAGCAACCTTTGCCATTCGAATTCATTTGGTTACAGACCAGGCGTGTCCGATGTTTGTGCTATGAGACAGAACATGAATGATACGCTTGGCCGTGACCTAGACATAATCTCAGAATGGGGTCGTGCGAATAGGGTCGAATTTAATGCCCGAAAGACCCAATGTTGCGTACTGACGCATAAACGCGCGACGGATCAAGGTGCCTCATCTGTATGTATGGGTGGTATAAATATTGAGGAAACAGAATCTCTTGATGTTCTGGGCATGAGGATACAATGTGATGTCCGATGGACTGAACATATATTTAAGGTGTCGAAAGAAGCATTCAAGTGCCTCGGTTTTTTGAAACGGTGTAAGATATACTTCACTCCATCTGATCTCCTTACTATTTATACCACCTATATCCGACCGCGAATGGAATACAACTCTCATGTGTGGGCCGGTGCTTCAAAGTCTATTTTGGAGCTTCTCGACCGCGTGCAGGAGAGGGCGAAGGTTCTCATCGGCGACAGTAGGGTATCCAATTCTATTGACTCCCTTGAGCACCGTCGCAATGTGGGTTGTACTTGCCTATTTTATCGTTACTACAACGGGATGTGTTCTGATGAAATTAGGGATTTGGTTCCCGAAACCCATAGCTTTGTTCGTAATACACGTTTTTCCTCAAGAGCCCATCCTTTTGTGGTCGATTGGCCGGTGAATCGTACAACGCATTACAGGGAAAATTCGTTTTTTGGCCGGACTGTTCGTATGTGGAATAACCTTCCTGCTGAAGTCTTCCCTCTCACTTACAACATGAATAAGTTCAAGTCGAATGTTCACAAGCACTACTCCCTCTTTCCTCCTTCCCATAACCTATTTTCCTAGTTCCAACACAATGCAATGCATTAGTAGGGGTCATCCCCTGAGTGCTGGTCCTAACAAAAAAAAAAAAAAAAAAAAAAAAAAAAAAAAAAACACTATATCCAAATTGTATTTGTGAAAATTTTTATACATTTTTGAAAATTTGACTTAGAGTGAAATTCTCATGAAAGTGCTCTGTGAGGGATATGGCCACTGTGTCCAAACCCTTCCATCTCAAGGAATCAAACCTATTAGAAAATGAAGCCTATGGATAAGGCTACCATAAACTATAAACACTATATCCAAATTGTATTTGTGAAAATTTTTATACATTTTTGAAAATTTAAATCGTTAAATATTGCATATTTTTAGCATATGAATGACTTGATATTTTTATAGGGCATACATTATTTAATTCTTTAAAGTTTTCTCGGACAAGGTCTTCAACATATTTTGTAAACTCAGACCTTCGACTAATAATTCCATTTGTAAAAAAATATTCTTCTAAATATGTGGTGTGTTGTTGTTTAAAACAAAAGTTTCCTTCATTACACGAACAAGCAAGAGATTTTTCATCAGTATTTTGGACTTTTACAGGTATTTCAGCAACAGTTACCTTACGATTAGGTGATAGTATTGCAGGTATTTTTTTCCTTATAACACTGTATTCCTCAATTTGTACATCATTTTCAGTTGTATGATTTATGTCAGATAAATTATTTTTCGTTGAGCAAATATCTACATTAAATTCTGTTATAGAATTATTAGTGTCAACTAAATCTGCTTGCACATTTTGCTGTAATTGTTCATTTTTTACAGGTACTAAAATTTGCTGATTTTGACCAATTGTGTCTAATATATCTGTAAAGTTATCGTCAACATCACAGCATAAATCGATATCAATTTGTTTGGATTCTTGCGAACTTAAAAGGTTAGATAAAAGCTTATCAAAGCTGTTGTCCTCTTGAATACCTAACATTACAAATTTTATTTATTAATAGTAATACAATCAAAAAATATATAGAATTTGTAATTTTTAATTAAAAAAAAAGGAAATCTATTGATTTCACAAAATTAACTTAAATAAACTAATGAACTTTTAGAGGCTATTATTCCGGTGTGTTCTAGATTCCGAATTCACTTGAAATTGTATTACTTTGACATATTTGATGTTCTGCATTTCTCATCCACATGTTTTTACTACTTTTCAAAAGCTTCGAATACACAAAACTTGCGGATTTGAGAACACTAATTTATGAATAATCCGGATTAAAAGAATTTCACGAGTCGAAACCTAGAACACACAGATTATATCAAATATTAAGAGATTTAAATTTCAATGCAAGACTTTTCTTGAAAGCAATAAAAACTACAATTATTTTTAATATTTTTTTGTCCAAACTTCATCCAAATGAAAATAGATCAATTGGGACTTATAAATAACGCTACCTTTTTGTAAATGTTGTTTTCCAGAAATAAGATTTTTGACTTCATGTTCCAAACTTAAATAACCATTTATTCTGCACCAATTTGCACACAGAGCACTTTCATGAGAATTTCACTCTAATTCAAATTTTCAAAAATGTATAAAAATTTTCACAAATACAATTTGGATATAGTGTTTATAGTTTATGGTAGCCTTATCCATAGGCTTCATTTTCTAATAGGTTTGATTCCTTGAGATGGAAGGGTTTGGACACAGTGGCCATATCCCTCACAGAGCACTTTCATGAGAATTTCACTCTAAGTCAAATTTTCAAAAATGTATAAAAGTTTCACAAATACAATTTGGATATAGTGTTTATAGTTTATGGTAGCCTTATCCATAGGCTTCATTTTCTAATAGGTTTGATTCCTTGAGATAGAAGGGTTTGGACACAGTGGCCATATCCCTCACAGAGCACTTTCATGAGAATTTCACTCTAAGTCAAATTTTCAAAAATGTATAAAAGTTTCACAA
The DNA here is from genome assembly GCA_943735925.1 of Pollenia amentaria. Classification (NCBI taxonomy): domain Eukaryota; kingdom Metazoa; phylum Arthropoda; class Insecta; order Diptera; family Polleniidae; genus Pollenia; species Pollenia amentaria. The sequence continues at coordinate 125,954,195 of OX031008.1, forward strand.
ATACAATTTGGATATAGTGTTTATAGTTTATGGTAGCCTTATCCATAGGCTTCATTTTCTAATAGGTTTGATTCCTTGAGATGGAAGGGTTTGGACACAGTGGCCATATCCCTCACAGAGCACTTTCATGAGAATTTCACTCTAAGTCAAATTTTCAAAAATGTATAAAAATTTTCACAAATACAATTTGGATAGAGTGTTTATAGTTTATGGTAGCCTTATTCATAGGCTTCATTTTCTAATAGGTTTGATTCCTTGAGATGGAAGGGTTTGGACACAGTGGCCATATCCCTCACAGAGCACTTTCATGAGAATTTCACTCTAAGTCAAATTTTCAAAAATGTATAAAAATTTTCACAAATACAATTTGGATATAGTGTTAATAGTTGATGGTAGCCTTATCCATAGGCTTCATTTTCTAATAGGTTTGATTCCTTGAGATGGAAGGGTTTGGACACAGTGGCCATATCCCTCACAGAGCACTTTCATGAGAATTTCACTCTAAGTCAAATTTTCAAAAATGTATAAAAATTTTCACAAATACAATTTGGATAGAGTGTTTATAGTTTATGGTAGCCTTATTCATAGGCTTCATTTTCTAATAGGTTTGATTCCTTGAGATGGAAGGGTTTGGACACAGTGGCCATATCCCTCACAGAGCACTTTCATGAGAATTTCACTCTAAGTCAAATTTTCAAAAATGTATAAAAATTTTCACAAATACAATTTGGATATAGTGTTAATAGTTGATGGTAGCCTTATCCATAGGCTTCATTTTCTAATAGGTTTGATTCCTTGAGATGGAAGGGTTTGGACACAGTGGCCATATCCCTCACAGAGCACTTTCATGAGAATTTCACTCTAAGTCAAATTTTCAAAAATGTATAAAAATTTTCACAAATACAATTTGGATATAGTGTTTATAGTTGATGGTAGCCTTATCCATAGGCTTCATTTTCTAATAGGTTTGATTCCTTGAGATGGAAGGGTTTGGACACAGTGGCCATATCCCTCACAGAGCACTTTCATGAGAATTTCACTCTAAGTCAAATTTTCAAAAATGTATAAAAATTTTCACAAATACAATTTGGATATAGTGTTTATAGTTTATGGTAGCCTTATCCATAGGCTTCATTTTCTTATAGGTTTGATTCCTTGAGATGGAAGGGTTTGGACACAGTGGCCATATCCCTCACAGAGCACTTTCATGAGAATTTCACTCTAAGTCAAATTTTCAAAAATGTCTAAAAATTTTCACAAATACAATTTGGATATAGTGTTTATAGTTTATGGTAGCCTTATCCATAGGCTTCATTTTCTTATAGGTTTGATTCCTTGAGATGGAAGGGTTTGGACACAGTGGCCATATCCCTCACAGAGCACTTTCATGAGAATTTCACTCTAAGTCAAATTTTCAAAAATGTATAAAAATTTTCACAAATACAATTTGGATATAGTGTTTATAGTTTATGGTAGCCTTATCCATAGGCTTCATTTTCTAATAGGTTTGATTCCTTGAGATGGAAGGGTTTGGACACAGTGGCCATATCCCTCACAGAGCACTTTCATGAGAATTTCACTCTAAGTCAAATTTTCAAAAATGTATAAAAATTTTCACAAATACAATTTGGATATAGTGTTTATAGTTTATGGTAGCCTTATCCATAGGCTTCATTTTCTAATAGGTTTGATTCCTTGAGATAGAAGGGTTTGGACACAGTGGCCATATCCCTCACAGAGCACTTTCATGAGAATTTCACTCTAAGTCAAATTTTCAAAAATGTATAAAAGTTTCACAAATACAATTTGGATATAGTGTTTATAGTTTATGGTAGCCTTATCCATAGGCTTCATTTTCTAATAGGTTTGATTCCTTGAGATGGAAGGGTTTGGACACAGTGGCCATATCCCTCACAGAGCACTTTCATGAGAATTTCACTCTAAGTCAAATTTTCAAAAATGTATAAAAATTTTCACAAATACAATTTGGATAGAGTGTTTATAGTTTATGGTAGCCTTATTCATAGGCTTCATTTTCTAATAGGTTTGATTCCTTGAGATGGAAGGGTTTGGACACAGTGGCCATATCCCTCACAGAGCACTTTCATGAGAATTTCACTCTAAGTCAAATTTTCAAAAATGTATAAAAATTTTCACAAATACAATTTGGATATAGTGTTAATAGTTGATGGTAGCCTTATCCATAGGCTTCATTTTCTAATAGGTTTGATTCCTTGAGATGGAAGGGTTTGGACACAGTGGCCATATCCCTCACAGAGCACTTTCATGAGAATTTCACTCTAAGTCAAATTTTCAAAAATGTATAAAAATTTTCACAAATACAATTTGGATATAGTGTTTATAGTTGATGGTAGCCTTATCCATAGGCTTCATTTTCTAATAGGTTTGATTCCTTGAGATGGAAGGGTTTGGACACAGTGGCCATATCCCTCACAGAGCACTTTCATGAGAATTTCACTCTAAGTCAAATTTTCAAAAATGTCTAAAAATTTTCACAAATACAATTTGGATATAGTGTTTATAGTTTATGGTAGCCTTATCCATAGGCTTCATTTTCTTATAGGTTTGATTCCTTGAGATGGAAGGGTTTGGACACAGTGGCCATATCCCTCACAGAGCACTTTCATGAGAATTTCACTCTAAGTCAAATTTTCAAAAATGTATAAAAATTTTCACAAATACAATTTGGATATAGTGTTTATAGTTTATGGTAGCCTTATCCATAGGCTTCATTTTCTAATAGGTTTGATTCCTTGAGATGGAAGGGTTTGGACACAGTGGCCATATCCCTCACAGAGCACTTTCATGAGAATTTCACTCTAAGTCAAATTTTCAAAAATGTATAAAAATTTTCACAAATACAATTTGGATATAGTGTTTATAGTTTATGGTAGCCTAATCCATAGGCTTCATTTTCTAATAGGTTTGATTCCTTGAGATGGAAGGGTTTGGACACAGTGGCCATATCCCTCACAGGGCACTTTCATGAGAATTTCACTCTAAGTCAAATTTTCAAAAATGTATAAAAATTTTCACAAATACAATTTGGATATAGTGCTTATAGTTTATGGTAGCCTTATCCATAGGCTTCATTTTCTAATAGGTTTGATTCCTTGAGATGGAAGGGTTTGGACAAAGTGGCCATATCCCTTACAGAGCACTTTCATGAGAATTTCACTCTAAGTCAAATTTTCAAAAATGTATAAAAATTTTCACAAATACAATTTGGATATAGTGTTTATAGTTTATGGTAGCCTTATCCATAGGCTTCATTTTCTAATAGGTTTGATTCCTTGAGATGGAAGGGTTTGGACACAGTGGCCATATCCCTCACAGAGCACTTTCATGAGAATTTCACTCTAAGTCAAATTTTCAAAAATGTATAAAAATTTTCACAAATACAATTTGGATATAGTGTTTATAGTTTATGGTAGCCTTATCCATAGGCTTCATTTTCTAATAGGTTTGATTCCTTGAGATGGAAGGGTTTGGACACAGTGGCCATATCCCTCACAGAGCACTTTCATGAGAATTTCACTCTAAGTCAAATTTTCAAAAATGTATAAAAATTTTCACAAATACAATTTGGATATAGTGTTTATAGTTTATGGTAGCCTTATCCATAGGCTTCATTTTCTAATAGGTTTGATTCCTTGAGATGGAAGGGTTTGGACACAGTGGCCATATCCCTCACAGAGCACTTTCATGAGAATTTCACTCTAAGTCAAATTTTCAAAAATGTATAAAAATTTTCACAAATACAATTTGGATATAGTGTTTATAGTTGATGGTAGCCTTATCCATAGGCTTCATTTTCTAATAGGTTTGATTCCTTGAGATGGAAGGGTTTGGACACAGTGGCCATATCCCTCACAGGGCACTTTCATGAGAATTTCACTCTAAGTCAAATTTTCAAAAATGTATAAAAATTTTCACAAATACAATTTGGATATAGTGTTTATAGTTTATGGTAGCCTTATCCATAGGCTTCATTTTCTAATAGGTTTGATTCCTTGAGATGGAAGGGTTTGGACACAGTGGCCATATCCCTCACAGAGCACTTTCATGAGAATTTCACTCTAAGTCAAATTTTCAAAAATGTATAAAAATTTTCACAAATACAATTTGGATATAGTGTTTATAGTTGATGGTAGCCTTATCCATAGGCTTCATTTTCTAATAGGTTTGATTCCTTGAGATGGAAGGGTTTGGACACAGTGGTCATATTCCTCACAGAGCACTTTCATGAGAATTTCACTCTAAGTCAAATTTTCAAAAATGTATAAAAATTTTCAAAAATACAATTTGGATATAGTGTTTATAGTTTATGGTAGCCTTATCCATAGGCTTCATTTTCTAATAGGTTTGATTCCTTGAGATGGAAGGGTTTGGACACAGTGGTCTTATCCCTCACAGATCACTTTCATGAGAATTTCACTCTAAGTCAAATTTTCAAAAATGTATAAAAATTTTCACAAATACAATTTGGATATAGTGTTTATAGTTGATGGTAGCCTTATCCATAGGCTTCATTTTCTAATAGGTTTGATTCCTTGAGATGGAAGGGTTTGGACACAGTGGTCATATCCCTCACAGAGCACTTTCATGAGAATTTCACTCTAAGTCAAATTTTCAAAAATGTATAAAAATTTTCACAAATACAATTTGGATATAGTGTTTATAGTTTATGGTAGCCTTATCCATAGGCTTCATTTTCTAATAGGTTTGATTCCTTGAGATGGAAGGGTTTGGACACAGTGGCCATATCCCTCACAGAGCACTTTCATGAGAATTTCACTCTAAGTCAAATTTTCAAAAATGTATAAAAATTTTCACAAATACAATTTGGATATAGTGTTTATAGTTTATGGTAGCCTTATCCATAGGCTTCATTTTCTAATAGGTTTGATTCCTTGAGATGGAAGGGTTTGGACACAGTGGCCATATCCCTCACAGAGCACTTTCATGAGAATTTCACTCTAAGTCAAATTTTCAAAAATGTATAAAAATTTTCACAAATACAATTTGGATATAGTGTTTATAGTTGATGGTAGCCTTATCCATAGGCTTCATTTTCTAATAGGTTTGATTCCTTGAGATGGAAGGGTTTGGACACAGTGGCCATATCCCTCACAGGGCACTTTCATGAGAATTTCACTCTAAGTCAAATTTTCAAAAATGTATAAAAATTTTCACAAATACAATTTGGATATAGTGTTTATAGTTTATGGTAGCCTTATCCATAGGCTTCATTTTCTAATAGGTTTGATTCCTTGAGATGGAAGGGTTTGGACACAGTGGCCATATCCCTCACAGAGCACTTTCATGAGAATTTCACTCTAAGTCAAATTTTCAAAAATGTATAAAAATTTTCACAAATACAATTTGGATATAGTGTTTATAGTTGATGGTAGCCTTATCCATAGGCTTCATTTTCTAATAGGTTTGATTCCTTGAGATGGAAGGGTTTGGACACAGTGGTCATATCCCTCACAGAGCACTTTCATGAGAATTTCACTCTAAGTCAAATTTTCAAAAATGTATAAAAATTTTCAAAAATACAATTTGGATATAGTGTTTATAGTTTATGGTAGCCTTATCCATAGGCTTCATTTTCTAATAGGTTTGATTCCTTGAGATGGAAGGGTTTGGACACAGTGGTCTTATCCCTCACAGATCACTTTCATGAGAATTTCACTCTAAGTCAAATTTTCAAAAATGTATAAAAATTTTCACAAATACAATTTGGATATAGTGTTTATAGTTGATGGTAGCCTTATCCATAGGCTTCATTTTCTAATAGGTTTGATTCCTTGAGATGGAAGGGTTTGGACACAGTGGTCATATCCCTCACAGAGCACTTTCATGAGAATTTCACTCTAAGTCAAATTTTCAAAAATGTATAAAAATTTTCACAAATACAATTTGGATATAGTGTTTATAGTTTATGGTAGCCTTATCCATAGGCTTCATTTTCTAATAGGTTTGATTCCTTGAGATGGAAGGGTTTGGACACAGTGGCCATATCCAGCACGGAACTCATTGATAAGAATTTCAGTCTAACTCATATTTTTTCAAAAATCATAAATTTTAATATTAAAAGACTAATTTAAAGATTAATTATAAAAAAAATCGATAAAAAACGATTTATATTTCATAAAAACCTTAAAATTTCGTATAAATACTTGTATTTTCTTTATAATATTCTTTTATTGCTTGCGATATTTTTTTAAAATATTTTTTATCGCATGCGATATTTTTTAAAAATGAATTTAACTTTTGAATTTATCTTCACACACATTGCACTTTTTAGTGAATATTAAAATAGTGGAAAAATTAAAACCATACAGTTTTATTTTTCTTTTTTCATGGCGTATGTTTATGAATTTTTATTTAAAAAAACATATTAAAAAAACAACATATTTTTTTTTTTTGGTCGGGTTCAGAATGGGTTATTCTTTACTAGACTGATGACAATGTATTGTCGAAATGACAACTGAATATTGTCAATATACCAACGGTGTGTTGTCAAAAATGAAAACAACATGTTATCGGTATGACCCCGTTATGGGGATAATCGTGTATGTTCGGACAATCGCATATTGTTTGTCATTGTGACTTGAAGTCACATATGTACTGTTAACAAATTTTAAAATTTTGAAAAAAAATTTTTAATAAATGATATTTTTAATTTTAGAGCAATTCCATATGAAAACGATCAAAATTGGCAAATTTTTGGACGACCCCTCTCCGATTTTAAAATAAATAGTCTCAATCGATTGCCCAGCAAAAAATAATGTACCTACATATTTTTTTTTTTTTTTATAGTGACTGGTTTAGTGGTGGTGTACACCACTGTCATGTGACAAAATTGAAGAATTCTTCATTGTTTAAAAAAAAAACTACTAAAGCGGTCGCAACGAGTGATAGCTCGTTGGAAAGGTATTGAATCAGGCTTTAATTGAAAAATTAAATTTTCCTAATTTTTCTTAGAAATTTACCTTTCCCAAGAAAATTAAATTTTCCGATTTTCCACAGAAGCTCCTAAATTTTCCGGCTAATTTTTTTTTTTTTGGATTCCTCATAATTTTTGCTTTAAGAATCAGCAATAAAAAAATGGGCCCCGACTCCTTGTTTCGACAGGAGAAGAGCATTTAAGAGACCACCTTGTTAAAAATACATTTTAAAAATTATTTTACAGTTAAAAATACATTTATGAAGAAAAAATCAATTTTTTTTTAAGAGCCCCAAGTTGAGTGTGTAGTGAATATGGTCTGCCTGCCTTCACAAGATCGGCCATAAATCCATGGATAAAAGCAGCAGTGGCATGTAATGGCACACCAAACCCGACTAAGGCTACAGGTCATAAAATGTTTTGTAAATTTTTTAAATTACCAGGTAATAAATATTTCGCCTAAAATGACACATGCAGAAACAAGTCATAAAACACGGATTTTCCATAAATATGGCGAAATATTTATTACCTGGTAATTTAAAAAATTTGCAAAACATTTTATGACCTGTGGTCGGCTTATTGGCAGTAACCAATTAAGTCCCTTTTAAAAAACATTTTATGACCAGTAGTTCACGCAAATTTTCCTATTAAAGAAAAGCAAATATCGCTTATTTTTTTTTACCTATTTTTTTACCAAAAAATAAATATAAATACTTCACACACTCTGAGTCAAATTTCAGTTGAATACTAAACGTGAAAGTGTTAAAGTGTTTTTTTTTTGTGAAGTAAAGAGTGAAGCTGTAAAGACAATTTAAAGTAAAATGAATAAATTTTGCTGCAATCCGTTTAACAAGAGTGGACATCGTTCGAAAAAGATAAAAGTATTAAAATTAACTGGTGTTTCGAAGCGATACATGAATGAATTAAATATACAATACGGTGAAGAAGCAGAATTCATTTGCCCCAAGTGTAAAATCGATTTGTCTCAACAAGCAAATGCATTGAAACAAATGCAGCCACAACGAGCTATCACTCATTGCGATCGCTTTAGTAGTTTTTTTTTAAAACAACTTTCAATGAGGTCCCTTATGAAGAATTCTTCAATTTTGTCACATGACAGTGGTGTACACCACCACTAAACCAGTCACTATAAAAAAAAAAAATATGTAGGTACATTATTTTTTGCTGGGCAATCGATTGAGACTATTTATTTTAAAATCGGAGAGGGGTCGTCCAAAAGGTGATCGCTTTCATATGGAATTGCTCTTTAATTAAAAAAGTTATTAAAAAACTTTGCTATTTCAAACAATGTGTTAATTTATTTAAATTAATATTGGCAATTCCAAACAACAATTCTACATGTTAAAATTATTTTATTTTAAACGAAAAAAGTCAATTAAGATTTTTTGTTATTTAATTAAAATTTTAATTGAAAATTTATTTCAAAACAACTAAAATGTTAATTAAATCAAAACTATATTTTAATTTTCTTTCAATTAAAAAAATAATTGATTCAATTATCACATTAATTAAATTTAAATACTTTTTAAACCATTTTTTTAATTGATAAAACACTTTTTTCTGTGTAGTCAATTTTCCTTAAATTTTATTTAAATAAATAAGAAATTTAAAAAATTATCTTTGGTTTGGCTAATTGTGTATGTCCATTGTTTTCTTATGAACTGGCGATTTTTATTAACGCTTATCTATATTATCTCCGAAAAACGTATGTGTGTTGTCAGTGCTGTAAATAATTTAAGCGAAGTACCCGGTTATTTTTCCTAAAAAGCAGGTTTTTAACTTTCAAATGCAACTTCAAAATGTAGCAAGGCGTGTTGTCAAAAGAACAACCATCCGTTATCAAATTGAACACAAACGTTGTTGGCTCACTTTTGACAAAGGATTGTGTCTATTTTGGTGTTGTAATACCGAATTTTTCGCTCTGTGTACTAATAAGATTTTCAAGCTTGTTAAAGATTCTATAAAAATGAGATAAATGGAGTTGGTTTGGAATTTTATCTTTCAGTAATCTAAATGCCTGCAAATATTGGACATTTTAAACAAAGAGACTTAAAAGTGCCTTAAAAAGTTCCCATTACCGAAATATGTAAGAAATTATGCATAACCTGACAGGTCAGCAATAGTGGAACACCCTACGTTTTGTGTTTTGTTTATATATAAAAATTATCCCTAGCATGTTAAAAATATGCATTTGACACATGACATTTTGCGTGTTTCTTGTCCCAAAGGAAAAAAATCATTACAAAAAATTTATACAAGATTCAAAAAGCAATAATAGCGCCGCGCCACATTTTAAATATCATATTTATAAATATGCTTAGAGCGTGTTAAGTTTCAAATTTCAAATGCATTTATTTTTGAAATCCTAAAAAATAACAATAGCATACTATGCAGGCATGTCATTCATTTAAAATTAATAGCGTACTTTAAGGTACACTTTATGATTTATAAATTTGGTTTTTATGCAAAGTTGTTGTTACAAAATTATTTTATGTTAATTAATGTTTTAATGTTAATTAAACTAATTGAATTTAAAAATACATACTTTTGCATTATGTATTTTTATTTGTTATTTCTTAAACACAAACCAGTTCATATATATGTTTTTTGTTTAATTTAATTACATATTTAGCCTTTTTAACTAATAAAATTTTTTTAAATGTTTTAATAGTTTGTATTAAACACTCCAACACAAGCAGAAAATTAAGTTATATTAGGTTTGTCATTCCGTTTGTAACACCAGATAATATTCATCTAAGACCCTATAAAAGGATATATATTCTTGTTCGTTGAGTACTTCTAAGTCGATTTAGCCATGTTCGTCTGTCTGTACGCCTCTGTATGTCTTTTAAAATTACGCCCCCTTTTGAACGACTCAAAAGAAATTAACAATTTTGGCTGTTAAATTAAACTAGTTCTCCTAAGCAGTTAGCAATTGCAATTGATCCAGGATAATCGAATTAGTAGGAGAAGAGTTATAGACCAACTGCCCTAAAAAATCAAAAGTTATTTTTGGGAATACAAACTTTATTATTAATAAGATTTCTTAATGACGTGCTAAATTTCCAATTTTTATTTTTGATAAATACACTGAAATTAATTGTTGAGGGAAAGCTGGTTGCTATGCCCATTTCACTGGTTGCATAGGCCAGAGCGTCAGGAAATCTTTTTCCAAAGACTTTAGAAATAATAATACAAATTAAACTATAATAAGAATAATAATTTTAAACACTTAGGTTTTACTTGTAACAATATCAAAGGTTAAACAAAGCAACAACAATAAACATGGAGTTTATCTTTTCTTACAATTGGCTGGTTTTTCCAACCCGATTTGTAGTTGTAAATGGGTAAAAAGAAAAAAGCAAAATTAAAAAACAAATACCTTTATTTTATTGTTTGTGTAAGATAACTAAAAAAAATACAACTTCCCAGCGGGAAAAAGCAGGAGAACGGATGCCTTCTAGAAGGCCTCTGTCGCTGTCATTGCGGAGTAGGACTTCCGCTCTCGCTTCTTTGGAAGGTACATAAGAATGGCAACTGCATAAAAAAATAATTATTTTACTTCTACTTTAGCAAAAAACAAAACAAAAAATGCTACTCCTTCTCTTCTACCTTCTCATAGAAGCGAGTGTGGAATGTGTATCTTATCTTTTATACAAAAGAGCCGAGGCCATCTTTTTCAGTTAGATCAGAATAGTAATTGAATCAAAAAAATTCTAAGCAGACCTTCAATAAGGCCTGAAGTAAGAAGGTCTTTTGAGTTCTCCTGCTGGGCTGCCAGTTCAGTTTTTTTGCACTGCCAAATGCAAATTTATTATCAAAATTTATTTAAAAAAAATTTTATATTCTTATCTGTTTACACAGTGTTTACTGTTAAAGGCCAATATCATTTTTTGTTTTAATGTATCCTAACGATATATGGGCATTTCCATGAGAATGTCAACCACGACTCAAAAAATAAATAGCCTTGAAACTATTATTCGAATATAGTAGAAAGCAAAAAAAACACTCAAACTTTACTATGCAAAGCGGTTTATAGCTTATTACAATTTTTAAAGAGCAAAAAATAAAAGTCAAAACTTACTATCTCTTTGATTCATTGGTAGTAACTGTAATTAACAATTTTCACTTTTCTGCCGATTAAATACAGATACTGGTATGGTAACATTGGAATTATACCTTAAAATTAATGTTACAACAACAATACACAAAATTCACGAGGAGAGACCAAATAAATAGTTCGATTAGCGGTATATTTTTTGGTTTGCTTTGGATGCTATTCTAATGTCACATGATTTGTCTATGTCATTAGCATTCGATCAGTCGTACGTGTTTCAAAATAAAAGTTCAAAGCCAGATATTTGTTGCAAAAAAATATTGATCGGAATTTTTTTTAAATATGTAGGTATAATAAAAATTTTATAAGCTATTAAACGTCGTCACGTACGATATTGTATGTACTTTAAATTCAACTAAATGTATCATCTTATTATGTTTGTATTAAGTTGAAATTTGATCAAAAATTATTTTTTTGCGATCTTAATCATCTAAACAAATATAATTAGTATGGGTCCATATTTGACCATAGCACTCACTACTCCAGAAAATAGCTTTTAATGTTATAACTTCCTTATAAATGTTGGTATTGACATAAAAATTAACTTTTACGATAGGTACTATGTCGTGATAAAATGTTGTGCTGGTAGGTCCATAATTAACTATAGGTCCCATATAAACCCCCTTCCTAAAATCGCTGAAAGGCAAGCAAATCTCATGTAGATGAAGATATCTGAATAATATTCGGCACAAATATTTTTTATATAACTCTTATACGTCATAGCATAATTCTATTCCGGCGACCATGATTGTCTTTAAAATATTATGGTGAAGGGTATCATATGGTCGGGCTTGGCCGACTATACTTTCTGACTTGTTTGATTTAAGTTTTGGTATGCATATATTTACCAAAAATATATTTTATATCTTGTAAATACTATAAGAGAAAAATCTGTCACGTACTGTATGTCACGAACGACATTACATTTGGTTCATTATAAAACCATCAAGAAAAAAGTTTTTCTTTCCAATTACGGAGAAATATATATGGTTAAATGTAAAAAATTTAAATAAGAAAAAATACCTCCAACAATTCGAAGATTTTCGGTGTTTTTTACATTCACCCCAAAATCACTTCCGTTTTATGTCACGTACGATATACACCTATTTTGCTAGGTATTTTGGACAACAAGGTTTCGAATTTAATAATAAATAAGTTTTACAGTTACCACTATTTGCTCAAAAACTCTATCGCTCCAAAGGCGTACAAATGCCACGTACGATGACATGGAAATGCCCATATGTATGGTGGTTTCAATAACGAAATTGTTGACCCGCCCAATTACACAGGTGGTCGTTTCGTCACAAATACCTCGATTCCTTGTATTTACGGACAATATGGTAAAAATAAGCAGGGGTGGTGAAATACGGGTAGGCCTATGACTTGAAAATATATTTATTTATCTTATGGCATTAGAACAAACAATGGTGGTTTCAGATAACATATAAGGAATGACTAAAATATGCGAAATGTTGATATCTTATTTTGCTAGCCATTGGATAGCTGCTGGGCCGGCGGACACAGGGACAAATAACCGAATTACGACGACAAAAATGGAATTTTTTATTTTGTTATATGTACGCAATAGGGATATAACCATTTGCATTTTTTTGCAAATATCAAAAAGGACCTATCATAGTGAGATAGTGCATAAAAAAATATGAAGAAATGTGCCTTCCTTTTTTCGCGAGCGTTCAAAAAGGTTCGGCATCGATCGCGATGAAGTTTTAGCTTATAATTTTTTTCAGTTTTACAGGAAATCCATAATTCTAACGTCGAAAGCCATGCTGGTCTTTGCATTTCGTGTTTTTTTTATGAAATGGCGATTCCTTGCACTCCAAAAAAAGAAACCAAAAAAACGGTACAAGGGAAGGATACCCATCATAAAAATTTATATTACAATTTATGCGACAAAAATATAACGTAAAAATACATATATTTTTATTAATATTAACTTCTTAGATGTTCCCACAAATATTTTTTGGGGAAGGACTCCCACCAAAAAAAATCAATACTCAAACTAAAAAAACAAACAATTTTATGTAATGTTATTGTACGTTTTCTCCGCGTAATAAAAATTAAAAAAAAAAAAAAAAATGTTTGGTGTTTTAGAAATTGCATTCGGTGCCGAAGGTTTTTGGACCGAAATGACCCCTGATATCGATTTTTAATATCAGTATAACATTGCCCATACCGTAATGATAGGTTATTATTTTGGTTATACCCCTAGTACGCAATCTACCTATAAATATTTATTTTTTAACGCATCACATTAGTCTGTACATGCGTGAAAAGTATTATTATCTGTTACACGCACTTATACCTGTCAGCAACATCTATAGCGCTTATTGTTGCTACACTCGACAATTTTTTTTTTGTAAATTTACAGTTAAAGTTTTTTAAATATATTTTTAAGCATCAGGTATCTAATTTAATTTGCAGTTATTATTAAAATAACAATTATATGTAGTGTGGGTATAGTATACTGTTTTTATTATGAAATATATCGAAAAATTTACTTTAACTAGAGCTTAAAAAAAAAGTTCCTTATAAGTTAAAAAAACAACTACTAGTAGGTGTAAAAAAGGTAAGTGGAGGTTCCCCCGTTTCTCCTTTCAATAAATAGAGCCTATTTTTCTTAGGTAGTACACCTAATTCTGAAAATCCCACATGCAAATTACATTTTTTTTAATTCGTTACATTTTACATTCAGTGCAGTCTCATCACAAAATGCAGTCTCCTATTTAAACTGCTACGAAAAAAATATAATAAGGGGAATTCCGTAACTAAATTGTAACTAACAGAACCGCAATAGCAAAATGTTTCATTCAATGCCATCTTCTTACAAGATATTTGTGTGCACGAAAATATATAAGAAAGGGCAATTCCGTAACTACATTGGGTGTATTGAGATCTGCGCTTTAAAGAAGATGAAAATGAAGAGAAAGGAGTTATTTGATGTACTGAGAAAGCAACAATTTTATAATATATACTATGTCATCATCAAAGTGTAATGAACAACTATTACAGTAGATTATGGTTAAGTAGTAACATCACCAGTGGATCAAATTTAAATAAAACCTATTAAAAAATATAATTATTAATTCCGCTTTTTATAAGTATTTTCGTTTTAAGTTTTTAATTGGGCCTAATGTTTTGAAATTTGACTTTTTAATTTTTAAAAACTGACATCAAAAATCCCGTGTAATAAGTTTTAGTTCGATAGATTTTTTAAAAATTGTACGCCATATTGGATCCGCCATTTTGAATTTTTTAAAAATGACATCAGATTCGTAATCAGCGTTTCCAAAAACCTTGGGGTACCTATGTTTATTAAAATTTAGTGAATCCATATGAAGTAAATAATTTTGTCGCACTAAATTTTCAATTTGTCACTGTGTGCGGCGTTGTTTAATTCAGATAAGTCCCCGGCAAGCCTTCGTTGTAAGCATTCTACATTTAATGATGTAGCCATAGAAAGTAATATCTACTGATCCCCATTTAAATAGTGTAGCTGCGCACCTGCCGAGTCTGAAGTAGCCCAGGTAAATCAGATCCAGGTGGCATAGCTGTTAGATCAACAAGGCTTCACGGGAGGAAAGGCTCCATTCGTTCTGCCAGGTATTATAAGCATTAAACCTAACTGCCTGTTTTTAGAGCACGAGCGCAAAACTCGTTCGTTTAACTAACATTCAAAACAAAAACCAATTTTGAAATTACTTTTTTTTTTGTTTTTTTTTTTAAGGGTATCAAAGATTCGGCATAGCCGAATATAGCATTCCTACTTGGTTTTTTTTATCAATATTTGTCATGTAATGTTTGTTTTTTACAATTTTAATTTGTTTTTAATTTTTCAATTATTCAATATGTTACGAGTATAAATATCTGCTCGATATGCAATAGTATATTGATTTACACATTTATCCTTTTATTTCTGGTTTCAGTGGTTTTTAAGGACACATTTATTTGTTTCCAGCTTTTTTATTGGCAAAAAAATAATGCAATTTTTTCTCCATTAAGCGTTGAAAATGAATTGAATTGTATTGAAAATATTTTATACATATTCATGACAAACCTTCGCATTTATTCTGTCAATTTTATTTTATTTTTTTAATTAACATTATTAATGCCATATTGATGATGGAATTTATAATAAAAAAATATATTAAAAAAAACTCTTGTTGACAAACAACAGAATAATTAACATAAAAAATGTTTAAGGTCCATTTAAATATTTATTAAAATCTGAAGTGATTTTTTGCAGAACTTCATTGAATAAAATTTAAAAAAAAAATTTTTTTGGAGAAAACTTTGGTAATTGTTAAATTATTCAGCAAAAAGAAGAGTTATCGGAAACTTTTCTATAGGAAATTCAAGTAATTAAAAATATTCCATAGAAAATTCGAGTAATCTTAAAATGTTCCTTGCAAAATTCGAGTAATCATAAAATTCTTCATAAAAAAATAGAGGTATTGGAAATCTTTCGAGAATTCGAAAAATTTTCTATAAAAAATTTCACTAGTCGTAAAATTTCCATAGAAAATTCGAGTAATCGGAAAACTTTCTATATAATATTCGAGAGTTCCGAAACTTTTCTATAGACAATTTGAGTAACCGGATGAATTTTTAAACAAAATTCCAGTAATTAAAAATGTTCTTTAGAGAATTCGAGTAATCGTTAAAGTTTTCATATTTATATAAAAAGATTCGACTTATCGTGAAATTTTCTATGGGCAAGTTAAAATTTTATAAAAAAAATTCGAGTAATTAAAAATTCGAGTAAATATAAAATATTCGAGCAATTGTAAAATTTTCCATATAAAGTTCGAGTAATCGTGAAGTTTTCTATAGAAAATTTTAGTTATCGTAAAGTTTTATAAAGAAAAATAAAGTAATTAAAATTGTATATAGAAAATTCAACTAATCGACAAATTTTCTATAGAAAATTTGAGTAATCGTTCATTTTTATAAAGAAAATTCGAGTTGTTAAAAATTGTCTATAGAAAACTCGAGGAATCAAAAAATTCTCTAATAAATTCAAGTAGTCAAATAATTTTTCACTGAAAATTCGAGATATCATAAAATTTTCTATAAAAATCGTGTAATGGTCTATAGAAAATTAGAGCAATCAAAATTGTTTTTAAAACATTTGAGTAATCTTAAAATTTTATAAAGAAAATTCAAGTAGTTAAAAATTGTCTTTAGGAAACTGGAATAATTAAAAAATTTTCTAAAGAAAATTCAAGTAATCACATAATTTTTCACAGAAAATTCGACAAATCGTAAAATTATCTATAACAAATTAGAGTAATCGGAACATTTTCCATATAAAATTTTTTATAGCAAATTGCAGGAATTGTAAAATTTTCGAAAGATAATTCGAGTAAATAACAATTTTCTATAGAAAATTCGTAAAATTCTATTTAGAAAATTCGTAAAATTTTATTTAGAAAATTCGTAAAGTTTTATTTAGAAAATTCGAGCAAGCTTGCAACTTTTTGACCAATAATTTGAGTATGTACTCGTTAAAATTCAACTAATCGAGAAATTTTCTACAGAAAATTTGAATAATCGTTAAATTTTTTAAAGAAAATTCGAGTAGTTAAAAATTGTCTGTAGAAAACTCGAGTAATCAAAAACATCTCTATAGTAAATTCAAGAAATCAAATAATTTTTCACAGAAAATTCGAGAAATCGTAAAATTAACTATAAAAAATTGCAGTAATCGGACAATCTTCCATATAAAATTCAAGAATTCGTAAAATTTCTTATAGAAAATTGGAGGAATTGTAAAGATTTCTGAAGATATTTCTTGCACAAAAAAATTTGAAAATTCGCGTAATCGTGAAACTTTTTGAGAATAATTTGAGTATATATGTACATACTCGTAAAAATTCAACTAATCAAGAAATTTTCTGTAAACAATTTGAGTAATCTTCAGATTTTATAAAGAAAATGCGAGTAGTTAACAATTGTCTACAGAAAATTCGAGAAACCGTACAATTTTCTGTGGAAAATTCGACTAATCGGAATTTTTTCATGTAAAATTTTAGAATTCGTAAAATTTTTTATAGAACATTCGAGTTATTGTAAAGTTTTCTGAAGATATTTCTTTTATTTTTTTATAGAAAATTCGAGTAGTCGTGAAATCTTCTGAGAAAAATTTGGAATGTACTCGTGAAATTTTCTATACAACATTCGAGTATTTAAGAATTTTTATAGAAAATTCAAATAATCGTAAAACTTTCTAATAAAAGAAGGTATTTCGTTAGAAAATTTTTATTAGAGATAAATTTTAAAATTGTGTTGCCTTACCATTCTGATGTTTCCTTTTTTCTGTTGCTCGTTGTCTTTTTCATCTTTAACAAAATTTTGTAAACTTAAAGCCTATGGTACACGAAATGTAAAAAAGCCACATGCGCATGTGGTTCTGACGTAATTTTGACGTCACTACAAAGCCACAACGACTATTGCGTGTTGTGCAATGACGTCAAAAATACGACAGAACCACTTGCGCATGTTGGTTTTTACATTCTCTGTACTATAGGCTTAAGAAGTTTTTACATACATACATATGTACATATGTATGTATGTAAGTACATATGTATGTACTTCATGTAAGGCCCAACTTTATTTTCTTTTTTGTTATTTTCTTTTATTAATTTGAATTTAATTTTTCACTGATCATTTAATTTATTTTTTAACACACACAAAAATGTCTAATGGCGACTCGTTTAAACATAAAAATATGAAAATAAAAGGCAAAATTAATGTAAAACGAAGGCAAAAATAATACAATAAATTCAAGTTTCTGCGTTGTTGCTTTGAAAAGTTAAAAAACTAATTTATTATGATAAGTTTAATTAAATTACGACCTGTTTGCTTACACTATTCTATTCCTACAACAAAGTTTTCTGTTAAAACTTCTTTTTGATTCGAGGGTAATAAAGAAACTAAAACAGTAAAGAAGCTAAAAAAAACAACAACACTAAACAAATTCAGGATAAAGCATGAACAGAATTCATCAACAAGTACCAACTGAATTGTTTTTTTTTTTACAAACGATAAGCGTTGCCATGTGTGCATATTAATATGTATATTTTTCCAGTTTTTTGAAGTGCAAGTCTCGCAGATTTTTACGTACCAAACAGTTTTTTAAGTTTCATTTGAATAATACAAAGAACCATTTACACTGTGCTTGAATTTGATTAACGCGGATTACCCTAATTCGGGTACGCTGAATCTAGTGGTGCTAACCGTTTTTTATATTAGCTCTGTTTTCGAGCTATACCGATATTTCGAAAATGGAGGAGGTTGCACAACATTTATTCGCGTAACTCAAAATCGGTTTAGTTTTTTTTTTTTTGCAAAATAAAATAATTTTTTAGCAAAATGTCGAAATTTTTAATTAATTAAAACGGGGAAGCTTAAATGAAAAAAGGGACGGTTTTAGTATATTTCCATAAAATTTTTTTAAAAAAGCGGCAAAAAAACCTCTAAAATATGAACATATATTTCTTAAGAAAACACCACAAATTTTAAACAAAACAATTAATTACAGTTGTTTAATAATAGATAATGCAAAGGAAACAACTTTCAAGTCGGTGTTTAATTTAAAAAATTTTTTACAAGCCCAGATGATAATACTCACAAAGAGTATCGAAATATCGGCAGCAAATATATGTATATCAAATTTATTTTCACTTCTGACCTCGAGCTCGAAATAAAAGCATTTTTATTTTTAAGACCATTTATTAAAAAATTGTTTTGATTATGGGATCATTTATCTTTCAATTCAATTTAAATACCCCTACAACTGAAGCTTCGCTCTTAAAATTGGTAATTTCTAAATAAATTTACAGCTCTTGGTCATTCTTGTCTTTATTCCATAATACACAATCTAATTGTTATAAGTTTTTGCATGTTTTGTTAAAATTAATTTATTAGCATATCTAGCCAGGCACTTCCTCGTTTTAGACTTTATTAAATATGAATTAGGCTTTTTCGTGCATTAAGCGACATTTTATTTCAAATTAAATTTTTGAATAAATTCATGACACTAAAATTCCTCTCATCTTCAGCGTTTTATTAGGGATAAACCAATATATTAATATCATATATATCAAAACTTTAATGAATGGATTGTTACCAATTCCAAACTTATCCGTTCTCTCGCTGTTTTTAAATTTCTAAGACGGGTTTCACAACTTTATATAGGCAGAAAAACAAAAAATTTAAATTCTCTATTAAGTTTTAAGTTATTCGACCTTTTGCAAAAATAGACCTACAAGATAATTGTTGTGTATTTTTGTGACTCGTTATTCCTGAAGATGACATCCAAAGGATTTCGGAATTTTTAAAAGTTAAAGAATTTAAAGAATAAAACAGACCTCGAGCTTGAAAAAAAAATTATTTAACTACTTGCTACTTGCGCTGACCTGTTGATAAAATTCTAACTTTTAATTTTAAACCATTCCACGGTGGACAATTTCGGCCGAAAATCCATAACGTCTTCATTTCTTTAAGCAAATAGCTTAAATTAGGTAGCCAACTTAAGAGTAGCATATTTGATCTCTCGCTTAAATTTTGGACATGCACGAATTAAATAAAATATAAAATATACAAATACAGGGTTATAATTTTTAGTACATTTTATTTTGAAGTACTCGCGGTTAAATAAAATATTGCACCAATATGCAACATGGATCTAAAGTTTATGAAGTGAGTGAAGACAAATACGCCGAGTAAAATATGTTTTATGACGTAAAACGTTACGTTATTAAAAACATATTTCAGCTACGCGTATTTCAGCTACGTTCTCTATTTTGGCCGGTGAATCTGGCAGTGTTTTTTTTAACTTGTGACCAAACCAAGAACGACTACGGAACGGGAGGGGCTTCAAATTATAGGTAATTAGCTCTTCTTTCGTAATCTTTAAACAATTTTTATGACATATAAATTTTTCTATTTTGAAAAAATTCTTTAAATTTTGTCTAGTGTATCTTGGAGGGGTTTCTTTCACTTGTGACCAAACCAAGAAAGATTACGGAACGGGAGGGGCTTCAAATTATAGGTAATTAGCTTTTCTTTCGTAATCTTTAAACAATTTTTATGAAATATAAATTTTTCTATTTTGAAAAAATTCTTTAAATTTTGTCTAGTGTATCTTGGAGGGGGTTTTTTTTACGATGTTACTACGTAATCGCAAAGATGACATGTTTTACTCAACTGACTTCGATTCCTCATTTCTGTAATACCGATGTATCATCCCATTGATGACATAATTTAAATTTTTGACCAGATGAAAATTTGGCCTAGTGATGTTTTAACGCTGACATCACAATGAAGAAAAGTGTCATGGGGACAAAAACGAAGACACTTGACATAGTACTGATGTTAAAATACATCAGCGTTATGACGCCTTTTCTATCAGTGTAGTTGTTACGAGTACAGCAATGAGAAAAATTATGAAATTTTGACTGCACAGCATTAAGTATACGTGAAGACGTTTGTTGTAGAGCAACAACAACACTACAAAAGTAGCCAAAACAACGAGTTAAGCTACTTTTACAAGACATATATTTTGGCCGTGGCTTTGTCAGATATAAAATCCATAAGCAAATTTACATGTCTGTCAAAATTAGCAAATACAGAATTTAAATAATTTTTGTTTTCACACGTTCGTTTTTGGTTTTATTTGACATTACCATAAATCGTTCACAACAGCAAATGATATACTGATTGATATTTCTATTCACTTTTAATTGTATTTCAGTTAATTAAAAATTTTGTTTTGTATGTATATTTTCCACCAGCAAATGACTGGCAAAAGAACTGATGTTAGATGGTTTGTCTATTTAAAATCGAAAATGCTTTAATTAAAAAATTTCAACACTGCAAATTGATTTTTTTTTTCGTTAACACGAAATGTACGCATTTTGCAGGGGAATATTTAACAAGCACACTGCTAAATACATATCGTCTAAAACCACATTTACTTTTTTGTTGTAGAAACGTCAACAACACAACAAGAAGAAAAATAAAAATTTTTGATTGGTTTCAGGTTTGACAAATTGGGTTATTACACATAAAAATTATTTATTTGTTTGACATTTTACATTGAACATTTTTTGTCTTCATGCTTAAGAAAAATAATAATATAACATAAAGGAAAAATTCCCAATTTCTAATTGTTAAAATTATTTAGTAAAATAGATACATCAAATTTTCAAAGTAGAATGATGACGAGACCCATATCGATTTAATCTTGAAATATATCCCAGCAAAAACTAGTTAATGACTTGAAATTACTGAACAACTTACTTTTCAATGACTACTTTATATCATCTGCATTACATAGAAGTAGTTAAGTAATGGTTGACATATAATCTGATACAAAAACACTTGTTTATGAGTTGGCTAACGAAATTTATAATTAATTCATAATAAAATACATTTAAGGTTTTGTTTATTGAAATCTAAAACAAATTGATTTTAAATACATATTTGTTCCTACAATTTGTTTTTTTTTTTATTTGTTATAAATGAATATGAATTTGAATATGAAAAATTTAAATGCTTAATTGATTTTGAAATGCATTTTAAAATTAAAATTTTGAATAAAATCGAAACCAATCAATCAACCAAGCGATATTATTATGATATCGTCTAAGTGATATAAATAATAATATATGATATCGATCTTGTATCATAAACGATAATATTTCAATTGTACCTTTCTTTTCAATATTGTTTTTTTCTGGTTTATTGGTCATGAATATGTCCTTGCCGCAAGGTAGTAAAATTTTGCATTAGAAAGCAAATTAAATTAAAGACACAATTTGTTTGACAAATTCAGTTTTGTTGTTAACAACGTGAAGTGTCTATTTGTAAGCAAATGTGGTAATGACTTATTTAACTCCCTATTTGTAAGCGAATGTGGTAATGACTTATTTAACTCCCTATTTGTATGCGAGGGGGGTAAGTACTTGCCTCCAAAGGCATCACCGTGTTAAAATAATGAGTTAAAGTGCCAATGTATAAGTAGTGAAGAGTAGTTTTATTAGCATTTTAACTCGTTACTTTGCAATGTAAGTTTTTGCTGGGATGTCATTTAAATTTAGCTCCTTAACTACGTTGGATTGCTCCAAAATTAAAAAAAAGATATTGAAAATGATAAAAGTTTTGTGAGAATATTTAATTTTACAAAACAACTAATTTTACATAATAATTAATTTTATTAAAAAAAACTTACCAAACAGATTCACAAAATTTCCTATCATAAAATTCCCAAATGGAAATCCTATTTCCAACATTTCCCGAATAAATTTGTTCATCTAATTTCTTCGCATAATTTCATTTTGAACAATTTTGACCAAACGTTTTTGTTCAGTGGAGATAACACTGACAGTGTAGCCATTTTGACATTTTTGCAGCTAAATTTAGCATTACAAATTTCTATTTAGCTGTAAAATTTTCATTTTATTAAGCATTTTTGGAAAATGTTTTTAGCTTTTTTAGCATTATTTATTTTAAAAATTTGGACGAATAGTTTTATTGATTTTACTACAAAAATTTTATAAATTATAATAAATTTTAACTAGAAATAGTTATACCCGAAATGAAATTTCGTATGAAAATGGATAATTCTTATGTTTAGAAACCTGTCTTGTTAAAAAAAAATTATTTATATTCAGGGAATGTAAAAGTGCAAGGAAATATCACTTTAGATAAAACTTGTTTTGAAAAATTTTTGCTCTAAACTGCTGAAAAAACAATTATTTTAAAGATTCAACTATAAAAAATTCTTAAACTATAAAAAATTAAATAATCTAAAAAATTTTGTATATCATCGGAGGTTTGCAGGCCACCTTAATTTAAAATTTAGTCTCATCTACCTGTGCTACATATTTATGTGTATGCTTTACCAAAAATCTTGCTACTTTACCACAATCTAGCCACATGCTTAAATATATCAATTTATTTACAAAATTAGTTACTAAATTGTATTTAGTTTCGAATAAAAATTTATACTGGTAATACATTATTAACAAAATTCTTTAAAAATGTTGGCATTTTTTTAAAATCATTTTTAGCATTTTATGGCCTTGTATAATGCCAGATTTAGCTGTAAAAATTTTTTAGACCTGGCCACACTGAACACTAATATATGTACCTACAACATCCCAACAAACACAAAGGCAAACCTTTGATATAATATTATTTGAACATTTGTTATAAAATTAATTTATCATTTGATATAACCTAGCGTTTACACGTGAAAGTAATTTCATGAAAGTCGCAATACACTCACACTTTTTCACTAATACACTCCCATTTTTTTACTTTCCACTCAGCTTTCAATGATTTTTTCAAGAAAGTAATTTTTTGACACTTTCTGAAAGTAAAATGACAGAGCGGTAAACAAAGTTGCCCACTAAAGAGACTTATACAAATTTACAGGATTGTGGTTAAATAATAATTGTAAATTTAATTTATTTTGTACACACAAAAAAATGATAATTTTAAATTTAATTTATTTTGTACACACAAAAAAATAATCTAGGTAATTTTACCAAGGCGAACATACGTTTTTGATAATAATGGTCGCATCTTAAACTTACAAGAATAATTTCGTTATTTATCGCACAAATGAGGTAGTGACGAAGAATGGGTCGCTATGTTTTTCTTTATACTGTGTATAAAATGTATCTTTTGTACTTTCTCCGTTAAAAAAAATGTGTCGTTATTTTTTCCAAGTGGATCAAGCAATTCAAAAATTTTAAACACGTTTATTTCGAAATGTATTTTTTGAATAATTACGAAGTTGCAGCAAATGAGCGATATATCGATTTAGAAAGACAAACAAGTAAAAAGTTTCAGTAGATAGTTAAGTTAATACATTATGAATTGATAAATAGCATATTACAATGAAATGAATAAAGAAGTTAATTTTATTAAAAGTGTGTAACTGAAAAAAGTATATAGTTTTTTCAAATATGCTTACTTTACAACAAAATTTTACATGTTGTGCAACTTCAACAGAACAAAATTAGCTGCTTTTATTTAAAACTATTGCACTTTTATTATTAATGTACGTTATTGGGCACGTTCATAAGGCGTAACTGTTGTGTAACCGTTTAGTGTTTGTCTTAGAAACGCATAGTTGAGCACTTCCGCTCAACACAACAGTTGGGTATTTGAGGCCATTTATTCCATCATAAAATTTTTTAGCTACCTAAAGTCAACATGTTGTGCTCAACCTCAACCTTTATTTTTTTTCAATTGTTTATGTTTATCAGCTGTTAATTTTGCATTATACTCATAATGCCGTTTCTAAGACGAAAATGTTCGGCTCAACAGTTGTCAACAATTTTCTAGCAGTTGAGCTCAACAGCTACGTCTTATGAACGTACCCATTAGCTATTTTAGCGGTTTCTGCAAACTATTGCGTTCTTGTAACCAATATTGACATCACTAATGGCTTGGAAAAAGTTAGTGCTGGTTCACACTGTTTAAGTTTCAGCCGTCAGGTCTTGAGCTTTTAGGAGATAATGGCAATTTCTTTTCCTTTCTCTCCTAAACACTCAAGACTTGACGGCTAAGACTTGAACAGTGTGAACCAGCACTTAAAACGATAATAATATACCTACAATTTTTTATTTTAATATGTCAACGTTTTGATATATTGTTTTTTAGCAATCTTTTCACAAAATTCTAAGCACTTTGTGATATGACAAACAAAATAAAACCTTGGTTGTACGAATAAAGTTGAAGTGCCAAAGTTATAAACAGGGCAGTTTAAACACCTAGTAAAATTGTGGGTTAAATGTGCAACATGTTTCGCATGTTTTTCATCAACATATCCACAAAAGAACTCAAAAATGTTTCCCACAGTTTTATTTTTTCTACAAACGAACACAAAAATGTAGAACATGTAACATTTATGCAACATATTCTTTAGAAAATAAATCGTCATTAGATAATTTGCCAAAAATAAAAAATAAAATAACTTTTCAAATATTGCTTAATTTTCCAAGCTTTTAATAAATTTTAACATAATAAAATATACTTTTTCGAACATAGAAATTACCGAATATAATATGTAGTTATATTACCTAAGAAACTTAGATAATTCCATGCTTTCCTTGCGCTTATTTAATTTTATACCATATTTTTAGGTAATATCAACTATGTATTTTCTAGTGTGTGTATGTATAAATGTATTTACAATATTTTTCTTCAAGTATGCATAAAAAATGACAATTTATATGTTTTATAACAATAATGTTATTAAAAAGTTAACATAATAATTATTTCCAACTATTGCCCTATACATTTGTGTATGTGATAACTTTGGCAACTCTTATTAGGCAGTAAACAAAACAACACAAATGAAGAAAAAATTAAACCACCAAAGTACAATTAAATTAATAAATTTATAATGTTCATACCCAATTTTATGGGATATGAATAATAAATCATACTTATACCTTCCATTTCTAGTTTTTTTTTTATTCTAGAAGTTAAATAATTTTTGCAACTTTTCGCTTTGACGACATTTTAAAAATGAACCTTCACTTTCCTGTGTAATCGCACAAGAAATTTTCAAGAAAGTCATCCATTTTCTTCAAATTTTTATTTGTTATACGTATACAGAAATTTCATGAAAGTACTTTCACGTGTAAGTGCAGTGTAAAGCACAATTCTCAAACCTTTTTTAGTGGTTTGATTTTAACATTCGAAATCAAATTTATAAGGATTTGCACAAAAACATTTGGCAAACAATGTTTTATCAATTTGTTGTCAAGCGTTATTCTCAAAACAATAATAAACTTGGTAACACTAAAGCGAAAAGTATCTTTTTTCCAGTTAAAAAAAAATTTCATACAAACGGTTTGCTAGTGAAAAAATATTAAATAATTTGTGAGTAAAAAATAAGTTATTATGAGTAAGAATGCGAATAAGAAAACGATAAAACTGAAAAAATTATAAGTTTGTTGTATGGCAAAAGTGCTACGCAGAGCCAAGAAGAATTTGTGACCGCTATTTCATTTTGAAGAAGAAATATGAATTTATAAAATTTGTATGTTCCAGATTGTATGATAATCCACATTTGAAAAACATTTGAGATTAACGTTTTAAGGCATGTTTAAAACAAATGAATATCGCAATTTGAAAATAATATCCCGGCTTAAGTAAATACGCTATGTTTTTCAAATAATTTTCAAACGTTTGTCGTTTGAGAAAGGGTTTGATTTCAAATCATTTTCATATTGAAATCTTAGCCTCTGTGTTTGTTGGGATATAACTCAATTGTTTCTTATTTGTATTGTTTGTGTGTAAACAATTCTTATTTGCCTTAAAAAAATTTCTTTTATGTTTATATTTTCTTTTTTAGTTTTTGAAACTGTTGCTTTTTTTTACTTTTATAGCAAAACGCCTTATTCCATTTCTGTTGTTGATATCGCACAAAAAAAATTGTTTTTAATGTCTTTAATGCAGATTTCTTTAGAATTTTTATTAAAATTGTTTAAAAAAAAAACAAGAAACGATAGGGAATTACCAGTTTAGGAATAAAGAACACCATTATTACTCTTGTTATAAAAGGTTTTTATATGCACAAAAAAGTTAAAAATTTACAAGGAAGAAAGCTAAAAAAAAAACAAATTGGCTTAAAAATATGCAAAAAATATTCTAAATGTCAAAATATTTATTTTTGTATGTATGTATATGAAAATCAAGTATTTTTTTCTTAAATCTTGCGATATACGCAAAAACTAATTTTTCAAAAAAAAGAGCTCGAAAAACTTGCCCTGACAGATATCTTTTAGCTAAAGTGTAATTTATGTTTGTATTCTAATTACGGTGTCAAAACTATACAAAAAGATGAGCCTGAAATATGAATGCATAAGACTTTGCTTTGATTTGCCCATTAGAAATAATCCTTAAAGTGTTTTTATCCATTTTAAGAATTTTACTTTACAAGTGAAGAACAATAAAAACAACATGAAAGGAATTTAAATAATAAACCAATTAATTAACAACGGGGATAAAGGGAATAATTTTGTATTTTTTTTTTTAAGCAGAAATTATAAACTCAAGAATGATTATTTTTAGACTTTGTTATCTTAATTTTTTTTTTTTTTTTTAAAGTTAAGTCTCAAAAAAACTTTATTACAAAAAAAATATGATACTTTATCAAGATTTCGATAACCTTTCATTTGAATCTTGAGCTTTTGTTAATTTTTTAAAGCTTCGTGTACAAATTTGATCGATTTTCTTTTAAAAAAATGTTAAAAACTTTTTAATAGAAAACAAGACATCGATATAGGTACATCCATAAAAATTTCAAAAATCGATAAATTACAAATAAATATTTAAGAAATCGATAAGTTTTCTGTAGAAAAGTTAAAAAATCTAAATATTTCAAAAAATATTTTGATATCCATAACTTTTCTATAGGAAATTAAAGAAACCGATAACTTTTCTATAGTAAATTAAAGAAACCGATAACTTTTCTATAGAAAATTAAAGAAATCGATGACATTTTTATAGAAAATTTAAGAAATCGATAAATTTGCTATAAAAATTAAGGAATTATATAAATTTTCTAAAAAAATTAATGCCCAAATTTTGTATTATTATCTAGAGAAAATCGATCCAATTTGTATAAAAAATTTAGGAAATCAATAAATTTTAAAATAAAAAATTTAAGAAATCAATAAATTTTCTAATCAAAAAATTTTCAAAGATTTCGAAGAATTCAAAGAAATATTTTATGAAATAGATAAATTTTCTAGTTTCTAAATTATCTAGAGATAATCGATCCAATTTGTAAAAAAACAAAATTTAAGAAGTTGATAAATTTTCTATATAAATCGATAAATTTCAAATGAAATTTTTAGAAATCGATAACTTTTGTATAGGAAATAAAATAAATCGATAACTTTTTGATATTTTAATCAGGTTTAAGTTCATTGAATCCAATTTTCATGAAATTATTTTTATGAAGAAAGGAATTTTACAACATGAAATGAATTACAATTTATTGACAATTTTTCATTCTTGACTGAGCTGGGAATTGAAATGTGGTTACAATCGAAACTAGTCTGGGCAACCTGTCCGTGAAAACCTGGGTTCAATTTCCAGCTCAGTCAAGAATGAAAAATTATCAATAAATTTTAATTCATTTCATGTTGTAAAATTCCTTTCTTCATAAAAATAATTTAATGAAAATTGGATTCAATGAACTTAAGCCTGATTAAAATAACAAAAATTTGGATTAAAAACCATTAACAGTTCAATAAAATAACCACAATACTAATTATTATAAATCGATAGCTTTTCCATAAAAATTGAAGGAAATCGATAAATTTTCTATAAAAAATTGTATACATAGATATTTGAAATAAAAATTAAAAAAATCGATAAATTTTCTGTAGAAAATTTCAGAAGTCGATAAATATTAAAAATAAATCTAGGAAATCTAATTTAAGAAATTGATTAATATTTATGAAAAAAAGGCAGAATTTTATACGTTTTTTAATAAAAAATTCAAGCAATTGATAAATTTTCTATAGAAAAGATGAGAAATTAATAGAAAATTTTAAAACTATATAAATTTTCTATAAAAAGTTCCAGAAGTCAATCAATCAGTTTTCAAAAGAAAAATCTTTTTGTTGCCTTAAGAACATTTAGGAAATCGATAAATAAGAAATCAACAAATTTTCTCCAGTAATTTTAAAATACCGATAAATTTTTCTGTGAAAAATTAAAAAAAATCGATAAATTTCTATTGAAAATTTATCTTCAATAAAATCAATAAGTTTTCTGTAGTAAATTCAAGAAGTCGTTAAATTTTGAATATAAGTTTTTTTTATAAAATTTAGGAAATCAATATAAAAAAAGGGTTAAGAAAGCAAAGAAGTTGTCTAAAAAAATTTTTTTATAATATAGAAATTTTATGAAATCGATTAACTTTAAAAAAAAATGTTTTTTTTAAACCAAAAAATTTTTATACTCAGAAAAAATTGTTAAATTTCTCCAATCACCAAATTTATTCCAAATTCATAATATCAAGCAAACAAGTTGTTGATTTTGCCCCTATTACCAAAATGATTATATTGATTATTAAAAATTTTAACATTTTGAAAAAATATTTTCAATAAATGATATTTTTAATTTTAATTAAAAAAGTGATCAAAAAACTTTGCCATTTCAAACAATGTGTTAATTTCTTTAAATAAATATTGACAATTCCCAACAACAATTCTACATGTTTAAATTATTTTATTTTAAACCTAAAAGTCAATTAAGATTTTTTGTTATTTAATTAAAATTTTAATTGAAATTTTATTTCAAAACAATTAAAATGTTAATTAAATCAAAATTAAATTTTTAATTTTCTTTCAACAAAAAAAATAATTGATTCAATTATCACATTAATTAACTTTAAATACTTTTTAAATCATTTTTTTAATTGATAAAACACTTTTTTCTGTGTTTTTAACGACAATGTTTAAACATATTATGGTTAAATTAGTCCCACATCAAGAAGCTACAACAAAATTATTTTTGCCTCCAAGTATGTTGTGGGAAATAATAGCAAACATATGTTAAGCACTTATAATAACATGGTTGTTTTTCAACAGTAGCGTGTTTCAATTGGAAACGATAAACATATTATTGTTAATTGCAAGCCAAAACAATTTTTTTAGTTAACAAGGTATTGTGATATTTAACCATAACATGTTTAAAGGCAAACATGATATGGTTGTGGATTCTTGATGAAGGACTAATTTAATGATAATGTGGTTAAAATAGTGACAATAAAAGGTTGAAAAAGATATGGTGACAACAATATGGTAAAATAACCATAACATATTCAAAAATTTTCGTTAAAACTATTTTTGTTGGGGTCGCCCCAACCACATTGACAATGTTTTGTTTTAGGCGTGTATATTTTTCTATATTACATTAATTCATTTACAATAGATAACTAAAGTAATCGATAACTTTTCTACAAGTTAGTTAAGTTATCTTTAAAATTAATTCACCTTTCTAAATATTTAAGGGGTTCGTTAAAATTTTTTCGCGGTTTATGTAGATTTTTATTTATTCATTAATTCAGATAAACAATAGAATTCAGAATGCTACGAAAACACTACAAAGAGTATCCATCCCATCCAATCAATGAACGATTAACCATGGTCATTGAACATTTTTTGGCGGCAGATAAACGTTAAACAGTAGTACCAGCAGTCAGTCAGTCTGTCCGTCTGTTTTACTTTGACGTCACTCTTCAGCCAATTATTGCCGCATGATTTTGTTTTTTATTTTCAATTTGAATCATTCCTGTGATAAAAATAAAATAAATGGATTCAATGATACTTCAATTGTTTACTCTTCTGAAGTCGGTTTGGCTGAAATGATTTTTTGGTTTGGTGGTGGACGGTGAAGTATTTGACTAGACAGATTTTCAAATCGTAATATTTCGAACTTTTAAAATGCAAAAAAAGGTTAATGATATTTTGACCTCCTTTCAGTGAATCACCCCACGGTGCACCTGTAGTCTATTGTTCTGTTGGTTTTTTTTATTGCTGTTGCTTCGTATCTGGTAACAATAAATTCAGATTGATTGTGTTTGCTTAAGTGAAATTTGTTTTTTCTTTTAATTGGCATGACTTCAGTTGTTGTTACTCGTCGTAAAGCGTCATTCATTTTTCTCTTGTTTGATACAAATAAATCGACCACAATCATTGATGTGCATCATCATCGAAAATTTTTTATATTGAACCCCCACAATAGCAAAAACAGATCTCCCCATTTTATAAACAAAACACAATGAGACGAAATGAAAATAAATAAAATGAAAACCAAAATACGCTAATTAAAATAATCACAATAAAAATAACAAGCCACAAAACACAATCTGAGCAGAAGGAGAACAACATAAACAACATGACCCCCCAGTAACCCCAGACGGGTGTACATGGTTATAAAACGGGGGGCACAAGTTGTCTGAGAGTGGTGCATGTTCATCGATATGGGGGTAGTCGGCATTTATTTAAAATTGCTGAGGGCTAAAAAAAATCATTAAAGTGAATGTCAGCAGAATGGCGTTCAATAAATAAATTACAAGTTTAAATTAAGCAGCTTTTAAATTAAATAGTCTTTCAAGTCAAAAAACAAAAAAGACACTATATAAAAGTGACTAGACATAATTCATTATTTACACTACCACAGCTGCTTTCTACCAAAATTTTACCATAATTTTAATTTAAACAGCTTTTAACTTAGATATTACTTGGGTGTTGTTCCTTGTAATGACTACTTTAACACATGTTCTCCGTCATCCTAGACAAACACATGTGTCATCATTTTAATAATAACCTTTTGTACCTTGACATCCGACTGACGCACTCACACCACTTTCGAAATGTCTGGGATCAGCATGTGAATTTTTACGAAACACAAACTCGTAAAATACAATTTATGTCTTGTTTTTATCTAATAAATTATAAAACAAAAAATATTTTAGAAGACATTATATTTTATTAGAGACAAAAAATGTATAAGTATGAATTATTGTTGTGATAAAACATTAAAATTATATCATAATTTCCAATTCTTGGAAAAACAACAATAGAACAGATGCAACACATGCTCGCTTGTTCTAAGATGAAGTAATATATCACTAAACTTATTAATTGTTAAATGCAAGTAAAAACAACTTTAAGACCAAAAAATTAGGAAAAAAAATTATTTTACTGAAATTTCGAATAATCGGAATAATTCGAATAATCGGAAACTTTCTATAGATAATTCAAGTTAACGGAAAAAAATTATAAAAAAAATCAAGCATTTTTGCAGACAATTCGAATAATCGAAAATGTTTCCATAAAAACTGGAAAATTTTTTTACGAAATTTTCAATTAATCCACAGGCATTTCAAGTAATCATATGCTTTTATAGAAAATTTGGGTAATCGTAAAATTTCCTTTAAAACATTCGAAAATTAGAAACATTTTTTTATAATAAATTCGAGTAAGCGGAATTTTGATGTATATAAAATTTTCGTCATCGAAATATTTTTTATTGAAAATCAGAGTAATCTTATAATTGTTTAAAAAGAAATTCTATCAAACGTACATTTTGCAATAGAAAGTTCGAATAATAGTGAAATTTTTTACAGATAGTTCGAATATTCTCAAAATTTTTCGAATAAAAATGTTAGTATTAGTAAAATTTTCTAAAAAAAAATTCCAATTTTTGTAAGTTTCTGTAGAAAATTTTTTTTAGAAAATGTTCACTAGTTAATTCGAATAATTGTAAAATTTTCTAAAAAAAAAAAAAGTTCGAATAATAAACGATTATTTAAATTTTATATTGAAAATTCAAATAAACGTAAGATTTTCTGCAGAAAATTCAAATAATCATAAAATTTTTTTCAGAAAATTCGAATAATTGTAAGATTTTATATAAAATTTTCGAACAATTTGAAAAATCCAAAAAATTTTATTGAAGATCAGAAAAATTTTAAAATTTTTTATAGAAAATTCTTACATTTTCAAAATCTTGTTTAAAGAAATTCGAACAATTGTTATATACATTACAAATTGGAATATGTAATCTAAAATTTTTTATGGAAAATTCTAACAATTTGCATTCAAAATGCGAATAATCGTAAAACTTTTTCAAGAAAATTCGAATAATCATAAAATTTTCCATAGATAATTTTATCTACATTTTCTATAGATAATACAAATAATTGTAAAATTTTCTTTAAAAAATTCGACTAATTGTAAAATTTGATTTTAAAAAAATTCGAATAATTGAAAATATTCTCTAAAAAATTCGTATAATCGTAAAATTTCTGTACAAAAGGTCGAATAATCTCAAAATTTTCAAAAGAAACTTCAAATAATCTAAAAGAATTTCGAAAGAAAATCCGAATATTCGTAGAATTTTAAAAGAATTCGAATTATTGTACAACTTTCCATAGATAATCGTAAAATTCCTTTAATCGTATATTCGAGTAATCGTAAAGTTAATTATAAAAAATTTTAATAATAGCACGACTTTAAATAATAAAATCCAAATAATCGTAAAATTTTTAATAGAAAATTCGATTTATCGTGAACCTTTCTATTACAAATACGAATAATCATAAATTTTTCTATTGGAAATTCGAAATTTTTTTAAAGAATTTTCAAACAATTTAAAAATTTTCAATAACAAATTTGAAATATCTAAAAAAATTTATTGGAAATTCAAATAATCGTAAAATTTTCAATAAAAATTCAACAAAAAACAGTTGCAAAATATTTTTAATAATTCCAACAATAGTAAAATTGCCTTAAAATTTAAATAATCTAAAATTTGCTCTCAAGAATACGAATAATCCCAAAATTTTCTTTAGAAAATTCGAATGATTGCAAAATATTCTATCGAATATCTTAAACAAGTTTTGTATAGAAAATCTTAAATTTTCTATCGCAAAATTTTCCCATCATAATAAATAAATTAAATAAGTAAAATTCTCTATAAAAAAATTTAACAATCGTAAAAATATCTTAAAATAGTAAAATTTCCAGACAATCGTAAAATTCTTCATAAAAAATTCGAATAATCTTCTAAATTTTTATAAAAAAATTTAATAGTTCTTTTCTATTGAAAATTCGAACAACTGTTAACTTTTCTATAGAAAACTCTTTTAATCGTAAATTTTTTTTTTATAGAAAATTTTTTTTTTTTTTTTTCTTTTCGTTATTTATTTATTGAATCTTCATATATTTAATATGAACTAACAATAATTTATCAAATCTTAACCTAATACTTTATTTATGTCCTGCCAGTGCCAGACAAAAATTTTCTTCATCACGGGTTCTGTTCACTTATATAGGTGTTTATCTCTCATCTAGTTGGGTAAGTGCTGCAGTGTCTCTTCTCCTTAAGCGAGTGTGGCCGCCATGATTTAAAATATTTCGAGCTAAAGGATTTGGGTGTTGTTCAAGTCTTTTTAAATATTTTACTGCATATTTTGTAATCATAGTTTTTACTAATGGCACGTTGAGATCCTTATGAATGTTTGAGTTTTTAACATACCAGGGGGCGGCTGTGATTATACGAAGAAGTTTATTTTGGCGCCTTTGAATTTTTTCGATATTAGAGGCCGAGGCAGTGCCCCATAGTTGAATACCGTAGCACCAGATAGGCTTTAAGATAGAGTTGTAAAGTAGAAGCTTGCAATCGAGTCTAAGAACAGAATTTCTTCCAATAAGCCAATGAATTTGGATGGCTTTTAGTTTCATTTGAGTTAATTTTGCCTCTATATGGCATTTCCACGTTAATCGCCGATCCAGATGTATACCGAGATATTTTACATGCGAATGTTGAGGAATAATTTGATTATTGATTGTAATAGGGGGGCAAGATTCCCGGCGCAGGGTGAATGTTATATGTACGCATTTTTGCTCATTGACCATTATCCTCCATTGTCTTAGCCATATTTCTAGTTGAAATATATGATGCTGTAGGTAACGAGATGCTTCATAACGGTTTTCGTGGACGCTTAGAAAAGCTGTGTCGTCTGCAAATGTTGAAGTTTGGGTGTAGTTGTTTGTTGGCATGTCCGAAGTATAAATTAAGTATAATAGAGGGCCCAGGATGCTGCCCTGTGGGACTCCAGCGCCAATCGGCTGAGGTGAACTTAAGAAATTTCCTTCTTTAATAATAAATTGACGACCGACTAAGTAGCTTTCTAACAGTTTGTGTGTGTTTGCTGGTAAATTTTGCTTCAATTTGTGTAATAAGCCTTCATGCCAGACTTTGTCAAAAGCTTGCGAAACATCGATGAAGAGTGCTGAGCAATATTTTTTTTCTTCAAATGTTTTTCTTATGACATTTACTATTCGATGAGTTTGTTCAATTGTGCTGTGTTTTCTTCTAAATCCGAATTGATGGTTTGGAATACATCTATTTTCACTTAAATCGGTGTTAATTTTGAAACTAATAATTTCTCAAATAGCTTTGACATATTTGACAATAAGCTAATAGGCCTATAAGACTCAACTTTCGTATGATCTTTACCTGGCTTTGGTATCATGGTAACTAAGGAAACCTTCCATTTTTGAGGAAAGTATTCAAGGCGTAAAATAGCATTAAAAATAAAAAGAATAATTTTCTTTGCTACGAGAGGTAGCTCTAATAGCATTTTATTGCTGATCTTATCAATGCCAGGTGCCTTCTTAGTGTTTAAGTCACATATAACCTTTTCGATTTCTCTCATCTCAAATCTTAGGGGAATAGCTGCTCTAGCAGCAACAGGTGGTAAATCGACCGCAATATTGTGAGATATATTAGGTGTAAATACGTTTTTCAAGTGACTTACAAACAGATTTCCTTTTTCAACATCATTTCTTGCCCAACTTCCATTCAAGTTTCTTAATGGTGGTTTAGAGACAACTGGCCTTTTGAGGTTTCTAGCTGCACGCCATAATGAGTAGTCCGATTGTGGAGTTGCATCAAGTTCCTTAAGATATTTTTCCAGAGAAGCCGTTTTCTGAGTCTGCAATAACTTTCTTAATCTTTTTGTACACTCTTTTAGCAAGTTCTTAAGTTGAGGAGATCTGTGCAATTGCCACTCTCTTCGTGCCCTCCTTTTTTCAGACAAGAGACGCTCGACATCTGTGGAATATATTTTAATAGTTTTTGTTTTTTTGGGGGCAATATTGGAATGTTGAACAGCTAGTTTCAGAAAACTGTCAAAATTATCAATAGAGCGATCTACATACTCCGGTGTACTGAGCGGAATATTTTCTGTGCAATGGGCACTGAGATATTTTTTATATTTTAACCAATTTATTTGTGTGGCTGACGTCGCTAGGTAACCAGTCGGAGATACAATTCTATTGGGGTTCATTATAGTAACAATTGTAGGTGTGTGGTCGGAAGATAATTCTAGGGAAGCTTCAACGTGAATCGTTTCTGTGGGGATGTTTTTAACCACGCCAAAATCGATGACATCTGGAATTTTTTGCGGGTCAGCAGGCCAATATGTTGGTTGGCCGCTCGCGACAACATTTAAATTCATTTTAGAGAGTGTATTAAACAAAACACGACCCTTTGGTGTTATTAGTCGTGACCCCCAGAAGGTATGTTTAGCTTTATAATCGCCAGCGGCCAGGAAACAGGGTCCTAGTGATTTATAATATTCACAATATTGGCTTTCTGATATTGAAAATCTAGGTGGAGAGTATAAAGATGAGATTACAATGCTACGATTCAGCTCTTCAACACAAATGTTCGTTGCTTGGAGATAATCCTCACGACGATCACACATTAGGTAGTGTTTGACTCGATTTTTTATCAAAATGGCAGAACCACCACAAGCTCTATCTCGAGGGTCCTTGGTATCATATAGTATATAACCATTGATGTTAAACGTATTTCTTGAGGTCAAATGAGTTTCAGAAACCATCATGACATCAATTTGTTTATTTTTAAGAAAGTATTCTAATTCATTTTTATGTTGGCGGATGCCGTTCGCGTTCCAAAAACAGATTTTTAAACAGTTCATGGCCTGTTAAGTACAGATTGCAATAACATCGATTGCATTCTAAGAATTTCCTGCATCATATTACCCATTGTGTTCGTAAAATTAGTTACTGTTTGCACTAATGTTTCCATGGTTTTTTCCAGACGACTTAAATTTGAAACTGGAGTTTCATCATTACTTGGCGCAGCACCTTGCGTTGGCGCATGGTTTGATTTTACGACGTTAGCATAAGAGGTTCTGTTATAACTAGGCTGCGGGGCCTGAATGTCACCAGTGCTTACTTGATTTGTTACCTGCATTTGAGGGGGATTAGTTTTCGGTCCAACTGACTGCTTGACGATGGTATATACAGGGCATCCTCTATAATTGGCAGTGTGATTACCGCCACAGTTGCTACATTTTTTTACGTTGGGGTCGGTTTTAGACTTATCGCAAAGATCTGTACCATGCAATTCACCACATACTACGCAAACAGGGGGTAAATAGCAATATGCCTTAGTATGACCATATTCTTGACAGTTTAAACACTGAACGGGACCATTTCTTTTGTGTGGCTCTTCTATAGTTACTCTTCTATAGAAAATATATTTCAAATTGTAAATAGGGTGCGTTTCATTTTTTTTAAGCTTTACGTCGCCGGGTTCAAACTCCACTCGAAAAAGTGGTTGGGGGTTTTTTTCTCTATTTTTTATATTTACTACATGTTTTATTTTGAAGCCTTTTTCTTCGAGGAATGTTTTTACCTCTTCTGGGTCCACACATGAGTCAATTCCCTTAATCACTACCTGGAGACCTCTACTGCTTTTCAGTTGGTATGTATAAAAGTTTTTTTTAAGTACTTCAAATTTGTTTATAATTTTGCGAAAATCATTCTCATTATTGACTTGTATTTTTGTCTCGTTTATACTACCACGCTTGATAGCAGCTACGTAAAACGAATTTTCACCTATCACCGATATCAAACTCTTTATGAGCTCATTTGAGTTTTGCTCCCTAAGATATATCGGGGGAGGCTTGGACGATTTTATGACGTTTGATGCTTCAGAGGATTCATCCTCCAGAATTGCAAATCGATTTTGAGAATTTATTTTATCAAAAGATGGTACTTTTGAGGCCGAAGCAACTGCTGCAGAGGTAGGGCTGCGACCCCGTTTAAGCACTGTTATGTACCTGTCCATACCAACTTGTACTTGAGGCTTTTGACCACTTTTTACTTGTGGAGCTGAGTTTTCCATCATGCCTGATTTGAGGGAAATATTTTCATCACTTATTAAAATCGTTTTTGCCGCTGAGGCACCGCTTGCAGGTTTTATATTTTTTATTGTATTAATATCAACCGTATTATTAGACACCGAAGGTGATACTGAGTTTTCTATTATGCCTGATTGGGGGTTAATATTTACATCACTTATTAAAATTGTTTTTGCTGTTGAGGCAACGCTAGCAGGTTTTGTATTTGTTATTGTATCAACCGTGTTATTAAATACAGACGGCGAGAGGGATCGCGTACGAGTAATAGGTTTAGCCGTTAGGTATTTGCTATCATCGATTCTTTTTTTTATTTCTGTATTTTTTTCGCTAACACTCACTGTTATATATGCATTTCTACTGTTTGCACTCATAAGAGTTTTTTTTTTTCTTTTACTGTTTACAGTTGTGCTCTTCTTATTTGTTATTGTTTATCAACACCGATAATGAAAAAATGTGTGTTTATGTATGTATGTACATACATGTAATTTTTTTTTTTTTTTTTTTTCTTTTTCTTGTATTTACTTTTTTTATACTTTATTTGTTCAAAAAAAAAAAATAAACCGTATGCCGAGTTTAGAAAACACGTCTATCTTCAACGACCGCGACAGACAGAGTGATAGAAAATTTAAATGAATCTCTATAGAAAATTAAAATAATCGCCAAGTTTTCTATAGAAAAGTCGAATTATTGAAAGGTTTTCTACAGAAAATTCATATGTTCTTAAAATTTTCGATAAAAATTCCAATAATCGTAAACTTTTTTATTTAAAATTCAGATATTCTTAAAATTTCCTATAAAATATGCGAATAATCGTAAACATTTTTATTGGAAACTCGAGCAATAGTAAAATTCTCCCATTCAAATATTCGTATTCAGTCGGAACTTCGAACAATCGTTAAAAATCGTTAAATCTTTTATATAAACTCAAATAATCCCTTATAGAAAATTCAAATAATCGAAAGCTTTTCTGTAGAAAATTGGAATGATCGTAAAATTTTTTATAGAAAATTCTTATAATTATAAAATTATTTTTTTTATTGGTAATACGAACAATCGGTAAATTCTATCGAATTTCAAGCAATGGGAAACTTTTCTATAAAAAAATTCAATTCATCTTAAAATTTTTTATAAAAAAGTTTCAATAGTCGTAAAATTGTGTATCAAAAATTCTAACAAAGACGGCTGGTTGTACTGCAATAAAAAAATTCGAATAATCGTCAAATTTAAAAAAAAAAATTTTCGAATAATCTCAACATTTTTTCAAAACAAAATCAAATATTCGTTAAATTTTCTATTTAAAGTTTGTTTGTAAAGTTGTAAAGTTGGTATAGAAAATTCAAATAATTGTACATTTTTTATAAAGGGAGGTTTGATTTTCAATATGTTTTTTCACGCGTGACTCATATCAAACTGCTTTGTCATTTTTTTTTTCAGTACCGTTTGGCAAGTCATCATGGAAAGAGTCACAACAGCGTCAGTGTATAGGCTCTGGAAAAACTTAATGAAAATCCGAGTTTTTATCGTGAAATTTTGTTCAGTGATGGAACAAATTTCTGGCTCAATGAACACTTTAATAAGCAAAATTGCCGTATTTGGCCTGATGAGCAACCCGAGGAGTAACAAGAGCTGCTATTACGTCCATTAAAAACGGTATGGTGTGGTTCATGGACTGGTTGAATGATTGGTCCATATTTCTTAAAAAATGAGGAAAATCAGAATGTTACCGTAAATGGTAACCGTTATCGCGCCATGGTAACGAACTAGGTGCTTCCTGACATTCAAGCGCATAGTTTTGGTGAGCTCTGTTTTTAACAAGACCACGCTCCCAGACATACAGCGCGTTAAACAATGACCTTTTTAAGAAAGGATTTTGGTGAGCACTTAATTTCACGTTTTTCTACGGTAAATTGGGCCTCCCGAATGGACCACATCAGACGTAGTCATGGCCAACATTTAGACGATATAATTTTCAAGCAGTAAATGCCATAAATAACTTTTTTAACCGATAATAAAAATTTCAAATTCAACTTTAAATTTATGTATTTTATTTTATATTATAATTAAAACCTCACGATGAACCACCCGATATATCAAAAATTAGTTCAGACTTGTTTTTAGCAACTTTTGTTATCCAAAATAATGTTTAACATTATTGTATGTTTCTATGTTTGTAAGAGGTAATCTCCGGAACTGCCGGTCCGATCTTAAAATTTTTTCATCAAAAAAATAGTATATATAAAATAATTTCAAAATTCTTCTTCCAGAACACCCCTGCATATTTAAATTTATTTTTTAAACGCAGTATTGCATTTACAACCATGCACATTATCATTATATCCTGTTATACCTGTAATTTAACAGAAATATTTAATTATTTAATATTTTAAATGATTGTTTAACTTAATACTATCATACTTTCGTTGATGATTCGTCGTTTTGTTTCAGAGAATTACAAATCTAATATCTCACATAATTTCCATTTTACAACGTTTTTTGCTTCTCATGTAAACTTATGAAATTTGATCTTACAATATTCTGCATTTAATATGACGATATGTGCAGTTCTCTTAGTTTTTTTATTCCAATAATATTGCCTACAAAAAAAAAAAAACAACACACACATTTTGGTTCACCAGTCAAGAAATAATTTTACAAAAAAAAAATACACACCTAAACGTGCTGCCCAGCGGGGAAAATTGCAAGCGATTCACTTTTTAGGCCTTTAAGAATGTTTACAATTGAATTTTTAGCAAACTTTTACTTATTCCACTCTGCCATTTTGAAAAGGTCTTTTAGAAAGGTTTTTATTACATATTTTACAAATTCAAATTTTTCTATTCTAAGATAAGGCCTGTAGCAAGTTTAGTTATTAATTTACTCACTTCGTATTATTAGCCACAACAATTAAACTTGGATAAAGCTTTATTCTTAAATCTTTTTAGAAGCCCTTGCAGAAGTGTTTAAAATAGATGCAAAAGTGCAATGACACACCTTGTTAATTATTAATAAAGTTGGAATGCGGCTGGTAAATCTTATGTCTGCAAAAAGGCCTTCTTATAAGGCCTCTTTACTACTTGATTTTCCCGCTGGAAATGGTTGGGCAAATCGCATTTTTTTCCATGTGAAGAATTTTAACGTGAATTTTTTTTAAATATTTCATATCTGAAAAATCACATATGAATTTTTTGTTTTTGCTCACTCCTCAAGAGTGCGAAAATTCAAAATATTTTTTTTCTCACCCTCATGAGGATTTGCAGAAAAATTTTTAAGTTTTCACGCTCGCTCATGAATGAAGAATGAGCGAGCATTTCGGTACTCTGAATAAAACTACTCATTTGAGTTATTTACTATGTGTTTTGTTTTGGTTTTTTAACAACAAAAGCGACGGCGACCTGTCAGTTTGAAAGATGGCATACAACCACAGATTACACACAGTTATGTAAAAAATGACGTGTGAAAAAGGTCCAAATCAGTTGCGTGGGCAGCTTTCGAAGAAAGAGACAAAAAGCGTTTTTTGGCAGTGAAGTAGCAATGTGTAAAAACAGGCCGCCACGATCAACACAAATTGCGTGATCAAAACAAAAATAACAAAACACAAGCCACGCTTAACAAAAAAATTAGTTCAACAAACGGGTTATTTTGTGCAAAAAAAGTATTTAGTAATATTTTTTGTTATATGTTATTTACTTAATTAAATATTATTTACTAGTCTTGCGGTAATCTTAAAAGGTTATTTTTACAACAGTTTTGCAAATAAATCTTAACTAAATAAATTTATGTTCATTGTATTTAGGCATAAAAGATGGTGCAAAGAGAAATAAAAAAGGGCAGTTTTCTAAAAAAGAGATAAAAAAAAAAATGCAAAATCTTCCGTCTCGTGACATATCTGTGTAGTAATCTGTGCATACAACTGAATGAAATTATAGTTTTTCACAATCTTTGAAGTGAGTTTCGGTAGCATTCCGGTTGTGTGTGTGAAAAACGCGAAAAGTGCTCGGCCCCTGGGGGCATAGCGTAATGATCGTTGCCCTAAAATTATCTACAGAAAATTCGAATAACCGTAAATTTTTTTATAGAAAATTCAAGCAATCGTTAATATTGCCAAAGAAAAGTTGAACAATTAAAAATTTTGGGAAATCAATAAATTTTTATAAGACAGAAATTTAGAAAAAGTTTGTGTTCTAGTTGCATGCTAGATTAAATATACACAGCATTTTTAACGGCTTCTTTCCAGTTATTTCACATTCTAATTTTCATTAGTATTACAAACTATTGAATAACATAATTGTGGTCGTCAATAGCAAAAACTGTAAATAATTTTAATAAATAAATAAAACCAGATATTAAAAATTTCTATTGAATAATGGAAACCAAATTGTTCCATATGAAATTTGAGTAAAAATTTTTGCCGCATAATTTTTTTCAGGTTGATTAAAAATCATATTAGAACTTTTTTCTATTTGCTGTTTTTATATGTATAAAAATTAAGCATAAAATACAAGTAAAAAAAAAAAAAAAAAAAAAAAAAAAAAAAAAAAATTGGAAAATTGGAAAATTTGTATTCAGTTTTGATAGTCATTGAATTCGATCTAAATTGAGTGTTAACATTTCAATGAAAATTCATGAGATGTTCACTTATTTGTCGTTATTTAAATTTTTTTTTTTTTTTGTGGCAAAACTTTAGATAAATTGCACGTATGTCAGTCAGTGTTTGAAATGGAATGTGTTTTGTAAATGGAATCTGTATAAATAAATGTTTATTGGAAAAACCTGATAAGAATTTTTAATTCCTTTTAATGGAAAATACAATACTTTTCAAAAAGCAGTCTATTTGGAAAATTGTTTCTTTCAACTTTATAAAGAATTCATGTAGAAAGAGTATTTTAGTTTAAATAAATAAAAAGGTATTATAGGCTTTCTTTATACATATTTTTAACAGAAAATATTTTTAAATATTAATTTTTCTTGAGAGTTTTGTCTTTTATAAAATTGTTTTTTTTTTCATGATGTAAACTGTGGTCTCTTTAAGTTTAGATTTTGGTCTGTTTTGCCAGTTCCCTCAAAGTATTTGTTTAAGCTGCCTGAAATTATGCTATATTAAAACAGGTGAAATGCAGCTTTGAAGTATGCACTTGTTTAGAATAAAAAGTAGATATAAAATATTTACATTTATTAAAAATTGAAGCAAAAATGTTTAAAGAATAAGTTAATGACTGTTAAAAGCAAGCACTCACAACTTCTTCTATAATTTTCTAAACCAACAAACGTATTAAAGCTGCCAGCCATTCATTTGTTAAAGGGGAACGACAACTGTAAGAGGATTTTGCTTTTTTAATTTTATACAGTTCGTTGCATTTTATATTTTAGTTTTTTTTAAGTCTTATTCTAGTTACGGTTTTATTTCCCTTTTTAACAAGTAATTTTCTGCCTTTTTAAATTTGTATATATTTTATTTTTCACTGTTGGTTTTCTTTCATATTTTTTGCATTTTCAGCAAATAAAACACTAGAATGACTGTGATAGTGGTGATGATTACGAAGATGATGATAATGATGATCTTTGTAGGTCAAAAAGCGCATTCACCTACATCTACATTAAAGTACTTAAAATTGAGTTTAGAAAGAAAAAAGTAAAAAAAAAAATCAGAACTAAAAATAACTTACACTCCCAAGCACGAAGCCTGGCATGTAAAAGAGCCAACAAAAAAAAAAACAATTATTGTTGCATAATTTTAGGCTGCACACAATGTTAGAAATGCTGTAAAAAATATGAAAGAACGGAAAAACGTAAAGGAAAAATTAAAATTTAAACCCCTGCTCTAAAAAGGTTGATTGTATTGTTGGTTACTTTTATGGTGAATATAAAAGTGTGTTTTTCTTGATGTTTTTTTTTTCCTTATTAGAAAAAATGCAAATTTTAGTCAAATTGCATGCACTTTCAAGAGAATAGTTTTAGGCTTGCTATTTTTAGTACTAGTTTTTTAAGCCATGCTAAATTTAATTTTCACCGAAAATGAAAAATAGTAACTGATTATTAAGTTTTATTCAATGGAAAAAAGAAATATACCAACTGGGGCAACTAAAAAGTTATTAAAAAGACAAATTTTACACAGAAAAATTAATTATACGTCATTGTTTAAGATTAGCAATATTTTTCATTGCAATTTATCGGTAACATAATTTTGCATTAACCAAAATATATATAGAAACTTTCTCTAGAAAAAAAAATTTTCAATAGATAATTTTGTGCTCAACAGAATTTTTTATGGAAAATAAT
Source organism: Pollenia amentaria (assembly GCA_943735925.1). Taxonomy (NCBI): domain Eukaryota; kingdom Metazoa; phylum Arthropoda; class Insecta; order Diptera; family Polleniidae; genus Pollenia; species Pollenia amentaria. The sequence continues at coordinate 125,998,397 of OX031008.1, forward strand.
GCGATAAAATGAATTTTCAATAGAAAATTTTGGGATAAAACAAATTTTACAAAAATTATGCGATTAAGAAAATTTTCTATAGGAAATTGTGCGACTAAAAGAATCTTATACAGAAAAATGTGCGATTAAAAGAATTTTGCATAGAAAATTATACGGTTAAAATAATCTTCTATAGAAAATTATGCGATTAAAAGAAGTTTCTATAGAAAATAATGCGAATAAAAGAATTTTCTATAGAAAAATATGCGATTAAAAAGCTTCTATAGAAAAATTATGATATTAAAAAGCTTCTATAGAAAAATTATGAGATTAAAAAATTTCCACAAAAAAATATGCGATAAAAATAATTTTCTATCAAAAATTATGCGAATAAAAGAATTTTCAATAGAAAATTATTCGATTAAATGAATTTGCTATAGAAAATTATGCGATTAAATGAATTTGCTATAGAAAATTATGCGATTAAAAGAATTTTCTATAAAAAATAATTCGATTAAAAGAATTTTCTATAGAAAATTATTCGATTAAAAAAATTTTCTTGAGAAAATTATGCGATTAAAACAATTTTCTATAGAAAATTTTGCGATTAATAAAATTTTCTTGCGAAAATTATGCGATTAAAACAATTTTCTATAGAAAATAATGTGAAAAAAAATTTCTTAAGAAAATTATGCGCTTAAAATAATCTTCTATGGAAAATTATGCCATTAAAAGAAGTTTCTATTACAAATTGTGCGATTAAAAGAATTTTCTATAGAAAATTATGCGATTAAAATAATTTACTATGGGAAATTATGCGATTAAAAGAATCTTCTAGAGAAAAGTATGCGATTAAAACAAGTTTCTATAGAAAAATATGCGATTAGAAAATCTTCTATAGAAAAATTATGCGATTAAAAAAATGTCTATTGAAAAATATATGATTAAATGAATTTTCTATAGGAAATTATACGATTAAAATAATGTTCTATAGAAAATTATGCGATTAAAAGAATCTTCTATAGAACATTTTGCCAGGGTTTATCTTATTTAATATTGAAAATTAATTGACTGATCGAACATTTTATAGAAAATTAATCGATTGACCAAAATTTCTATAGAAAATTACGATTATTTAAATTATATGTAAAAAATTTTGTATATACTCGTATCAAAGTTTCTGTAAAAAATTTATTAAACTTTTATAGAAATGTATCGATAACGCAAATTCTTTATAAAAAAAATTTGTCGAATAATCAAATTTTCTGTAGAAAATCCTATACAGAATTAATTAATTAAGCGAATTTTCAGAAGAAAATTTATGGATTAATTGACTAGCCGAATTTTCTATAAGAAGATTATCGATAAATTTGATCAAATCTTATTATAATCTTAAAATTTATCGCTTTTACGTATATATTATAGAAGATTTATCGATTAATTGAATTTTCTATAGAAAATGTATCGTTTAATCAAATTTTCTATACAAAAGTTATTGATTTAACGACTATTCTATTAAAAATTTATCAATAAATCTATTTTTAAAAAGAAATTTTATTGATTTGCCAAATTTTTTATAGAAAATTTAACGATTAATTGAAAAATCTATTAAAATTAATCGATAATTTTCTTGAAATTTTATCGACTTACCAAATTTTGTGGAAAATTTTAAGATAAAACGCATTATCTATACTACATTGATCGATTTACTGTCTTTTTATAAAAAATTTACCGATTAATATAATTTGTTATATATAATTTATCGATTAATCAAATTTTCTCTAAAAACTTAATCGAATTATTGAAGTTTTTATTGAAAAGTTTTTTTAATAATTGAATTTTCTTTTGAAAATTTATTGATTAATTAAAATTTTATTAGAAAATTTATCAACTAATTGAATTTTCTAGAAAATTTATGGACATACCAAATCTTCTGTGGAAATTTTTAGATAAATCGAATTTTATATACAAAATTTATCGATTATTTTATTATATTTATTTTTTCTAATGCAAATTTATGGATAGGTCGAATTTTCTTAAAAATGTTATCGATTAGTTGAATTTTCTAAGAAGTTTATTGACTTACTTAATTTTGTATAAACAATTTTTATATAAATTATATTTTCTATATATAGTTTATAAATTTAACAAATCTGTTATAGAAGATTTATCAAATTATTGAATTTTATATAAAGGGTCCGCCAAATAACTTTTTTTTTTTTTTGAAAATGTTATAAAAAAAAACTACTGAATATTTTCTCAAATTTCTTTTTTTATTTGAAAGTACAATCCTTCCGGTTAATAATGGAAAATAATTGCATTCAAATGGCGTCATACCAAGGTCTTTATGCCAAATTCGTCTCAATGATGTCTCCGAAATGTTCAATTGTTGAGAACGACTATGAATTGACTTTCTGCCACAGCAGCAATATTCTCGGGTGTACGCTGGCTTTTCACCAGTTTCTTTCCCTTTTTTCACCAAATAACGAACATACGGAGCTGACGGTGCTTCTCTTCTTCCAAAATCCGTACGCAATTTTCGAACACATTCTGCAACATTACCATGATTTTCAAAGTTATGTCGCAATATTTCCCAGCGTGGTTCAAGCGTATACACAACTATATTCGTTCAGCAGAAGGATAAAACTAATTATCTGTCAAATCAGACATGAGCTAAGTGTTACTATTCACGAAATAAGCACTAGTTGAAAAAAAAAACGTTAGATGGCGGACCCTATACAACATATATCGATTAATCGAATTTTCTATACGAAATTAAAAGAATAAGCAAGTTTTTTATTAGAAACTTTATCGATTATTATAATTTTTTGTAAAAAAATTTATCGATTAATCAAATTTTCTATAGAAAATTTATTGATTTTTATTTTTATTGAAAAATTGTTGAATAGTCGAATTTTCTTATGATTTTCTTTAGAAAATCTATTTTTTAATCAAATTGTATATTGGAAATTTATTGTTTAATTGAATTTTCTATAGAAAATTTATCGGTTAATCGAATTTTATTTAAAAAAATATCAATTTATCAAACATTATATAGCCAAATATATCGGTTATGCTAATTTTATATAGAATCACATCCAAAAAACTTTACGTTTATTTAAAAATTGCTATTAAAAATTTTGCGATTAGAGGAACTTTTAGCTATCGCTTGCATTACAAGAATTCTACAAAATATATTTTAAAACATTCATTTATAAACATTCAAGTTTAATTGACTCTGGCAAGGTTTTAAAGACAAAAACATACCAGACATTAACAAGAAATCTTACACGTTGTTTTATTACTCGATTTTCTTTTAGCCACTAAAAATGTTAATTTGCTACAATCTTAACAACAGCAACACGAAATGTAGTTATTTGCCACCACTAAGAAAAAGAAAGAGAAAACAATTCAATTACAGCATCCAATTTTTTTTTTTTTTTTATTTCAAAACACATGAAATATTTAAAAAAAATTATTTTTGTAACTAAAAGTTACAAAACTTAGGGGTTTTCTTTTCTAAAACACTTCACCTCACTTGAAAAATATTTTCATACAAATTTTTAAAACTTCAAAAAAATTTTATATAAATAATTTTTCAACGCAAAATAATCCCCTTAATTTCAAGAAATCAAAGCTGTCTAAGATATTGTAAACATAATACCGTTAATATTTTCTTATATAGAGGGTGTAAATGTTATCCGTTAAACACTTAAGAAACGTATATTTAATGGCCTTAACAACCAAAAAATAAAGCAATAACAAAATGTTAAATCACATTTGCAAAAAGTTAAAACACCTTTTAGTAGTTTTTCAACTCTTGTATTACATTTCGCATTTTGTGCCAAAAAATAAATTTCACGAATTAAAATAAAAGACCATTTCGAGAACAAACAATAAAACAGAAAAATATTCATTTTAGTCAAAAGTATTGTTTTTCTTGATGAAGTACTTAAAATTTTATGTTTTTCTTCTTTCCTGTTTCACTTTCTTTCGTGGCACCTTCAAATACATTCGCGAGCAAATGATGGTAATTTTTTTTTTATTATAAAGTTTTCTGCTTGTACAGAAACTTTAAATATTTTAACGTAGTCTTATTTTTTTACAGTTTACATTTCAAATAGCTACGTAATTTACACAAAACTTAACTACTGATACTTAAACACATTTCTCTGGAAGCAGTTGCTAGGATGCGATAAAAAATCCGCCCACAGCTTGTAAATTTAAAGGAAATTTGTTACTTGGAAGCAACTGCATATTGTTTTTCAACCTAAAAATAATTTTAAAAAGCTTTTTAAACTTATTTATTGCTCAGTAAAAAAAGGAGGGAGAATAAATTTTAGAAATAATTTTTTGCAGAAAAAACTGAAAAACTGTTTAAACATTTATTAGAAAAATTATAAGATTAAAGTCAGGAACAAAATGTCGTATAATATTTCATAAATTTTATTTTCTATAGCAATAAATTTTCGATAGCATAATTTTTTTTCAATGGAACCAGCATTAGGTATCTCATAACCATAAATTTAATATAGAAAATGATTTGGTAGCATAATTTTTCTATAGAAAATTTCTTGATAGCATCCATTTTTTATAGAAAATGTTTCGATACCATATATTTTCTATAGAAAACTTCTAGAAAGCATAAATTTTCAATGCGGCCCATGCTACCGAGAGAAGTAAAAGGCAATTTTTCAATAGCTTAAATTTTCTATAGAAAATTTTTAATAGCATAAGTTTTCTTCAGAAAATTTCTCAAAAACAAATAATTTCTTTAGAAAATTCCGCAATAGCATAAATTTTCTTTAAAAAATTTCTCGATAGCATAAATTTTCTATAGAAAATTTCTAGATAGCATAGATTTTCAATATACAATTCTTCAATAGCATAAATTTTTTATAGAAAATTTTCAGCATAAATTTCTTTAGAAAATTCCTCAAAATTTTACAAGATTGTAAAATTTCTTTTAAAAATTTCTCAATAGCATATATATTTTTTAGAAAATTTCTCAAATATAAGTTAAAAAATTGCAAAAATTTGGTTTAAAAACAAATTTTATATAAAAAGTTTCTCGGCAGCATAAATTTTCTAAAAAAAATTTCTCGATTTCATGAAAATCTCTCAAAACAAAATTCTCAAGAAACTTTCTCAAGAGCATAAATTTCTTTAGAAAATTTTGCATTAGCATAAATTTGCTTCAGAAAATTTCTCAAAGTATAAATTATTTTAGAATATTGTTTAAAAAATTTCTCGTTAGCAAACATTTTCTATAGAAAGTTTCTCATTAGCATAAATTTTCTATAGAATATTTCTTGATAGTAATATATTGTTTAGAAAATTTTCTATAGGCAATTTTTCAATAGCATAAATTTTCTTTAAAAAATTTGTCAAAGTATAAATTATTTTAGAAAATTTCTCAAAAGCAAAAATTTTGTTTAAAAAATTTCTCGATAGCTTAAATATTTTATAAGCAAAATTTCAACAGCACAAATTTTCTGTTAAAAATTTCTCAATTGCATGAATTTTCTAGGAACATTTTTAGATAACATGAATTTTCTATAGAAAATGTCTCGATATCACAAATTTTCTATCAAAAATTTCTCAATAGCACGAATTTTGATTAGAAAATTTCTCGATAGCATACATTTCCTATAAATTAGCATAAATTTTCATATAATACTAATTTTCTCGATAGTATAATTTTTTTTTTTAAGTTCTCAATTTTTTAAGTTTTCTAAAAAAAATATCCCGCTGCTTTTTAATTTTCTATTAAGAACTTTTTTCCAATCCTTGAATTTTCCGCAAAAAATTTTCCCACTTTCTCATTTTAATTTAAAACAATTAAGTACACGTTTCACTTTTAAAACAAATTTTTTACATACTTCTTTTGGCAAACGTTTTTCAAACGAATACCGTTTTTATGGATGTTTTCCAGGTAACAAAATAATTTTACTTTTTTTAAGGTTTTTAACTTTTGTATTAACCTTTAACAGCTACCAAATAAAAGAAACAAACAAAAAGGATTTAAGAGCTACACGTTTGGGTTTGAACATTTATGTTAATAATTTAAGAATATTAAAAATTTCTAAAGGGACAAAAACTAAAAAAAGAGGAACAATTACTTCCAGCAGATCATCACTGAAAATAGCAACAAAAAAAAAAAAAAGCTGCAGAATTTAAAAAGGCGAGTATTCTAATAAAAAACTAAAACAAATTTAAAGTTAAATAGTTTGTAGTGGCATTTAATTAAAAGTATTGTTAATGGGTATTTTATATTATCACACAAGTCTTACGTATTTTGAGAAAAATACAACCCTGTCGTAATAAGTTGTTATTGTTTTTTTTTTAAATTTTCAAACACTAATTAGATTAGAGAATCATTTTTGTCAAAATACGTAAGACTTGTGTGATAGCGTAAAACAGCCTTAAGTAAAAGTATTGTATTGTTTAATGCTACCCAATTTTTCAATATGTTTTTATACAAAAAAAAAATATATAAAATGTATTATTCACGGTCCAGTGTGCCCGCTTTTTGAATTTGCTGCCGGATAAATGATATGACACACCCATGTTCGTTAGTATAGTGATCGATTGAGCCAGCTTTCTTTTTCCTTTTGCACTTCCTTCGAATAATATCACAATATTTTTGCGCTTTATCAAAATCATTTCATATTAGTACTACAAATACCATAAAATATTTGGTACCACTGTTCTCCTTTTAAAAAGGTGTTTTAAATTTATTTGGCATCACGGTTTGTTTGTAGCATCTAAAACCCCAAACATACACTTTGCGAATGTTTAAGCAAATTAATCTTTTAGAAAGATATTTTCGAATAAAAGAGATAAAAAATTAAAAGGTTTCTGACTTCGTAAAAACCTCAATAGTTTTTAATAGTTTTTTGTTGAATAGAAAACAGCACAGCACTTAAAAAATGTATGTAATTAAACTTTTCCGGTTAAAAGCAAAAAAAAAAACTGTAAAACGTTTGCTTGTAAATTGAAAAAGGATACAGCACAATAAGTTTCATTGTTTGGTTAGTTTGAGAAATTTGAAAAAAAAAAGTTTAAATAATTTGAAAAACTTTCTAGAGAAAATTAAAATAATTTCAGAAATTTCTATAGAAAATTCCAGCAATTCGAGTTGGATGTTATTACCAAAAAGGCGCTACTTTTAAACGAGTTGTATGAGCTGTGGCTCCTTCTTGTTGGAACCACAATTTTGGTTTGTTCTCGACATCGTGCCTTAAAAAATGTTCAATAATTACGTGCCTTAAAAAATGTTCAATAATTGCCCGGTATTGTCGTTTTTAAAAAAATATGGTCCAATGATGTTTTCGCAAGTTATTCCAAAACATACTGTGCATTAAGTGGATGCATTCTTCGATTTTTGGTGCCCTAAGTTTTTATTGAGGTGACCATTGAGGTGAAAATGGGCCTCTACGCTCATTATTCGATATGATATTTGTGTCTGAAAAATCGAATGCTGACTTTCAATTCAAAAATTTAACAATTTTGGTTCTTTGTTCTGCGCTGAGTCATTTCATCATAAATTTCCCAAGTTTTTGGAAGTTAATTCTAATACGAAAAAAAAAACAAAAATAAGTGTAAGCCAAAAGTTTATGTACTTATTGAATCTCTAACGTTCATTATTATAAATCCGAAATAAAGAATCGAATCTTATTTTTTTTTTTTTTTTTTTTTTGTTAGGACCAGCCCTCAGGGGATGCCCCCCACTAATGCATTGCATTGCATTGGAACTAGAAAATAGGAAAGACGTAGTAATGCTTGTGAACATTCGACTTTATTCATGTTGAAAGTGAAAGGGAAGACTTCAGCAGGAAGGTTATTCCACATACGAACAGTCCGTCCAAAAAACTAGTTTTCCCTGTAATGCGTTGTGCGATTCACCCGCCAATCAACCACAAAAGTATGGGCTTTTGAGGAAAAACGTGTATAAGGAACAAACGTGTATTACGAACAAACGTAAGGGTTTCAGGAACCAAATCCCTAATTTCATCAGAACACATCCCATTGTAGTAACGACAAAACAGGCAAATACAACCCACATTGCGACGGTGCGCAAGGAAGTCAATAGAATTGAATACCCTACTGTCACCAATGAGAACCTTTAAAAAAACGTTTTTTAATAAAAAAATGTACAAAATTTATTTGATATCAGGTGTAATTTCATCTAAATCGGGTAATTTTATTTCATCTGAAGTGTAATTTTTAATTTTGCTGGTGGTAACACTGCTTTAGGGGTATGACAGCAAAAAAATAAAAAATTTAGAGTGCTATATTCGGCTGTGCCGAATCCTTAATACCCTCCACCGACAGGAGTGGGCTCTATATGATAAATGCATATATATTATTAACTAATCTTCACAAAAACGAACGTCAGCATTAAAATTGGTTGCGGTTTAGACCTACATATATTAAATTATTGACCGACATTAGGAAAGTTTTATGCGCTTCTTGTTAGAACTTTGAACTGGCTTGAATGAAACATCATGATTCGTAACATTTTTAACCGAACTAAAATGATTTTTAGGAGAGTAATTTGTATTGGACCCAGGCCTGCCAGATAATTTTGATAAAAAATCGGCATATTTTCGAAAAAAAATCGGCATTATCGGCACTTCAATTAAAAAAATCAGCAAAAAAATCGGCAAATGAATAATAACCATTTTAAGAACAATAAAACATATTTCTATTAACACACAAAATAACAACACAGAAAATTTTAGCATTAACTTACATATAACCCATACAAAAACATAAAAATTAATAAAAAAATGAATATTTTTATAAATAAATTGTAGTTAATTTAAAAAAATTTTGTACATTAGGTTAAAATTGTTTTTATAGTTGACAAATATATTTCAACATTTTATTTTAGCAAATATTTTATAGATACATATTTGAGTTTAATAGTTTAATTAAATCCATTTTAATATCAACATCAAAACAGTTTGCATTATTAAATTTTAAGTAATCTTTAGAAAAAAGAATTCCTTGAAAGGATTCATTTTCCAGGGAACATCGAAATTTGGTTTTATTAAGGTTCACTTAGCTACAAATTCTTCCACGTTTGCGGAAGAAAGTGGAAGGACCATAATTTCTTGTACAAACTATGACAGCACTGGAAATGCATCCGTAGAACCCCCACGTTTGCCAAAAAGTTTGCAAATTTACTTCAATTCCCTATAAATCTTCTTAAAAATTTAAAAATTTTAACTCTTTACATTCAGAATATAAAATTTGTATTTCTTTTTCAGAAATAAAGCTGGGGAACTCTTTCAGAATTTCCATAAAAGAAATATTTTCCTTTTTCATAATTTTGTTAGGGTTATCATATTTAAAGATTTATAAGATTTTTGTTCAAAATCAAAACGTTTTAATAGTTGATTTAAAAGTTCTATAAAAAAATTAATACATTTATTAACAATTTTGTTAATATCGCTTTTTTGAGTTTTGATTTTAGAAAGTAACTCATTAGCCAATAAGCCCAAATACTAATCATTAAAGTTCAAAAAATGCTTTGTGTTCATAAATTCCGTTAAGTAAATTTAATTTTCCAATCGTTTTTTTGTAAAATTAGTTAATACAGTTTTAAACACCATTTGGTTGGTTGTAGAGGTAATGACAATTGCTTCAAAGTTGCCCAAAATTAATAAATTACACGTTGACAAGAAAAGTTACCGTTATTTAAGTTTATATAAAAAAATCGGCATTTTTGGAGCAAAAATCGGCCAATCGGCACTTTGCTAATATTAAGCCAAAAAATCGCCAAAATGCCGATAAATCGGCAAATATGGCAGGCCTGATTGGACCTATGGTAAACTATGGACCAATCATCCCACAATTCTGAAGACTGATTTGTGGTATTAAAACAAATAAATTAGAATAAATTTCAATACACAGTGTAATTAGTTTTAGCGTTAACAGTAGATTTCACAAATTTGCATGATATATTTTCTGGCCATATGAATTTAAGTAAGAAATGTTACCGCAATATCTATATCTGTGATGGCTTTAGGAGAATTTAATTATTTTTCCAAAGTGGGCTTTATTTGGTTTTAGGCGCAATAAATTGTTTTTCGATAGTAGGGTTTGTATGAAATTTGGTAGTGTAACTTCTCGTCCTATAAAACTGTGACGTCAATTTGATAGTATTATTTATTACGGTTTAAGGTGTACTACACGGTTTTCCGGGAGTAGGGTTTATATAGGGCCTAGTGTAAATTATGGACCGATCTTCCAAATATTTTACGGTGTGATTGCTGGTCCTATAAAACTGTGACGTACGCTAGCATTATTTATAACGGTTTTAGGCTTACTAAGCGGTTTTCCGGGAGCAGGGTTTATATGGGGCCTATTGTCAATTCTGAACCGATCTTCACGAAATTTAACAGTATGATTTGCAGTCGTATAACACGAATTCGTGCATTATTCCACCATTTTATGTCATTCCGTGCATTATTCCACCATTTATGTTAGTTTTTGTATCAAAATTATCATTTTTTTAGGGTAGTGGTTCCACATTTTGATTCATAGTTCTGATCCTACTGAACCGATGTTTCTGGATTTCAATCCCAAACTGCTAACTACAAGCAATTTGAGACCAAGTTTGTTCTTTTCTTTTGCGTTTTTCGAAAGTGAGCGTGTTTTCAACAGACGGACATGGCAAAATCGACTTAGAATTACTCAAGGAGCCAGAATATATATACTTTATGGGGTCTTAGATGTATTATAAAAAAGTTTCACACGGAATGACAAACTTAGTATACCCTCATTCACCACAGTGGTGGTGAAAGGTATAAAAAGTCTCTCATATTGCAAGTTGCATTAACACTTCACGACTTTGACGGCACAAGCCACAAAACAATGTGACAAGTAAATCATCATCTAAATCATCGCCAAAGTCACCACAAATTTCCTTTATATTGTTTTTATTTGTTATTAACTTTGTTTTTAGTTCTGTTTATCATTCGGCTCCAGGTTTTTTATTTCATATTTTAGACCCACCTTATTTGTAATGGCATTCTATTTGGTGTAAAATTGATTAATGACTGCAATGTGAACTTTATCGCATGGAGATGAGATTCCTTTGAACTGTAAGGGTCACGTCAAATAACAACTGGTGGTTGGTTGCCCTGGAACTTTCAGATTGTTTTTGAAATATGTACAGCAGCGTGTGTTGCGTGCATTACACTGGGGCTCGTGTAATTTAAAGCACGCGCACACACAAACTCTTTTTACACATGCCAAAAGTTGTGGAAAACATTTACCTAACACAGTAGTTCTGATGATGAAAATATAACTGCTTTTAACTTAACTTGTGTGGGTCTAATATTGATGTTGTAGTTGTAGTTGTTTTTTTTTTTTTTTTTTTTTTTTTTTTTTTTTTTTTTGAAGCACCTTGACAACCTTAAATTCCATTTAAAAGTTTACTGTTGTGTGTAAATTGTCTCCCCAGATACCCCAAGTTATTAAAAAGTAATTTAAACTTGTTAACCTTCTCTTTAAAAATTTTAATGCCTTAAAATAAATTTCGTTTTTTACTTTGCGAGAATCATCTGTCATTTAAAAAATTTTCCAGCAATTATTGGAAGGATGTGAGAAAAAGTGTTTCTGTATCAATATTTTGCTAAAAGTTTCTCACAAGAACTGTCAAAATAAGTGACATTTGAAATTGATGCGAGAAAAATAAAATTTCAAAAAATGGAGCACAAATTATGTATGTAAAAATGTGTATTATTTTTTTATTTGAAGAGAAAGAACCTTAATGATGAAAATATGTAAATAAAACACAATTGTTATATTTTGTTATTTAAATTTTTTTTAAGCCCTTCATTATTTTCGTTTTATGCAGGGCTGCAAGATAAATTTGTGAAAAATCGTTAATTTTCTAAGAAAAAATAAAAAAAATCGTCTATTTTGTTTTAAAAAATCGGACAATTTAAAATTAATTTTGACAAATTTTGTTCGATTTTTATTAAAAAAATATATTAAAAAAAATAGTTAAAGTTCATGGGTAAAATACATATTTTAAACATACATACTTACATATTTAAGCTTGAGGTCTATTTAAATAAAATTATTTATTTTATTTTTTCTTTAATCCGATAACAATTTAAAATTTCAGGTTGTTTTTTTTTCCTGAAAAAATCACTTATAGGCGTGACAAAATAGCATATTGAACTAAAACTAACACTTTTGGCCAAAAAAAAAGTCAAAAATTTCCTATAGTGCATTGACTGAGAAGTGGGATAATAGTTAAATGTATTGATCACATACACAAATGTATAAAATAATCTAAGGAAATAAAAATTAAACAGTTTTCCTTCAAAATTTTAATTTTGCCGATAAATTTTTAAGCTGCCTTATTTTTAAAAATATCGTTTTTCTGTGGTGCCTAAAAAACAAACATATTAAACTATTTAAAATTATTTTATTTTTTAGAACAAAAAATCGTCAAAATGACGACAAATCGTCAAATCTGGCAGCCCTATTTTTATTATATATATTGACGTTTAATTGACACTTAATTTAACACTTAATTACTGGAAGTATTCCAGTTAAAACAAAATCTGTGTTGTCTGTTCTCGCATTCAAATAAAGAAACACTTTTTTCTCACAAATCGAGAAACAATGGAATTTTTTGTTTCAGACTTAATGTGAGAAATTTTGCGATGCGAGATATACAGAAACGAGCTACTGTATTCTTGTTGTCGTGTTGTCCTATTTCGTTGACACCTCAGAACTACAGGGTCTAGTAAATATGACTCGCAGTGTGCCGTTGTTTTATTTTTTTATTTTTTTTTTTTTTTTTTTTTTTTTTTGATAATCACAAATATTTGCATAAAAACTACACTGACTTCTGCCGTTACATAAACACGATGTTCATTTATTGCAGTTACTTTGTAAAAATGTGGATATGAAAGTAACTTTTTTGAACTTTGGGTCTGGTTGCAAACTGATAAACAATTAAATTCCCACTCCTCTTTTAGGACATACATATATACAAAAAAAAAATTCTTTACATAAGTTTCTAGCGGGTATTATGAATAAAATGTTTGCGAACTGTTTACCAGGGTCACACGAGTGATTTATTTAAATTAGTAATAAAATTTAAATCGATCATTTTGATTCATCGAGCCAATTAAGAAGGTCTAGATTTAGTAATTTTTTTATCAGACATGAGTCCTTATCATTAAGCAAAAATTTTGAAATTGTAGACCACAAAGCGCAATGAACACTGATATGATAACAATTTTTCTTTATTCTAGAATTTGACTTAAACATTGAGTTATATGAAGAAAATCTGTTCCTATTTTCACTTTTATTGCAAAAAAAATTAATTTTGTCCGTTTTTTTATTTAATCTGGAACGAAGAGTTTGAAACACTGCTAAGTAAACAGTCGAATCAATAGAATACTGAGTAGAGAGTCATTGGGTAGACTGCAGAGGCATGTATAAATGTATTTAACAATCAAACACACAACAAAAATCAAATGTGTGTACAAAACGTTTGTGTACAGCCACAATAAGAATTGCTAGTCGCTACTGTTTATCGCAAAAATTCAAATAGTATTGTGAAAGTACAAGAATTCATAGAAATAAACTCCAAACAGTTGTTGTTTCCTTCAAAACCTTTGAATGCAATAAAATGTGTTTGACTATACTCCAAGTACCTCGTGCCGTCTGTGAGAGTTTGAGTTGTTTAATTGTGTGTCGTATGTGGCGTTCCCATACAAAGAATTGTTTTTTCAAGCAATTGTTGTTGTAATACTATCAAAGAAATTATCATAAAAAATATTTCATGCTCACATATGCCATACTCTCATTAAAACAAGAAAGTGTGTAATATTTTTACTCTCTTTGCTGTGTGGATTTTTCATTCCCTTGTTAGGATTAAGAGTATTTTTAATACCAGCACTTTCACTCTTGTGAAGCATTTTTTTTTGTTGCTTCTATGTGTTCACGCACATACGTAAATTGGTCCTCACACTTCTCGCCAGTATTTTTGGCAGCTACACTACAGCAGAGAATTTAAAAATTTTTTTTTATTGATTTGAATTCGTGTTCAAAGGGAATTGTGCAGGGACAAATTACGGCATTCGATATCGATCGAATTTAATTTGTACTGTAATTTCGATCGATATCGAATGCCGTAATTTGCCCCCAGGCTTCTTGTTGACTGCCGATTTTGCATTGAAGAGTTTAATTGGAAAGCCGACAGTATATTGAGTAGTTAAATGACTATTTCGAGTAAACTACCAACTCTGTTAAATCTGTATTTACATTTAATATACAGTCGACTCTGGAGAAGGCAGTCGACTCCATATAGAGTAGACAGTCGACTCAATATAGAGAAGACAGTCGTCTCTATATAGAGAAGAAAGAAGACTCTATATAGAGAAGAAAGTTGGCTCTATATAGAGAAGACAGTCAACTCTATATGGTGAAGAAAGTCGACTCTATAAAGAGAAGACAGTGAACTCTATATGAAGAAGAAAGTCGACTCTATATAGAGAAGAAATTCGACTCTATATAGAGAAGAAATTCGACTCTATATAGAGAAGAATGTCGACTCTATATAGAGAAAAAAGTCGACTCTATATAGAGAAGCCCGTCAACTTTGTTTAATAGACAGTCGTCGACTCTATATATAGAAAGAAGATAACGCTATATTAAGTATACACTCGACTCTATACTGAGAAGGCAATCGCCTTTATGCTGAATAGACTGTCAACTGTATACTTAGTAGACGATACCGCCAAACAATCGATACTGAGTACACAGTTTACAATATACTAAGTCCACAGCCGACTCTAAGCTGAGTAGACACCCTACTCTTTATTTAAAAAAACAAACAGATTTTTGTTTTTGTTTTTTTTTAAATCACTATCTTTCTTTAATGCTTCTTTCATTTCCAGGAATGTAAGAAAATTATTTCTTTATAATTTTACACTTTTCGACTTATAACACATTCCGCAGCTTTTCTTTGAAAAGTAAAACTACTGTGAGCACATCCTTAAACACATATAAATTCATACAGTATTTTAACAGCCATTGCTTGTTAGTAGACCACATTAAATATTTTTCGTAATCCCTTTGGAGTGGTTACTTGAGTGGGTGTTTTTAAAATGTCGCTATTTTTCTGCAAATACTTGTCGACTTGTTTCAAATAATAAAAAACAAATATTTTTACCACAAACTATGACGAAGAAATCCTAACGACTATGAAACTTTTAAAGAGAAAAAAGTAAGAAATAAACTTACAAGGAACGGCAAGAAAAACTTATATATGTGGGAAGTTTAGGATGGTGGTCATGAAATACGTATTTCAAAATTTTGGTTTGAAGTTACGGTAAGATCTATCGACAAGTTTACGACCCTGCAGTCTAAAAGGACGCATGGCTAATAACATTAAAGCAACAAGCAGTAGCCCGGTCTGGTCATAGTAATACAGGCCTCTGTATTAAGTTACTTTCGCCAATAGTTTGCACCCTAATAAAATTTCTTACACTTTTCCAATTTATTTTAAAGTACTTGCAACTAAAACAGATTGCATTTCTTTCTTCGACCACAAATGTATTTTTCAATTTTTATTTTCTATTCTATCCCTTAACATCCTACAAATAGTTTCTTACACTTGGCTTCTTTTATAACTATTTTTATCTATTTCTTATTATTTTATAATGACCACGTTAGTAACAGTTTATTTGGATGACACATGTTCTACTTTAGAGAGATTTAAACTGAAAGATTTAAACAAATAAACTTTTCTAAACCCACAGGCTTTATTTTGTTGTTGGTATTTAGTGTTATTCGCCTTAAGAGCTTCTTATAAGTGCTTTGCTAAATGGTAAAACAAATTTCGATTAAAACTCATTATTCGTATTAGAAAGGTGAGTATCAGCAGTATTTCTTATCCTTTTAAAATTATTGAATCGAAATTAAAAAACTTTTCCTGAGTTGTTGAAGGATGTATGTATGTATGTAGATAGTGAAATTTATCTTAAGAGGATCTCATTTATGGCAGAAAATCGACTCTTTATTAGGTAGACAGTCAACTTTATGTGAAATAGACAATCAGCTCTATATTGAGTAAACAGACGACTATTTATTGAGTAAACTTTTGCGATAGAGTTGGCTCTACATTGAATAGACGGTCCACTGTATGTTCAAAAGACAGTCGACTCTATATTGAGCTGAGTGTTGACTTTATATTGAGGCGATTTGATATTGTGTTTACATTCTACTTTATATTGGGTATACAGACGACCCTATATAGAGTAAACAGTCGAGTCACTATCCTATGGACAATCGACAGTCGACTCTATAAAGAGTAGACAGTCGAGTATATATCCTACGGACAATCGAAAGTAGACTCTACATAGAGTTAACAGTCGAGTCTATAAACTACGGACAATCGACAGTCGACCCTATATAGAGTAAACAGTCGAGTCACTATCGTAAGGACAATCGACAGCCGACTCTATATATCACAAAGCGTCGAGTCTCTATCCTACGGAAAATCGACTCAATGTTGTGTAGATTTTCAACTCTATATTAAATTATCGTCGCCTTTATATTAAGTATGCAGTCGAGTTTTTATTGTAAAATATAGTCAACCTTTTATTGAGTAGATAGTCGACTGTATGTTGTGTAGATAGTGGATTCTATATTAAGTTCACGTTGACCTTATATTAAGTAAAGACTCGGGTTTATTTTGTGAAGACAGTCTTCTCTATATTGAGTAGATAGTCGAATCTATATGTAGATATTAAGTAAACGGTCGAGAACACACATTCAAATCATTGAACATTTTTCGAATTTTCTACTGAAGTACTGCTGCCATAAACAAATACTTGAGAGAAGTGTATACGAGAAATTAACGTATGAGTGTGATAGTGTCAAAGCAAAAAAACAAATACTTCACTGGTGTGAGAGTGCGGATAGTAAGAAGGGAATGAAAAATACACGCAGCAATGAGAGTGGAAGCAAAAACTAAAGACATTCTTTATTTTTTTTATTGTGAGTTTGGGATGTGCTTGCATAAAATATATTGTATGTTTATAATGGCTGTGGGAAAAATCGCCCAAAGAAAAATGGCCAAAAAAAAAAAATGAAAAATGACCCAAAAAGCAAAAACGAATTTTTTCCCGGTGGCATGTTATAACGTCCAGTGTCATAGTGTCCATGGACGTTATGACACTCCAAAAAGTGTCATAGTGTCCATAGACACTGCGCTAACTAAAGCTTCTCTGCACAGCCGGCCTTCGGCCGGGCGCAAGGATTTTCTCCTCTATGGTATAACAAACACCGGCTTCGCTAACTAAAGCTTCTCTGCATAGTCGGCTTTCATTTGGAAACAAGGCAGATTTTAGAAGCTTTACTTAGCGAAGCCGGTGTTTGTTATACCATAGAGGAGAAAATCCTTGCGCCCGGCCAAAGGCCGGCTGTGCAGAGAAGCTTTAGTTAGCGAAGCCGGTATTTGTTATACCATAGAGGAGAAAATCCATGCGCTCGGCCGAAGGCCGGCTGTGCAGAGAAGCTTTAGTAAGCGAAGCCGGTGTTTGTTATACCATAGAGGAGAAAATCAAAAAAATGGGCCATTTTTCATACAACATTTTTCATTATGAAAAATCACCCAAATTTAAAAAACGAAAAATCACCCAACAATAACGAAAAATAGCCCAAAAATTTTAGGTCACTTTTCATATGAATTTTTTCTTTGGGCGATTTTTCCCACAGCCGTTTATAACATACGACACACAAGTCAACCATAACACATTTAACACATTCTTTGTATTTGTCCGCTACCTACGACATACAAGTAAACATCACAAATTCTCGCAGACTACACGAGGTAATTTTCAAATACTAGGAGTATAGGGAAACATTTGTTAATGTATTAAAAGTGTTCGAAAGAAACAAGTACTGTCTGGGGTGTATTCAGTTCTTGCACCCTCACAGCACTATTTAAAATGTAAGATAAACAGTTACGCACACCATTTGTCATTGGAGTCGAAACCAAACGTTTTGTACAAATATTTAATTTTTGTAATGTATTTGATTTTAAATATATTTAGGTTCACCTTAAGTACACTCTATATTGAGGTAGACTGCTCTATATTTAAATAAAAATAAAATGAATACTATTTTATTAGAAAACTTTTTCAAATCAGATTTTAGTTTGAAGGATCTCTTTTATCTTATGGTCTTTTTTCAAATGAACTTTTTAGAAGTCATTTTAAATATCTGGTTATAAAATTGTTTCCTATTATTCATTAGAAATTTTTTATTCTCCTCCCTCCTTTCACATAAAAAACGAATTGCCATAAACTTTTGCACGTTAAACTTTTTGCTCTCGCCATCATCAAATTAAAAATTATCAAAAAGTTTTACAATATTATCAAGTTAAGCAATTCATTATTATTTTCTATTTGCATAACAACTTTTGTTTTTATTTTTACACTCAATGATACAATCAAATAATTTAAATTTTATTGACTTTAATTTGACTTTACTATTTACTCTCGATTTGCATACTTTAAGGCTTATACATATAAAACATACAAAAAAAAGAACATACATATAATTCTATAATTGTGTAAACATGACAACAAATTTTTGTTTTATAAAACAATTTAAATATCTTTGGAAAATTTTGTAATAAGAGCAATAATGACCACAAAAACTTTAGGGCGTTTTTGGTGTGCAAGCTTAAAAAGGCAAATATAGTAGCTTTTGTAGTTTTGGATTCCAGACGGTTATATGAAAAGAAATATTTATCGTAATGAATCTATCTATTGTAAAACTGAGCCAAATGCATTTTGAGTATACCCAAGTAATCTTGGCCGTAAGCCGTCAGTTTCCGTTGTAATAGGTGAAAAGTTCACCAGCTTTCTTTTAGAATATCCTTTTGTTAAACACCCGATTTCTCAATTGCACATTTTAAGTTAAGGCCACAGTAAGTATTTAAATATTTAAATTATTTCTTTCAAAGTTCAGAACTAAAATATTCTTATGATGTAAACAAAAAGCCTTTCACTGTCCATATTTTCATTCTATGAATTATAACCCGCCCTAACGTATGCTACTTTATTATTATTTCACTTGTTACAACAAACAAAACAAAGAACTATTTTGAAGGGTTGAAAATTGCTGGCGAAATAATTAAAATTTAATCATTAGCATAATTACATTAAAAATTAAAGATGTTTATTAACTGTTTTATAATTATTATTACAGCTCATTTATGTGTGGCGCATAAAAGTATGCAACAAACTGATTTTTAATTAATTAAAAAGTAGCAAAACAAAAGGTGCTTATTTTCCAATAAAACTTAATTAAAAATGAGCAAATAAATTAAACGAAATGAATTAGTTTCAAAAAAAGACAATCAGGGTGCCCCGGTAGGCTATTTGATAGTGAGCTAGTCTGGCGGTGTTCGAATATGCTTCGTTAAAAGTTGAGCTCTGCAATTCAAATAGTTAGTCGATTATGGGTCGGTATAATCAAATTTTAATATAATATATAGATGCGACTGTTTACTTAAGGTAAAGTATAGAACTCTGTTCTCAATATAGAGTAGAATTAACTTCGCAATACAGAGTCGACTGTATACTCAACATAGACTCGACTGTCCGCTCTCTACTTAATAGAGGGTAGAACTAATTACGCTATATAGAGTCGACTGTTTACTTAAGTTAGAATCCAGAACACTCTACTCAATATAGAGTATAACTAACATTTTTCTTTCTTATGCTAATCCAGCAAAGCTCTACGCTTGTCTGCAGGAGACCAGAGTCTCTGATGGGAATCGAACCCGCAAACACAGCACTGATAGACTAGATAACTACCAACTAGACTACTGGCTACGAAATGTTGAGTTGATTTTCTACGCAATATAGTGTCAACAGTCTACCAAATATAGACACGATTGTGTACTCAATATTGAGTTGACTCCGTACTCAAGGTGTACTGCCTATTTTTCAAACTTAAATAAAACTTTTTGATTAGAAATTTATTTTGAAAAGAAAAACAAATTTGAGTTTTTTTTTATTGTTGCTTCAATATAAATTCCCAAACAGAAATTTTTATTTTTTTTTTTAAATCAGACAGATAATCTAGAACTCTCTACCCAATATGGAGTATAACAACCTACGCCATATGGAGTTGGTTTATACTCAAAGAGAGTCGAAGCAATATAAAGTCAACTCAATATATAATCGATTGTATAGATAATATCGAATAGACTGTCTACTCAAGGTAGAATCAACAAATCTCTACTGAATATAGAGTAGAACCAAATGTAATCGACTGTCGCAATTCTCTTTTCAGGAATAATTCTCCTAAATTGTTTACCAACTAAAGTATTATGCTAAGAACACAACTGGGACGAACGACGAATTTTTGGCCGCGAATATTCGTCGCCAAAAAGAAAACATATTGGTGTATATCAAAAAATACACACGATAATAGCGTCCGACGAAATTCGTCATACGCGGCGTCTTTGTAATATATTTATTTATATTTCATACGCCGGTGAACGACGAACAAACCAGTACCAGGTGACCATATTTGGGTAAAGTTTAGAAGTATTTTAGTAAATAAAGTTACTTTTTACCTTAATAATTATTTTTTTTTTTATTTTATAACATTTAAAATAAATATACAAAGTACTTTGCTATAAAAATAGTTTTTAGTTGTGTTTTTGATTATGTTTTAATTTTAAAGCATTATTTTCTTTAATATGGTCACACTATTTCTCTCTCTTTGCAGAAACAGCAATCAACTTTCTCAATTATAAAAGCTGCTTGTTATTCGTCGTTATTGTGCTTAATACGACGAATTTACTCAGCGAATTTTAACTGAAAACTTCGTCGTGTTGGGCGAAATTCGTCGTTCGTCCCAGTTGTGTTCATAGCATTAAGTGGGGAACAGAATAGTCGCTGTAGTACAACGTTACGAATAGCGCTGCAAGCTGTGAAAAGTTAAAAAGGGCAGTTTGAAAGTAGTGTCAACAGAATTCGTAGTTGTAGTAGTCGTTGCAGTTGAAGTTGAAGCGTAAAGTTCGAAATTTTGAACTTTGTTGCGCTACAGAGCATTCGTTAGCTTCAGCTACTACTACAACTACTTTATTCTGCTCCAGGCCTTAGTCAAAAATGAAATCGGTTTTAATTAAAAATTTAATCGAGTGAAATTAACATTTAACCAAGTAAAGTTAAATCAAGTGAATCAAACGTTTATTAATATTTGTTTACTGGTGCAAATTTCATTAGTTTTTTAATTAATATTAAAAATTTGGAATATGGGAATTATTTCTTTTCATAAGCTACTTTAATATATTCAACATTTTTCATTTTTCGAATTTATTCTACAAGGTAAAATGTAAATGTATAAAGTCATTCCTAAAAAAAATTTAAGTAATATAACTATAGAACTATTACAAAAAAGCTTTTTAAAATACACAATTGAAATTTAGCTCATAGAATAAATTCGAAAAATGAGAAATGTTGAATATAATAAAGTAGCTTATGAAAAGAAATAATTCCCAGATTCTATTTGTTAAAATGGTTGAGTTAAATACATTCATTTTATAAAGTATCACTATCCAGTGTGACACAAAGAATGCTGACGAAGGCCGTAGCGGGCCAGAAAATGAATTGCATTCTGCTGGTGTCTAATAATTGTAAATTTTTCTGTACATACAATATACTTCATTGCTATCCAACGGAAAGCTAAAGTAAAATGTACAAGATACAAGATAATAGTCTGGTAGTGCATAAAGGCATTCCTAAAAAAATTTAAGGAATAGAACTATTACAAAAAGCTTTATAAAATACACAACTGAAATTTAGCTCATAGAATAAATTCGAAAAATGAAAAATGTTGAATATTTAAAATTTTTTAATTGAAATCATTTTTAATTTTTTGTGTGTTCTTTAAATAGTAATTTGTTTTTAAGTTCTACGTTTACAATTTAAATTGCATTTGAATTCCTAACATTTATCGGAAAATAATGTGCGTTGTTAAACATTATTAGAGTTAGACCGAATGTTCGGGTTCGGTTACGGAGTTCGGCCAAAAATTATGTTTGTCGAAAGTTGGGTGTTCGGCGAAATTTATACCGAACTGTACCAAACACCGAACTTTTTAAGGAAATTAAATAGTTAATATCCGTGTGCGTATATGAAAATAACACGAAAGCACCACATGTAGAAGTCCAAGAAGATCAGGACGAAAATGTTGTTGATAAAGAAACCAAAATTTATTTGACTGGATCCTGAAGTCCTCGAAATACAGATATATTTCATTTGTAGTACTCCAGTCCACTTAAAAATCTTAAGGCTGTGGCCAGAAAGAACCTTTTAGAACCACCGAACAGCGTTGCACGTGAGCAGCAATTTAGTGCTGCTGGGCAGGCCGAAGAAATAATCTACATTCATGTCATAAATGCAGAAAAAATGCTTTTTAGCCATTATAATATTAAAATATCTAATTTTGAGTACTAATATCAACAAGAGCGTATTGACAAAATTTGTATGATTTTACTTTTTGAAAAAGCGCGTAATATTCATAAAAATGTCGTCCTATTGTGTCTTCTTTTTGGTAATGAAACGGTTGGTTAAAAAATTATGTTTCACCTGCTTTGAATTTTAGATTATAAATTGTTTTGCTTTTACTGAAAGTTTAATTTAATTTTGAGTTAATATCCTCTTGTTGATCATATGGGATTTATATTATACATTAACTCCTGTACTATACTGTCGTGCTTAGGAAAAATGCAGTTAAGTGTAAAGATGAAAATCAGAGAAAACTGAAATTTAAATTTTGTATTTTTGTATTTGGATATTAATTTAATATATTTAACAAACTAACATTTTAAGTAATTGGGGATTCACAAGGTAGTCATAAAGTTGTAAAATCATATGTCTTAAAATAATTACAAGAAATATATATGACTGCTGTGGGCAACCGCCTATAATTTAGATTTCCACTGTACAGTTATGACGAATCAATGAACACAGCATT
This sequence comes from Pollenia amentaria, assembly GCA_943735925.1. Classification (NCBI taxonomy): domain Eukaryota; kingdom Metazoa; phylum Arthropoda; class Insecta; order Diptera; family Polleniidae; genus Pollenia; species Pollenia amentaria. The sequence goes on from OX031008.1 coordinate 126,021,428, forward strand.
AAAATTTTATTTATTGTGCTTAATTCCCTTTTTTAATTAAAAAAAATGCTAAAATTTATTGTTGGAGTTAGTCTTACAACTACAATTAATTTTGGGAGAATTCCAACTAATTGTAGTGGGGAATGTAAGAAAAGATGAACACACTGTCTTATTGTTGGTTTTTTTTTAAGCTTTAATATCGTTGCAAACAAGACGTTTTGAGTGTAAGTAATTCTCATTCCCTCTGTAGTCTTGTTTCATGATGATCTGGCCTAAGCAACCAGTGAAATGTGCATAGGAACAGCTTATCCTCCAACAATAAATTTTAGTATTTTTATCAAGTACAAAGAGGGAATTAAGCACAACAAATAAAATCTTTTAATGAAAAAAATAAAACAACTTTTTTGATCATTTTTATTTTGCTTGAAACACAACAATATTTTTTTTTTAAACAATTTTAAACTGCACATCTTGTGAATATCCCGAATGTGTTTTACAATAAATGAGTAGAAAATTATTAAAGGAATTAACTGGCATCAGAATTGGAAAAAATGCATTTCCTAGGCACGGCAGTACCATGGTTTTCTTCGGCGTGTGTATTACACTTTTTTATTTTTTATATTTTCTGATTTTTTAACTACTTTAAAGTGCAATTTATTTTTAAATTTTGCACAAGACTTACTAAAATTTTATTTTGTTTTAAATAAATAAATTAAAAAAAAAAAAATATTATTGTTCAGATTTAATGCCAAAAAGTTCGAGATTGTTTCGGGTTCCGGTTCGGCCGAACTTTGCAAAATTTACCGAAGTTAGGGTTTGGGGGAAAGGTTCGGTTGGACACTAAACATTAATGGTATTAGCAAACTTTATGCCTTTCATGTATTGAAGAAGGAGAATTTCTATTTATGAATTTTGCAAATATTTAAGAAGAATTTCTCCTTAGAAATTGAATAGAAATCAAACAATTAAATTAAAACCATTTTGACTCAATATTTAAATAAAAAAGACAATGTTATTGTTGGAAAAACCCCCTTAACAATGCATATTAAACATTGCAATGTTAGGAAACCTTCTACAATAAAAAAGTTTTAAGTATAATGACAAAAGTAGAAAAATATATATTTTTAGAAAAACTATATAATATGTTATTAAAAATGTATATGTAGTCTAATCCTTACAAAGAATAGAAATAAAAATGACATTTTTTTCATAAAAATACTTAAGCCTACACAAGGTTTTTGGTTATAATTACTGCCTACATTTAGGCTGTAAAGGTATTTATAGCCTACATTTTGGCTTATTGTGAGCAAAAAATATTTTTATCAATTGCAAAGTTATTTTTATCAAAATTATCTAAATGCTTTTCGCATTTAAAAGAAAACAGAAAAACCTTTGATAATAAAAAGAAAAACAAATTACAATCATATAACACAAATCTGTCAAAAACAAATTTTTAACTAAAAAGTAAATAGAAAATATCACTGTGTTATAAATTGTATATTCAAAATAAAAAAAGTACAAAACACTCAGTAGCAAAAGCATAAGAATAAAAAAAAAAACTAACAAATAGGAAGTGTATTATATTACAAACAAACTTTTATAGAATAAAATTCAATTGAATTCTAAAGATAAAATAAACAACAGAATATTGCTAAAGAGTGGGGAAGTAAGTCCATATTTTTTTAGCTTTAATAATATTTCTAAAGTCTACCTTTAGGTTACAAAAAATTAAAAATCTATAGTGTTCTTTTAGACTGATGTAAAAAATTTTCTATAGTTTTTTAAGAATTCTTTTTCTGCCGAAATTTAAGTCTAATTTAAGGTCAAAAACAATTGTTTTCTTTAAAGTGCTATTTAAGATTTTTTAGCGTTCAAGTCAACTATATAAACTGCCAAGGATTATTTCCCTATTTTGTGTCCTGAAAATGTTGCTAAACTACATGTTTTTTTAGATTTTTTTTCCGTTCGCATGTTTTTCATATTATATATTGTATTTTTAACAATAAATAAAATATAAAACTTTTACACACCCACAGTTGGTACTACAAGTTGTTTTTTTTTTCTTTATGTAAAAGAAGTGCAAGCCAAAAAACCTGGTATCAAAGAAAAATTTTTATTTTCGTCTATTCATCAACACAAATTTTTGTGTTTCTTACAGTCTTACCACCAGCAAAATTCAAAATTGCACTTCAGATGAAGCAAAATTACCCGATTTAAATGAAATTACACCTGATATCAAATTCATGGTTTACATTTTTTATAAAATAAAAAATCGGCGACACGAAATAACACCCGATGAAATAACGCCCAATTAGAAAAATGAAATAAACCATAGTGAAAGAAACCCCAATAAAATAAAGTAACAGCCAAGTAAAAAATAATGAAGAAATGCCCAATTTTCATGAAATAATCTCCAATTTAAAAATAAAAAAAAAAAAAATTTGCTAATTGGGACTTATTTCATAATTAAATAAAACCTAAGGAAATAGTAAAGTAAGACCCAATGAAATAACACAAAAAAAATGATTTAGAGAAGCTTTAGTTGGCGAAGCCGGTGTTAGTTTTACAATAGAGGAAGAATTCCTTGCGCCCGGGCGAAGGCCGGCTATGCAGAGAAGCTTTAGTTAGCGAAGCCGGTGTTTGTGATACCATAGAGCACAAAATCCTTGCGCCCTTGGGAATAAATCCTTGGTAAAACTAACACCGGCTTCGCTAACTTAAACTTCTCTAAATAGCAGGCCTTCGGCCGGGCGCAAGGGTTTTTTTTCTCCACGGTATAACAAACACCGGCTTCGCTAACTAAAGCTTTTCTGCATCTAAAAGATTCTTAAACTAATCTTGAGGGGGAAATAATGATCGAATAAAAAACCAAATGCATATTTGCATATGTACTAACTCCCCAAAAAATAAAATGAACGATGCCCCCAAAAACGTGAATGAAGTCCCCAAATATCGTTGTTGTTTTTTCACATACAGTCGTTTGGGGACTTAGTTCATTTTGGGGAGTTAGTTCATTGGGGACTTAGTTCATACCGCCTCCTTAAAATGCTTAAAATTATGAAAATGAAATAAAGCCAAGAAAAAAAATGAAATAAGACCCCAAAAAAAATTGTATGTGAAATAAAATCCAATTAAATAATTTGAGGACTATTTTTTTTAGGGCTTTATTTCATAATGAAATTACCCCAAATTTAAATATGAAATAAAACCCAAAAAAAAACGAAATTAAACCCAATTTCCAAATTTTGCAATTTTATTGGGGTTTATTTCATTTTTCTAATTGGACGTTATTTCATCGGGTGTTATTTCGTGTCGCCTAAAAAATCATTTAAAGAAGAACAATTTTAGTCATACTATTTATGTTTAATATATATGCAAACTATATATCGCACTTAATCAACAAGAGGGTATAGCTCAAAATTTAAAAATTTTCAGTAAAAGCGGAACAATTTATTTTAATTTTTAATTTAACACTAAAGGCATATGAAAAACAATTAAAGAAAAACCGTTTGATTACCAAAAAGTAGACAAAATAGCACGATATTTTTACAGCGGATAGGTATGATTATAAGGTGTCGATTTATTCGTGCGATATAGCTTTCTAATAAAAAAACTAATTATAATAAGTTTAACTTCCACATTCGGTTGCATAGGTTTACCATATTCATTGTCACTCCTTTGTATATCTTCTGTTGTATAAAATTCTTTAATGGTTTCAAACGACAGTCGAATCACTTTAAATCAGTTTTACAAATCTGATCGGCGCTAAGTATTTTCTCAAGGAAAGCATTTTAATATAACATAAAATAATTAAATTCATTACCCTTTCTTCTGTTGGAGACATATCTTCCCCCAGGTTATTTTTAAGTTTGGTGCCATTCATCATCTGCAGTTGCGAGGTAGAGAAACATCGGCTTAATGTCTCTAGTTTATGATGAACTAAACTAATAATAGCAAACATTTGCATTTGTAGAATTCTTTTGATGTGTGAATTCTTTTGAACGATTTAAAACCGATAATATCGTTTTCAGTTTCTCTAAAAATAGATTAATTATACATTTTCTTCTTATTTTCTTTATATTCTTTTCCATTTTTTATTACTAGTGTTTTCGACCATAATTATTTATGCGAATATGAAGAAATCATACATATAAGTAAAAATTAATTTACAAATTTCGAGCATTTGTGTCTTAGTGGGTCGGTTTGGCGAGTGACCAGCCTCCAGTCTTTATGTTCTCTTCCAGTTACATTACAAAAATTAAAAAAAAAAAAAAATCAGAAATTACCATTTAAAAAACCAAAAAGGACAAAAAAGTCTTCTCTAAGATAAAGTTTCTCAATCACTATGCATGTTTTGTTTTATGTTTCTATGTCCAATTTTAATGAAAATTCAAAAAGTATCTGTTGAAGAGCAAAAAAGTGCCAAACTTTTTCTTCTTGCAGGTTCTCATTCACTCCTATAATTTTATGTTTCTACGTTCAATATTATAGAAAATTCAAAAATTACCACAAGCTGCACGGAAAAGAAATTTATAACCCGTATTTTCCCTTTTTGATGATTTTTTTCTCCGCATAAAAGTACCAAAAAGTTCAATATTGTAGTGGGACTCCATAATTTAATACGATTGTGTCAATACATAAAGAAAAATTTGTTGTAAAAAAGTCCCAAAAATATGTAGGATTTTCACAGCTAAAACGTTCGAATTTCGGAAAAGTACCAAATTTATATTTTAAGATAAGATACGAGTTTGGTATAATCTTAATTTCTATGTTTGTTGGTTTAAAAGTTAAATGGGGTGACAAAAAAGTTGTAAAAAAAAGGTTATACCCATTTAGTACCCAAAAGGGCCGAATTTTAAAAGAGTCCTCTTATTTTTCTAAAGCACAACGATAAGTATTACAGCCTTTTCCTCGATTTAGAACGTTAACGTTCGCATAGAAAATTACATTTAAAATTAAAACAAATTTTAGAATTTTGTTTTTGTTTTAAATATAATTTTCTATGCGGACGTTGATGTTCGAAATTGTTAAACAGGCCGTTAAATTTGTTTTTTGGATCACTTATTTTTAGACTTTTTACCCCGCAGATTTTAATGAAATATTTATTGTGCACTTCTGTAAGTAAATACCTCTCATATGGTGTACTTTTTGTTCAAATCGGTTGGCAAACAGAGTACCAATGTGTTCTTAACTGTTTTGCCTTTGCCGATTTATATAAAGATATGTGTTAGTTGAACTATATTAGACTATATTAAAAAGGGAATTAAGCACAACAAACAAAATCTTTTACTATATTAGACTTTAATTCGGAAACAGATTTTAAAATTGCTCGAAATTTAGACTTTTTGAAAATGTTCGTTTTGAATACCATCGATGTTCCTCACAGACCTGATTATTTTACTTTATTTTCAATAATTATAAAGCAAAGTGTTTTTTGAAGTAGCTAAAAAAAACAGTACAGATTTTAAGAAAAAAAGTTTTAACAAAAAAGAATACAAAAAATACTAATTTGCATTCATATTCGAGTACATATTTCGAATTAAGTAATTCTTGTTTGATGAAAACAAACACAATAATCTTGGATTTATTTATTGGCTCGTCTTCTTATTGGTCTGTACCAAATAGCAAAACATCATATTACCAATTTAAAAATCTATGAAGATATACATAATTGGAATGTTCACGGAAGGCTGGTTATCAGGTTATATGGTTATTAAGTTATTTTCACAACAACAAAATACTTTTATTCAAATTTTTTTTTAAAATATATTTTGTTGCTGTTAATATAACTACATAGCGATATAACCTGATAGTTCGCCTTTCGTGAACAACACAAATTTTTTGTTATTTATTATAGAAACTACAAAAATTAAAATAGATGGTTTCCTTGTTTTATAACACTCATTTAACATTGGAAACATTTTCCCCTGGTAGGCTAGTTGGTAGTGAGCTAGTAAATCAGTGCGAGGGTTGCGGCTTGATTCCCACCAGAGACTCTAGACTGCTGCAGAGACAAGCCCAGAGCTTTGCGAGATTAGCATAAGAAAAAAAAAATTAAAAATAAAGGAACTTTGACTTTTTGGATCAACAATATCTGAAATCAAATCTTTATGTATGTATATTATTTCTTTTTAAGCAAAAGATTTACAAATTAAACCTGATCTACACCTAAAAGCAATTACCCACGCTCTACCCACGACAGTAAAAATTAACAAAATTCGGGTAATTACCCACAAAGTGGCAACACTGCTTTCTCATTAAATATTTACTTAGGAAATCCTTTTAACTATCTAATCGATGTAGAGACTGTCTTCTCGCTTGAGAGACTACTGTTTCCTCGCTTAAACGACGACTGTCTCCTCGATGTGGAGACACCTGTCTCCTTGAAATAGAGCCAAGTACCTCCACTATAAAGAATCAACTGTCCGCAAGATAAAAAGTTTACCATTAACTCCATATAGAATCAACTGTCTAATTAATATCGAATTTATATTTAAAATAGAGTCGACTGTCTACTTGACATAAAGTCAATGACCTTCTCAATATAGGATCGCTTATATCCTCGATATAGAGACAGTCTACACGATGAAGCATAGATTGTCGAATATCTACTTCTTAAAAGGATCGACTAGACGATATAGATTCAACTGTTTTCTTCATATAGATCTGACTGTCCATTGAACAGTAATTGATTGTCTATTAGAAATAGGGTCGAATATCTACCCCGAAATAGACTCAACTTTCTATTCTAGAGTCTACCGTTCACTCAATATAGATTCGAATGCTATTCAATACAGAGTAGACAGCCTTCATGGTATACAAGCGAAAAAGTAAACAAAAAATAATAGACATATAAGCTCTAATATATGCATATAAGAAAAAAATCCATCACCACTCGTAAAACTGTTTTGGATGTGGAAGCAACTCGCGCGATCTTCGGTGTCACTATTATTTTTGAGGACAATAAAGTCGTTCTTGTTTGTCTGCCTTTTGTGCGTTTTGCGTTTTACTGCATTGGTTGATAGCATAGCGTCACATAACTGCAATGATATGCGGGTTATCTTGTTTTAAGATTAATCACATGCACTCTTTTTCACCTTACTTTCTACTTGGCGGAGACCATGGTATAATAAGTCGAGGACGATTTTAAACAGAAATTGACTATTGTTGGAGGACAATTAAAAACTCGCAAAGATTACTAGTGAAGTTAACGCTCCCCGACTCGGGGGATGCGCATCTTTAGGAGTTTGACTTCTTGGTGTTACATCCACTAGAGGAAATCTGCTTGGTTAATTTAATTTACTTCAGCACATAAATGTACTGGCATACTGTGTATCTCATAGATTTTTAAAACAGGTGCATGAAACTTGGAATGCACCAATTATCCAAACGACAGGGCCCTTTGAGGTATCAAATATTTCAAAGAGTTCGAAGTAATACCAGAGTAATTTTTTCTTCTGCTGCCACGGGAGTCAGGAGACCCCAGTGAGTAGCACACTGGTCTGAACATGGTATACTCATCTAGAAGGAGGTACGCATGAAGCACCAGCTGTTTATTATTTTCTTTGCTTTTTTCAGTATTTTTTATTGTAGTTTTGTAATAGGAACTGTCCAATGTTGTTTACACATACACACACTCTATAATAACATAAACAATATTTGACAGTTCCCATTACAAAACAACAATAAAAAGCCCTGTTTTTTTTATTATACGTTGGTTGTAGATTCGAGAACACCTGGTACATAAGTGTGACTTTTGGTGAGGTCTCCCTTAGGGTGCTACTTTGAAATATACTTTCGGGGAGCAGGTGGGGGTAGTGGTTTAAACCAAAAACCAGGATTGGACGATGCCCATATAGAGGGCTGATTTTTCTCACTTGTGGTAATTTTCGGTTTATGAAGGGATCCCTAGGTGATGTTGCTATTTAACATAAGTTGCTTGGATTAACTATAGCAGTGGAGGTTAGAAAGCTACGGATTCTAAGCAAGGGGTGGGGGTATAATTTTTGCTACATTGCGACCTATGTGATCCTTTAGACAGAGGGGACATTTTATATGTGGTCATATGGCAGGTGCAAACGTTTATCGCAATCACAACTCGTGGAGTACCATTTAAACATAAATTTATGATTAACAGTGGAGTGGACTAGAGTTTTTCCATCTTCCTATATGACGGTGATACCCTAGCAGAGCGACTAGGGGAATAATCAGCTATACGTGAAGAAAGAATATGGGTACGTATATATAAATTTTAGTCCTGGCATATAAACCAATGGTTTTGCCATTCACACTCAAGTCATGCTATAGTCGTATAAATATATTTTGCACCCATATCTGAAAAATGGACCACTCAAAAAGTCATATCGTAATAGAGATAAAGCACAAAACTTAAACAATCTGCCCAAGTTATTACGAATTTGTCAACAACCTTAACTTAAGCGAAGTTGTCTAGAAGGAAAATTTTAACTTCATTTTATGATACACTTTTTTAAGACTCACTCCTTATTATTTTGTTTGTGTTTGTGTTTGTGTTTTTTTTTTACTTGCAAGTATAACTGTTTCGCTTTTATTGTTGTTGATGATTATCGAATTTCCTGTTAATAGAAAATAGAATATCTTTTATATATTTTTATGTTTTTATGGCTGTTAGAGTAGTTACAGGCTTTGTCATGAATGAGTGTTGGTATCAACAGACAGGATATTGTTAACTTATTTAAATATTTAGGTCGAAGCCAAAGCCAGCAGTTCTAAAGGTAGCAACACTTTTAATTTTCAAAGGAGTCCCTAGCAACTTAGTAGTCCTCCGATTTGAACAATTTTTAATCAGATAAGGCTTTTAATTTGTTTCGCAAATATTGTCCGTTTATTGCTGCCAAGTTATCTAAACAGTAATAAGTATAGTTTATTTTAAACATTATTTTGATGTATTTTAGAAATATAAGGAGCGTCCAATACTCGGTGATACTGATTTATTACCATGTAAATCTCTAGTTTGAGAACATTCACCAGGATTAAAGGGATTGTTGATTTAGGTTATGATTTGTACTTATTTGATTTGTATGTATAAACATTTTTTTATTTTTACAGTTTATAGATATGCATAGATTTTTAAGAACAAGCAAAAAACAAAGTACAAAAATCTTTTCATAAGACACATGAAAAACTAGTGACATTTGACCTACATACACACATAAATTCAAACAAATTTAGGAAAATGAAATAAAGTCATGTGTGAAAAATATTTATTCAGGAAGCATCTTAAGATTTATATATTCCTTCTAATATAACAAGTCGCTATAAAATTTGGTCCACTTATTCTGCGCAACTCCAGGAAAGTTACAGGCTACATATTTTTTGAAAAATTTAAGCGGGCGTGGGCCCTCCCACACAATGTTAATATAGATTTCTGTATATCTGGAGAACGGTAAGAGCTAAAGTTTGGTACGAAAATCTTGGCTATCAATACACAATATCTAACAAAATGTGGGCAATATTTTAGTAGTGGTCGTTGCGCCAAATAGATTTATTTAAACTATAGAACGGTAAGAGCAAAACTAACCAAATTTGGTACACATAGCTGGGTTATCATTACACTACCTCTATAGGAAATCGAAATTGGATAAATGAGCGTGGCACCTCCCATACAAAGATCTTAAAGATTTCAGATTTCTCAATATCTAGAGAACAGCGAGAGCCAAAGTTTTCACATTAGGTAAAATCATTTTGGTTATCAATCATCAACATCCGACAAAATATGGGCGGGATTGGAGAAGTAGGAGTGGCACCTACCATAGAAATACAAAATAGATTTCTATATATCTACGATTACATGCTTTTACTTTCTTAGTTCTGAAAAACATATCAGTGACTTGTACGCAGACTTTTGGTGCTGGGTGTACATAAGTAGGTCAAATAGGAGCGAAAATATTGAACCCGAAATGCATCCGCAAAATAGATGCATCACGGCCTGAAAGGGTTAAAGCAGCATTATTTTTTTTTATTAACAATTCATATTATTAAAGATTTTTTTATTTTATAATCCAATGTTAAAACATTTTTGATATAGTTTTAAAGATCGATTTTTGCATCTACTTTAATGTTAAAAAATGTACCGATTTTATTACCCTCTACCATATGTGGTAAATTTTTTTTAATATTCATCTAAGACCCCATTTTATATTTTATAAAAATTGTTTAAAGATTAGGAATGATGAGCTAATTACCTATAATTTGAAGCCCCTCCCGTTCCGTACTCTTTCTTGGTTTGGTCACAATTTAAAAAAAATGCCAGATTCACCGACCAAAATTGAAAACGTAGCTGAAATACGCGTAGCTGAAATGCGTGTAGCTGTAATACGCGTAGCTGAAATATGTTTTTAATAACGTAACGTTTTACGTCATAAAACATATTTAATTCGGCGTATTTATTTTCACTCACTTGGTATACTAAGTTTGTCATTCCGAGTGAAATTTGTATAATTATTCATTTTAGACCCCATAAAGAATATATATATATTCTGTTTTACTTGTAAATCGTCAGAAGCGAATTGCTTTTGGCAGGGTCACTTAAATCCTTCGGATCATGTGGTTTTCCTTGTTCCTCAACCCCTTATACGAAATATACAAAACTTGCTATCGGCTGTAAATAAAACCATTTGCCAGAATTCGTCTGGCTTATTTATAAATTACTTGGCAAAAGCAATTCGCTTCTGACGATTAACAAGTGACACCAGAGGCTTTCTACATGCCAAGGAGTCGGAAATTTGGATCTGTTTACTTCTAAAATGGAAACTAATGTATATCTTGATATATTAATAGAAAATTTGCAACCCAGCGCAAAACAAATTGAACCTGGGTATCGATTGCATGTTTTAACAATATAACGACTCAAAGCATACGGCTCATAGTACGAAGCTTTGGCTACTCTATAATGGCCTACAACAGCTTAAAACCCCACCGCAGTGTCCATACCGTAAGGAAGTCCCACAGAACATTTATAGGATTTTATGGATCCTCGTATTCGACAGCACAAATATTAAAAATTCCATAATTGAAGAATGGAACAAAATTTCCGTTAAAGAGACGTTCGAAGATATTCGATTCTCTGCCAAAACGTTTAGCGGAGGTTCTCTAACGAAAAGGAATTTCAACTCGACATAAATTTTTTTTTTTTTAACATTACGGCCCTAATCACGTAAAACGCCACACAACGCCAAAGAATTATATTGAAAGCTAAAACAATGTCATAAATATTTTGTAATTTTGTTGTTGCTTTCTACAGATTTTCATAGAAATTTCAACGCCTCAAGCTATGCAGCGTCCGAAATTTTAAAACGCAATGTGAAATTCCAAAATATTTATGACATTCTTTTTGTTTTCAATATAATTCTTTGGCGTTGCGTTGCATTTTACAAGATTAGGGCCTACAAAAAATGTTTGTACGCAGACTTTTGCATATGCCTTTTTGAATAGGCTGTTAGTTTCCTTTGTAGTTGTGAACTATCGTTCTTATTTTTGTTAAAAATAAGTACAAATATTTTTAGAACTAATCCTAATAAATAAATAAAATTAATTTTTTTTATAGATTTACACAAAATATGTTTTCTGTTTTAGTTCTGAAAAACACATCAATGGCTTGTACGCAGAATTTTTCTGCCTAGTGTATAAGTTTGTGCCTTTTTAAAGGACCTTGATATTAGAATTACTAACATAAGTGTTTTGTTCTCCAGCAAAAATAAAGTGAGAAATTCAAAAGGAAAAAATTACAATGAAAAAAAATTTTCACGATAAGGGAAATTCCTCCGCGAATTTTTTTCCTTTGAATAAATTTTTTTGATGGCAGTTTTTAATGATGGCAAATACGTGAAAAGGGAAAAAATTATTTGCGATAGGGGTGCATATTGAAGTCAAATTGCTTCTTATTATCCTAAGCAGTTTGGGATTGAAATCCAGTTCAGTAGGAGAGTTATGAATCCAAGCCACCGTCCTAAAAAATGGTTAATTTTTTTACAAAGCCTGACATAAATGGTGGTATAATGCATCGATTGATATTAGATTTTGCACAAATTCGTTCTGTTGGACATGAAATTACACTGTCGAATCTCGCGTAGATGGGTTCATAACTTTCCGTAGGCTCCATATAAAACTGACTCTCGGAAAACAGTTTAGTAAACGTAAGGCCGTAACGAATAAGGCAATGTAATGAAATTTAAAAAGTCACTGTTTTATAGGACTAGAAATCACACAATAAAATTTCGTGAAGATCGGTCCCATAAATATCTCCTGAAATATTCTAACTGTCGGTGGAGGGTATCAAAGATTCGGCCCAGCCGAATATAGCCCTCTAACTTGTTTGAACGAAATTTGGTTATTTTAAGGCCGTTTGACATTTATGATTTATTTATAAGGCAATGTAAAAGGAATTGAAACTTTTTCTTGATAACTAGTGAATGCATAAAGCAGTTAGTTTATTCCTCGAACTGGTTACAAAATTGGTCCTTTGTAATTTGTTTAATGTCTAGTGAACACATTGATTTTTATTTTAAGCTGTAGAAATAATTTAAATTTTTCTCATTTTTTTAAATTTAACTTAAAGGTAATTTTTTTTTTCTTTTTGTAATTCCAACTGCTGCTTTACTTTCGTTTCAGTTTTTAGACAATTGTCTTATTTTACGAGACTTGGATTTAGAATTTTTTCCTGTTAAATAAAATGCACTTGTGTCATCATAGAATACAAAAGATATATTTTTCTACCTAAAAGGTTTTTAGCGTATTTTAGCTATCATTTCTACTTCTTAAGACGACAAGATGACAGCAGTCCATTTCTACGCCCTCTTCTAAACACCTCAAACGGGTAAGGGAGGGCGTTTAAGTAAAACAATTTTGTTTATTTGTAAACATTGCAAAAGATACTGGAAAAAAGAGCAGAATGAAACGTTATAAAAACAGATACGCACACTTGTCCTTCTGAGTGTTTGACAAATAGTAAACGACACTAACAAATGCTGGTATTTATAGAACTCAACAATATCTTTTGGAACAAAATGAAGAGCTGTAATTTAAAACTGTTACACTTTAAGTCTTCCTTATTTTGCATTTTATTCATTTAATGGGTGATTTACAAACAGGTACTTTTTTGTTAAAGATATTTTTATTTACGAACATAGCATAAGTTGTATATGAAATTGAGTTATAAAAAAGTACTGGGACCGTATTATTTGAAATGGTTCCAGGTCATTAGAGTAAAGAAAGTCTTGGTCTTAAAGCAAAGTGACAATATTCTTCAATATGAACTTCAAAAATGTTTTATCTATTCTTAATCCGCTTTTAATTAAACTATTCAAATATTCAACGAAAAACATAACAAAGCTTAAAACTATGGTCGCACTCAGCAAAAATTTGACTCTCCAGACGAAACCACTATTTTTTTTAATAAACATTTTTTTTTATTTTACTAAACGTTTTCTTAATTTTAACACTTTTGAAAGATGTTTTAAATTATTCTCGTACAATTTTTTTTACAAAAATTTTGTTAATTAATAAATTTCATTGTCACAATTTGTGAGCATATACACTAAAGGGCTGCATGAACAACTTCATGCATAAACACATTAAAATCATAGTATACAACTAGTATGCCAACTCTTTGACAGGTACATAACTCAATTGTCAGTGGAACCTAATTTATGTTTGTATAAGTAAGTTTTTTTTTAAATGTATTAGTGTATCAAACTATTTCCACCACCAAACATAGTTGCATAAAATCGTATAGAATGTGGCAAAAAAAATTTTTCCAAAATAAAATTTTATTAGTTCAATAAATTTTCAATTTATTAAATGCTGGCTGCATTTATAAAGTTTTAAAAACAATGTTTCCAAAATTTTATTCTGCAATATCGGAAAATATTTAAATAATTTATGATTTCAAATATTATTTTCATACCACAAAATGCTGCTCTGCTGGCTTTAATAATATTAACAACCGAAAAAAATTAATGTCAAATTGATTTATTTAAAAATTTTTAGTTAGTGAAAAATAAAAACATTTTGCAAATGTATTGGAAAAAATTATTAATTATGTGTTTGTGTCATAAAATTAAACATAAAGTGTTATATTGTGAAAAATTTTAAATTGAAAAATTTAAATTTTTGTTGTTTTTATGTGTGTTGAATTCACACAGAACCTATATGTGTGAGGGGTGAACTAAAAAATTGAGAACACTCTCTCGAGTTGGCATACTAGTTCTATACTGTTGGGGTATTCACAAGGTGTGCTATCATGGTTTATTGTCATAATGTTCTAACATTTTATAATGGTTCAAAAATATTGTTGTTGGTTTGTAAACAAAAAGTGTCCTCAATAAATAGAACGTTGCTTGCTATGTTTATTGTGCTGTCGTAATTAATAGCACATTAAATTATGAGGGGTTGCTCACAACAGTCGTATTTTTTCATGTTATTATTTTAAGACATATGACTTTATGACACCTTGTGAATCCCCATATGATTAAAATGTTTATTCACTGAAGTTCGTGTTCAAACAAAATTGAGATAATTGAACAAACTGTTGTTCTATTCATCCTACTAGTAATAATATTTCGTTTCATATGTCAAACACAAGGAGGTTGTTCAATGAAACGGCTTTTGTTTTACAGTTCTCACACTCTCTTTAATTTTTTTTATAAATACTCAATAGCAATGTTGCCGCTTCATGTAATTTTCTCTTTTTTGTTATCTTTACAATAATATACATATCGTTACCTTAATATAAAAAGGCCCCAACTCATCAAAAACACTTTTTACAGGAGAAGGAAAAAACTTAATAAAAGCTGAAATAATATAGCTACACAACCATTGTCAAAAAACATCTTTATTAAAATTAAACGAGGAATTCAGATTGAAATACATAATATGTATTTCTTTCGAAAAATTGTGTGTATGAGTTAGGCCTTTTTTTCTTTAGAAAAATTGTGTGTATGAGTTAGGGCTTTTTGTATTCTGCTTATAACTTCTTTATTTTTAATCTAATTTGCTTGAAATTTTAATAGAATGTGTATTAGCAACCATTCTACAATAATCAATAAAAAAAAACGGATTTCCAAAAATAATGAGTTGGGGCCTTTTTATATTAAGGTAACGATATGTAAGTTGTAAAGCATTTAAATTTTTTTTTTTTTTTTTTTTTTGCTAACTCATTTTTTTTATGTACTTCCAAGCAAAACATATTACTGAAAAATGGTTTTGAAGTTAGTGAATGTTTTTGGAAATAATTTGTATTGTGTTTATTTTATTGAATTGTTAATGGTTTTTAATCCAAATTTCGATATTTAAATCAGGCTTAAGTTCATTGAATTTAATTTTCATTAAATTATTATTATGAAGAAATGAATTTTACAGCATGAAATTAATTAAAATGTATTGATAATTTTTCATTCATGACTGAGCTGGGAATTGAACCCAGATTTTCACGGACATGTTGCCCTGACTAGTTTCGATTGTAACCACACAATCTCAATAGTCAAACATCAATCCTTAAATCAAATGTTATTTTACATTGGTAGATCGAAATTTGCTTTGAATGAATGATTACCTATTTTAATTGTCTTACATAATCTCCTTACTTCTGCTTTTTGTACATTTTGTCAAGAATTCTTCTTGAAATCCAAAGTAAATTTTTTTCGTTTTTCATGTTTTTTTCTGGTTGATCTTTTTCAGCACAACTTGAAAATAATTAATTTTGGAAATAAAATTAATTTTAATTGAAATTTTAAAATTTACATTGAAAACTAAGTAAAATTTTTTTTTGTTATGTTAGTATTAATGTACTTCCTAATCTTGTTATTTTTACTGTTCGTGGTTGTTTTTGGTTTTTATCTATCCTAAATGTTTTTCTTTTCCGTCAACTGTCAACACTGACTTTTAAATCCATGTGTTTTTCCATGAACTTATTCGACATTTGTTCAATGATTGATTTGTTTCAGAGTTGTCAATGTTCATATTCTCTCGCATAAGTGAATAAACTAACTTCATCTTACTCGTCTCTTAAATATCGAGTGTTTGTTGCTTTCGTGTCATAGTTATTTATGTAACTGAATACAAAAGAAGCGAATACAAAATTATAATGAAGGTGTTTCGAGCATCACTGTTAAGTTTCATGCAGATTTTTAATATACACCACCTGTTGGTAACAGAGGCTCGTAATTCCTGCAATGTTTATCTGCACCAGATGGCGTTACAAGCCGCCATAGTTTACGGAAGTTATAACATACAACGATTCAAAAAACTTTTTTGCCTGGAATTTCATTTTGGCATGATATGGTAAGCAGGAAGGCTAATGTACTCCGAATGAATCACCCTATATTTGCAATTTTTCTCTTTCTTTTTTATATCCTTGTTACTAACACGTTTCACACGTTCATTATTACATGTCTTGGAATATGATGTAAAAAAAAATTTTTTAGAAGAACTTTTAAAATATTGTAGAAATTTGTAAAAAAAATTAAGAGAAAGTGGCTAAAACAGCAAACACTTGAATTCTTAAAATAATGCAACACTATTTTAAAAGATTCTTAAGCATTAGAATATTAAAACAATATAACAATTTAAAAAAGCAAGTATTATGTATATTATAATAAACATATTTTAATGGAAGCAACCCTGCTATATTATGCCATTGGTAGTAATAAGAAAAATTCCAGTTTGTATGCAAAAACAACAAAAAATATGCCATACAATTTTTTTGGCATTTTAAAGCCCTACCAATTGTAATTAATTTCAACAATTGTAGCAATAAAAACAATTCCATTAATTACATTGTGTTAGTTGAAAAAACTGTCAAGCGGGGCACCCGGCGTGTTAACCTAATTCGAGTACGCTGAATCCAGTGGTGCTAACCATTTCTTTATGTTAGCTCTTGTTTTCAAGATATACAATTATTTTTTTTAAATGGAGGAGGTTATTATGCATAATAAAAAATACTTACTTGAGTTTTGTTAATGTTAATTTAAACTCAAATTCAAGATGCGGAATCAATATCTCCGATAATTATTTTGGAGTATCGATATGGTATCTGCAAAAAGGCGTATCATTACATTCCTAGTTTGGAACCTTTCATATCGCTAAAGAAATGAATACACATACTTGTCTTAAGTTCTTTATCTATGATAGATTTTTTTTTTAACAATTAGGCTTAAGTTCATTAAATTTAATTTTGAATAAATTTATTTTATTGAAGAAAAAAATTTGCAACATGAAATGAATTAAAAATTGCTTTTTTTTTTTTTTTTTTTTTTTTTGATAATTCTTGAATGAACACGGGATTGATACGGGTCGAATTTACATGTTCCGAGAATAACCACATTCCCATCATCAGAGTTCTTTGCGCGTGCCAGTCTATTGTCAAACATCACTCCTTAACCAATGGCAATGGTAAATCAAAATTTGCTGTAATTGATTATCAATTTTTATTAACATGTTTTTTGCTAACTTCTTATTTTTTCGTACTTTTTGTCTTGAAAACTTAAGTACATTTGTTTTTCTGTTTTTATCTTTTTCAAGTTGACCTTTCTTTGTTCAACTTGAAGGACAAATGTAAAAATATCGAGTTAATTTTCGTTTTTTTAATAAATGAATTTATTGGCAACACTGGCATCAGCTCCTCATGGTCACAGAAGGTACCGTTACGATTTTATAGCAAAAACAATTTTAGCTTAAACGCAAATTTTCATACAAAATTTTTATGATATATAAAAAAAACCCTTCTCCTCTAAAATTTTGTTTTTGTCGCTTGCGCTTTTTTTCGGTAATGACTCGCAAAAAAAGCTCATGCCACAGCTATATTATAACAATTGTGATTTTTCATCGAACTGTTGGATTTGAATTGAAGTTTTTTTTTTTTTGATATTTTAATAAGGCTTAAGTTCATCAAATTTAATTTTCATTAAGCCAACGAGTTTTTCTCTCTCTTAGTGCAGACACAAGCCCTTGCCACCTACTCCTTTTGCATCATCGAATAAATACACTCTATCATAAATCTTTCTCCTAACACTGCTTTTAACATTTATTTTCTTTAACAAGACTATGGGTCTGTTCGGAAATGCATCACTGCGCTGCATCTGATGCGCAGCGCATTCGGTTAAGCATCACTGCAAATGTCTGCTGTTTGAAAATACATAACAAATGCAGATGATGCGCAAACAAATCTAATACACGTATTACAAAAATTGCTGATGCATATTGTGTTCAATAATATAACCAATACGGGCAGCAAACAAGCTGATGCCAAGCTGATTTGCATGAGCATCGCAAACTAATCATAGATGCGCATCAGATGCAGCGCAGTGATGCATTTCCCAACAAGCCCTATTCTTTTTGCTTCCTTTGGTTGCTTTTCATGGCTTTATAAACCTTATTTAGTATGGACACAAACCCAAAACTTTGGCATCTTATACAGATTAAAAAATACCAAAAAAATATTTACAATACGAGAATATTTTCATCTTTTTAATTTAAATGTAGCATAATGTTTACTAATTTTTTTCATGTTTTCGCCCCCTCAATGTTTACTTTTCAAGCAATAATATAAAGAAGAGAAACGTTTTGGTGGAGCAGAAAGGGGAAAGAGAAAATTAATATTTATTTGCTTTTGTGTTGCGTTTTAAGTGAACTTGATATAATGAGAGTATATTTGCTCATTACGAAAGAGTAACATGTTGACGCTGCCGGAATCATTATCGTCATCATCATCAACATTTGTGCAACAAAAATATATATATACACTTACACATAAACACTTGCTCACATACATGAGTAGCAATGTTAATAATCCAGTGGATTCTTTGGCAAATTAAAATAATTTAAAAAAAATAATTAAACGAAAAACGTGTGCTGTTAATTGCTGTACTCCACGAAAATTTTACAAGAAGAAAATTTAGTTTTAAAAGCAACAACATACAGAAAAAAAAAATAATAAGCAAAATTGTGCAAGAAGGTGGCTTGCTTTAATATTATTAATTAAAACTTCAAGATTATTTCAATTAAACACAAATAATTAAAAGTTCAGTTACATTTCAGAATGAACAAAAAGTGGAAAAATTGTGAAAATGAAATGTTAATTTTAAAAAATAAATTTTGAAATCAAAATTATAAGATTGTAGCACACTTTCAGGTTTACACAATATATGTAAGTCATAAAACATACAGTATACTTTTTGGTTATAAAAAATAAATAAAATGTTGCCTAGTTTAAGGAGTATTTAATGACAACCTTCCGTTGTTAAATTATTAACAATGAAATAAAATTTCAATTGAAATTTGAAAAATTATATTTCGTTAGTATTTTTTTTTTTTATCCAAATATATAACAACCATTTATCCACATACGAATTTATAAATGTTTTGCATGTAAACATTTTTTACGTCTTTTCTTTTCATATAAAAACACGTATTTTTTGCCCAGTACTTCGATACAGCTGAAAGCAATTAAATAGCATTTTTGGGACAAAAACGTGTTTCTTGTGCAAAACTTGTTTATAAGTATTGATACAAATAGTAAAACGTAAGAGTGGTATATTCGGCTATGCCGAATCTATATACGCTTCAATATTTCTACCACGCCCACTTCTCCATTCCTGCCCACATTTTGTAGGATGTTGTGTATTGAAAACCAAAATGTTTGTACCTTATTTGGAAATTCTGGCTCTTGCCGTTCTCCAGAAATACAGATAAAAAACCGAAAAAAAAACAACAAGGGATTTATGGATAAAATTGGAGGCAGTCGTAGTTTTTAGCTCATATATCAGCCAATTATAAGCCGATCAGACTGAATTTCAATATCAAACAAATCCGGAGTATATTTGAATAAAATATATAAAAACCTAGTCCCCATCATATCTGGGGTCTTCGTAAAACTTATTTCAACAGACAGACGCACAGACAGACATCGTCAAATCAACTTCATTACTTATAAGTATCCAGAATATAATGGATTTCCAATAGGTACTTGGCAACTTTTAATTTAATTTGTGAACGCACTATTTCACTGATCATCTAACTGTTACTCTCCTTTTTTCAGTAAACTCAACATTTTCATCATGGTAAAGTACACGAACGAACAAATTAAAAAAACGTACTATCGAAATTCGGAGTCGGTGGCAGCAACTTTAGGAGCGTTAACTTCAATCTTCGGTCGTTATTCTCGCCCTAGTAGCCAAGCAGTAACAAGTTTAGTGCACAAATTTGAGTCTACATATCCACTGTGTGATGCTGCTGTGCCAGTGAGACAACGGGTTGGTCGAAGTGACGAAAATATCGTTGCCGTTCAGGCGTCCGTAGCAAACGATCCAATTCAGTCGATTCCGCGTCGTTCTCAAGAACTGGGCATCGCCAAGAGAACTTTATGGCGAATTCTGCGTAAAGATCTTGGTTAACAGCCAAACAAGATCAAGCTGACTCAAAAATAGAAGCCGATGGACCATTTGACGAGACGTACGTTCTTCGATTGGGCTATGCAGAAGATGCGCCAAGATGATGAATTTCATCGCAAAATTATCTTCAGTGACGAAGATCTTTTGTGGCTCCATGGGTTCGTCAATAAGCAAAATATGCGTTATTGGTTTGGTGAAAATCCCCATGTGCTTCATGAATCACTACTTCATCCACAAGAATAACTGTTTGGTGCGGTTCAAGAAATATACCAGTCAATTGGCCGCTTCGTTCGTGCGATTTAACGCCTCTAGACATTTTTCTTTGGGGCTACGTCAAATCGTTGGAAGAACCCAGAGCCAACATTCGGCCGTTAAGGCCAAAATGTGTGACCTAGTCATCGAAAATTGAGTCCAACACATCGACCGCTGCCGACGTGCCCGCGGTAGCCATATGAACGAGTCGAGTTCCATTCTTAAATGTTTTGATTGTATTTCAAGTCGATCATAAAGTTTTGGAAATATCTTAAATGGTTTGCGTTTTATTTTAAAAAAAAAGTTGTCAAGCCCTAATTGGAAAACCCTTTATATACTTTATATTGTCTAAGATCAATATTGTAGAAATTCCAAATGGAATGAAAAACTTTCCACCTGTGTTGGAGGGTATAAAAAGAATGTTAATTCTGAAACACTGTCAAACAAGTCGGATACTGTCGTCTAAGGGATACTCTTGATTCAATTTTTTTGTTTCTACTTATTCTGGATTCCTACCTGTGGGATATTCTTATTGCCTAAACATTGAGTTAAAAACTTACTAAAAAATAGTTAAATTGCCGATAGTTAAAATTAGGATTTTGTCCCACGTATAAAAAGTTTTTTACTATTACAACTATGCTTTAAACTAAGAGCAATATGTAAAAGGCAAGTTCATCCAACTGGGTAGAATAAAGTTAAGATGAAATAATAAATAGCTTGTCATACGTCCCACAAAATGTTACGTTTAACGTACGGCTAGTTGTTATAATGGCCTTAAATGAAACACATTTAACTTTAGAACAGACATCTATAGGGAAAATATTTATCGTGATTATAGACTTGATATCTTTGTTGACGTAATTAAGTTAAAGGCTGAAGTTCATCAGGCTTCTTTTTCTTTTGCTAGTAAAAGAAAATGGAATTTTCTTATAAAAGAGCGGCTAATTGGTAGATTTATATAATAGATCCGATAAATACAGGAAAGAATGTTTAGACATTAAAGTGTCTACACGACATTTTACCTGGTTTAAGAATGCTGGCTTACTCTAAACAAGATGGATGGTCAGATATTTCAAACTGGAGCTTAGGTATCTAAAACCAAGGAATTCTGAATGCAGATTAATTAGCCTCCCGAAGTTGTTTAAAGACGTTTTAAGGAGCACTAACCACAGCCTACAGTCAATACATTAAGCTTGTCTTGAGCTTAAAATTGCTAGATATCTTAAGATCTCGCCTGAGTTCAATCTGGTGCCACAGGAACCACTAACTAGGCTCCAGAAGTGATGAGGACCCTTCGACGATCACTAAGTGGAAGTAACCAAGAATATTAGAAATAAATATTACGACATCCCAAAAACAAATGACGTCACGCAAACTGCATTCCTATTGACTAACAATTTTAAACTGGTACACTAAAGAAAGTTGCTATATAAATGCGGGGTTGCTAGCTTTTATAAAAAATTTGTGACTCTTAGGGACCTCAAAACTTGACAACATGGAAAAACGACGTCAGTTAGCAATCATGCGCACGGCGTAATCTTAAGATCGTGCTCTATCATTCTCCTTTTTAACTAATACCTCGGGGAAGGAGATCTTTAAAATGATGTGTGAGAGGCTGATTTTAGGCCCACAGCCCACAGGATAAAGTTTGGTCTAAAGGCGCATGTATCTGTGCAATATTTGTCTATTCAATAGAAGCTGCTTTGCAGTAGAGGTTAGATATCTATAGCTTATAAGCAACCCAACCAAAACTTTTCTTACCAAATAACGCCTGTTGTAATTAGAAATTTAATAATAATCATAACTCTTTATGTTTACAGGGGATGTACCCCTCATTTGAACGCATTATTTTTTTTGCTAAAGAGCACCTATTTCTGAATAAAAACATTCACATAAAGAAAAAAAACATTTTAGAAGAGACGAGATTCGAACTCAGACTGCCATTAAAATTTTTTTTAACTGTTAGTCAGGCATGAATTTCATCCCCTGCTCCTCGTACGTTTTATTCAGTCTACAATTAACAAGAGATTTTACACACAAGAACAAATCTTAATATGTGTAAAAAAAAAACAGTTGAGACTTGAACTTGGATTTTGTAGTTTTCGTTGTTTTTTTAGTTTTGCGCTCTTGCCAACTCAGCTACGTTCATACGCGAATTAAGAGAAAGTACTTTATAAATAAGTCATGATGTGCGTTAAGGAAGTTGTTACAAATTCAGTTGTTGGTAAAAAAAATAAGTGAAGATTTTGCTAGGAAGGGGGTAAGCGCATCGTTAAGACAATCCTGTACTAAAATAACCACCTGTGTAAAAGTGTGACCTCTGCGTTGAAAGCAGAGTGATGTAATGCCATAGTGACAGGTACTCATTTTAATATAGAGCCCATTTGTAGATCAACTATCAATAGCTGCTTAAGAATTAAGAGATATTCAATTATTTTTAAAATTGCCGTTTTTTTTTGTCCAACGTAATTTGTTTGGGTTATTCGAATGAAAGATGAAACTTTTTTGGCCCCTAGTTTAAATGCACTAGGCCAGCGTCAATTCCGGTCATCTTTAGTATGCAACCCTCCCCGGGGGTGTAGTGATCATTTTAAGGATTCTCACCTTTTTACATGCTACGGGGAAAACATGTGCACCCGATACCTGGAATTCGGCTGAAGTTTAAAATTGGTAGATTTCATGCTACCGCGGGAGTCTATAGCTCCTGCTACTTCGGTATCAGTCTGACTGTTGGTTGATGCCCCCAAGCGCATGATCTCTTGAAAAGAAGTATCTTTGCGCTGAGATAAATTTTGTGAAAAATATATTTCATGCGACAGTAAAAATGGGTGATTTGTGAAAATGGTTGTCGATGTGTTTCATGGACCAAGTAGTAAGTAAGTAAATTTAAAGCAAAATGACAGATTTTGGGCCGAAGTCGGTGATGACCTGCACTTTACGATGGAGCAAAAAGTTGAAGGATGTGTTGGATGTGGACGAAGACTGGAGTTGCGTTGGTGAAAGTAGTGAAGCCCTAGTAGTTTTTAAAAAAATGAAGGGTCGAGTGATCGGTTTTGTTTCCAAATTGTTGAAGACCTGGGTTGTACGAACGAGCGAAGAGTTGAGGGACCGAGGATAAATTGGATGTGGACAAAGAGTGGAGTCGCCTTGGTGAAAGTGGTGAAAGCTAAGTAGTAAGTGAGTAAATGAAGGGTCGATGGATCGGTTTTTGGTTCCAAACCGGGGAGCAAAAAGTTGAGGGACCCAGGATGTGCAAGGGTTGATGGATGTAGACGGAGTAGTTGTGGATCCTATAAAGTGGCGAGGTACCTCGGGTGAAGGCGTGGATTTCGTGAAGTGGAGAAAAGCTGAAGGACTGGGAGGAAGAGTTTAATTTATTGAAGAGTTGGATAGGAGTTATTCAAGGTGTTAAATGTTGCGTTGGTGGAAGTGGTGAAGGGTGCTCTCTAACAGAAACTGCTGTCCCCACGGGAGCATGTTTTTGGGAATCACGTGATGGCTGCGGTTTGAACCCGAAAACGCTGAAAGGGAGTTTCTGAACTATATGAGAGCTTGCATTTGTAATTGTGAGGACGGATCATCCCTGTTGCTATTGACCAGATGCTGCTCCTAAAAAAGGGGGCGATGGTATCATTCTGCCGTATTATGCACTTAAATAACCACCTGTGTGTGGTGGTTGTTCACACACTCAGGGGCGTTTGGTAAGCGCATAGTTTGTCAACCAAGTGGATTAGATCCACCGTGGAGTAGGCCGTAATTATTTTCAACAATTAGGATTCAACTACTAAATTCAAAAGATGTCTTAATGGCGCCTTGTTATATAGGAAAACCTGTTAGGTGACTGAATCTTCTTTATACTGAGGAAACTTTTTGTACAATGCATTTGCGTTAAGGGCTATTCCTGCTACAATCTAGATCGTTGTTAAAGGATTCTGATATTTATCTATTTAATGCCTTCGGGTATCACAAAACAATCGATTAAACCCGACCTAAGGCAGTTAGTCTAATAAGAAAACTAAGTCTGCAAAGAAATTAAGATTAACCTAAAAAGCCTTAAGCTATGCTTCACATTATTTACGTTCATAAAACCTGCTCTTTTTTTTAACCTTTCTATCTATAACGAAAGCAAAGCTCCATATAGCAATAGTTATAAATAACGGAGTTGAGTTTATAAACCCAGCAGATGTGCCTGACAAATTGCCAGTTATTTATGAATAAACAATATCCGTCGGATGTAGAAAACAATTGTATTTGATAAATACTGAAACACAAAACATAAATAAAAAAAATAACTAATTTGAAAAGATGTCCAGCAAATATCAAAAAAATAAACAGAAAATTGTAATAAAATTTTTTATTATAACGAAAAGGATGTTGTGAATGAAAAATACATTTTGATATTTATTTTTATTAGAAATGGAAATAAATTGTTTTTCTACAAAAAAGAAGAATGGTAGCAATTTCAATATTGGGACAACAAGTTTTATAACTATAGAAAACAAAGCTAGTGATACTGTTTGTTGGACAAAGGATATAAATCCTTGTAGGCTAAATTAAGTTGTATTTAATAGCACTCAATTATTGAAAAATAATAACGATTGTGGTCATATGATTTAAATGTAATTCGTAGTAAAAATGTATACTTAAAGATTGAGTTGTTGTTAGAAATTTAAAATGCTATTTTCTTGCTTTTATTTTGTAATTGTTTAGCAATTTAAATAAGTTTTCAAAACATTGTTAAATATTTCTTTGATTTGATTTATAAATACCTTCATTGTGTTTAATTTTTTTTTTTAATTTAAAATTTGGCTTACCTGTAAGAAAAAAAAGAAATAAATATATTAGAAAAAAGGTCAAATATTTGATTCTTAAAATGATTTTATTTTGCTGAATACAAATTTATACATCTGAATAACATTTTAAATAAGTGAAAATTCTTTGTTTATAATTTGGTTTTCAACTTTAAATTTTCAGCTAACGAAAGACTTGCTGAATAACAATTTATGCAGCTAAATAGCCGTTAAAGAAAATGAAAATGTAATTTTTATATTTTGTACCATTAAGGACTAATATGCTATGATTAGCAAGTTAAGCTCTCTTTTTTGGTTTAAAATGTGTTTAAGCCTACAAATCTATAAATCAGAAAACATATAAACCATCTTTAAACGCATAAAATTGGGCGTTTAAACTACCAATACAAACCATATGAATTTGTCAACATTTATCCTAGTGCTGCCATATGTTACTTTTTACACTACATATAATACATGGGACACTGATTTACAACTGTTAAGTTTAAGTTACATTAATAAATTTTTTTCTCATCTCTAAGTACACATAAAAGGTTTTTCGCCTAATTCAAAATAAAACTATCACCGTGTAAGTGTACATTGTTTATTTTGGAAAAAGTTTTCAACAGAATAGGTGCACATAATTGTCTTCTTTTTTAAAAACAATGAGTTCTCGCGCAAGAAATATGCTGGCGTTGACCATAAACAATTTAAATGGTATTTATTGTTAATGTATATAAAACATTTTAAAATAATTAACCTGGTTTCTTTGAGTTTAAGAAGAATTGGAATCAAAAATACATCCGCAACAAAAAACTTTGTAAAGTATTGTAGGTATAATAATTTATTTTAATATAAAATAAAGTGGAAAATATTTCTGCATCCAATTTAAAATTTTCTGGAATTTCACCTACCATATCAAATAAAATATCGTACAATATGGATTGTAGTGAAACTGAGAACAGTTTAACAGATTTCGGTCATTTCTATTATCAAGTATAATATGTATATTTATTTAGCTAATTAAAATAATAAAGCAACTAATACAATTTCAGAACCATTTAGCAAACGATGGAGACACTTATTGTCCACAATTCCTAATAATTTTTGTTCGCCCACGTTGACTCCTTTTCCAGAAATCTGCATTTATCCCTCATAAAAGCGTTAACATAAGTTCTGTTAGGTTGTTAACATTACTCTGTTAATATAACAGAATGTGTCTAGGGTTATAAATTTTAAAATTTAACTTCACACATATTGTGTACTTTAGGTCTTTATTTTTTGAATTAATTTAAAAAAAAAAAATGATAAAACTAATACTTTTGAACAGTTTTTTATTTTAGCTGAATATAGCCTTAAGAGAATAAAAAATGGAAAATTTTACAGAAACATCGACATCAGTATGTTATTGCTGAATTATTATGTCAGGTGAATTATCAGAGCATTGCATAAAACTAAATCTAGTTAAATTCAAGTTAGCTGAATTCAAGTTTTATTAGCTGAATGGCAATATAAAATCGCCAAAAAAAAAAACGACTTTTAAACTTGTTGCTTAATGTAAAATTCTAACCCTCATATTCATAAAAAATATTGTAGGTTTATAGCTGGTTTATAAAACTAATTTCCTATGAAAATTTGTTTAATAAACCTTTTAATAAATAGGTAACCAAAATTGCCATTTTCTTTGCTCTTTAGTTCTGGACAAAAATACAATTTTAGACTTACAACTGATTTATTCACTTAATTCAAGAACGTACTTATCTTTATTTCACCATCACTGTTTAGAATTTAATTAAGAAGAAAAAAAAATTCTATTTACCCCAAAAATGGTTTTGGAATTCTACCAAACACACTCACAAATGTTTGATTCTAATCTATAACTAAATAATTCCAATTAAATGGTATTCATAGGATTAATGCTTAAGTAAGTAACATTTTTGCTCAGTGAACTTTGTCCAGCAACAAACAATTTTTTAGATAAAAAAAGCAAAACCAATTTCATTAAATATCCAAAGCTGCAGAGAAAATTGTACAAGATAACTAGTTAGTGGTGTGTCATTGGCCATGCGACAATTTACACAAAATCCCAACTAAGTGTACCTTCAACTCTAAATGTTTGTAACAAAATACAATAGATAAAAAAGTTTGGAAAGGTCATGGAAAATATAAGCAAAAATAATCGTTTAACTGATATTATTGAAACAAAAGAAGAAGAGCATGTCAGAAAGTTTTTTCAAAATTTTAGAATTTTGTATTTCAAATAACTAAAAAAAATTCCAACATTTCTACAGCTGAATTTGATTTTTATAGCTTGCCCAATAAAATTCTATTACAAATTCAGTGAGTCAGCTACGAAATATGAAATTCAGCTAAATCTGACATGAGAAATATGAACATGAATTTTGGTGCATTGGAAATTGCTTAAGTTTCTAAAATTTGTGAAGCTGAGTTTTTGTGGCTTTTAAAATAAATTGTACTATTCAATTGTAAAATATGTTATTCAGCGAAAAATCTTTTTAAACAAATTGGAATTTTGAAGCATTTTCTTTATACATAATTAAAATTATTAAGAACAATTCAGGGGTCGTATCACCGCATTCGATATCGAGTAAACTATCAGTTCGAGTAAATTATCGTATTTTTTTGCATACTGATGTAACGAATGAAAACTCGAGGGATGAAATGTCTTTGGTTACTTGATATCGAATGCTATCATCTCAAATTAAAAAACATTTCATTCGATATCGAGAACCTGAATACCAATTTAGTACCGAGTACCTTGTGATCAATTTTGCTCGATATCGTATGCGGTAGTTTTATAATTTAGTTTAACGTTTATTAGATCATTAACAATTTACCTATAATAATATTATTAAAGAGCTGGATAAGAATTAGAAGAGCTAATTAGTCATTAAAGTGCTTTGAAATGAATATAGATTAATTGTTAATAAATATTAGTATGTATAGTGATGAATTACATACATTAGGGCGGGCCAAATTTTTTGTCGATTAGAGCCGCCCCCTAGGATGATTCTATGGACAATTCTAAGCAACTTTGGTGAAGGAACCCTAGGTCTATTTTGATTTTCGAGTCTCCCACTTTTCAAAAAATAAAACAACTTAATTATATCAAAATAAAAAAAAGTAAATATTGGTATTTCAGTAATTTGGTCATAACTCGGGCATTTTTCAATCGATTTGATAGATCTTTTGATATATAAGAAGTATCCATACATCATGTAACAGCTCTACACATTTAGTTTTTATAAAAATGTTGATGCTTTTTAGCCCATTTTTGGAGTATTTTGCTAATAACTTAATTATTTCTTAACCGATTTGGCAGATTTTTATACCCACGTCTTTAGGAAGAAATTGACCATTTACTTAGATTATAAAACTTGGACTCGGGAAGATCTATTGTTCCCGAAAAATGTTTAAAAAAAAAATGGGCATTACTCTTCCATTTTTGGGAGAAAAGTTTCAAGGTTTTCGGGAAATATATGCTGCTAAAAATGTCTGATATTTTGGTATATAAAACGTGTTCATATGTCATACTAGAGCCCTAAAATTTTGAGTATTTTCAGTAATGTCTTTTGATGTTATAGGGAAAAAATCATTTTTTGAAAAGTGGGAGACTCGAAAATCGAGATAGACCTATGGTGTCTTCACCAAAGTTGCTTAGAATTGGCCATAGAATCATCTTAGGGGCCGGCTCTAATCGAATTTTTCGGCTTTATACAAATTGGCCCGCCCTAACATACATACTTTTTTTTAGCTGAATCGTACTGATATACCTCTAAAAATTTATCTTCGTCATTTGAGTGTTATATTTGACGTAATTGTATAAGCTGAATAACACTTTTATTAGCTGAATACCAATAGAATCAAAATTTTAGTTAGCTGAATTATTAATTTTAATAAGTTTAAAAATATATTTTTTTAACTGTTTTTAAAAATTTAGTTCTGTTGAATTACAAAAAAATAAAGATGAAGTGCATGAGAAAAGAATATCTTAGATTTATTGTATAAATTTTACTTAGCTGAATTAGTCTTAAGCTAGCTGAATTGTAATAACTTTACTGAATTGTTTTAAAATTGCCAGTAACAAGAAAAGTTTAAGATGTTTTATTATTTGACTTAGCTGAATTAAATTTTTGTTATTTACATTGTCATATAATTGTTAAAAATTTAAATATGTTTAATTTTTTGCTTAAATGGTTTACTTTTAAGAATATTTGTAACTAAAGTATTTTTAAAAGCCATTAATGCAGTAAGACATTTAGTAATTTTTTTACAATTTTAATTTGCTGAATTAGATATTTACTAGCTGAATTGTAACAAAAAAAATGTTAAACGGATTGTAATATTTAATTTTTTTTTTACAGTAAACTATTTTAATCATTTTTTTGAGATAAAGTACAATTTTATTCAGCTTAACTTTTATAAAACTTTAGGCAAAGTGAAAAATTTTAAATTTTTTTAAAATGTTCTTGCTGTAAAAAGTATTATAAGCTTCAGAATATGACATTAACGGCCAAGTTAACCAAGTTTAGTAATAATTAACTATAAGTTATAACTGTAAGAAACATATTGTAAACTGGAAGTTAAAGAACTAGTTAGTTTTAACTGAACTTTGTGGAATTGGCCGTAAATATTAAGAGCTGACTAGTTTTAATAATTTTATAAAGCTTAATTGTATAATTGTTAGGGCTGAATTGTTAAATTTGAAATATTTAATTTTTTTAATAGTTAATTAACTTATTTCTAATACTTGGCCATTAGCCAAATTTAATTTCTATAAAAAACTTGTGCAAAGCTTTTTTATGAACGAAATCTATTTTAAGGTGTTTTTCTTAGCTGAATTGCCATTCACATTACATTTCATAATTGAATGCAAACTAACAAATCCTCATAAAGAACTAATTAATGTTAGCAAAAAAAGAAAAATGTAATGCGGCGTAGATAAGCGTTTCTACACAATTTGCCAACAAAATTTAAGTCATGCCTCTTTGCCCAAGTAAACAAGTCCAAGTTCAAAAATTCCCATCTAAGAACTTTTTAGCCTGTCTTCGTACAAAAAAACAAATTGTTTAATTATAAAAAGATAAACAAATAATTTATATAAATTAGTTAATTAGAAATTGATGTTATTTTGCCTGCAACTTTTGTATCATATTATTAAATGTTTTTTTGCTTTGCTACTTAAACCTCCCAAAAAAAAAATAACAAGAAAATTTTACACTAATACAGAACTTGCATATGGATACATACATACATATGCATAAAATAAATATTTAAAAACAAACCCTGTAGTCCGTGATCTGTAGTCCGTTTCTGTATTTCTCGCATCGCAACATATCTCACATGAAGTGTGAAACAAAAAATTACATCGTTTCTCGATTTGTGAGAAAAAAAGTGTTTCTGTATTTATATGCGAGAACAGAAAACACAGATTCTGTTTTAAGGCCGATATTCACTATACTAATTAGTCGCACGATATATCAAAAAAAATCGTGTGTGCTCATAATGTATGATAGTGTGGCTTAAAAATGAATTGAGTGACAGATTTTTTTGACAAGTCTGTTTGACTTGCAAATGTTTATGAAAATTTTCATAAAATGGTAGATTATATGCGATCAGAGTTGCATTTTCTTGTAAAGTAGATGAGTCATTTGAGTTTGCATCATTGTTGTGGGATAGTATGGCATTGACAGCAGATTTTGCAGATATTTTTTTTATGTCGGATAAAATTCCGACAGATTTTCATGTGAATGAATCGTACGATTATGTAAGATAGTGAATACCAGCCTTTAACTGGAATACTTCCAGTAATTAAGTGTCAAATGCAAGCGAAACTTCAACGAAAGATAAAAATATAATATAAATAGGGCTGCCAGATTTGACGATTTATCGACATTTTGACGATTTTTTCCGAAATTGGCAAGGTGAAGCTTTGCTGATTTTTTTTAGTGATGATATATTTCAGTCTTCGAAATGAAACATTTTTAAATATTTTGATATGTTTGTGTATTAGGCACCACAGAAAAAAGATTTCTTTAGAAACAAGGCAGCTTAAATTTTTATATTTATCACTATTGTGAAAATTGTTTGTCTGTTCCCTAAAAAATGTATCGGCAAAAGCAAAATTTCGAGGGAAAACTGTTTAATTTTTATTTTCTTAGATACTTTAATACATTTGTTTATGCGATCAAAACATTAATGCCCTATAGGAAATGTTTGCCCTTTTTTTGCCTAAAGTGTTATTTTTAGTTCCATATAATATTTTGTCACGCATTTGTGTGACTTCCTCAGGGAAAAATAATAACCTGAAATTTTAAATTGTTTTCGAATTAAAGAAGAAGAAAAAATAAAAATAGACCTAAAGCTGAAGTATTTATGCATGAAATATGTGCAAAATACCCATGAACTTTAACTATGTTTTTTTTTTTTTTTTTGATTATGTTTTAATAAAAATAGAACAAAATTAATTTTAAATTGTCCGATTTTTTAAAACAAAATAAGACGATTTTATAAATTTTTTCTTAGGAAATTAACGATTTTTTCACAAGTTTATCTGGCAGCCCTGCATAAAACAAAAACAATGAAAGGCTAAAAAACAATGTATTTTCATCATTTAAATTCTTTCTTTTCGAAAAAAATAATAAACATTCTTGTGTACATACATAGTGTATATGTATATATACATAATTATATTTTTCAGATAATTTGGGCTCCATTTTTTGAAATCTTATTTTTCTTTCAATTTCAAATGTGACTTATTTTGACAGTTCTTGTGAGAAACTTTTCGCAAAATATCGTTACAGAAACACTTTTTCTGACAACCTTCCAATAATTGCTGGAAAATTATTTAAATGACAGATAATTCTCGCAAAGTACAGATACAGAAGCACTTACATATGTGAAAAACCCCTTTTTTGTTTCATATTGCCCCGGTAGGCCAGCTGCTGGTGAGCTAGTCTGTCAGTACCGGGGTCGCGAGTTCGATTCCCGCCAGAGACTCTGGTCCCCTGCAGACAAGCGAAGAGCTTAGAGGGATTCGCGTAGAATAAAAAAAAATATATTGTTTAATTTTAAAATTATTTTTCCTTCAAGTTGTACAACGAAAGGTCAGCGTGTAAAAGACAAAAATGAAAAAAAAACCATAAAAAACAAATGTACTTGAGTTTTTAACACAAGGTCTTGACAAAAAGTACGAAAAAGCAGATGTAAGGAAGAAACATGTAAATAAAATTGAAAATTTATAATCAATTACAGCAAATTTCGATCCACCAACACCCATTGCTTAAAGATAGTTGTTTGACTAAAGGCTGAAAGGCGCCGCAGTGGCGCAAACGGTAGAACGGCAAAGAGTTTTGATGATGGGAATGGGTTTATTCTCGAAACATGTAAATTCGATCCGAGTTCAATCCCGTGTTCAGTTAAAAATAAGATTATCAAACAAATTTTAATTTATTTTATGTTGTAAATTCCTTCCTTCAATAAAAATAATTTTATAAATTATTAAATTTAATAAATTTAAAAAATATCAAAAATTTTAATTTTGAGCAAAAGTTGTCAGATCTACTAAATTATATATACGTTTCCAAATACACCCAATTACATACAAGTAAATCCTAATTCAATTACATTAACTTACGGGCTAGTTCACTAAATGCGAACGAAAGCTTTCATTCGCACAACTGCATGTAAAACAAAAACAAATTCTCAAAAATTTGTTTTTGTTTCATATGAATTTGTGCGAAATGAAGCGTTCTTTCGACATCGTGAAATCGGCAGTTAATAAAAACAAAAACCTAACAGTAACTTTATAAGTTCTTTTCAAAGAACACAAAGATGACACAGTTAGTTGAACCAAACTAAAGGATACAAATATTTGTTGCAACAACTTAATAAAATAATTGTTTGAAAGACCGCAAAGGCTTTGTGAAAACTAAAAATAATATAAGAAGACAAGAATTTTGTATATATTTTTAGTGTAGGAATAATAATAAAAAAAATAATAATTTATAGTTCTTTTTTAAAAAAAAAAAAAAAAAAAAATGAAAAAAAAAAGTATATTTGTAATAGATTTTCAAAAAAAATTTTAAATTGGAATTAAGAGTTTATTCGTCCTGGAAATGTAAACTATCGAACATTTTCTAAAAAACGAAATTGGATTTTAAAACGAACGAGATTTCGATTGCAATTATTTACTAAATGACTTTTGTTATTCCTGTTTTTAAGAGTTGTAAAGAAAATTGCTACTCAAAGTATAAAGTACACAAAAAGTATTAATTTTATGAACATTCTTTACAGGCTCGCTTTCAAAATTTGTTCGATTTTAAATCCACTTCATTTCGATTTATAGAACATGCCCGTATGTAATATTTTAATAAAGCAAAAAAAGAAGGAATAAAGTTTAAATACTTTATGTAACTAATTTTAACAAAAGAAGTTTGAAGCGCTGCATAGTGTTCAATTTTAGCTTTAAGGACAACAGAAAATAAAAATTTTTAAAAGTAAAACTGGCAACCCTATTTTAAAACTAAATGTTAAATTTACATGAATTTCAGTGATTTTGGTATACCTCTTAAGTTTGTGTGCTTATAACGGTGAAAACCTGGGTTCAATTCTCAGCTCAGTAAAGAATGAAAAATTATCAATAAATTTTAATTCATTTCATGTTGTAAAATTCCTTTCTTCATAAAAAAATTTAATGAAAATTAAATTCGATGAACTTCAGCCTGATTAAAATATCAAAATTTGGATTAAAAACCATTAACAGTTCAATAAAATAACCACAATACTAATTATTTTATAAAATCTTTTAGTTAATTAAAAAAAATTCCTTTTATTAAAAATGTTGTAGAGTTCTTAATCAACACGCATAGTACCATTATTTTCTAATGAAAGGTTAGTTTTCGGCTTAGATCTAGTTAACCAACGCAGCTCTAAACAAAATAAAAGTTATATAGGGTGACAGGAAATGAAAAAATTAAAAGAAAATGTTGAATGGAAAAAGTCTCGGAAATGCATAGTTTTCTGCGATTTCCACTACATTTCTGAACGTACCTATATGGCCAATATTGCTGTCATTTGAAAGATTTTGAATAGATCTTTCTGGATATACAAAACTTATTTACAAATTCTTAACCCATTAAGAATCGAGTATGAGTTTGCGAAAATACAAGAGTTTTTAGTAATAATAATAATTACTATGCAGAGAAGTTTTAAATAGCCAGCCGTTTTTTCTTATACCATAGAGGATAAAATACTTGCGGCCGGCTATGCAGAGAAGCTTTAGTTACCGAAGTCGGTGTTTACTTTTTAATAAATTTTAATTTTTTTTTACTTTTATTGGAATAAACTACATAAGTATTTACCCAGTGCACCTCCGTAAAATTTTGATGTAAAATCTTGTAAAAACTGTAATGCAATCTAAAGAGTTAAAACATTTTAAATAAATTTTGTTTATAGTCGGAAAAATAAATTCAAAAGCTTTCAAATAATACCAATATTAACCATATTACTTCGGAAATTAAATGGAAAATCGCATATATGTATGTATGAAAGGTTCAGCGATTCGTGAGTTATGAAAAAGTCCCGGAGCTCCATTTAATATTTTCTTTTTATAATAATTAGTATATCTACCAATTTAAAATACCATTTGGTTTAAAGATTGATGTTTGACTAATGACGTCATCCGTCGTCAATGGCGGTGAGCGCTATACGGCAAACCCCACTAAAGAGATTGTGTGGTCTGAGCTTTCGAATAGTTGATCTTATTTCTACAAATTTCTACAGTAATTTAGCAACAGCCATACAATTTGATTTATTAAAGATTTTAGCTTCAAACTTCTGTAGATAATTCCGAAATCAAATAAAATATAAAAATTTTAATTTATTCGACACTGCAGCAGAGAGATGTTACTTTTGACTTTGATTATGACTGAGAAGTTGTCATCATAAAATGGAAAAATTTAACACCAATGAAAATGGGCGTGGTTGTGGCTATGGGATGTATTAAGACATAATGAGTACTAATATAATTATATCTAAATATCAAACTTCAAACGAGTTTGCTAAAGTTTAGTAAAAAAAAAATCTTATTTCATAAGCTTGAGCTATATGGGAGGTATCACGCCCAAAAACCAGTTTTATCCAAACCTATAAGAGCTTTCTCATTGAAACGCTTTTACACTGCATTTCACGATTATAGCTCAGTCCTTTGAGAGTTATCATGTTCACAAACGAAGGGTCGGACAGAAATGTATATAACAGATAGTAGTCACAGTCTAATTTTTTGGGTAATTTTTTGCCCAACTTTTCTTATATACATAAGAACTACTTGATCAAAAATTCAGCATTACAAATATTTCGTTTGTTTACAAAGTTGTGATTTTTGTCGTTTAATTTGTGCGCATGGATAAGAATGTTCTACTTCATTATCATCACACTCATAAAATTATTACAGTAACTGATTGTAGGTTATTAAATTTGTTTCCCGTACTGTTAAAACTTAATAAAAAATATAGTTATTTTAAGAATGAATTTATTTTTTTAAATTTATGTTTGTTATTTAAAAAACATGCTACCAAAAAATAATGTTTTTTCTTACTAATATTGTTATGTAGTTGGATTTTTTGTCAGTCAAATTATATTTTTTTAAAAGCAAAAACTGTTGAATTTTAAGGAATATACTGTTAAATCAAATAATTCAAAAATTTATTTAAAATTCATTTATTTTAAACGTAATGTAAATGATCCGTTTGTTAATAAAATTTTTACTTGTTTAAAATGAATTTTCTTTGGAATTTACCTACATAATATTTTAAGTGCAGTTCTTTAATTTAGGACAGTATTTCAATCCAAAATAAAGAACTGGCAAGATTTTCGGAATAGTAGATAGGAAAGTAGAAACGTTTTTAACATATTTATTGCCAATTTTCAGGATTGATATTAAACACATTTATGTTTATAATCGTTTTAAATACAAAAGTCTTTACTTCACTAAACACTTAAATTAAACTTAATTCGCCGATGTGGTACATTTAAATTCAACTTAATGTGCTGTTTTTACTACACGTTCAATCACTTATGTTGTGAAAACAGCACATAAGATCAGTGTTCGAAAATAAACACTAAATATCGTTCTTTAATGTTCGGTTCGGTAGATTTGTGGAAAACACAAACGCTAGTAGTGTTTGTGTAGAAAATCATTAAAAAAATAACGTTTCCCTGTTAGTCATCTATCGAACACAAAAAAAATACTGTTTTTATCAAACTCAACAAAAGATGAAAACATTTTATTCCGTTCGGTTTTTTTTGAAAATCCACGACCTTCAATGTGTTCGGTTCGGCTCATTAATGTTCGTCGCTTTTGGCTGGTAAAAAAAAAACATACATTTTTTACAAAAACAAAATGCACACACGAAAAAAACATTATAGAACATTAAAATATTATGTTCTTCTACAGTATCACTACAATTGTTCTGTTTTTTAACGAAGAACCGAACATTATATAATGTTCGGTTCTTTCTTGAAAATAGTTACGAACGGTATTAAGGGTTGTGTATGTCTACACAATCACTAAAAAAATAGATATCGTTCCTGGGTGTGTGAGCCGAACGTTAAATAATGTACTGTTTATTTTCGAACACTGCATAAGATTCTATTGTAAAAAATTAGCAAGGTGTTGTTAATATTAGAACAATACAACAACAACAGCCAAAGTAATAACAGTCAGCTGTTTTTTTTGTGGCCACCGTGTACTTAAATACACTTTTGTACGATACATTTTTTTTTTGTATTTAGCAGTGCTACCATACTTTTGTCTTAATTAAATAGGACTTTTCAAATTAAACTCAAAAAATCAATCTGTATTTAAATACGATTTAAGTTGATATGAAAATTAAGATAATATAGATTTCCATACTATTCTTAAAATCGGAACGGCCACTAATATTTCTTAGACTCGATTACCACTGTTTTTTTTTTTAATTCCAACGGACACATACATTTCGTTTGTTTATTTGACTTAAAACTTTAAAAAATTATACATTTGGCAGACAAACCATATATGAATGTATTGTTATTCGAATAATCGGCATAGATTCTTCGATTAATCCTTTAATCGAAATCAGCAATTTTAAATTAATCGAACAACTAATTGTCTAAAATTGTTCGATTCATCGAACAAGAATTAATCGGCTGAACACCCTACTCAAGAAGTATTGCGGAAGGAGGGATGAACATTTTGGATTAAATTTCATTCACAGTGAGTTTATTAATTAAAAACACAGTGATTTGTTTATTTGAGGAAAGAACAACACTTTGAACTCTTACTTTAGAAACACTGACTTTGCATTAGCTAAAAATAATATGATCAAAAGTTATTTTCGGGGATACAAAATTTATTATTTACTAATTCATTTATTAATGATGTGCTAATTCACAATTTTTATTTTTGATTAAAACACTGAAATTAATTGTTGTGGGAAAGCTGGTGTCATGCGCATTTCGCTGGTTGTTCTAGGCCAGCTCGTCAGAAAACTTTTTCCAAAGACTTTAGAAAAGCTAAAAATATTATACAAATAAGTACATAAAATACATAAAGTGATTAAGAATTTTAAACTCTCAGGTCTTACTTGTAACAATATCAAAGCTTTAGCAAAGCCACAACAATAAACAGTGAATTTATCTTTCTTACATTCCCCTACAATTCGCTGGTTTTTTTTAACTCGATGGGTGATTCAAGTAGAGATACTTTTTCAATAGCCTTTTTTTGGCAGATCACGTGTGAGTCGTGTCATGCTGTCATGTTATTTTTGTTTAGTATTGTTTGGCATTTCATAATGGAAAGACTTAGGCCTGAACAACGTTTACAAATCGTTCAACTTTATTACGAAAATTTACGTTCTGTGAGGAATGTGTTTCGTGCACTTCGATCAACTTATGGTCAACATAATCGTCCTACTGAGCGTACTATTCGCAACACCATCACCCATTTTGAGACCCAGCATTCATTACTGGATAATATTCGACTGAATAGACCACGTCCAGCACGCTGTGAAGCAAATATAGCGGCCGTAGCTGAAGCTGAGAGTGTACACGAAGATCGTGGAGAGTCGATTCGGCGCCGTTCGCAGCAACTCGGACCGTTATCGTGCCATGATAACCGACTTTTTGATGCCTGAAATTGAAGCTCGTGATATCGGCGACATTTTGTTTCGGCAAGACGGCGCCACTTCCCACACATCGCAGCAATCAATGGATTTATTGAGGGAACACTTCGGTGAGCACATAATATACCGTTTTGGGCCGGTCGATTGGCCACCAAGATCGTGTGATATCACACCGTTAAACTTTTTCCTGTGAAGATATGTAAAGTCTAAAGTTTATGCGGACAAACCCGCTTCGATTCAGGCCTTGGAAGAAAACATCACGCGTGTCATTCGCCAGTTACCAGTCGAAATGCTCGAACGAGTCATCGAAAATTAGACTCAACGGATGGACCATCTGCGACGTAGCAACGGCCAACATTTGATAGACATAATCTTCAAAAAATAAATGCCAAAGAATTTTCTTTCAAATGATAATAAACATTTTCCATTAAATTTGAATTATCTGTGTTTTTTTTCCTTTAAAAAAGTAGGGAACCTCAAAATGGATCACGCTAAATAATAAGATTTTACTTATATTTAAGACACGTATTGCCTCTGAAGCGCAAAGTCGTGTAGCAGATGTTTTTTTTAAAAACAATTAGATTCCTTCGAGCCGGATTTGAACCAGCGACCTATGGATGTCTGCACAAAGGTGTTGGTTAGATTCGCTGCTTTTTGGAGGCAGCGAAAGCAAATCAAAGATTTGTTTATGCTTTTCGTTAACTACAGTCCACCGCTCTACCAACTGAGCTATCGAAGGCAGTTGTTTGTGCGCAGTAAATTATTCAGTAAAAACTTCGATGATTAACTTTTTAGAGTATAAATGTTCAATTGTAATTTTTCATGATTAAGAAACACTGATCTGAAATTTTAAACTAAACTCAATATTTAAAAAAAAAAAAAAGCAAAGCAAATTATCCTTCGAGAGCCGGATTTGAACCAGCGACTACAGAAAGAGGGTGTTTCATTTTTATTCACGCAGTGTACAGTCAACCACTCTACCAACTGAGCTATCGAAGCCACTGAGTTTAATAATTCATCAAAGTGTAAAGAGTCGTTTATTGTAATTACCGTTTGAATTTTTACTAAAACCCAGATAAATTGCGTTGATTAAATTATTTTTATTAAAAGTCTCAATAAGTTGTTTGCATAACTAAGAGAACCTGGTCTTAAATTTTAATTAAAACCTATAAAGTTTGATTAAAAGGAAAAGTGCAAAAAAACATAAACGTTAAACATTTAAGCAAATTTAGCAGAATTATAAACAAAAAATAATCAATTCCTTCGAGCCGGATTTGAACCAGCGACCTATGGATGTCTGCATAGATTGTTGAATTCGAGGCTTTTAAGGGCAACGAAAGCGAACAGATATTTTGAAAGTTTTGTTATGCTTTCCGTTAACTACAGTCCACCGCTCTACCAACTGAGCTATCGAAGGCAGTTGTTTTCAGCTTGCACAAATGGAATTTTTATTGTTTGTAGAGAAATTATTGAATAATAAAAATGAATTTAAAAATAAAAATAATAAACAAACAAAATGTAAGCGCACAACTGAAAATAAATTTATTCTATAATTGTTTTTAAGGGGGCTAAAGTCAAGACAAGTCAACGTCATCTATCCCCAAGCATTCAGTCAGCCAAACAACCAAATATTAATTGAAGATGGGGCATAGGTATGTAGGGTTTCTAGTTTCTTCGAACTGTTTTTCATTCCCGGAAGAGCATAATTTTTTTTTTCTAATGGCACAAAAAATAAAATTTATGGCGAAAACTTAAAAAAAATTGCCAAAATTTTTATTCCGGAAATTCCCTGGAATTTTAATAATAAATTTTTTGCCGAGAAACTCTAACCATTTGGAATAATTGAGTATAAGTAAGCAATCGTTGTACATATTAGTTCCCCTTTCATTTAATCTTCATCCAAATTCACTCACAATATTGTGCAGTTTTCTACACACACTCAGGGTTACCGCTACGAATTTTTTAAAACTCGCACAAAAGGTCGTTTTATTAAAATAAAGTCGCACAAAATAGTCGTTTGAGAAAAAAAAAGTCGCACATCTTTTTTTTAACGTTTTTTTTTTATTAATAAAAAGCATAACAAAACAATTGAAACAAAAAAGTCAGTTGCATTTGTTCATTTGATCTACCAACTGAGCTATCGAAGCCACTTAGTTTAATTATTCATAAAAGTACAAAGACTCATTTATTGTAATCACCGTTTGAATTTTTACTAAAACCCAGATAAATTGCGTTGATTAAATTATTTTTATTAAAAGTCTCAATAAGTTGTTTGCATTATTTTTTTTTTTTTTTTTTTTTTGTTTTTCCATGTCGCTGAAGATGATTGTTTTGGCTCACTAATAGCTGCTTACAAACACTGCAAAAAGGCCGCTTTGACTCGATATTTTGCTAAAACCATGTATTCTTGTGTTCCCAGTCTCTCGAATAGTATCCGTTTCAGACTCCGTGGTTTCCTCTGACTCTTAACACATATTTCAAGCTTCATTTACTTTTTTGTTTTGTTTTCAGATTTTCTTCCGTTTTAACAAGAAATCTTATTTAAGGAATAAAAAAATTTAATTTTTTTTAAATTAAAGCCAAATATTCAAATGTTGGTCCATACCTGTCCATGTTTTACGACAACTTCTTTCATGGACTCGGCGGCTGTAAAATAAGCACTGCTACAACTAAAATTTTTTTATTTTAAAAAGCTTTTTACTCAAACTATTCTTTGAAACATTTACTGAAAATCTGCGAAAAATTTCATAAATACATTAGCGTAATTCACCCTTGATAGTAAAGTCCCTTGTAGACCTAGTTAATCTTATAATTTTAGTAAAAATACTAACATTTACAACACTGCAGCAACAAAATGTATTAGACTTAAATATACTACGCTGGGGTTGAAAAATCCCACAAGAAGCAGTTGTAAACAAAGTGTGTGAATTTACCAGAATAAAACAGTTGAAGAAACTTTATCTGTCTCATTTTCTCTCACTCCGCAAATTCATTAATTTACAATGCATACGAAAAAGACACTCACGCTTTGAAGTATAAAATCGTATTATATATAACAGAGTTGTACACTTAATACAAAGGTTGAATACCGCTATTGTATACATGACAATGTTGCAAACAAGTGATAAAAGAGTTGCCAAATGAACAATAATCTGTGCATTGCTAGTCGGTGATAAAAAAAAGTCTCACAAAAAGTCGCAGACTGCTAAAAAAGGATCCAATTGCGACTTTAGTTGGGTAACCCTGCACACACTTATTCACAATCAGAGTTGCCAGATTGAGTGTTTTCCATAGATTCTGGGGTTTTTTTTTATTTGGGGGATTTAAAATTTGGTTGCTTAGTATAGTACACAACTTTACACTTGAGAACGATTTAGAATGCTTGAACTTAAAAATTTCACGATGTGCTCAACGAGCTCAAAGTGGGGGCAAAATGGAAAACAAACTAAGAAAAAACTCCATACCCGCCACAGAATCACTCCTAGAGTGGTAAGATGTAGGACCGACCTCTCTATTTTTTCCTTCTAGAAATCTTTCCCGAACATACTTGACCCCTATCTCCATAAATTAATGTGGCTCCAATAAAAAATTATTAATGAAATATATTGAAAAAAGTCTCATAACTGCCTTGTTGTACCCCTAGAGCGTGTAAAATGTATGACCGACCACCATCAGTTTTTTGTCCTTAACATTTTCTTAAACATACTCGCCATTTAAATATAGCGGTTTAATTACATCACTCCTTAGGCGGCCTCCCATACAAAATGTAGGTGGTTTGTAAAGTATTTTATGACAGATTTATAAAGCACTGGGATAGAAAAATGTTGACGGATCTGCAAGGCGTCGAGCGGAAAGCTAATCGACTTTCTATTATAGTAACAAGCAACTCTTAGAAGTGCCAATAATACCATGAGGCAACGGGGCAGATACATAAGTATTTTAATAAATAACAAGAGTACTATATTCTGCTTTGCCGAATCTTTTGTACCCTTCACCATGGTGCGTTAAGAACAGAAAGTTATATATACCAGTCTTTAGATATAAATAAATATATATATTGCGCCACGCCTACTTTTCGCCCACATTTTTGTCGCATGTAGTGTATTAATAAGCAAGATGTTTGTTCCTAATTTGGAAAATTTATCTCTTGCTGTTCTCTAGATCTACAGAATTGATATACTTAGATTTATGCGCAAAATTAGAGACAGGTGTGATTTTTTGCTCATATCATAGCCATTTGTGGACCAATCACGCTGCATTTCAATAGCAAAATTTAACGTAGCATACCAAACAAGCCCCCATCATATCTGGGGTCTTCGGAAAACTCAACAGAAAGACGGAAATCATTAAATCAACTTCGCTGCTTATAAAACCTAGAAAATACATATATACATATACACTTAAAATGATCCAAGATCAATAATGTAGAAATTACTAACGGAATGACAAAGTTATATATAACCTTCGTTGAAAGCTATAAAAATATTCCTTACAAAACAAAATATTCTTAGGTATTTTTTGTTTAAAAATCAAAGAACTTGACGGTTTCTTGCTTTCGCTAGGTAAATTTATTAGTACCTAAGTTAAGATTT
The DNA here is from genome assembly GCA_943735925.1 of Pollenia amentaria. NCBI lineage: Eukaryota > Metazoa > Arthropoda > Insecta > Diptera > Polleniidae > Pollenia > Pollenia amentaria. Next base: position 126,064,648 of record OX031008.1, read on the forward strand.
TAAAAAGTTAGTCTACCTGCAATAAAACTATTAAGAAAATTTTTTTTTCTTGTAAAAAGGTCGAATTTAAGGAGTTTATAAAGTTTTTTTGGGAAGGGGAAAAAAAAAATTTATCTGACAACATTGTTCATAAACACTTGGCAAACGAAATCCGTATAAAACAAGCAGTGATTTAAATAAATGCAATTACTTACACGCAAACGCATAAACACTCTCTAAATTAACTTTCGCTTCATATATTAATGAGTGATGAACGTGGTTGTTCTTCAGCACTTTCACTGCCAATTAGAGTAGCAAACATTATAAAAATCGCCAAAAATATATAAATTTTCTTCAAATTTTTTGGTTAAATAAAAAAACCGTCGAAAATCGAATTTTAACTTCTTTAAAATCGAAAATACAAATAAAATATTTAAAATTTTAACTAAGTCTGGTAGAGTTTAACTAAGTCTGGTACATATTTTTAACTTATAATAATAAATATCGAAAATTTGTGAACTGAATTTTACAAAATTCATATTGATTAAAAATACCGATTTTATCTATAAAATACATCATTTTGAATTTATGCAGTATGAAAAGTGAGCCAAATTCGTTTCTTATAAATGTATTTCCCATGTGAAAATGAGGCTTCGTCAAATGTTTTATGTTTTAACTCGTTTCTTTTTTCATCGAAACATAATGAAATGATAGACAAGATATAAAATACAAGCATAAATCCTTAACAATTTAATTCTAATTGAAGTTTAATTACACTTTTCAGGAAACGTTTTCTGAAATTTTAAATATCTAATTTTATATGGAATTAAAACCAATTCAGACTTTAGAATTGATTTTTTAAAGTTCGAAAGTTGTATTGAAAATAGTATTGACTCGAAGCATTAAATACCGAGTGTATATTTCAATATTTAAATATATTATAATTTTTGATAATATACTCGAAAAATATCTTGTTTTGGATGCCATTCGAGAATCTGTTAATCATAGTTTTGACACTTTGTTAGCTAAACTGTTATGTGTATATTTTAACTGAAATTTTCTCAGAATCCGCTTTGGTCGGATCAAAATTATAGGGACATTAATTTCAAAAAAAAAAAAACAGCATTATGTTATCATTGTCATCAATCTAATCACTATCCAAATTTTGAAGCAGCATCGGTTTTAAACACTAAAACTAACTACAAACGCAGATATATTTAAGAAATTTTACACATAATTAATACACTAACGACACAAAGAATACATTTTAAAGCAGACACAGAACATATAGCGAATAATTATAGGAATTTAGTTACTAAGAGATAAGAGATTAGATATAATATAAATATACCAATCGCAGCTTTGGAACAAGAGGTTTCAATTTGCACCTAAATTACATAAAAATTAGGAACTTCTTGCCATTAGGTCACGATATACATATAAGTATGTAAGAATAAAAATTAGTTTTATTAAATATGTTTTTAGAAGTTATACAAAATAGCAATTTTCTTTAGTCAAAATATTTTTCTTTTTATTGTAAATATGGTTTTTGGATTAGGTTTATAGATAGGAAATTTTTTCAGTTTATATGAATTGTTATACTTTAGTTATATTAAGTTTTTTGTTATTGTGGTTTTTGAATTATTTTTATGACAAATAGGTTTTTGAATTTAATTTATGACAAAATTTTTTTCATAATTTTGTAATTGTCTTCTTGTTATTCATATAAAATTTTTTAAATCTAATTTAGCGAAATACGATAGAAATAAATAAATATAATATTTTATAACTAAAAAGACCTAAAGCTTAAACAATAAAAAATAATTATAAAAAAAGAAAGGTCAAATAACACTTAATAACATTTTAAAATATTTTAATACAAATTTTTAAAAATTAAAAAAATGTTAAATGAAAAATTTCGCAAGTACAAAATAAACACGTTAATCTTTCTAAAGCTATGTTCACATCATGTGTATTTATCACGTGGAATGTCACTTCCCTACACACGTGTGTTTTCTTGTGTACGTCAAAATTTGAGTTTTACATAAGGTTTATAATTTTCATGTTCACATGTTGGTATGGTCTTCTCTGATAAACTGTGGTTGTAAGCAGACGTATTTTCGCAAATTTATTACAGAATTACAAAAATCCAAAAAAAAAACAATTAAAAAAAAAACAAAAAAATAATGTTAAAAAATACAAACAAATAGTATACAAATTTAAAAACAAAAGTTCAAAAACTACACAAACAATAATCAATAATCAAGTTTACAAAAACAAATAGTTACAAATTTAAAAAACAAATATTCAAAAAATTACACAAACAATAATCAAGTTTACAAAAACAAATAGTTACAAATTTAAAAACAAATATTCAAAAAATTACACAAACAATAAACAATAGTCCACTTTACAGTACACTTGTAATAACAACAATACGTCAATATGCCGAATTTAAGTGAAGAAAGTGATAGCGATGAAACTGATGGTATTTGGCAGCAAGTACCAAATACAATAACAAACAAACGACGGTTAACTAAGTCTCCAAATATGCACCAGCATAAAAAATTTAATATTGATAACGAACCCAGCACTTCCAGAAATAACCGATATCAATTGCTTGGCGATAAAGATGATGAGGAAGATAAAGAAAAAGAAGATAAAACTCCAAAACCTCCACCAATTTATGTTCCAGATGTTATAGATATCTCTAAAATGATTAAATGTATAAGCAAGGAAATAACTGATTTTAATTATAAATCTTTGAGAGACAATAATATTAGATTAAGCATTCAAAGTGTTGATTCATATAGAAAGGTTGTTAAATATTTTGAATCAAATAAAATTAGTTATCACACTTATCAACTTAAGCAGGAACGAGCATATAGAGTTGTAATCAAAGGTATTCATCACTCAACACCAGTAGATGATATAAAGGCAGAACTTTTAATGTTAGGGCATCAGGTCAGGGATGTAGTTAATGTTAGAAGTCGTGTTACAAAATTGCCACTACCAATGTTTTTTGTAGACCTTGACCCAAATCCAAACAACAAAGAAATTTTTGACATAAAGCATATTAGTAATGCTATAGTTTCGATTGAAGCCCCAAGGAAGACTGACGATTTAGTTCAATGCTATCGGTGTCAGCAGTTTGGTCATACCAAGTCCTACTGTAAACGGCCATATAAATGTGTAAAGTGCGGATTAGAACATCCTACAGTAGAATGTACAAAAAATATAGAAACACCACCAAAATGTATAAATTGTCTCCAAAATCATACTGCTAATTATAAGGGATGTACAATATACCAGAAAATTATACAACAGAAACGAAGCGCATACAATAGACAAAATCAATTTAGAACCCAACAAATACCAAATGGTCAATTCCCACATGCTAATTCATTCGTAAATACTAGAATCAATGATGGTGCTAACAATGATGGAGTTACTTATGCTCAAGCAGTTATAGGAAATACAAACAGCCCTGAGTTGAGGTTTATGGAAAGGTTAGAACGCATGATGGACAAAATGTTTGACATGATGACAAAAATAATGGAAAAATTATGCAAATAAATTTAAGAATATCATCATGGAATGCAAATGGTGCTTCCAATCATACAAGGGAAATAGAAATTTTCCTCAAAACTAATTATTTAGATATCTTACTACTATCTGAAACACATTTTACTTCTTAAACACATTTTAACATAAGAGGATATGATATCTTTCAAGCAAATCATCCTGATGACAAAGCACATGCTGGGGCAGCAGTATTAATCAAGTCAAATTTAAAATATGAATCTTTACAACCTATAAGCAAACCGTCAATTCAAGCGTGTGGTGTGAAAATTAAATGCAATAACGTTGAAATACCTATATATGCCATTTACTGTCCTCCAAGGCATAGTCTAAATCTTCAAAACTACGAAGTTTTCTTTAAAAGTCTAGGTTCCAAATTTATTGTAGGCGGAGATTTCAATGCCAAACACCCATGGTGGGGGTCTAGAATTGCGAATCCAAAAGGTAAAGAACTTTATAAATGCATATCCAAATACGGGTTTAAAACTATGTCTACAGGAAGGCCCACATATTGGCCTTCAGATCCAAATAAAATTCCAGACTTACTAGATTTCTTTGTTTACTTGGGTATATCTGACAATTTACTTGATATAATCGACTCTGATGATCTTAATTCGGATCATACACCTATAATTTTAAGTTATAGCACAATTTTACCAACTGTTTCTAAATGTAATAAAATTATTTCGTCTAAAACCAATATAAGCTATTTTCAATATTTGATGGATCAGAATTTAGAACTTAACACATATATTAAATCTGCTGAGGAATTGGATCTGGCTGTAGAAAAATTTACTAAACTCATACATGATGCTGCAGAATTATCTACTCCTCCACACAGTTATTTTATCAACAGAAATAAGAGAACTTTTAAGAGAAAGACGAAGATTACGAAGAATATGGCATTTAAGCAGAAATCCGAGGGACAAGGCCAATTTTAATCAAGCTTCAAATGCACTTAAAAAAAGATTAGCTGAATTAAGAAATGATAAAATATCAAATTTTTTAAAAAATTTGAATACTTCGAAAGATTCGGATTACAGTTTATGGAAAGCCACTAAGTACTTAAAACGACCAGTTAAAAGAAAAGTACCGATTTTGACACATGATGGCAGATGGTGCAGAAACAACAAAATTAAAGCTGAGGCATTCTCCCAACATTTAAAGCATACTTTTCAACCTTTTCCGATATCTAATACAGTCGATGAATGTAAAATATTAAATTTTTTAGAATCTCCATACCAAATGGATCTTCCAATAAAAACGTTTTCCCCGAGAGAAGTATGGAGTGTAATCTCCAAGCTTAACAACAAAAAGTCCCCAGGACATGATAAAATTGATTCATCAGTGGCTAAATCGTTATCCAAGAATAGCATTTTATTTTTATCACTCTTATATAACTCTATTTTAAGGTTATCGTACTTTCCATCTAAATGGAAATTGGCTGAAATAATAATGATACAGAAACCTAACAAACCCGAAAATTCAATTGCCTCATATAGACCCATAAGTTTGCTAACAACTTTTTCAAAGATATTTGAAAAATTATTTGCATCTAGATTACTACCGATTTTAGAAAAACAAAAAATTATACCTGATCATCAATTTGGCTTTCGTCAAAAGCATGGAACACCGGAGCAATGTCATCGAATTATTAAAGTTATAACGGATTCACTTGAAAGAAAAATGTATTGTTCAGCGGTATTTTTAGATATAAAGCAAGCATTTGATAGAGTATGGCACGAAGGCCTGTTATATAAACTTAAACATATTTTACCAGCTCCATTTTATTCAATATTAAAATCCTATTTAAATGAGCGAACGTTTTATGTGAAGGTTGAAGATGAAAAGTCAAGCACACATCAAATATACTCAGGCGTACCACAGGGCAGTGTTTTAGGACCCATATTATATACTATTTATACTTCAGATATGCCAACAACTGATAATATTACTCTAGCAACGTACGCAGATGATACTGCTATAATATCAACAAACAAATCACCAGTTGAAGCGTCCTTTATAGTTCAACGGGAATTAAATGTTTTACAACAATGGTTCCAGAAATGGAAAATTGAAACAAATACAGAAAAGTCAAATCATGTCACATTTACTTTGCGAAGAGATGTGTGTCCCCCATTGTATTTAAATGGCTTACAAGTACCTAACACAAATTGTGTCAAATATCTAGGAATGTATCTTGACAAACGACTTACATGGAAAGAACATATTAAAGCTAAAAAGCAACATCTAAATATCAAGACCAAAAAAATGTATTGGTTACTAGGACCTAAGTCTCAACTTAGCCTTGAAAACAAAGTCAAGTTATATAAAGCTATTTTGAAACCGGTGTGGACCTATGGTATTGAGTTGTGGGGAACGGCCAGTCACTCAAACGTGGAGATATTGCAAAGATATCAATCAAAAACTTTAAGACGAATAGTAGATGCTCCATGGTTTATGACCAACAAACAAATTCATAGAGATCTTCAGATACCTTTTGTTATGAATGAAATAAATAAATTTAGCACTCGATACATTAAACGACTTAGTAATCATTGTAACATATTAGCAATTTCCTTGTTAGATGAAACAGATGAGGTCAGAAGACTGAATAGGTTACACGTATTACACCTCCAATATAGAAAATAAAAATTTTGTATAATATTAAAAACTTATTACTTTAAAATATGTAGTAAGTATGTAAATAGTTTATTAAACTGATTGAAGTTTAATAACACATGTAATGTTTTCCTTAATTGATCAAATTTACTAAATATTGTAAAATAGATTGTAAATAAAAACTACTGAAAAAAAAAAAAAAAAAAAAAACATGTTGGTATGTATCGTACATTTGACATAACCTATCAAGAAAAACAGCTGAGGGGTTATATGTACAAAAATTAAATTGAAATTTGTGCTTAAATGAAATTTGAATATGATTTACTTACTATTATTATTTATATTTGTTAAAATTTAAAATAATTTTTGCCGCCACAAACAATTTTGTTAATAAGAACCAGCTGATGTCAGATGTTTTGTCACTTTAAAATAGAACTCGTTCTAAGTCAAAAATGTCATATGTACTGTACTCAGAGACGTAACACATGATAGTGTTTGGAGGTGTTCAGACGATAAGTTCAAATTTAATACCTATGTGAAAAAGTGACAATCCACATGACAAATACACATAATGTGAACATGGCAATATCTACCACCAAAAAGAAAAATAATCGAAATTTGTTTAAATTAAGAGAAAAAAAACTTTAGTCGAATTCATAAAATTTCCCCTAAAATAAAAGCAATTGCCAACTGTTTAAATATCGCCACAAAAAAACATCTCAAAAATGGTATAAAAGTCGCCAAGATGGATGAGAAATCGCCAAACATGACAACCCTGATTCGTATGTTTGTTTGGAATGATGACAACACACATTCATTCGCTTCGTTTGTTGAAAACTTTTGTTTAGTTATTGTTGTTTTACTTTAAATGGAGATTTTGTTGTAAGTTTTGTATTTGTGTGTGTGGAATCAATTTGTATTTTTTTTTGAATTTATTAGATCGTTTGCATTTTGCTTTGCATTGTCTTTTTATTTGTTTTTCTTTGTATTGTTTCTGTTATGTGTAGTATTTGCCAACCTTTAGGTATCGCCTTCGATAGCTCAGTTGGTAGAGCGGTGGACTGTAGTACTGTTAACGTCAATATGTAGAAATCCATAGGTCGCTGGTTCAAATCCGGCTCGAAGGATTAATATTTTTATTATCGATTTTTTTTATTATAAATTTTTTTATTATAAATTTTTTTAATATAAATTTCTATTTATTTTTATATAAATTTTTTATTTTTTTTATATAAATTTTTTATTTTTTTTTATTAATTTTTTATTTTTTTTTATAAATTTTTTATTTTTTTTTTATAAATTTTTTATTTTTTTTTTTATAAATTTTTTATTTTTTTTTATAAATTTTTTATTTTTTTTTTATAAATTTTTATATTTGTTTTCTATTATAAATTTTTATATTTGTTTTCTATTATAAATTTTTATATTTGTTTTCTATTATAAATTTTTATTTATTTTTTTATTATAAATTTTTTATTTTTTTTTTAGGACCTAATAATGTAAAACGCAACGCCAAAGAATAACATTGAAAGCACAAACAATGTCATAAATATTTTGTAATTTTGTTGTTGCTTTCTATAGAAATTCAAGCACCGTTTTAAAATGTTCAACGCCACAAGCAATGGAGCGTTTGCAATTTTAAAACGCATTGTGCATATCTGTAGGAAGCAACAATAATATTACAAAATATTTATGACATTGTTTGTGTTTTCAATGTTATTCTTTGGGGTTGCGTTTTACATGATGAGGGCCTTAATGTTTTGTTATTTGCGAAATTTTACAACAATTCCAATTTTAATATTGTCAAATTAATTGTAAATTATTCGAAAATCGAGTATTAGGTATTAATTAATGAAAGATTTAAAAGCCCATGATGTATATCTTAATAAGTGGGGTGAGTGTAATGGATAATGGCTTGTGTGTTTCGTTTAAATATAACCTTCAAATTCGTAAGCTTTATTATGCCATAACTTACCATCCGACTGTCTGTTAGGATAGTTTCAATCTTGGGGGTTATATTTTTAGTGAAAAATCCTCTGAAGATCGCGGATAACCAGAGTCCTATCTAGAACCACAAACCCCAGAGAGTAATAAAAAGCCCTAGACTGCTTATAAAGCCACCAAAAAGAGTTCCACAAAGAGTTCCACAGCACACGCGTTGAATGCATATTCGCATCGAATGCATGAAAGTATTAAACGGATAGAATGTGTGGTGTGGAGTAGAGGTCTGCACAAATGTATTTGCTAGCCAAATGATTGTTGTGTGTATATTTGATATTCAAAATGAGAGCTAGTCATTCACGCTCATTCATTTGAAATGAGAGATCAACACAGCCACATACACTAACACTAATTGTGCGTGTGTCCCTATTATTGTTTATTGTTTGGTGAACTCAAATTCATACATCTTACAATAAAAAAACCTGAGTTAAGTTAAAAATCACATTAATCATTCGTGTGTTTGTTGTCTTTCTTGTTTTGTTAAAATTGGTTTTTCCCCTATTTGATAATTTTCCCTATCGTTACAAAAAAAGTAAGAAAATAAAATGGTTGTAAAAAATATATTTTTTATATGCAAGAACAATAACAGTAATAAAATTTTAAATAAAAAAATTATTATTATGCAAACCGTCAAATATTTTACTAAAATTATCGATAAAAAATTAAATAATGTCAAAAAAATGTAAAATTGTTCAACTTAAAACTTAAAAAAATTATCAAAGCTAAGAAAGAAAGCTCGTTATTAAATAAAAATAATCTATTAACGTTTAAAAATAAGTTATAAGTTCTCTTGATTTAAAAAAAAATTAAAACAAAAAAATTAACAAAAATTTCATTTGTTTAAAAATATATTTAAAACTACTTTTTGCTTCTAAAAAGTTGGTATCACTTTTAATGCAATATATTTTTACTAATATTTTGTTTTCGATACGATAAAAAAATTTCAAAAGCACAAAACACATGTTGTGTTTATAAAACACAATATGTACATCGCCACACAAGTGTATTTACTCGTGTAAAAGAGCATATTTGTTATTTATACCTATATCAAATATTTCTCTCACAACACTCACATAAATAATTGAACGCTTTGCACACAGGTTATTTCTTACACACAATAAATTGTGTATGATTCTAAAATCACACACAACACACTACTGGCCAGTCTGGTATGTGAATTCATGTGTCGTTTATTCGCACAAATGCAGATCTCTAGTGTGGAGGTTATGCCTTCGGACATAGCTGATAGGATATAGCTTCAACAAAAACTACTAGTAATGCAGATCTTTAAAATAAAGGACATTCTGCAAGCGAATGTCTTAGTGCGCTGTTTCTTCTAAATTAGGACGTTAGTAGATGCTTTGTTTTCACTCTGTGATGAAAACACCATGAGGTTACATCGTGATGGCAGGCACTCATGTTAACTATTAGCACATCTGTCCGGCAGGTCGCAATTAAAATTGTAACTAAATGTTTAACATCACTGCTTGAATTACAATTTAGTTCCTTCTAAAATTTTTCTTTTAATACTGTTTTCTGACTTTAAGTTAAGCAGCCATTGACTTGTAATAAGAAAAATAAATTGTCTGAAGTGTTAAAGACTCTTTTTTGGAGACCTGACCTACGGCAAACATTTTAGCAACACAAAGAAATTATGTTATTGACATTTGTCTTTATGTAGTCCTAAAATATTATTAGTAGAGAAAAATTTCAAACAACAAGCCACATTACATATTTACACAAGTATTCCTGTGGCAGTGATGCCAGATTATATGATTTGTTCCCAAATTTAAGATTTCAGTATTTATCTGGCGACAGATTTTCGTGGAGAATAATTTGGGTATTTTTGAAAAATGTCTGGTTATTGCATTTTGTTTACATATTTTAAAAAAACTCTTTTGCATTCTTTTTAATTTCCAAAAAACCCTAGGAAAAAATATTTTGGTTTTAAATTTTTGTCAGATATACACAAGGCGAATTCGCCTTGGATATACATATGTACATAAATTTTCGGTGTCAATTTTTAAAAACTTTTTATTACTCAATAAAAAATTGCTTTAATTCTTAAAAATCGATTTTCAGTTTAAGATTAGATTTATCTTGTTAGCCAAAGGACAATAAAATAAAATAAAATAATAAAATAAAAGTCTAAAGCCGTAAGATCGCACTATATCGGTGGCCAGGTCGCATCACCTCCGCTTGAGATGAGCGAGCCCTTAAATCGCTCTTGCAGAATGTCCAATGTGGCATGAGCTGTGTGGCACGAAATGCCGTCCGGTTAAAAACAAATATCGTTGGTGTAAATATCATCTAATTGCGGCCAAAATAAGTTTTTAAAGATCGACTGCGAAAAGCTGAATTCTTGTAAAATCGCTAGCCTCGGATTCTCTTGCATCCTCCCACGGACATAGGCGATGTTTGATTGTTTACAGACCGAGTGGACTCAAGTTTGTTCTACACACTGCCCGCACAGAACACCCATTTTAATAGAAAAATATTGTATAATTTTCGTTAAAATTGGGCTTAGAAACATAAAACTGAACATGCAAGGTCCTGAGTAAATGATAATCTGTAAGATGGATCTTTTTGGTACTTTTTGAATTTTCGTTAGTATTGGACATAAAAACATAAAATTAAGCATGCAGAGTCGAGAGTAATTGAGAAACTATAAGAGGAGACTTTTGAACCTTTTTTGTTTTTCAATTGGTGCTTTCTCCTTATTTTATATTACTGAACTAAGAAAAATATGGAAATTTTTCAGGACTTTAAGCTTCAAACGTTGACCAATAGAATCTGCAACGCTGAGCTGTGGAGAAAACCGGATGAATAACCCACCAACCGACAGATATGTATGATTTTGAATGCAGGGCTGTTCGGCTACTCTCAGTTGAAATGGTTGGCCAGGCTCCATTAATTGTGGTCAAATTTTTGATATAAATATCATCATTTATAAGTTATAAAAAATAAAGCATGTCAATAAAGGGTTTATGAAACGGATTTTGTAGGCCATAAGAATATTTTATCCTCAAAAAAAACTAGGAATGTAACGAATAACGATACCGATATATCGGCGATATTGCACTGTCGATACGCCGATGCTTTTTATAGTTTTTTTTTTTTAAAAACAATTTAATTTTCAATACTTATTTTTTGCATAACAATTAATATCAAAAAAATCAAACAGAATAATAAATTGTTTCTTTTTATTCTTATGCTGGAGGTCGGTCCACGCCACTCGTGTTTCCTTTTTTCGAGACGAATGCTAAAGAAGAAAGTAATCCTACTTCATGGCTTTAAAACGTATATGCATTTTACGCGTTTGCTGTGTAACTTGTCAATACAATTTTACACTACTACTTTTTGGACTGGTGCATAAAAAAACGCATTGAACGCTTGGAGTGGACCTGCAGCATCAGCCGTTTTGTTTTTCATCATAATGGTAAAACGTTCTCCCATTGATAAATCTTGTAATTGTACGTTTTAATTTTCTGCTAATTTTTAATGATTTTTTTAAAAATAAAAATCATTTCGCTACTACAAATTTTGGGTTACTTCAAAGAGACACAAAATCCAAAAGTAAATCCACTGGTACATTTACTGACGCTATTTCGCTAGTTAACAGCCTTCGAACATTATTAGAAAATACGATAAATTAATGAACTGAGATACAGAATAGTTCAGATTCTCAAAATTTCCGATTAACGTAGCATTAGCTCTCAATGAAAGATTTGAGTGTTTAAAGATCAATTAAATATGTATATTGCTTATCTATAACTATCTACCTTTGATATAAGGCTAGACAATTTCAAAGACTATAGATCGGAAAAAAACGCCTTATTGAGCTACTAAACATGACTACATTTCGAAAGTGTTGAAGACACTGTCAACTATACACCTAGCAAAAGTTCTGATAAGTCCACAAGAGCTCACCTTTGGAGCGTTTGTGAAAATTTAAAAAATAAACTTTGGAACGCTTTGCAATTGGAAAATCTGATTTCGACAGCGCGTCAAAATAAGCAGGTTTTGACGACCCTCTTTTTATAGTTTGATAATAAATAATGGCAAATTAGCTATTTTTAGGCCAAACTAACGGTTTTAATACCATTTCCTGGTTCTTTTGTGAGAGTTTTAGTAAGCACGAAATTTAGCACTACTGTTTGTGACCAGTGTTACCACCAGCAAAATTCAAAACTACACTTGCGATGATGCAAAATTACCCAATTTAAATGAAATCACGCCCGAACGCTTAATTATAAAAAAAAACACTTTTACAAAAAACAGCAAATCACAATGTATAGTAGGTAAATGCCGAACATTTGATATTTAATGACAAATTTTTAAGAGTATTCCCTTGTTATGTGTCATATGCGATTATCGATATATTCAACAAAATTATGTTAAGAGGCTAAGACTAATAATATAAGAATTCTTAACGCCGAATATTATTTAGGTAACTACATCTATTTGAAATTTTTCGTTTAAAGTGGTTTATATATGACCTACGATCAATGCTTTACCTACCAGCACACAATTTTGCTATGACATAGTAGACATATTTTTTTATCAATACATAACAATATTTATAAGGCAGTACCATTACAAGCTTTTGTCGAGAGTGGTATTTGTATGGACTGATTCCAAAATTAACTTCGTAAGATAATTTAGGTTAAAATAAAATATATTATATCATAAGATGGTTTATGAGCACAAAGACTCTATTAGGAAAAAAGTTCGTATTCTCAAAATTTAAAAAAAAAAAATTAATATTATTCATACTATTAAGATTCATATAGTCACATAGTAATTTAAAATAATTTAACAAAAATAACATTAAAACCCTCAAATAATTTAATAAAAATTAATTAAAAACTTAAAATAATAATTTCTACTTTCATATATCTAGGGAAGTTTCAAAATGTGCATTGCCGTTCCTTTGTGTTGGTTTCAGATCACAGTCTAACAAAATCAGTATTATAAATCAGTATAACAAATGTTAAGGGCGCTTAATATTTCTCGACTAAAGCATTTTAAACGTTAAAGCAAACACAAAGTTCATAACTTTTTGTAATATTGGAAACTTATCTTTCTCCAGTGGTTTTTTTTTAGCGTAAATACATTCTTTGTCAAGTAACTTCGGGTTCTAAAACTTCATAGTTTTTTCTTATTTTATATTTATTTGGCAACACAACTGAAGTTCAGTTGTAATCCGTAATCGACCCATCAATTTTCTAGATCAACTATATCTTAAATGGTACAAAATTTATCACTAAAATCAAATCCTTATATTATTTGTTTTAAAATTAAAGAATTTCAAATTGCACCTGATCTACACCTCAAAGAAATTACCCACGCTCTACCCACGAGAGTAAAGATTACACCAAATTAATTCGGGTAATTACCCCAAAGTGGCAACAGTGTTTGTGAGACAACGCTGACGCTCTTGTTTAGGTATGGCATATCAGCGTAAAAGCTACGCGTAAGAAAACGTTCCGCCTTCCGCTCTTGTTTAGGTATGGCTGTAATCAGGGTTACCGCTAGGAATTTTTGAAAAGTCGCACAAAAGGTCGTTTCATAAAAATAAAGTAGCACAAAAAAGTCGTTTGAGAAAATAAAAGTCGAACATCTTTTTTTTACCGTTTTTTTTAATAATAAAAAGCATAGCAAAACAAAACAATCAGTTTCACTTTTTTATTTTCAGTAGCCTCTTTTGCATAAGAGTTTTCATGATATCGCTTAAAAGTCTCGCAACCTGGGCAAACTGTATATTTTTACACTCTAGCTAATGAACTGTCAAAATTTGTATGAGAATTCAATAACACAAACTTCGTAAATTTGTCTAACAATTGCGCTTATCAATTGTGCATTTATACAAACAGATTTTTTTTTTATGATTACCGTCGTTTTCAACGAAAAATTCAACAATTAAAACAACCAATTCTTGGACTAATCTGAGCAATTTAGTCTTTTGGCTTTATCTAGTTATTTTTAAGCACGCATTTAATTTTTAGACACAAATTTCAAGTTTCTTATATACTATATATATATATATATATTTTTTAATTTTTTTGGATTGGCGTTTCTTAAATATTGACATTAATTGTAAAAAGTTACTCAATAGTTAAAAAGGCGATTCTTGAAATAAGTCTCGCAAGTTTGTCCATGTAACCCCCTATTATTATTCGGTTTTTTTCCATGTATCTGAAGATGATTGTTTTGGTTCACTAAAAGCTGTTTACAAACACTGCAAAAAGGCCGCTATGACTCCATGTCTGGCTTAAGCCCAGTCTCTTGAATACCTGCAGCGCTGTTAACGTTATCCGTCTCAGACTCCGTGGTTTTGTCTGCCTCTGAACGCGTATTTCTAGCTCCAATTTATTTTTCGTTATCAAATTTCCTTTTCTTTTTAACAAGAAATCCTTTTTTAAAGAAAAAAATTAATTTTATTTTTTAAGTTAAAGCAAAATATTCTCATGTTCGTACATGCCTGTCCATGTTTTACGAAAACTTCATATTTCATTGACTCGGTGGCTAAAAATTATTTTGTAAAATAAACACTGCAATTTTTTTAAAAGCCTTTTTGCTAAAACGTTATTTTGAAACTTTTACTGAAAATTTGCGAAGAATTTGTTCAACACATGAAAAGGTTGGACAAAAGTGATAAAAGTGTTGTCAAATGAACAAAAATCTGTGAATACCTTTAAAATTTTAACGACTTTTTTTTAACGATTTACTACATGTTAGATGCTTTACAAAAAAAGGGTAAAAAGTCGCAACAAAATTAAATAAGTCGCAAAAGTCGGTGATAAAAAAAAGTCTCACAAAAAGTCGCAGGCCGCTTAAAAAGGGTCAAATTGCGACTTTAGTCGGGCAAACGGTAACGCTGGCTGTAATATTTCTAGAAGCGCAGATTCGCTTGTTTACTGGCGTAATTAAATGTTATAGTCAGAATTTAAGACAATGGCGCAGCAATACTTAAGTTGTCAAATGAGTTCAGTCACATCTGAGAGACGGTTTTCTACTGCAGGTCTTCTTCAAGTTGAATACTTGGTTTTTTAAGCCAAAATCTTAATAATATTAATTTGGAATATTAATAAGAAAATTAATAAGTGTAAGAGATTACACTGGGGTTTTTTTTTTTTTTTTTTGTTTAAAAAAATAAATTAATTTTACCATGAATTTAAATGCATTTTGTTGTTTTAAAAATCTTATTATTCTTATCTCTTAAGCCTCTAGTACACGGCATGTAAAAAGCCACATGCGCATGTGGTTCTGACGTAATTTTGACGTCATCACACAACACACAATGCTTATTGTGGCTTTGCATTGACGTCAAAATTACGTCAGAACCACATGCGCATGTGGCTTTTTACATTCCGTGTACTAGAGGCTTTACACTGTAATCTTGTATAATAAAGAAATTACTCTACTTGAGTTTTGTTAATTTAACCTTGAATTTAAATTTAATATTTTAATACCCGTATCGGCGATATTTTTTCTTGAGTATCGGTATCGTATCGGCAAAAAGGCGTATCGTTACATCCCTAAAAAGACCCCGCACGACAGTCGTTGTTGTGGACGTCCATGGAATTGGATGAGGTAAGTAAAACGTGGAATGAAGTAAAAATGTATTGTAATGATAGAATTAGATGAAATGATCTTGTTCTTAAGTAGAATGAATAGAGTAAAAAAAACTTCAAATTATGGGATATAATCGAAACATTTTCTGGCAACATTGTTCTCAACATGTTGTATAAAATTTGTCTCTTAACTCAAGATAAGAATGGGGCTTATGACCTTAAAAGAAATATAAATTTCTTCTATGTGTTCAATGTCATTCAACCCAACAAAAGTGTAAAGAAAAAAAAATTAATGTCAGTGTATAATAAAAATTTACCCAAAAGGACAACTTAAAAAATTCTCTTTAATATAATAAAAAAATATAAAAAAGAAGAAGTAAAAGCAACTTATTTATTGTTAACTAAATAAAGAAAAAAAAAAGTTTAACAATTTTTTTGAGGGTGAGAAATTTGTTTGGTTTTCTTCTTTTCCAAACAAAATACAATTTCTAAAGTGTTGTGTGGTTCCTTTTCTCAGCGGAAACAAATGAAATGAATAAAAAAAAATTAAATCATGCTGCTGCTTCGTTAAGGGTTCTTTCTTCATTTCTAAAAGTTTCTTCCATTCTCGAAAAATTATATTTTATTCCCAGAAATTTACTGGTATCCAACAGAAAAAATCACTTTTTATGTCCTCATTCAAAATTCTTTGGTATAAATAATTTCTCGCCGATGGCTACACTTGTTTTATGGGTGTCATACACTTTTCATCAAAGATTAAGAATATTCAAAACCTTATCGGTTTCAACCACATTATGGGAGAACTTTATTGTAGTTGAAAATTATGTGCTCTTTGAAAACACTCCCTTTAAGATGGACATAAAGACCGTCCTTGAAGGCAAATAAAATCAAAAAGCACTTACAGTATCAATTGGTGTAAGACAACCGACAGATTTTTTCTTTCTTAATCTTATCCTACTAAGCTCTACGCTTGTCTCCAGGAGACCAGATTCTTTGGCGGGAATCGAACCCGCAACCCTCACACTGATAGACTAGCTCACTACTAACTAGCCTACCGGGGCACCAAATACCTGGATACCTGCTATAAGGGCCTAACTCTACATTAATTTTAACACCGTGGGAAAATAATTGCCCCTATTACGGTTAAAAGCTTAACTCTAGTTGAGTTGAAATTTTGCAGTTTTGTATTACTTTGTACAACCCTGTACTATTGCGGTTAACAAAAACATCAAATATTTACAACTAATTACTAGCAGTTGCAATGGCAAGTTGTCAAGCTTCAACTTAACTGAGTTTAGTTGTAAGCCGTAATAAGAGCAAATAAATTATTCAGCGCCCCCGTGCAGTAGTTCTAGTTTATGGTTGCCTAAACCTTGTACTTACTTATTGCAAAGAAGCCGCAGATAGCTCATCTCCACTTTAAATCACATTCTGTTTAAGGGAAATAGGCCGGCAGGAAAAACTATCCTATAGGATATGGACAAAAATATACCCCAACCGAGGAATTTTAAAGATCACCCTTCCCGTGACTTATTATTTCCATTATTTCCATGAGCACCTGCAATTTTGCCTAATCTTAGGGTGGATCCAATCCACATTGGTGACACACTATGCGCTTTCCAACCGCCACCGAGTGGGAGAGGCACCGTCACACCCAGTTGGTAATTTGAGCGTATAATCCTGCTAAAATATACACTCGCCCCTTGTTAAGGATCTGGAGCTATATAACCTCCATTGCCTTAGGAAATGCCGGCAGTTTCTGTTGAATAGCAACAGCACATAGGGATAGTCTTCCCTCAGGCCAAACTATCCTACAAAAGGTTAAAAATCAGACCTTTAGTGTGCTTTTTAGTATTACCCCTACTCTCGACTTTGGGTTTGAGTCACAAACACCAAGTGATATTCGAAAGTATCCTATCAGCGGCCTGGCGAAACTTTCATAGAGACAATTTCCCTAAAAGACACAAAGCATTTCTTGCAAGAAGAATAATAACGGAGGTCTCATCCAATAGTCAGACCGGTGGCATGTCATCGGGGGCTACTGACTCCCGCGATATAAGATAGGATCTCAAGAAATCGTATATATTTTATAAATATTAAGTCCTGTTGTTCATATAAGGAGCATATGACGGTTATGAAATCTTATGATCTCAAGAAATATTTCAATTCTGGACTTTCACCGAACTCCAGGTATTGGCTGCATCTGATTTTCCCCACGGAGATGTAACACCAATAGGAATAGAAATATCCTTGAGATTATCACTACAACCCCCGGGGGACATGTAAACAGATTGCAATTTGTTAAGTCGGTACTAAAAGATTAAGTAGAATCTCTTTGAATATTGTGTATGGCTGGCCTTGGAACCTCCTATGCCTTACCCTTATTATTAAGGTTCCGTTTTTAAGGTTTTTAAGACTTAAACATCATAAAATTCCGAAAAATTCAAAATAATATTTGAAGCAAAGCCGCGAATAACGTGGTAAAAGCCACTTTTTGCAAAAACTGTTTTTTTTTTTGCAGATTACCGTTAGTTAACATTACTCTCTTACACTGTTTGAACATTAAATCACCCAAAATTATGCCCTTTAACGCCTACAAAATGCGGCACAAAGAGTCAGCCGGTGGAAGAACGTTGTAAGTTACTAACAATGTGGTACAAACGAAATGCTTTTGCAACGTGAAATAACCTTTTAAAAGCCGCTTGCGTATTGGAAAAACGTTTTAATTGACATCGCATTTGTGGATATGAAACGTTTGTCCAGTAAAAAAAAATTATAAACTGTAATTTAGCATGTAATTTAAAATTCGATTTTCTAGATAGTATTTTGCATAAAAGTTTTTATTATCATTATTTTTGATAATCTAAAAAGAAAAATTAAAAACTCTAATCCCGCCTGTTAAAAACGTTTTTGGCTGTCCTGAAAAAATTTATTTTGTAACTTACAACGTTATTCTCGGCTGTGCTTCATTTATTTGCCCCTAAGCATTTCATTATCCACCATTCTGCGGCATAAAATCAAAAATATTTCTAAAATAATTTGTCCTGAATAAGAACCCCTAATTTCAGTTTAAGTCAATAGCTGTCGAAATGTCTTCGCTGGTTGGCTGCCGATTGCCAGTAATTGCCTTGTTTCAATATTTTGACGGTTATTTTTTTTACCAAGCTGAATTGTATTTGCTTTTTAAAACACTTAAAAAAAAAAAGAAAATGTGTTTTCTGTTTCTTTAGGGCAAAAAGAACTTTAACTTTCTGTTGAAAAGAATTTGTCTTGAACTTTTTTGTCTTTAATGCTTAAATGCTTTTCAGTTAAAAGAAAAGTATTGGGTTTGAGCGGAAAATCAACTGAATTCTTAGTAAATATTTGAAGAAAACATTTTTTTATAATTGAAGAACAAATAAAGAGATTAAAATAAATATTTGTAAGAAATTTCGAGATAAAAAGTTTATAAATGAATTAAAAGCTTAAAAAAATTAAAGCAATAAAAAAAATTTTACAGAAAAAAAACAGACAGTTAAAATTATGTATAAGAAAGTTTAGTAATTTCGAAGCTTTTTTCTTTTTGAAAGTGAACAAACACCCTTTAAATTTCTGAAATATTCACAGCTATCGTGAATAAAAAGTAAACAGTTTATTTCCTTGGGAAGGGAATACATTTCAAGGGAAATTTTTTCCACGATAATAAAAATTTTTTTTTAATAAAAATCAACAAGACCATATTGTTTAATGTTCATTTTGCTTCACTCCACATCACATTTCATAGACTTGATATCTACTGACCCCAAAAAGATATTGTAACTAAAAACCAACAGTGATTTCAATGTAGCAACAATTACTTTTATACCCAACTTTTTCAATAAAACACAATTACATCTTCCTAAAAGTTTAACCTCTTGTGCTTAAGTGTTTTAGTAAATGTATTGTGTTTGTTGTAAGGCCGTAAAGTAAAGGGCATAATAACCGCACAAAGTGCTTGGCAAACATGCACTTTGTTTTTGCTTCTGTTTGGCAATAAACAACACAATCTTATTTCGTACAAACATTAATTTTTAATTTTTGTTTTGTTTTCAATGAATGCAGACGACGATTGTGCTGCGGCAATTTTGTTAAGCGTAGAAAAAATATTTGTTTAAAACGTAGAAGAAATATAAAAGAAAGAAAAAGAGTTTGGAGTAAAGAGTGCTCTAAGCGACGAGTTCTTTTGGGGTAACAATGCCGCTAAAAAAAAATTAGAATTTTCGGCTGAAATAAATTTTATTGCTTTTTCTTCTACGACTTTACTCTGAAAGGTTTTCGCTGAAATGATTTCTTTTATCACTAGACACCAGAAAAACAGCAAACAACCCAATTAACAACACAAAATATTTGTGCAAACATAAAACTTTGACATATTTGCCAAGCTGTGGTTTATTATGCCCTTAATTAAATAAGCCTTAAGGCCATAATAAACCACACAAATAGTTTGGCAAACATGTCAAAAATTTACGTTTGTACAAATATTTTGTTTTGTTAATAGGGGTGTTTGCTGTTTGGACAAAATTTTGAACCAATATTTGCAGAAATATAAAAAATTTTAATATTTGTCAGACATGTTGGATATTTGTCAAACTTTTTGTGGTGTCTAGTGCTAAAAGTAATTATTTCAGCGAAAACTATGCAGAGTAAAGACGTAGAAGAAGAAGCAGTACAATCAATTTCAGCCGTATATTCTAATTTTTTTAGCATCATTGTTCCCCAAAACAACTCGTTGCTTAGAGCACTCTTTACTCAAAATTCTTTTTCTTTCTTTTATATTTCTTCTACGTTTTAAACAAATAACGAGCAAAATTGCCGTAGCACAATCATCGTCTGCATTCATTGAAACCAAAACAAAAATGAAAAATTAATGTTTGTACGAAATAAGATTGTGTTGTTTATTGTCAAACAGAAGCAAAAACAAAGTGCATGTTTTCCAAGCAATTTGTGAGGCTTATTATGACCCTTTATCAGCATATTTTTTTGTTGGTTTTTGAGAGGTTACTTCCAGTGCTGCCACGACTAATACAATTTTTACCATCAACATTTTTGAAAAAGTTACCAAATGTGAAAAACATAACCAAATTCGAAATAACTCTTGTTAATTCAGAAAAACATAAAAATTTATTCTAAGTTGCATTGTAAGACAAACGTTAAGAAAATTTGTTTAGAACTGTTTTTGTGTTTACATTGCGCCATTTTTAGAAGAGTACACTCGCTTGTGAACCCTTTTTAATTCCTCCCTCCCCCTCGCCAATAAAGTAAGAATCGCAGCGACAAAAATCGCGCAATGCAAACAGGCACTTAAAGATTGCGCAGATTGGCAGCAATGGAATGTCAAAATATATAAAAACAAACATAAAAAGGAAATTTAAGCCGCTAAACGTGTTTTTGTTTTAAAATTTAAATATGTAAAATAAAATAGTGATTATTTTCGAAAAAAAAATAAAAAATAAGATGCGGAAAAACTTATGCTAGAAACACAACTAAGACGACCGACGAATTTTTGGCCGTCAATATTCGTCACCAAAAATAAAACATCTTGGTGTATATGAAAATACACACAATGATAGCGTCCGCTGAAGTTCGTCATACGCAACGACTATTTCTATTTCATACGCCGGCGAACGACGAAGAAATCAGTACCAGGTGCCCATTTTTGGTTTTAGTTTAGAAGTATTTTAGTAAATAAACTTTTTACTTTAATAATTGTACAAACAACAATCAATTCTCTCAATTATAAAAGCTGCTTGTTATTCGTCGTTATTGTGCTTCATACAACGAATTTACTCAGCGAATTTTCTCTGAAAAATTCGTCGTGTTGGGCGAAATTCGTCGTTCGTCCCAGTTGTGTTCCTATCATTATTGAGTTCCCCTTAAGCCGGGTCTATTCAAATAACCCAAAAAAGAGGACGCCAGACAAGATTGAATGTAAATCCAATTTCTCTTTTCTAAAGAAATTTAATTAAAATTCTTGGTAGAGGGTATCGGAATTTTGGTACAGCCGAAGATATTTTTTTTTTTTTTGTTAATATAATCTACTGTGCATCTCATCTTTATCTCCTCTCTGGACACCATTAATTTCTTTGTAATTGTTTTATTCTTCTTCTCTTTTTTTTATTCCCTTTCCACCTTATGAACTCACCTTTATCGGCCTGTTTATTTTCTTATTTGACATTAATTTTTAATTTATGTTACAATTGTGTTGTTTTTAAAACGAAGAGCACTAAAAACTTGGTTTGTTAACATGTAGACATTTAAGGCTTTGTAGCTTTTCTGTGGTTCCTAAAAGGAAAGTGGAAAATTCTATTTGCAACATTACATTTTTATTAATACTAATTAGCAGTCGACACAACCGACGGCAATCTAGAAATAAAGACTTTGTTTAGTGTATGCCAGCCAGCCAAACGGATTAAGTCCATTGGTACACTAAAAGGGGGCGGGGGGCAGAACCAATTTTTGTATCAGTTACACACATCAGTACAATAGCATTATATCCCTTCCACATATGGTACTGTGCGTACCAAGAAGATTTATTTTATACCCGCTCTGCCAGAGATAGAGAGGACATTATGCATTTAGGCTGAACAAAAATGGTGCTTATTAAAATTGCAATTTCATATAACTGTCATACAAAAATCTGGGGGGTGCTTTAAAAGCATGTGAGATAAGGCCATTATGGCTTTATTGCTCAATTGAATGGGAGATAAAGCCATAATGGCCTTATTGCCCAATCATTCAGAGGTAAGGTCATATTTAAAATTTTTTTTTTCGTAAATGAGAGATAAAGCCATATTTTAAACTTTAGTATGCGAAGCCAGATTCCAATACTTTACTTTAGCGTTTCCGGGAAAAGAAGTTTTTTTATTCTTGTGACGCACGCAGGAAAACTTTATTCAGCGAAGCCACCTGCCGCGTCCTACTGGAGGAGAAAACCCGTAAGCACGGCCGCAGGCCGCCACGCAGAAAAACTTTAGTATGCGAAGCCAGATTTCGTAAAAGGGAAAATCTATTATTAATCAATGTAAAATGCAAAAGTTCTTCAAAACTGAAATGAGAGATAAAGCCTTTTTCTAATATTGCTAATGTGAGCTAAGGCCATGATGGCTTTATCTCCCATTCAAATGAAAAAAGGCTTTATCTCCCTATTGAATGAGAGATAAAGCCATCATGGCGTTATCTCACATGGTTTTAAAGCAGCATTTAGGCGAATGATAATCCAAGAGTGATTGTCGAAAAACCAATGCACCTACAAGGAGTGACTGTTTGGTGCGGTTTATGGGCTGGCGGCATAATCGGGCTGTATTTTTTCCAAAATGAGGCTGGTGAGGCAGTAACTGTGAATAGTGTTCGCTATCGTGAGATGATAACGAACTTTTTATGGCCCGAATTGGAAGATATGGACGATATGTGGTTTCAACAGGACTGTGCCACTTGCCACACAGTTAACGAAACAATTCAATGGCCGTGTTATCTCACGTGGTGGCGATGTTAATTGGCCGCCAAGATCATGTGATTTGACCCCGTTGGACTTCTTTCTTGGGGGTTATTTGAAAGAAAAGGTGTACGTCAATAAGCCAGCAGCAACAAGAGCTAAATGATGAGATAATTCGGCACATTAACGGCATAAAACCTCAATTATGCCTCAGAGTCATCGAAAATTTGGACTATCGGATGGAGGTGCGCCGCCGAAGTCGCGGCGGCCATTTGGCCGATATTTTGTTCCATACATAATTAAACCATACCAATATTATCATAATAAAAAGAAATGACAATAATTTTCTAACTAATTTGCGTTTTATTCAAAATCAACATCGGCCCTTAAAATTTAACCACCATTTATAAAATTTGGCAACGATAACTTTTATAATAGCTACTATCTGAATTTTGTACTAAACGTGGTACGTCCAGATTTAACCATGGAACCCATATAAACACCCTCCCTAAAAGCCCATATCAAAAAAGTTGGACAGGGTGTTATGCGTTCGTGCTAAATAAGAAATGGTGCCTATAGGCACCATTAGTGAGTATGGGACAATAATTTCGCGTAGCCCTCATACAAAATTCTTTCCGGAATACAGTTGTTGAATTCGGCCGACATACATATATTTTATTAAATTGCTTGTAAGAAATTAATTTCATATCGAAATACAAAATTTCCTGTTTTTTTTCAAAATAAAATAAAAACTTTCGATTGGGAAAATGTATCAGAACAACAAAAAAAAAAAAATATGAACGAAAATTTTTATTTTTTTTTTTTTTTTCAAAAACAGGCAGTATATTTCCACAAAATGTGTTCATGAAATGTAAAATAAAATTAATACATGTATGTATGTGCGTATCCATACAAAAATACCTTTAAAACGATACAGATTTCATTAAAATGGGTGGACGATAAGATACTTAAAAATCAACTACTAAGTCTGGATCTGGATCAAGCAATAAATTGTAAATCATTCGCCACTTCTTCGAATGTAAATTAAAAGTTATTGACTTCGCTATAGATTAGAAGGTGTTAAGGGGTTAGATTAACTAGTTGGTATACGAATCGAAAAGCATCCGGGAACCCTGATTGTCATATTCTTCTCAAACTTCATGTGTGATCATCGTATAAAATTATATAGTTATAGCTTCAATATATCTTTATTTTTCCTTTTATATAATGATTTGAACATTTTTTTTTTTCAGTTTTTACATTTTCCATATTTTGACCCCGTTGCTCAAAAATTAATCTTTAGATTAATCCTTTTTTATAAGTTTATAAATTTTTTTGATTATTTGCAATTGCAGTACTTTTCGTTTATAATCATTACCGTTTTTAGTCACATTAGCGATATACAGGCCTGTTCTGAAAATCACATTTTATCCAAGTGATTTGAAACCACAAGAAAGGTGTTCTGGGCAAATTATTTTGTGATTTCAAAACATTCAGCTACATACGCAACTTTTTAAAATCACTTTGATATTTTTACGACTATTGTAAGATGACCGTCATAATAAATTACTTAATAAAATATTCAATGTGTTGTTTATTAATTTTTTTTTTTTTTTGTGCAATAAACTGTTTTATTTACAACAAATCATTTAAAATTAAGAAAATTCGACGACAGTACAAAAATTCAATTTGCTTTTGTGACTTCTATTGTAATTTCAGGCTTGTTTTTTAGTTGAATAAAAGATCGCTAATTTGATAACAGCGACATAATAGCAAAGTCTGATATTTATTAAAAATCGTAAAAGCTGTAAAGAGTCGCAGGAAAAAGTCGCTTCTATCCGCGAACATGGCTAGAATTCACGAAAAATTGCAAACTTGTAAACAAACCCTAAAACTTATTTGAAATCGCTAAATGGGCTAAAGCAATATATCGGAAAATAACAAAATATTTTTGCAAAAATAGCCAAAATTCGAAATTTTTTATATTACAAACAAGCCATAAAATATATTTAAAGTCCCTAAAACAATAAGGAATCGCAAAAATTCGGTAAAAATTGCTAAATTAGTGGAAATTCGCAAAACATTGCTAACAGCGGCAAGATAGCAGAGTCTTCTATTTATTATACATCTTTAAAGCTGTAAAGAATCAGAAAACTTACAGTAAAAAATCGCTTCTATCGCGAACATGGCTAAAATTCGCGTAAAATTGCAAAATTTTAAACAAGCCCTAAAACCAACTTGAGATCGCAAAATCGGTTAAAAAAACAAATTGTCGGAAAATAACATAAAAAGCGTTAAAATGAGATACGCCTTATGTAGAACAAGCAGGTGTTAAAAACACAAAAACGGTCTGATTTACAGAACACCACAAAATCACACGTGTGATTTTAAAAGCACATGTGATTTGAAATCACGTGATTTTCAGAACAGGCCTAATAATTTACGATTTGTCTGCAACTAAATTATGTGACTCTAAGCGAAAAGTACTGTCGTTACATATAATCAAATAAATTTATATATTCGCAAATATGAATGCGAACATTCCACTGAACTTTTGTATTCGCTTTGATTACAAACAATTGCGAACTATTGAACAAAATTTAAATAATTATAAGTTTAATATAATACAACATAAAAAAAACACGCATTTCCGAACTAGTGGCAAGGATATTGGTTTAAATCAGGCATCGGATATTAAGAACCGAAATCTTAAAATAAAAAGTTTTCATCCAAAAAAATAAAAAATTCTTACGTACAAAAAAATTTTTTTTTTTCATCAGAAAAGAAAAATAAAAAAGAAAAGAAATAAAGATATTTATTTTGAAAGTATACACTCATACAAAAATGCGTCTTCATATTGATGATTCTCTAACATCTGAATTGTGACATCAATTTTATTACAAATGGCATCAATGAGGCAAAAAGGGACATAAATCCAATGACGAACGTCAACCCTAAAATTTGTCATATTTTATGCGTCATCTATGCTATGACTACAGTGACATTAATACAACGCAAAATTTTTGCACAAGGATTACTTTCACATAGCCCCCATATAAGGCTTTTCCCTGAGTGTTATTTGTGCCCATAAGCCATCTTATTAAGTGGAATTTAAATTTAATTTGGTCCAAACTTATTTTATTACAATCAAAATCAAATGGATTTTGCCATACAATTAACAGCCACGCCAGCCTAATTGGGATTGTATTTTATTTCAAATCCGCCTGTCCATGGTTGCAATAGTTTTTGGAATGCTTCGTCGTCAAAAACTCGAATTGGCATATGCATTTCGTTTACCGTTTAAGCAATTGTGTTGACAGATGCCTTTCGATCCATTTTTAAAAAGCATGTTGGGACTTTCGTTTTTCCGATGAGAGCTGTGGTGAGTGTGGCAAAACGTCTTCCTCATCTAATGTATGATCATAGTGTTATGAGGAGAAATAGCGTTTGATGTTACCCATATGTGCTTTAAGGTATTTATTGCACAATAAGCATTTTGCCATACCGTTTGCACTTAGATATGCGTAGGATATAATATCGTTTTGCGTTATCTATTACAAAACCGTATTTTAGTGTATTTATTTAAATTAAAATTATATTTCTTTGAAAAATTTTAATTTATATTTGAAATTTTTAAATGTACAATAACAACTTTTTAAAATTTTTTTTTTTTTTTTTTTTCTTCAAAAACTTTTTCATTTGAGAACTGTATTATTTTGAACTTTGAGGGATATTAGTTAAATATTTGTTTATATATATATATATTTTTTTTTTTTGTCAAGCTTAAAATATTTTTCAAATTTAGTGATAAATAGTTAAAAAAAAACAAAATTAAAAATCGTTTTCCGGTCTTTGGTTAAAATAAAACGTGAATATCTTTTTACTAAAGAAATTATTTTTCATGGTGTAAAATGCCTTTCTTCATAAAAATAATTTAATGAAAATTAAATTCAAAGAACTTAAGCCTGATTAAAATATCAAAATTTGCATTAAAACCCATTAACAGTTCAATAAAATAACCACAATAATAATTATTGTTAACAGCTAAGACACGAGCTATATGTTTACATTTGTCCTTCAAGTTGTGCTGAAACAGGTAAACAGGAAAAAGAAAGACAAAAATATGAAAAACAAAAAAAATGTACTTTGGATTTCGAAGAATTCTAGACAAAAAGGACGAAAAACTGAAGTAAGGAAGAACATGTAAATCAATTAAAATAGATAATCATTCATTCAAAGCAAATTTAGATCTACCAAGGTAAAATAGCATTTGGTTTAAAGATTGATGTTTAACGAATGACGTCATCCGTTGTCAATGGCGGTGAAAGCTAAACGGCAAACGCCACTGAAGAGATTGTTGGGTTACAATCGACACTAGTCTGGGCAACCTGTCCATGAAAACCTGGGTTCAATTCCCAGCTCAGTCAATAATGAAAAATTATCAATAAATTTTAATTCATTTCATGTTGTAAGATTCCTCTCTTCATAGAAATAATTTAATGAAAATGAAATTCAATGAACTTAAGCCTGATTAAAATATCACAATTTGGATTAAAAACCATTACCAGTTCAATAAAATAACCACAATAATAAATATTGTTAACAACTAAAGCAGGAGCTATATGTTTACATTTGTACTTCAAGTTGTGCTGAAACAGGTCAACAGGAAAAATAAAGACAAAACATGAAAAACAAAAAATGTACTTTGGATTACAAGAAGAATTCTTGACCAAAAATAAGAAAAACAAGAAGTAAGGAAGAACATGTAGATTAATTTAAATAGGTAATCATTATTTCAAAGCAAATTTCGATCTACCAAGGTAAAACACCATTTGGTTTAAAGATTGATGTTTGACTATGGACGTCATCCGTCGTCAATGTCGGTGAGTGTTAAATGGAGAGATTGTGTGGTTACAATCGCAAAATAAAATAAAACGTTAATTTGAATAAAAACAAAACAATTTGCAAAGGAAAGAAACCAACAAAATACATAGATATGATTTAGATCAGACCTAACAAATATTTTACGATAAAATCCAAGAAAAGTGGGACCAGAAAAATAATCAAACTTTAGTTAAGTTTTCAACAATTTTTTATTGATTTACTAAACTTTATTTGTAAGAAGATATTTGTATAATGTTATTTAGAAATTGTTGAATGATTTTTGATCTAGACAAAAGTTTTGCAAAAGCAAATAAATTATAGGAATTAAATAAAGTTATTATTTGAAATAGTCTCTCAAATTTATTTTGAATGAGTTTTAATTTGTTGGTGGTTAAGCTATCTATATAAATCAACCATATTTTTCAAAAGTTGCAAACAAAGCCTCTTAGCCAGGATTATTTATTTTAAATTATTTTGTTTCAGCATTATATATATATTTCTTTATATATTTATATATATTCCTATATAAACGAATAGTGAACTGAACATTCATTTTGTATAAAATATTTGTCAATTCGTCGACTAAAATTTAAAACATTCCATGACATTGCTTGATTTCTTCATTTTTGTTTTTTAGGTCTTGGCATTTTAATAAATAAAACTGGTAGCAATTTTTCCCATATCGTTGATTCCGCCGTAATGTTGTAGTTTTCAGCATGAAGAGATGCTAGAACTACTTAAGAGTTTTTAGTGCCTTAACGGGCATTATGTCCTCGGCAACACAACGGGCTAATATTTCACCCAATGATTCATTTTTGGCAACGTATTTTGGTAAGTTTCATTTGGATCACATTAATATCAAGCATGTATACTTATAAAACGTGATTAATAAGTCGTGACATGGAAGAACCTTTGTAACTTATCATTTAAGGGCACTTCAAGAACCTAACTTTGTCTTTTTAATCACGTTCGAAAAAGATCTAGAGATAACTTTTATATAAAAATATATTTAATATTTAGAATACTCTTGCACAAATTACTATTTACTTTTTAACTGCACATTAGCGATTTGTATTTACAGTGTTCATAATGTTTTTTGACCTTTGTTACATTTTGTTTTGACATTTTTCATAAAAAGTTTAAGTTCGGCCAATATTTAATTAGAAAATACTTAAATTACGGCTACATCTACAACAAGAGTAAGGAAAATGTATATAAATTCCACATTACTCAAATAACCGGTTTATTATACCAAAATAACCGGTTTATTCGATATTCGAAAAATAGGCATTTTAAAATAACCGACTTGGGCAAAGCTAAAATAATCGGTTAAAACCGGTCGAATAATAACTGTTCGATCTGCCTACTGTTTGAACAAAATTTTGTAAATTTGAAAAATTTCGAAATACTAATTTAAAAAATCAAAGAAACCGAATTTTCATTTAATACCGAAACTCTCGGTATTTTCGGGAAAAGCATTCCTCATTTGGCATCCCTAGTCACAAAAAAATTTCTCTAAATGTTTTTATTTGGAAACATCTCATAGTGACTGACAATGTTATTAAATATTTATGTATATAAAAATTTTTTAATATTCTATCTAAAACAAATAAAATTATTTGAAAAAGTCTTTCTATAAAACTAAAAAAATCCCAAGTCAAGAAAAAAAGGATAATTTTAAGCATTTGAAAACGGTTTGTTATTTAAAAATGTCAAAAATAAATTTTATAGACGTTATAAGGTCAAAAACAAGTATAAATTTTAAAGTAAAGTTACAAATCAACAGCAAACTACCGTAAAGATAAACTTTAACATTTCTTTGTCTTTTTTTTTCTTTTTGTTTTTTTTTTGCAATAAATAGTAAAAACAATGGCAACAAAGAAGTATAAACTGTATAATTTTAAAACAATTTAAGTTTAACTAAAAACAAAAGTTATAGAAAAAAAATTTCTGGTTTTGCAACATCGTCAAGTACGAAATAATTTAATTTGTTTACAATTTTAATAAGATTTTTATAAATAAAAAAAAAACAATTATAAAAAAATATAATAAATAAAAACAAAAAAAAATAGTAAATAAAAAAAAAATAAAACGAAAAAAAGTCAATCCTTCGAGCCGGATTTGAACCAGCGACCTATGGATTTCTACACATTACAATGTTTTATGCACTACAGTCCACCGCTCTACCAACTGAGCTATCGAAGGTAATGCTAGTAGTGTGGCAAAAACCATTCAATTGTGGGAAATTGATGTACAGAACTATGCATAAGTTTGTGTTGGTGTGTTTTGCTGTTGTATTCTCATATCAATTTAAACGATCTCTAGTGTTGTAAAGCGTTTATATTAAGACAGAGTTGTATAAAATTGTTTAAAATAAATAGCCGTGAGAAAGAATAGTGTCGATTTGAAAAAATCTTTAGAACTAGTTTTTACAAAAAAATTAAAAAAGAAAAACAATTTTTTATATGGAGCATTGATATTTTGTAAAGTAATTTTTGATAATAAAAAACATTCTTAAGTTTTTCTTAAATTTAAAAAAAGACTTCTAGTGCAAAAGTAGTCGAAATAGGAATCAATTTAAAGTCTTTCCCACAATAATCAATAGAAATCATTTTGTGTGGTTTTTTTTATTAATAGAAACTTTTGTTTTGCAAACTGAAATTATCGTGCCTAATGTATCTGCTTAAATGAGAAAACAGAATTGAGTCTTCAACTTCAGGCAAAACTTCTTAAGCCCATATTTAACACATCGACCATAACTGCAAATTTTCTCTAATTTCTTTCGTTTTCTTTTGTTCTTTTTTTTCTTCTTTGATTACAAAATGTATGAAATTGAACGAAAGTATGGTAGCATTATTGGGAGAATAATTGTCTCTATGTGAGAGCATGAGAAAAAATGTTTTCAAAATAAAATTGATTTTATTTCTCGACCGCATTCTCTGGCATAATTTTATGTCAAAGTGTATGGAAATCATCGTTCAGCCCCAGTTCTGTTTCATCATTTAAGGC
The DNA here is from genome assembly GCA_943735925.1 of Pollenia amentaria. NCBI lineage: Eukaryota > Metazoa > Arthropoda > Insecta > Diptera > Polleniidae > Pollenia > Pollenia amentaria. The sequence continues at coordinate 126,095,752 of OX031008.1, forward strand.
TGAGTTAGGTGAACGTTGCTGTACCCGTATCTTACTGTAACGGACTGCCTGCACGTAAAGCAGGACATCACTGCTTTACAACTATCACGTAACGACGGCATGATATTCTAATTTATAAAAATTGAGACGTTCCGTCAATATGACATTTAAATTCGGTAAGCATTTACATTGTAAGCAAATAACAAAACGGACCAGACGTTTCGTTAGGGGACGTGGACGTTCGGCTAACTCTACCTTTAGGCTTGGCTTTAAATGTGTTCGATTCATTAACATTGGTCTTAAAATCCCCTTACCGCAAATTTGTTTTATATCTATACAATTCTAAATAATCCTATGAATTTTCTTGGAAAAGTATTGTAAAAAAATTTAAATTAAATTCGTATCAAATTCTAAAAAATTCTCTTAAATAATAATATGGAAATAAGAAAAAACATATTTGCTAGAAGCTATCAACTTACCTTAAATTTTATATTTTTACGATTTCCAAAAAAGAAAGGAACCCCAAGATGCGTTCTACGAAAAAATAAATAAGGAAAAAATATCTATTTACTTTTGAATTCTTCAAATTATTCTTAAGCTTAAATTAATTTTTTTTTAAATGGAAATGCACCACTAGTTTAAAAAAAAAGTTAACAATTTAAAACCGTAAACCTTTTCTTGTAAATTATGGAATGTTTGTTGTTGGTTTTTTTTAAATGGAAATGCACCACTTGTTTAAAAAAAAGTTTACAATTTAAAACCGTAAAGACTTTCATGTAAATTATGGAATGTTTGTTGTTGGTTTTATATGTAAGTTCTGAGTTTTTTTAAAAAAAGTTAACTAAATTAATGACGGCAAACTTAAAATAAAAAATTTGCTCAACTTAAGTTCCTTAAATTTTTCATTAAATTATTTTTATGAAGAAAGGAACTTTTGCAACATGAAATTAATTAAAAGTTATTGTTAATTTTTCATTCTTGACTGAGCTGGGAATTGAACCCAGGTTTTCACGGGCAGGTTGCCCTGACATGTTTCAATTGTAACCACAAAATCTCTTCAGATGGGTTTGCCGTTTAACACTCGCGGCAATCAAAGGCAGCTGGCAGTCAATAGCCAAACATCAAATATTTAAATTGGTAAATCGAAATTTGTTTTTTAAATGATTATCTATTTTAATTGATATATATTCAATATTCAAATATTCAATATTTTATTCACGTTTAAGTTCATTAAATTTAAATTTTCATTAATTTCATGTTGCAAAAATGACTTTCTTCATAAAAATAATTTAATGAAAAATTAAACTTAATGAACTTAAACCTGAACCTTACCACCCCACCGGTCAATAACGTTTCATTAAAAAAAAAATTAACACAAAATTTTGAACCGTTCTACAGAGTACTACACAGAGGTGTCACGAGAATAGCTGCCAGATATAATTGATCAAAAATTGAATTGTTATTTTTAGTTTCCGTTCTGCCTGGTTTTTAAATAAAAATAAAAATTTTTATTATCAAAGTTGTTTTTGGGAATACTATTATTTATTAAAAGATTTTGTTTGTTGTGCTTAATTCCCTTTTTAAATAATTGTTAAAAAATACTGAAATTTATTGTTGGAGGATAAGCTGTTCCTATGCGCATTTCACTGGTTGCTTAGGCCAGATCATCAGGAAACGTTTTCCTAAATAATTTTAGAAAAGCCAAAGCTATCAGCAGACAAGACTACAGAGGGAATGAGAATTACCTACAAACACTCAAAAAAAAAACAAAGGAATATCAAACACCTATTAAACGCCAAAATACTGCTAAGGTGCTTTAGTCTGGGTTCACTCTATGAAAGTTTTCTTTCAGAAAGTCTGAGTTTATTGGTAAGAGGGGAGAGAAGAAAAGCATGTTCTGTTCCCCTCTTACCAATTAACTCAGAGTTCTGAAAAAAAACTTTCATGCCATTAACCCAGACTAAAGAGAGTGGTTGTAAACTGGATGTAATAAAACCGTACTAACTGATCAAAAAGAACTCTTAAAAATATGCATCGTGCTAAAAAAAATCGTAATTTTTATGATGAACAGCTAAGGCATGAAAGTTATTGGTAACCAAATTAATAGAAATATCTAAGAAGCTAAAATAAAATGTGAAATTATATTAAAAACATTGGTAAAGTCGTTAAATCTGACAGCCGTGGTCGCTAGACGGAAGATATTGCATTTTTTAAGTATCTTTCTTCGAAAGCTGCCCTTTTTGCTCTCTGTGCACTATCTTTTATGCCCCAATACAATGAACACAAATTTATTTATGTAATTGAGATTTATTTGCAAAACTGTTGTAAATAATTTTAAAGTAAGTAAATAACATTATAAAACAAGATCGTGAATAGAAAGTGGAATTTTTGTTCCAATGAAATTTTTATTCCTCTCGAAGGGAAAAATGCTATCGTGAAACTCCAGTGAACAATTTTTCGCGCCATCAGTTCTCAGTGAATGTTAAAAAGAAGAAAGATACAAAAACATTAAAAATCAAAGAAATTTTTGTTTAAACACGTACGTATATTTTAAAAAAAAGTTAAAAAAACAAAGTAAAATATATTGTATTACAGTGATAGTTTGATTGCAATATTAGTTTATTGCACATTTATGTATGTAGTAAAATAATTTCTAAAATTCTGCCACCACGTCTTTGGAAAGCTTCACAAATCTTCTGGCAATCGGCCTGTTGTTTGGATTTTGTTGAGCAACATACATATAAGTTTGTGCCTTTTTAACGGATATTGACCTTAAAATTTATTTTGGAAACTATAATATTCGAAATATGACAAGAATTTCTTACATGAATATTTTGTCCCCCAGCAAAAATGAAGTGAGAACTTTAAAGGGAAAACTGAAAAAATTACGAGGGAAACAATTTTCCACGATAAGGGGAATTTTTTCCCGCGAACATTTTTTCACGTTATTATTCTCCTTTGAATTAATTTTTTTCATGGGAGTTGTTCATGATCGCAAATACGTGAAAAAGGGAAAAATTATTCACGATAGCGGTGAATATAACTACATTTTTTGCAGAAATCGAAAAGTTTGGTGAACTAATTCTTTTGTTTAACGTGGTTTGAGTTTTGTTATTTTGGCTTCGATCATGCAATTTGTGTTGATTGTAGCGGCCTATTTTTATACATTGCCACTTCACTACCAAAAAACGCTTACTGTTTTTTACTTCGAAAGCTGTCTTCGCAACTGATTTGGACCTTTTTCATGCGTCACTTTTTCCAGCTCTGTATAGTACTCTGTGACCGTCCTTTACAAATTAATTTAATTTTTAAGCTAAGAATGGTAAAACCTATTTATTTTTTGTGCATTTTTTAAGCTGTTCATTCTTAATGAACCGGTTCAGTTTTCAATCTGTTCTCAAAAAACCGCTTGACTTTTTAATCGATTCTATTTTTCTAGCTGTTAAAATTAACCGGATAATTTCTCAAGAAATTCTTAATTAACAGGTTTATTTCACAAGCTATAAACAGACGTTTTCATTTATCAAGCTTGGTTCATTTCTCAAAATATTCTTATGAATCGGTTTATTACCGAAAATATTCTAAATGAACCAGTTCATTTATTATGCCATTTTTTTTCAAGCTATTCTAAACAATGGTTAATTTTTTTTAATGCATTCTTATTTAACCATTTAATTTTTCGCTCTTTTCTAAGTAAACCGTTTTATTTTACAAGTTATTCTAAATAAATCGGTTAATTTATAAAGCTTTTAAAACTTAACCTTGTAATTTTTTAAGCTAGTCTTAATGAACCGCTTAATTTTCCAAGCCTTTTCAATTAACCCGGTTTATTTTTATTTTTAACACGATTTTTAGAGCTATTCTTAGTGAACCGTTAATTTTTCAAGATATTTAAAAAAAATGTGGTTTAATTTGTTAAAAGAACCGGTTCATTTTGCAGCCTAAACTCAACGAATTTAAAGTTAATTTTTTAAGCTATTTCTAGTTTAACACTTTGCTTTAGACACTATTTTTTAAGCATTTTTTCAGATTTGGTTTCACATACCGTTCAAATTAACCGGTTTGGAATTTTTTATTTTATGAAAATCTGATAATGAACGGTTTAAAAATTGTGCTTCTCAATGGCAAACAAAGTTTTCGCTTTATTATATCTTTCAAGAGTTTTTCAAGTCAGAATATTTAATCTAATCGCTGTTGACAACTATTCACCACTAAAATGGCTATATTTGTAGTAGAAAATGGCTTAACAAGATTTTATTAAAAAAAAACGCATCAATAACTCTTATTCTGTATTTTGATTACGTTCCCGCGTTCAGTAACGCATCAATCAAAAACGGTATATTCCAACAAAAAACTGAATCGAAAAAAAAGAAGAAGACAATATATGCAGTTTTGCTAGTGCTGGTTCACACTCTCCAAGTTTTAGCCTTCAAGTCTTTAGCTTTTGAGAGAAGGGAAAGTGAATGACATTTCTATTCATCTCTCTCTCTCCTAAAAACTCAAGACTTGACGACTTAATGATGAAACAGAATTGAGTCTGCAACTTCAGGCAAAAATTTTTAAGCCCATAATTAAAACGTCGACCGTAACTGCAATTTTCTCTCATTTCTTTCGTTTTCTTTTGTTCTTTTTTTCTTTGTTTACAAAATTTATGAAATTGACGAAAGTATGGTAGAATAATTGGGAGAATAATTGTCTCTATGTGAGAGCATGAGAAAAAACGTCTTCAAAATAAAATTGATTTTATTTCTCGACCGCATTCTCTGGCATAATTTTATGCCAAACTTTATGGAAAACAACGTTCAGCCCCAGTTCTGTTTCATCATTTAAACTTGAAGAGTGTGCACCCGAACCTATGAAACGTCTGAAATCGGACCAGATAAAATAAGTTATTTTGTAAACATTTAAATAAAAAGTTACAGTTAGAGGAAATAAACAGTATACAAAAAATGAAATAAACAAAAATTAGAGGGAAACAATTAATTTTCGTACTGTTTAGGTGCTTTTGTTTTTGAGCTGCAATAACGCAGAATACCAACGTTACCAAACGGAGAAAATTGCTATCCAAATCGAAACAAAGAATTAGGGTGAATATTAATAAAAATAAACTTACAAAATTTAATTATTACACTGAAATTGTACATCAGAGATTATAATCTTTGTATTAATTACATTAAATACAATTTTAGTAACAATAACATAAACATAAGAAAAGTCTTTGAATAACGAAAAACTTAAGTTGCTCAGGCCAACAAACCCATGGATCAAGCATACTTCCCTAAATGTTTGAGCTGCCTTGAAAACAAATCTTTACTCAGAAATATTTTCGTTTGAGCAATGTTTTCGTCATATTCGAGACGTTATAACTGCGCGAATTAATATTTATTAATAAAATCTGATATGTCGTTTGGAATTCCTACCAATGTCCTTTCAAAAAAAAATTTTAACATTTGTAATATCTTATTCCTACTTTGAACATGTATCTTTTTTATTATTTTTTTTTTAATCACAAAAAATATATTAAAAATAGAATCTGAGAATTATTTCTTTTCATAAGCTACTTTATTATATTCAAAATTTTTTATTTTTCGAATTTATTCTATGAGCTAAATTTCAGTCATGTATTTTATAAAGCTTTTTTGTAATAGTTGTATTCCTTAAATTTTTAGGAATGACTTTATACACTACCAGACTATTATCTTGTATCTTCCAGTTACATTTTACCTTAGCTTTATAAAATACATGACTGAAATTTAGCTCATAGAATAATTTCGAAAAATAAAAAATGTTGAATATATTAAAAAATATAGTAATAAAAAAAATTAGAATAAAAAAATAACATACCCATATACAAAATTTAAAAAATTAAGTCAAAACTATAATAAAAAAATCACAAATAAATTAAAAAAACAAATGGCGAAAACCATAAATATAGCGAAAAATCGGATCTTTTAGACTTCAGGTTAAGATATCTCAGAGACTTATAAGTTTTGATAAGCAAAAATACATTCGCCCAGTTCTAACGCCTCGAACATGGCGAAAAACAGGGTTTTTTAAACTTAAATCGAAGATATCGCGAAAACCTGATGGAGATATTCTGTGAACACATACAGATCCGGCTTCAGCGCAACTCAAATCGTTAGAAAAGTGTACAATAGTCCCAGGATTTCGACTTTTTCCATTTAAGTTAAAAACTTAAGAAAAGATCAACGTTACAACGCAACTAATACCGCATTTATAAAATTTGTTATTCTTAAAGTTTTAAAAAGCAAAATTTATTTTCTTAATCGACAAACGAGATAAAAATAAAAATGGATATATTGGCAACACTGGTTCTAACAAATGCTTTGGCACGTTAGTGTGTGTTTGTGTAAGTTTGTCTTATGGTTTTCTGTTCTTAATACTCAACTGCACTTGTAGTAACTTTTTAATAAATCTTAATCAATTTAGAAAAATTTTTCACAACAAAAGATGATTTGAAAATATTCAAATTATTCTCAAAAACTTATAAAAGACGCGAATACAGCGAGAACAATGAACGAAACAATGAGTATAAAAAGGTTTAAATAGTAAAATTAAGCAGACTTTTTTGTTCGATGTTGTGTTTAGAGTCGTATTTCATACCCAGACACCAGATTGCCAGATCTACTTTGTCATCCACGTGTAACGCAAATCAAAATGCAAATAGAAATAAAAGTTAAACAAAAGAATCGCGCCCAAGTCAAGCAAAAGGATGACAAGAACAAATTTAATACAATAATTTATGACCGTTTTTACTTTAAACTTTGCAACAAATTTTCCACGATTTGTTTGGGAAAATAATCAGAATTGATTAATGATTTTGAAAAGCAGGCAAATAGACACCATCTTTTCAAGCGTACAATTCTTTGTTTCAGAGAGTTGTTTGTATTTAAATTAATTTCTTGTGTCATTAATAAAGAATGTTTTTTTTTTTTTTTTGTAATTTTAATAGCAAAAGGAAATTTGCAGCTTCATTTAAGGCGGTTAAAAATTCCTTCCAGTGGCTAATTTTTGGGTTTTAAATGCTTAAATGAAGACAAAGAATTAATTAGCTTTGTAACATAAAACTTAAGGAATTATTTAGAGATTTCGTAAAATTCAAACCGTAACCGATTTTTTTGAAAATAAAACATTAGAAGATTGAAATGATTCATTAAAAATGGAATAAAAGCGGAACTGGTTAATGGAGAATTAAACAAAAGCTGAACCGATTTATTAAAAATTGTTTACAAGCTGAACTATTTAATTTAGAGTGGAATAAAACCAAACCGATTCATTAAAAATGGAAAATGGCCTTTTTCATTGCAAATGGAATGAAATTCCATCTTTTACTAACTTTAATTACGCTCAAAACTGAACCGATTTATTGATGTCGGTTTATTACTACCCGATTAACTGATCGCTTAATTAAAGATTGGCTATTTTCGATTAACGATTAAGCAGGTTAATTTCCGTCGATTAACCGATGTTACAAAATTTTTAATGTGCTTAGAGAAACAAACAAGGAAGGTGTTCAATGATTTTCATTTTAAATACAAATGTTAGTGTTTGCTGTCAACAGTTTTTTGTTTTACGTACTTTTTATATGTATGTGTTTAGTTATTTGTTTCTTCAAATATTAATATTTTAAAAGAATTTCCCGAAAGAATAAAAAGTGTTAAACATTTTAAACAATAAAACAGTGCCCATGTTCTGTAACTCCCGCGGCGAGAAATTTTTCGATTGAAATGTGAGAAATGAAACCAAAATGCCATAAATTGGAACAATTTATTGCTGTTTTTCTCAATTAACTGCGTCTGTAACATTGTTGGCGAATAATAACTGTCACGTAAGGAAATTTCTCGCCAATATATTGAAAAAGTGTGTCTATAAAATTTTTGTGAGAAAGTTCCCGCTTTGAACTGTCAAATAAACTCACTCGTAAAAACGGGATGAGAAAAATTTTAAACACTAAAAAATAAATTAAAAATGCAAAATGCAATAAACATTAACTTTTAAGAGATAAGTATTATGTTCTTGACAGATTTTTTCATTGTTTAATTATTTTGCTTTTAACATTTTTTAAAAATATACGAATGTTTTCAAAGCAATTTGTTCATCAACAAACATTAAAGTCGCACTTTGCATTTTTTGGTATAGCCGACTGTTGTTTTTTCGCCGCCGTCGTTGAAAATTTTTCAGTTTTGGTCGCCGGCAACGGTATGTTTGACTAGCATTTTCTAATCGGCGTCGAGTGGAATATTATGACATTTATAACGTAACGACGTAATCTCTTTTGATAGTTTTCAACATGACACACTTTTTTCTCACTTTTCGAGAAACGATGGAATATTTTGTTTCACATGTTTTCGATGCGAGATGTTCTCACCAAAGTTACAGAACATGCGTAACAGGACTCTATTGGCTTAATGGAATATTTAATTTATTTAGAAAGATCCAGGAGAAGGACTAAGAAATTAGATATGCTGTCTTATGGGTTGCTTTTGATTTCTCCAACATCAACGATAAATGAAAGAATTTTTACAAGTCAAGTTTTATTAAAACTAAAGAAAATAATCGCTTAAATCATTAACAATTAAAGCAAATTATTTGTCTAAAAGATTATTTTATAAGATATCCTAAAACTATTGAAATTACTAATAAAATAATCTCACATTTTATTTTTTAGTTAAAACATAATACATATGTATGTATTAATTAAAAAATATGTATTAAATGTTAAAGAATTATTTTTTTTTTGCTCGTTTTGGTTCAAGAATTGTTATGTTTTTGTTTTTTTTTTTTTTACTAAAAAACTCCAAATCATAAATAATTTATGCATTTTTATTTATTGAAATTACTTAATTTAAACTTTATTAATCGGTTAATCGATCAATTACAAAACTAACCGATTATTACCAGATTTTACCAAAACCTCGGTTAATTAATCGAGCGATTAACCGAATAAAGCAAAAGACCGATTAAATACCCAACCTAGTGTTTACGCAGTCAGTTGCAAGTTTATTTTTCAAATGTTCTTGAAGTGAAAACATCTTATGAAAAAAGCTTAACTTTTGGATTTAAAAAACATTATCATGTTAACGATATCACGAAATTAATTTAATAATTTCTTCTTTATTTTATTTTTGGTCCATCTTGATCAAAAAAATTATGTTTATTTTTAAAATATGTAAAACCAGTATTGCCGTAGTTACCGAGATCATATAATTTCTGAGAAAATATTTTGATTAACAATTTTTTTTAAATGTTTACAATTTATGTTTAAAGGCCCAACCATAATGTGCTTAAGTTGGCTTCAGCAAAAGTGCGAATATATGTAAATCATATGAGCAAACCATATTGAACTTAAGGAAACGTTTTGTTAAGTTTTATGATATTGTCATTTGCTTAAGCAAAGTTCGAAACTGATCGCACATTCCGTACGGAATCAAATGTTTTTTTATTTTGTTTTTTTAAATACATATGAGAGACTTTTTATAAATTTTTGACAGTAGGTTAAGGAAGACTATGCATATTATGGTTGGGCCTTAAAAATACCGTGAAGATGTGTTGCTGTATAGTAGTGTGTTTGTTTTGTTCTTTATTCCTTAAAATATGTAGACAGAAAATCAGTTATAAACATAATTTTTATTTTATCAGTTGAGTTGTAATTAATACAACTGGTTGTGATGAGTTGTAATTTTTTGATGTTTTTGTTCGCCGCAATATAGCAAAGTTGTAAGCCATAATACAAAAATTAAGAAATTACAACTCAACTGAGTTGAGTTGTGAACCGTAATAGAGGCCTACAAGTCATCACAACCAGTTGTTTTAATTACAACCAAGGACCGGAAAACGTTTTTTTTATGTTTTTAAAAAAAATATTTATCATTGGTGTTCGAAAAATATTTAAAGTTGTACAATAACCAAAAATAGATACAAATATTTTGTTTGATATTGTTTCTTTTTTAATTTCAAAATAATAAAGTTCTTAAAAAAAACGTTTTTGAGAAAAATATTTTTTGTACAAAAAATTACGAACCGAAAACTTAATTTTTTTTTTAAAAATTTAAAAATCATGCGTACAAAATAATTTTTTTTTCATCAGTTTAAAAAAATAAAAGCAAACACAAAAAAAGATATTTATTTTTTCAGTACAATATTATTTTGTACATGAAAAAAAAGAACCGAAAACTTAAAATTGAATTTTTTTAATTGACAAAATTTAAACTCATACGTACAAAATTATAGTAAAAAATATAAAGCTAATAAATAATAAGTAGCTACAACATGATAAAGATTATCCTAGAACTAAATAGTAATCTTATCAATTACCTTGATGTTGAGTTTGAGCAACAATAAATTTTCTACATGCTCAGAACTTAAATTCCTTCTATTTTTGGTCATAATAATTGGCAAGGCACTGAAGGCTGTCTCCTGTGTTGCGAGTACAGCTAAAGGTGCCCGTAGACGACATGTTTTTTACATCTGACTTGTCAAGTTTTCAAGTCACATGTAATTGTGAATGTCTGTCAAAATTGCTGTTTTACATAAGCTTTATAATATTTGGTCACACACGTACATGTAATTTGCTTCTGACATTGTCTATGTTTTTTCTCTGTAGTTATGGAGTAAACCAAAGTAGTTCTTGGTTTCAAAATAGCGTGCTACCGCCACAAAAATTTTTATTTGCGCCGTAAAAAAGTTCAGCCATCTAAACATTTTTTTTCTTTAAATGCCAATATACCAATTTAGGATATTATAATGATACGTTTTTATTTATATATGTACATAATTTCTATTCAATGGTGAAATGATCATACATATATCGGTATTGTAAAATATTAACTTAAGCCGGCTAATTATTCCGTCAACAATGCACCGCCGCTGCGGTTTTTTCCCGGCATAGATTTCTGACACAGCTGATGTCAGATGGTTTGTCAGAAGAAAATAGAGCACGCTCTAATTGAAATTTTGTCAGATGACTTTGCGTCTGACTTGTACAGATGCAATGTTTTAAAGGTAACACACGACATGTATGTATTTTACAGTGGGAAATTTGACAAGTCAGATGTAAAAAACATGTCGTCTACGGGCACCTTAATGCAACAGCAGCTAGTTTTGATAATTAAGAATCTTTAAGGATTTTTTGCATTTGCAATTTTAAACACAATTTTATATTATAATTTTAATTAAAATTCTCAATTTTAACTTCAAATTGAGTTTTTATTGTTAGTTTCTAAAAACAAAAAAAAATATTTTTCTCAAAAACGTTTTTTAAGAACTTTATTATTTTGAACTTTGAAGAACAAAAAACACAAAATAATTTTTTTTTTTTTGTACAGTTGAAAACATGTTTTGAACACCAATGATAAATATTTTTCAAAAAAAAAAAAAAAAAATTTTTTTGTGTATTTTTCAAATTTTTGTTTTTTTGTTTCTTTTCATGTACAAAACACATATTGTACTTTAAAAATAAATATCTTTTTTGTATTTCCTTTTTTTTTTTAACTGATAGAAAAAAAAATTTATTTTGTACGCATGAGTTTTGAATTTTTCAAATGAAAAACTTAAATTTTAAGTTTTCGGTTCTTAATTTCTGATGCCTGATTACAACTCAACTGATCTGAGTTATGAACCGTAATAGCGGCCTAAATGTCTGGAGAATAGCCACATTCCCATCATCAGAATTTTTCACCACTGCGGCGGATTTTAGTTTATAGTCAAACATCAATCCTTTAATCAATGGTATTGGTGGATCGAAATTTGCTGTAATTGATTATCAATTTTAAATTTTATTTACATGTTTATTCCTCATTTCTGTTTTTTTCGTAATTTTTGTCCGGAAAACTTTACCGATTTATTTGATTTGCCCACAGAACTAGACCGGCTTAATTAAAACGGACAGGTTATTAAAACACTTCTCCTTAAATACTTACCCCCATATTCATAAAAAATATTTTTGATTAATAAAAGGTTTATTAAACAAATTTTCATAGAAAATTCGTTTCATAAACCTGCAATAAACCTAAAATATTTTTATGAATATGGGGGTTAAATTTTCTAGTTTTTATTTCACACAGATTAAGAAGTTTGTGTACATTCTCAAAATAACTAAAATAACTGGACTTCTGTCAAAAGAAAATTTTCAGTATCAATACCGATATTGAATATAAAACTGTATTTAAGCGGTATCACTATCAATACCGGTATCGATTGCCAGCCTTGGATATTTTTGTTCCAAAATTCTTTCTGCCTTAAAAAAGTTATTTTCGAATTGTTCTCATAAATCTTTATTTAAGTGTACAAAACATCCTTAATAGCTAATTTCCTTAAGTTGGCCTTTTGTCCTCAGCCATCCATGTCCAGCACTTCATTATGTACGCCCCATTTCCATAATATTCAATATTTTTTCACATCATTCGTGTGTTTATTCCCAAAATTCTCCAGTTACTTTAGAATATTTCGCAAAAAAAATGCTGTCTGATGATGGCAGAATAAAACCTTCTGCTTTTTTCTATTCCTGCTTGTAAATACTCCTATTTCAAAAAAAAAAAAAAAAAAAAATTAACATCTATATGCTTCTATTTCAAAGGGATTTATGTTGGTTCCTTCTTTGACTTTGGTTTAGAATGAACATGAACATTTTAATATCAATAATATTCGAATTTATAACGCCGAAGATACGTCCTGCGGAGTACTCAAAATCAATAATTTCTCTATATGATATATTGACAAAATATTGGGAGCAAATTGGATGATAGAGTTTCGCAGAAAAGGAAAACCCTTAAATATGTTATTTGCAATGGATTTGTTAAGAAGATTTGCAACTTTTTATTTTACAAATTCTGCGAAATTTTGGTTAAAATACAGGGTAGCGCAAAAGTTGTCACCTAAAGTCGTTTGACTGGAATTTTTTTAAAAAATTAAAAACTTTAGTTTTGCTTTAGATTGTGTTTATTTGATGTTAAATTTTTGTTTTCATTAAGAAAAAAAAAAATGATATCAGCCAGGTGGCCGCTGCCAGAAGTGATGACCATAAGGGCCATAATTTTGGTGAATGCCCATATTCCTGACGGCCATTCTCCCTGGAGACTTCAAGACATAGAGAAGAAATCCCACAAAAAATGTCTAAAGCAGTTAAATCTGGCGAATTTGCCAGCTTGTGCAAATCATCAAAATAAGAGATTAGGCGACCCGGAAATGCAGCCCTTGGAAAATCGAAACAATTATTCCCCGTTCCTAAGGAGTATAGCGCTCTAATTCTTATTGGCCATTATTTTGTATCAGTTTAATTCACAAAGGTTAAAGCAGAACTGACATTTACCGCCATTTGCAAAAGTTATAGCATCTTCCGATCGAGTGATGACTTTGTGGCAGTTTTGCAGATTAAAATTTGTTTTCTTTCTTATTTTCTCAAAAAACTAGTAGTAAAATATTTTTGTATCCAATAATCAAAATGATCACCTGGAAGGTTTACAAGCGATATTTGGCAAAATAAACAATTTTTTTAAATTCAAACAATATCTTATATTTTGTTACCTCTAAACGATTAAATTATTTTCCTGTGAAAAATATTTAAGAAGAAATATTCTAATTGCTTGCTGGGTTGTTAAATATTTGAAAATATGTATGTGTATGAATATCAACATATGTATGTACATACACATGTTTGTGTGTATTTAATGTTACCACCAGCAAAATTTAAAATTACACTTGAGATGACCCAAAATTACCCAATTTAAATGAAATAACACCTGATATCAAATTAACGTTTAATTTAAAAAAAAAACTTACAAAAAATAACAAATTATAAAGTATTTTGCAGAGTGTTCCCTTGTAAGGTCCCATGGGCAAATATGGGCTTATTAAAACAAAATTATGTTATGAGATTAAGACCAATAATATAAGAATTCTTAACGTCGAATATTATCAACTAAATCTATTTGAGATTTTTTCGTCTTAAAGTGATTTAAGGTAGGGGGTTTATATATGACCTACGTTACTAAGTCTAACAGCACAAAATTTTGCCATAACAAAGTAGCTTTTTTTATCAATACATACAAATATTTAAAAGGCAGCTCTGGCATTATAGGTTATTTTCATGGGGTAGTATTTGTATTGGAGCCATGGTCAAATATGGACTGATTCCAACTTTAATTTCAACAATAATAATTAAGGATGAAATAAAATATATTTGGGAAACATTTTGTCCAAATACCAACATTAAGATGATTTATGGGCACATGGGGGCTATGTGAAATTATGCACCGATTTCAAAATTTAAAAAAAAAACTTATGAAACAAATTTCATAAAATTATCTTAAAAATTGCAACCTGTTCTTTGCGCAGAAGATCTACATGGACAGACAACCAGCCAGCAGAACGGACGATTCAGGTACTGATTCTTAGTCGATCGGTGTTCTACAACAAATATTTGTATGTGTTTCACACATCAGCATAAAATCATTTCTCTTTCTACATGGGTTTTTTTGGTATAAATATTATATTATTTTCTTTAAAATTAAAGAATTTCAAATTACACCTGATCTACACCTCGAAGAAATTATCCACGCTCTACACACGAGAGTAAAAATTACACCAAATTCGGGTAATTACCCACAAAGTGGCAACACTGATTTTATGTTAACCAAATTTCAAATAGAGATTATAATGAATTGAGTTGTATAAAGCTCCTTGTGTGTGATTACATTTCCTTAAGGACCTAAACCTTCTGTAAGACTTACACAAACGAAAGACAGCTAAAAAACAAAAGTAAATAAACATATTCCTTTTCTGGAATTTTGGACTAATTTCCTTAAGAATAAATTTATATCCGGCAATTGCATAGAAACAGACAGACAGAAATTCAGTTAGAACATACGAGTATTGAGCTGCAGGATTAGAAAAGTTAGTAAAATTTGGTAACTTTTAAAATGGTACCAAAGGGAGATAAAACTTTTAAATAATATTATTTAATAAGACTTTCTGAGAACTTTGAAAAAATGAGATCACACTTAAAACTAATTATTTTCATATTAACTGTAAAATAAAAGCATTGATGTCCAAAAATGTTTTGCAGCTGTATTGGTGTGAGAATTTTAAAGTACAGTGGCACGAAAAAATAAGCGCAAAGATTTTTATTAACATTAAGTCACAAGAAATAGTTTTGATTGTAAAAATTTTAATAAAATTTAAATTAATTTTCTATTTTTTAAATTGAATTTTAAAAGTTTTTAAAAACAAAATGTCTTGAAAATGTTCCCATCAAGGCGAATTCGTTACAGGTGAACTTAACAGCCCTGCTGATTTTTTTAGCTTTTCAATTGAAGCACAGCCGCGAATAAGGTTTTAAGTTAAAAAAAAAATAATTATTTTTCAGGAGACCAAAAGAACGATTTTAACAGGCAGGATTATTTATTTTTTAATTTTTTTTAGATTATTAATTATAATGATAATAAAAACTTTTATGCAAAAGGCTTTTAAAACGTTATTCCACGTTGCAAAACTATTTCTTTTGTACCATTTTGTTATCATTTTGTAACTTACAACGTTCTTTCACTGGCAGTTAGTCAGTATCGCACTTTGACGGCGTTAAAGTGCATAAGTTTGGGTGACGTATTATTTAAACAGTGTAAGAGAGTAACTTTAACGGTTATCTGTAAAAAAAAACTGTTCTGTAAAAATTGGCTTTTGCATCGTTATTCGCGGCAGTGCTTCAATTGATGGATATCAAAATTTTGTTTAATATATTTGTTTCTGTTATTGGCATTGCACAATGAGTTTAAAAAAACATATTGCTTGTGGTTTTTGTATGAGTTGTACTTGTTGAAGTACAGAGATTACTTGTAATGAATTCGCTTGGTTTCCATTTTATCAAGTAGAAAAAAAGAAAATTCAGTGTGAGAATGTTTGAAAATTAAAGGTAAAAATTGTATCTAAGAAAATTTAAAAAAAAATCTTCTAAATTTATGCTTTTATAACAGTTTCGTAAAAGCAATATTGAAGGGACTTTGTATTATTAGCGCTTGGGTATTGAAACATTTCGCAAGGTATTTCGTGGATGAACTATACCGGCAGCCAAATTAAATAGAATACATTCTATGTTACTGTCTTACACTGCGGCCACACGATCAACTTTTTGTTGATAGTCTTTTACATATACTGTTTGTCAAAATTTACATAAATTGAATGCTGTGACGTAGGCTGCACGCAATTTTTTCCAATTTACTTTCAAGATGTCATCAAGAAAACAATTTATACTGACAAGCGAACAATTTGCTCACTCAACTTCTAATCAGCTGTTAAATTGAACGAAAAATTGCCAAACAAATGGATAGTTAAAATTGAGAACAATCTCGTGGTCAATTAAAAAAGTATGAGTGTGTTACAGTGTTGCCACTTTGCGGGCAATTACCCGAATTTGGTATAATTTTTACTATCGTGGGAAGAGCGTGGGTAATTGGTTGCAGGTGTAGATCAGGTGTAATTTGAAATTCTTTCGTTTTAAAATAAAAAATGTAAATCTTTAATATTAGAAAAAAATATATACCATTTAAAATATTGTTTTTTATTACGAAAATGTTTCACTCGGTTTTGAACCCGCAGCTTATTGGAAAAAGGTATTCAAACCAAAATATATGTTTCCAATATTATAATAATAAATAAATTTCATATTATTTTGCCACTACCAAATGCTTTATTTGGGAGCAAACTTAGCGCCCTTAACAGTTGTAACACTGATTTCAGAAACAGACTATTGTCTTAAACCATAAAGGATATTTCTTAAAGCCCATAACACTTTCAACATTTGTAAAAGTTGTAATTTTAATGGTTTTTAATCCAAATTTAGATATTTTTAATTAGGCTTAAGTTCATTGAATTTAATTTTGATTAAATTATTTTTATGAAGACAAGTTAGGAAGAACATGTAAATCAATTAAAATAGATAATCATTCATTCAAAAAGCAAATTTCGATCTACCAAAGTGAAATACCATTTGGTTTAAGGATTGATGTTTGACTATTGACGTCGCCCGGCCTCAATAGCCGAGTGAGTAAAACGGCAAACCCCACTGACGAGATTGTGTGGTTACAATCGAAACTAGTCTGGGCAACCTGTCCGTGAACGCCTGGGTTCAAATCTCAGCGCAGTCAAGAATGAAAAATTATCAATAAAAAAATTTTAATTAATTTCATGTTGTAAAATTCCTGTCTTCATAAAAATAATTTAATGAAAATTAAATTCAATGAACTTAAGCCTAATTAAAAATATCTGAATTTGGATTAAAAATGTTTATTTTACTTTTAGCAATTTTATAAATTTTTATAAGAAAATGAAAATTATTGTTTTCAAAGAAAAGGCGGAAAATTTTTTTTATGGCTTAACAAGTTGGAAAATGGCTAATAAAAGGTTAATGGCTTAAAAAGGTGAACAATGGCTAAATCTAGCCACTAAATGGCTAAATTGGCAACACTGTTGATAATACAGGCAGACATTGAAAAAGTTTTCTTAACAATTCAAACTGATGAGAGCATCAAAAAAAAAAAACATTATAATCAATTGGAATGGTTAAAAAAAACTTTTAAAAAGGTTTAAAATGTCTACATGTGTATTTTTTTTTTATATAAATTAGAGTTTTTATTAAAGTGCCATATCTGGAGGATACATTTTTATATTCGGCTGTCAAAGTGGTCCCTTAAGGGATAATTCTTTGACGTTAGGCAAAAAGGTGTCAAGCCAACAAAAAAAATGCATTTTGAGTTTTTAATTACGTTAACCTCAATTTTTGTTTACTCTTTTGTATGGTATCAATAACTTAAGTCCACCACAACTGCTTCTTAACGTAATCGTTTGCTCTTTAGTAAATAAGTCAATTAAATAAAGCAATTAAAATATTTTCAAATTAACATTAAGAAAAACAACTATTTCTGACTTAGGACCCTTTTGCCTAACTTCAAAGAATTATTACCTTAATCCTGTTTACGCACTCATGTATACCATCTAGGACCAAGCAACTGATTTTAAAATACCAAAACGACAAATATTTTTGTCCCTATTTGAATCATCAATTTCCCTACGAAATTACTTGAAAAATACTTTTTCACAATGTACCATTTAAACAGTGATTTTGGTACCTTTCGAAATTTTTATTTTGCATTTCTAAACACTCGCAGACATATTTGATAAGAAAGTGCTCACTCCGTTGAGTAAAACTATTAGAGAAACATAAAAATCTTTTGTAATTTCTTTTATAATTTTTTTTTCTTCTTCTCTATATTTCCTGTTGCGTAAATTGATTCCCAATTTAGTTATTTTTTTTTTATAGATTAAAAACTTAAGGTTCATAACACTTGTCTTATTCATGTTCTTGCTGTTTTAATGGCTTATGCGAGAAAATAATTTTAGAGCTAATAAGAGTTGCTATGCTGTGCCGAATTAAATATACCCTTTACCATAGTATGTAAATTATGTCCAAGTTTCTGTGGTTTGTCATGGGTAACCGCGTATGTCTTAAAATCAAAATTTTCAGGAGAGCGGAAAAAACATTCTAGATCGAAATATGGGCGAGGTATTCAACTGTTTGAAATCGGTCATTACGTAACGTAACAAAATCGGAATTGGTCCATATTTTTACAGAAATTTTAAGAACTATGTAAAGAGCGCTTAAAATTAAGCAATTTGGCATCAACATCCCAAAATCGAAAAAATGGACAAACGCGGTTACCCATGAAAACTACAGATTTAAGGTATCATCGGTCAATGGAAATCGCTACAGAGAGAAGATCCGAAGCTTTTTGTGGCGAAAAATTTAGACGAAGAGAATTTGTGGTTTCAAGAGGATTGTGCCACTTGCCACACAGTAAGAGAAACTTAGGATTTTTTGAAAGAAAAGTTCGAAAATCGCATTAATTCTCGTAGAGAAGGAGGTAAATTGGCCACTAAGATCTTGCGATTTGACACCTCTAGACTATTTTTTGTGGTGTTTTTTTTAAATCAAAAGTATACAGCAATAATCCCACAACAGTCCAAGAGCTTAAAAACAACATTTTTTAACATTTTAATTTTGACAACAGTTTGTTGAAAAACGTGATTAAGGATTTAGGTAAAAGATTGGGAGCTTGCCGAGCCATTAGTGGGGTTACTTGACCGACAAAATTTTTAATTTTTAACCGGAACCTATTTGTAATTTACTGAATTCAAAATAGTTTTAATATTTCAAAAAAAAAATTTTTTTAATCAAAATTAAAATGATACCTCAATTTTGGACACCCTTTTGTTAATTTTTCTTCCTTTATTTTATTCCACATGGGAACACATGGCTTATAACTAATCCGTTATATTATATTTACATATGATCCTAATGTTATCTAAACTATTATCTTGTTGTTGCAGTTCTTGTAAGACTATTCTCGGCAGACTTTTTTTGAAAGACCAGGGCGTCAGGTGCCTTGGAGATTCCACTCTAATGCTGCTCTTGTGATGTTATCATGTGGCTTTTGCAAAGTATGTCCTATCCATTTCCACTTCCTTCTTGTTTTTTGGCGGATTATGGACTCCTCATTTGTTAACCTCCAGAAATCTGCGTTTGTGATTTTGTTCGGTCAGAATATGAGACTTATAATGCGCAGGCTTTTATTTACGAAACTCAGTAGTCTTTGTACTTATATATATATATATATATCCTAGGGTTCCATAGTGGAACAAAGGGCTACAACGAATTTCTTCCATTCTGATCTGTCTTTTTACAAATTTTTTATTTCACTTCAGCTTTTTCTTGTTACTTCGTTTTCAACCATTCTTCTGCACGTGTGGGCTGGCCTTCCTGGTCGTCTACTGCCTTGTGGGTTCCAGTCTTATGCCATCGGTGCAATATCTTCTG
Source organism: Pollenia amentaria (assembly GCA_943735925.1). Taxonomy (NCBI): domain Eukaryota; kingdom Metazoa; phylum Arthropoda; class Insecta; order Diptera; family Polleniidae; genus Pollenia; species Pollenia amentaria. Next base: position 126,115,613 of record OX031008.1, read on the forward strand.
GTGGTCTTCTCAGAATATGACCCAGCCAATTCCATTTTCTTTTTAGAAATTCACATTTGAAGGGTGTTTGGATTGCCTTTCTCCAGAGCTCAATATTAGATATTACCGTTGCACAGTGGCGCCCGTAGAGCAAGCGAGGTTGCAAAAATCAAAATTTTCATGAATGCCGACGAAGTTTTGAATAAACCCATGTTATAGGAAACTTTTCAACGATTTCAAATATGCCACTCTTAATAATATCACATTTTTAGTTTAGAAGATATAACCGTTCAAAGTTGACCGACTTTCGGTTTTCAAAAAAACACACAATTTTTAGTCAATTTGTTGCGATTTCAGGTGTAATATCACGAAAAATAGGTAACGAATCGCCTTATTTTTTGTTTGTATTGATTGATGTATTTATTAAATGTATAATGATAAAAAAAATTAACTGTTTGCTTTGTGTTTCTCCTGGTAAATCACTATTTAAAAACTATCCGTTTTTTCACTATTTTTCAACTTTGACGGAAAATAAAAAAAAACTATATTTTTCTATATTTGCCATATTTGCAAAACCTGTTCTTTGATTATTTCTTTACATAATTCAAAAGGTTTTATCTGCCCGTACGTGCCCGTTTGGCTTCTAGAGGTAAAAAAGTTTAAAAAGACATGGTTGCAGAAATTGTATGGCGTCCATCCCTTATATGTTTTGACTGACAGTAGTTTGATCTAATAGTTATTATATTAGCAGGTACGTACCTCACATAAACAATACTTTGGCGTACAAATGGTCAGGAACAATATTGACTTATGGTCCCTACAGGTAGGCACAAATCTTATTTGGACACGTGCATAATATCAAAATTGCATTATTCAGCATAAATCCATATGTATGCAGGGAACAGGTAAATTTTTAGGCATGGTAGCATAAGCCTATATATTGCAAAATAAGCATAATGCCTGGATTAGTCTACGCCTGAAAGTTGGCGCAACAATTACTGAAACCATTTAACAATTTAAGTACTGAAAACATGGCGTTGTACAATTTAAAATTATTTGAACTGTTTAGAAAGTCAACCACACCAAAGTTTTTCACGGAAGTGAAAATTCTTCCTGAGAAGTTGACATTGATCAGCAAATGAGGCTGCGATGGATCATCCGGACAAAGCGTTTATAAGCAAAGGATATCTCCCGATGACGCTACAATATCGGACGGAAATATGTTTATGGCATCTGTTGTTCCTTTGCGGCTAAAATCGGATGATTCCCTACACTGGAAAAATCCACGTCCGTCATCAGTGCATTATTGCCGACCAATAATGTTTCAGTTTGCAAGGGAATCGGCAGAACTCATAAGGACTACGGTGAAGGACATTAAAGAACAAATAAGCAAGATAAAGCCTACAAAGCTGCAAATTGGAGAAGGAAAATATATTGAATGCAATTACGAGTTCCACCTGACCATGGTTGACGGAAAAGTCGTAAACGAACTGACAGGAACAACCTCAACAATGTCATGCCCGATTTGCAAAAAGAGTCAGAAGAACTTTTTTCAATTCAATTCAATTTATTTCATATATAAAATATGTTACATCTCAATTTTATATAATTAGTTGTAAAGAGTTTAAGATTAGTATCTTTTTCTGCTTAATTATAACATATTTCAATTAGTTATCATATACATATATATAGACAGAATTATATTGGAGGTAAAAATTTAGCAAAAACCTATTTAAACCCCTTTTTTCGTTTTATTTTTATATTTTTTTTTATCGATTTTATATTATTATTTGTCAGAAGAACTTTGGTAATTTAAACGATTCTACAAATGAGGAGAATTACGAATATGGAATGTCACCATTGCACGCAAGGATAAGGTGTATGGAATTCTTGCTAAAACTGGCATATACCCTACCACAAGAGGAAGAAAACTTCGATGAAAATACATCAATAAAGGATAAGGAAAAGATCAGAAAGAAGCAAATACAGGATGCTTTTTTTAAACAAGTTGGACTAAAAGTAGACTGTCCCAAGCACGGATACGGTAACTCAAACGATGGAAACACTTCTAGGAGATTTTTTGAAAATGATGAGGCAGTAACTAGAATCATTGGAATTGACAATCAAATCGTGAAAAGATTGGGAACGATCTTGGATGTTTTAAACTGCAAAGAAAATGTCAATTCTACAAAATATGGAGAATATGCGTCGAAAACTGCATCTCTTTTAGCAGAAATGTATCCACAGAAGAAGTTGACCCCGACCGTCCATAAAATATTGGCGCATGGTAAAGATATTGAGTACCAGTCTTTGCCAATTGGAGAGCTTTCTGAAGAAGCACAGGAGTCTCTTAACAAATTTTATAAAAAATATAGATTGCAGAACACATTCAAAGCATCAAGGGTGAGGCAAAATGAGGACCTCTTCAACATGTTGGCAGCATCTTCCGATCCACTTATTTCTTCCCTGCGGCATGTGAAGTCACGAATAGAGTTACAAAATAATTATAGTTTAGAAATGGTTAGTCTTTTAGATATACCTTCTCTTACGAATTGTGATGAATATTTTACAGAAAATTGAAAAAATAAATTTAAAAAAAAAAATAATTTTTTTTTTAATTTGTTGGGTAATAATTTAAAACATAAAACCCTTAAGAAAAAAAATAAAAACAATCTAAAAATGTAAAAAAAATTTTTTTTAGTTACCATAAAATTGATTTTTCTACTAATTTTAACTTTGATAACCCATAAGTAGGCCCCTACAAAGCGTAGCACCCTTTCCAAACGCTCATTTCATAGGCTGAACAGTTATCTATCATATGCTGTTTAAACTGTTCAATTATCTTATTCGGTTCAAAAGATATGATTTTTGCAACGAAAAAACTCAAATGGCGCCACTGTGCGTTGGCCAGAAAATACGAAGAACTCTTCTTAACGATATGTTGACAAAAACCTGTAGGCTGTTGATCTAGTGTTGAGATCTGTTCGAGGATTCGCTTCCCTACATTAGGGTAGATGTTACATTTGAGGAGAACAGTGACAGTTTGGTGTTGATTGAATACTAAGAAGATCTCCATACAGGGCTAAGGACACCAAATGCCTGTTTAGCCTTAATTATACGGCTTTTTATATCCTCGTCAGATCCTCCTGAGGATGATATGATGCTGCCCAAACAGTAAAAGTTATTTAATTGTCCAGTTCACTTCAATTTACTATGGAATTTTAACGTATTGCTGGTATTCATTTGCATAACTTTGGTTTTGTTGAAGTTGATCTTTAGGCCGACTTCACTTCCTAGTTCTTGAATCATATTAAGTTTCATCGACATTTCCTTAAAGTTGTGTTAGAGTTAATATATAACATCTGCAAAATCCAAATCCTCTGATATGCCCTGCAGACCCCATGTTATACCTCTACTGGCAGTCGTTGCACGTCGCATCACAGTATCTAGCACAATGTTGAACACGAGTGAAAATATAATGCAGTCTTGGGCTATTGCAGTCGGAATTTTGCAGGTATCGCTGCTATATAGTACGGTAGATTTCAGACGCTAGTAAAATATTCTTGTTTTTGTCCTCAAAGGTATTTGTGTTGACTGCCATATTCTATTCAATCGGTGAAATGTTGAGCGTGCTTTATTTAATTTGTTTCCTAGATATGTATTATAAGTTGTTTTAATAAAGTTTTTCCAGTCAAAAAAAATCGTTAAAGTTTAATTGGTAAACATTAGCGATAATCCGGGTTTTTTGCTCATACCTCAGTAATTTATTTACCGATCTGGCTGAGCTCCAATAGCAACTTTTTCCAGACTATATGTGACATATATATAAAACAATCTAAAGATCGTCGTCCCCTTCATAACTAGAGACTTCGGGAAATTTTTTTCAACCAAAACAAAGTTAGACGAAAATCGTAACAATAAATGCCCTGCTCATTAGGATCCAGATTGTAGTATATTTATACTTTGTTGGGTCTTACATCAATATTGTAGAAATAACAAATGAAATGGCAAACAAATTGTGTAGGGTATACAAAAGGCGTCCCCTAGCTCCCTCTTATTTTGGCCTAGTACTTAACTTATTTTTTTGTTAAATGAAAGTTTCTGCTGGCAAAAATATTCTGTATTAAATAGTTTCTTTATTAGTTTTTAGTTTTCATTTTGCTTTTTGAAGCACGTGTTAACTTTTGAGTATTTTGTTAAATCCAGCAAAAGTCTGGTTAACAAAAGAATGAAAGAAAGAGCAACATGAACAATTTTGCTGACAAAAGGTTTTTGGAATTAGAAAATAAATTAAATGACTAGCAAAATTCAAAGCCACTTAAATAATAGTTTAAGACAAGAATATTAAATTTTAGAAACAAATTATGAGATAAAAAATATTCCATTTCAATTTTTAGCTACAAACAATTTTTTTACGGAAAATAGTTTTCAAACTTTTTAGGAATTAAAAAAAGTTTATTTAAAAGTAAATCTGCAGTTTCTAAACGAATAGCATTTTAATAAAATTTTACATATGGATCGCAGAAATTTAGTCGGGTTAAGGTTTTTTCTATAAAAAAAAAAAAAAAATACTACATATTGTGGCAAGATGTCTAAAATTGCTTACAAAATAAATTTATGATTTTCTTAATAATATTTAAAAATTAGAGCGAGCCATTAGTTAGTTAATTAGACGATTAGATGATGTAAAGATGGCGGCAGAAGTAAAAAAATAACTTTGGTGGAAAGTGGCAACCTTATAAAACATATGTTTTAGGTTCCAAAGAATTACGCTGTTGTCAATGTTATGTTCCGCCGTGAGTGTAGAGATTATCTTAGGCATATTTCGCCTTTTGGTGTTACATCTTTCGGGGCGTAATCATGTGAGATTCGGCAAAAATCCAAACTTGACAGATAACTTGAGATCTTCACGAGCTCACCAGAGATCCTATTTGGTACCGCGGGAGTCAGTAGCCCTATTGGCCTATTGGTTGAGACCTCTGTTAGTATGCTTTTTTGCGGATGATTTACTTTTCTGATAGAATGCTGCTTTTTACATAGATTGTTTTCCGTCTCCAGGGGGAGTGCATTTTTAGAAGCATGAACTCACAAAAGTGTGCAGCAGAAAGGTAATCTTTGACGAAGAGATACTTTAAAGAATCCCTGAAAATTTCGCTGAAAATCTCCTGAAAATCTCGCTAAAGTCTAATTTTTCACCACTTGTGGGCGAGTTCGGTCTAAGGGATGACTATCAAACTAATCAACTAATCAATCAGCGGAGGTTAGATAGTTCCAGCTCCTAAACAAGAGGCAAGTGTATAGTCTTGCGTATTATGCACTCAAATTGCTACTTGCTTGTGATGGTGCCTCTAGCACTCGGGGTCGATTGGTAAACGCATTGTTTGTCACACTATGGTCCTCACAGGAGTAAAAGGAACCAATATATAAGTGGATAAGACCAACCATGCCATTATAACGGCATGGTAGATGCTTATATAAATATTTTTCACAGCTCCCAATTTTAATTTAAAAGATCTCAATCCAACCAATTTTCAAGAAGAGCTTGATTTTACATTAAGGCGCCTGCTCTGGCGTTAACGACTAAAAAATCTTGAGTGACAGAGTTTAAATGAGCTGGTCGACCAACTACGGTGTCCACTCTAGCAAAGCTACAAAATGGTATTGGATGATCGCCTGCTAAATGTGCGTAAGCTAGTTTTAATTGTCATCGTCCACATTTGCTATTTTTGTTGCAACAATTTTTGAGTTGGCGAGAAGATTGGGGAGGGGTACTCAGTTTCATGTACTCTGCAATTCCATATTGTTTTGTTATTCTAACATTTTTAAATTGAAGTTGGTTGTATGTGTATTTGTATTTATATATAAAATATAAAAGGGAGAATAGGAAGGACAAGATATAAATACAGAAATTGCCAAACTAAATTTCATAATCTGTAGCTCGTTTCTGTATTTCTCGCATCGCAAAATTTCTCACATAAAGTGTGAAACGAAAAATTCCATCGTTTCTCGATTTGTGAGAAAAAAGTGTTTCTGTATTTGAATGCGAAAACAGACAACATATATTCTGTTTTTACTGGAATACTTCCAGTAATTAAGTGTCAAATGCAAGCGGAACGTCAACGAAAGAAATAGATATAATAAAAATAGGGCTGCCAGATTTGATGATTTTTCGTAATTTTGACGATTTTTTGTTCCGAAATCGGCAAAGTGCAGATATGCGGATTTTTTGACGATATTATTCAGTTTTCGAAATAAAACAATTTCAAATATTTTTATATATTTGTGTAGTAGGCACCACAGAAAAAAGATCTTTAGAAACAAGGTCTCTTAAATTTTTATATTTATCCCTATTTTGAAAATTGTCCTCGAAATTATTTGTCTGTTCCCTAAAAAATTTATCGGAAAAAGCAAAATGTTGAGGGAATACTGTTTAATTTTTATTTCTTTAGATTATTTAAGACATTTGTTTTTGTGATCAAAACATTACAAAACTATTACCCCTTTTTCAGTCAATGCACTAAGAAAATGTTTGCCTATTTTTTGGCCAAAAATTTCATTTTTAGTTCAATATGATATTTTGTCACTCTTTTGTGTGACTTCTTCAGGGAATTCTGAAATTTTAAATTGTTATAGGATCAAAGAAAAGTGAAATAATTAATTTTATAAAAAAAGACATCAAGCTTAAGTATGTGTGTGTAAAATACCCATGAACTTTACATGTTTTTTTTTACTATACTTTAATTAATATCGAACTAAATTTGTCAAAATGAATTTTAAATTGTCCGATTTTTTAAAACTAAAGACGATTTTTTTTATTTTTTCTTAGGACATTAACGATTTTTTCACAAATTTATCTGGCAGCCCTACAATCAAAATAATAAAATATAACAATTATGTTTTATTTATTTTCATCATTTAAATTCTTCTTTTCAAATTAAAAAAAAGAATACACATTCTTATGTACATACATGTGTATATGAATAAACATAATTATTTTTTCTGATAACTTGGGCTCCATTTTTTTAAATTTTTTTTTTCTCGCATCAATTTCAAATGTGACTTATTTTGACAGTTCTTGTGAGAAACTTTTCGCAAAATATTGTTACAGAAACACTTCTTCTCACATCCTTCCAATAATTGCTGGAAAATTATTTAAATTACAGATGATTCTCGCAAAGTAAAGATCCGGAAACACTTATGTGAGAAAACCCATTTTTTGTTTCATGTTTCACTGTTTTTGTAATAATTTACTTGTTTCATGCGGGAAATTTTACGATGCGAGAAATACAGAAACGGGCTACTGGACACTAATGCAATTTCAAAGCAGAATTTTCAAACATTGCAAGTCTGGACGATGACATAATAGGCATTTCAAAAAAATATTTTACATCGCATATTGACTATGCCCAAGATGTGTGAACCGTTTGCTTACACTGGAGAACACCTGAGACAAAGGAACAGTCAAAGCAGTGGACTGGAATGGGAGAATCGTGTTTGCGGGCAGTGTCATGACGTCTGTTTTCTAGGATACGCGTGAGATAATTGTATTCAATTTTCTTCAAAAAGAAAAACGAATTCACAGTGAGTATTATTAAGCAAAAAGGGCGCATTTTACGAAATGAAAGGGTTATCCGATCAAGTCAATAAATACATCAGTTCACACATCAACTATTGCGATGGCCAAAATCAATGAATTAAAGTTCGAATGGTTTCATCACGCACTCCATTCGCCAGCTTGTGCTCTCTCTCTTGATGATTATTTTCTATTTTTAAACTTGAAAATGGCTCGGTGGTAAAAGATTTGCCAACAAAAAAAGACGTGGAGTACACGATTGATTAAGAAACAATTACTATAAAAAGGGTATTGAAGCTTTTCCATACCGCTGGGAAATGTGTATCGTATGTTGAGAAATAGGGAAAATTGAAAAGAATTTCCAAAATTTGTTGTGATTTCTTTGTTAGGTCGGCTAGTTTTTGCGCCAACTCGTAATAATGAACACACTTTTTTGATAATTACCAAAAAAAAAAAAAATGTTGTTGTATGTTAGAAAAGCCCAGAGAAATTCAGATAAAACCACGTTTAGTTATAATTTTTTTTTTCAAATAGAATGACTAATCCTTAATTTAAAGTGAATCAATCCCCTGATCACAATTTTTTTTTTTCTTACATATTGTCAAGGTTTGCTTAAGGGGAGGGGGTGGGGACAAATAGACCAGTAAAATTTTAATATTTTTGTTAAAAGGGTTAAATTTAATTATTTGTAATTATTGAATGTTTGAACAAAATTTTAAGCGTATACACCAATCGAAAAATGCATCTTCATAACATCAGAATTGTGACATCAATGTATTGCAAATGGCATCAATAAGGCAAAAATAACATCAATCCAATGACGAACTTCATCATAAAATTTTGTCAAATTTTATGCGTCATCTATGCTATGACTACAGTGACATCAATTCGATGAGACATTTTGTATATTATTAACATTATTTTCATGTTTAAAAAGTAAAATGAGAACCAAAAATTTCCATATTCTATTTTTTTAATTATTTAGTTAAATACATCAAATTTTCAAAGTAGAATGATCTGGAAACCCATATCGGGCATGCTGCTGGTGTCTTATAATTGAGAGTTCTTCTGCCAGCAAAGGGCGGAATACAATGAAAGTGGAACAAACAGTAACGGGTAAGTAAATAACAATATTCTCTCACTTTGACTTAAGTCAATCCCAAAGACAAACTGTCATCGCACTGATGGCATGTTTTATTAAACTGACTCCGATTCGTCATTTCTGTGATGTCGATGTGTAAAATTGTCGATTGATAAAATTATTTAAATTTTTGACCCTGATGACAATTTGTGCAAGTGATGTAAAGACACTTGCCATAGTACTAATGTCAAAATACATCAGCGTTATAAGGCTTTTTCTATCAGTGTAAGATAGATATTTAAGAAAAGCAATTTTTAAAAAATTATTTTCAAAATGTTTGTCAATTTATTTTTCTACGATAAAGAATAGGCAATAAAATCTACCTCAAAATCTTTCACTTATTTCGAATTGCAGAATTTCCAACTGAATAAATTTAAAAAATATATTTGAATTTAAAAAAGAATCATGAAAGTTTACAAAAATTATAAGACACAAGTTCACACAATTATTATAAAATTTTTTTTAAATATTACAAATTTCTTCTCTTACATTTTTATTGAACAGAATTTGTTAGAAGTTTTGTTTTTCTCAAGAGCAACGATTTTTTTCAAATTTAAAAAAGAATATTTACACTAAAATTAATTTTTCTATGTCGTTTTAATTTTGTTTTTTTTTTTAAATTTAATTTAACAAGATTTATATTTAATTATTTAAATAATTATAATATGTTTGTTGTTGTATTTACACAGCTGTTAATTCTAAGTGAAATCAATTTTATTTAAAAAAAATACACTCAAACAAACAAATTTACACTGGTTTGATTACATTTTGTAATTGTATTAATTAACTATTTACAAAAATTTTGGTGCTATTTTTATTTTCGAAAAATTTTTAATATACAATTGTTATTATTTTTTTTTTTTTTTTTTTAATTTTTTATTAATTAATTTATTTAGGAAGAAACTTTCCAATAAACATCAAAAATTTAAACTAAATTGAATTTCTTTTATTAAAATGTACCAAATACTTTTTGAGGCAAATTTTTATATTTAAATTTTTTCCATTTTTTTTAAATTTCCATAAATTTTAAGTATTTTTTGTTTTAATTCTTTAATTTCATTTAATTTTTTTTTTTTTACTTAAAACACTTCAAATTAAAAACATCATTTACATCAAACCGACGCGCTTTCAAAGTATTTTTTGTCTTTTTTTACTTCAATTGTTTGTTTTGTTTTTTTATTATTAAATTAATTTTTTTTTTAATCTATAATTTTTTTTTTTAGCGAAATCGAACAAACAATACGGCTCGAATGTTGAAAATAAACTGAATGTTTGCATCAAAATTTCGTTCGTTTACAGGAACATTTTTCAAGAAAAATAAACCAAAACAAAAACTTTAAATTCCTTTAGAATTTATAAAGAACTCTTATCAAAAGCAGAAGCTTTTTATAGTATGCCATAGAGCTTTTGAGCACAAAGTTGTAGTGAGCATGCTCTCCGATGTGTTATGAGGGAAAAAATGCATTTTAATTTTTCGTGTACGAAAACAAAAAACACCTGTAGCCATTGAGTTGTTGGTTGGAAAATTAGTTTGGCGGAAAATTCTTATTGTTTATTTATGTTTATGGAGTTGTTGTAACATGCTGAGTACAAAGCCGGCTAAAATTTATTTATTATTATAAGAATAGAGAAAGTGAGAGAGCGAGAGAGTCAAGTTAAGGCAGTATAAGTAAAATAAAAAATTAAACAGTTCTAGACAGAGGAAAGTTGCTTTTGTAAATTAATAAAGCAAAAAATAAGCATCGCTTACCAAGTAATCTATTTAAGAATGTTAACAAAACTTAAGCTACAAAGTAATGCACAGGTAAATTTGTGTTATCTATATATATATAAAAATGAATTATGTATGTTTGTTTGTCGCTTTATAGACTCCGAAACTACGGAACCGATTTTCCTGAAATTTTTACAGTAACATCACGTGAGCCCTAAAAATAAAATAGGCTACTTATTTTTTCGATAGGGGCAGGGGAACTGGTACCCCCCATAGGATGCCAATATTAATTATCGCATATCTTAAGAGCCGCTGCACGCATTTTGCTGAACTTTTTGTAGTAGGATCTTCTGAGCCCCGGAATTGAAATAAAATAGCAGCGGGGGTATAGGCATACCCCATAGGACGCCAATGTTTAACATCGCATATCTTAAGAACTGTAATAGTGAGAATGTTCAAACTTTCTAAAAGTCACTCTTATGGTATACTACACTTTTGAAAATAAAAATAAAGCGGGTAGGCGCAGGGGGGGAAATACCTCCCATAGGATGCATACATTAAATATCGCTCAACTGAAGAACTATTAAAGGGAGAGTCTTCAAACGTGGTTAAAGCTACTATTATAGTAAACTATAAATTTCAATATAAAAATGTGCGGGGTCAGTGTAGCGAAGCGCACCGGGTTAAGCTAGTTCCATATAAAATAGTGCTCTTATTTTAGGACTATAAAGAGAAAAAGGCAGTTTGTTTCTTTTTATATAAAACAAGAAAGTTGCTTCTAGTACATTACTTTATACTATAAAGTAATGTACTAGGGAAGCAATTGGTGTAAAGTGTTTGTATAAACTAATAATTTTGTTTAGACTTTAAGCTTTTCATAATCCTTTTTTTCAGAATTAAGTCCTGAACAATGGCTGTCTGCGAATTAGAGCCAACTTTGTGTGACCAAAATATCGTGTAGTTCACAGGCTTTAGTTTTAACTAGAAAATACTTTTGTATGAGCTTAAGGTTAGTTTTGTTTAAAAAAACAAATTAACCTCTTCTCTGGAACTTTTCTATGGATGTAATAACAGCTTTTCGAGTTATTTTTTTACTGTAAATGCCAACAACTTAGTTGGTCCCTTTAAAATCCAAAAAACAAAATTATAGCTCTCCTTTGCTATAAAAAAACAAAAGCTTTCCTCTTCCTTTTCTCTCTACATTTTTGTATTTTCCATGCTCTAAAGCAAACAAGTGTTTTATTATTATTTCAAGAGCCCCGCTCACCTGCCCCCGATTTCTTTTTACTCGCTTAAGCACAACAAAGTATTTTAGTTTTTGTTGCTTAAATATTTTCGCTTTGACTTCTAATCCCTTTTTTGTCTTGCAGTCTGTTGAAAAGTGTATTTTTAGAAAAGTGTCCTTTTGTTCGTGTGTGTGTGTTTTATTTTAATGCCAAAGAATAAAATGTAAAGAAACTCTACTTTAAAATGAGAACAAAGTAAGTGGCAATGAGTACACGAATAAGTTAAAATAAATGTTTATTTCATTTAAGGAATAAAAGTAATTGTTGCCATTTAAGACTTTTTTTCAGACTATGGAATACAAAGACAAAGTTAAAAGCAAAAAAAAAGTAAAAAGAAAATAAAAGCAACACTTGTTAACAAAAATATAGAGCATTCAATTTTTGAAAGGAATCCGGAAGCTCAACAGTTGGTGTACAAGTTATGGAGTAAAATTATTTGTGGTGTTTTATTTGTAAATGGTATTTTTTTAAGGTTGAACAATTCGATTGGGATTATATAGTCATATGATTGTGTGATCTGGAAGATTTTAAAAAGCTTTTTTTTTTTTTTTTTTTTAATAATTACTACAAAGTAATAGTATAAATACCATATAACTATACACTGTCCCATAAACGAGCTCTCTAGTATAATATACTAGCATTTAACCCGCTACTTCGTTAGCGTCTCCTTTTCTTTTGTGGACATATTTTTACGCCAAAGTTTATGTTTCTAGGTTTCAACCCGCTACTTTGTAATAGGTACGATTTTCACCCCTAAACGTTCGAATTTCGAAAATGTACCAAATTTTTATTTGTATTTTTTAGATACGTTACGAATGTGATATTTTTTATTCCAAAGTTTATTGATTTAATAGATAGATTGAGTGGCAAAAAAGTTTAAAAATACAGGTTTTACCCGTTTACTCCCCAAAAAGGCCGCATTTCAAAAAAGTACCAGGCACCTGTCCGCTTATTTTTTTATTGAACAACAATAAAAACTAAATTTTTGAATAAAAAAAAAATGTTTTGTAAAAAAGTACCAAAAATAATTACGGTTTTTACCCCTTAAATGTCCGAATTTTGAAAAAGTACCTAATTCGTATTTGGCTTTTTTAGATAACTTTCAAATGTGATATAACCCTTATTTCTATGTTTATGGGTTTAAAAGATAGATGGGGTGACAAAAAAGTACCAAAATGCAGGTTTTACCCGTTTACTCCGTTAAAGGTCTGAATTTCCAAAAAGTACCAGACACCTGTCCGCTTATTTTTCTAAAGAACAACGATTAGTATTACATTTATTTTGCATCTCTATTAGTTTTGGAGATATAAGGTTACCGAATTTTCCCGTTTTTACCTTTTTTTACCCCCTAAACATTCGAATTTTGAAAAATTCCGTCTTAGTGGATCGATTTGGAGAGTGACCAATCGCTAGTCCAAATTTCAAGTTTCTAGGGTCAGCGGTTTGGGCTGGGTGATGATGAATGAGTCAGTCAGTCAGTCACTCACGCAACTCTTTTATATACATATATAGATAGATATATGTATAAAATATATACAATATATACAGTTTTTAAAACTAATTATGATTATTATACAAAATATATACAAGGTTATATCTGTTTTTTAATAACATATATTTCGTAATGAAAAATTTTTCAAAAATCATTACAATAACAATTATTATAATAAAAGGAAAAGTCAGGAATTAAAAGAAGAAATTACGGTATTTGACTAAGCCACCAGTATTTACTAATATTTAAATTTGAAAGTATGTTCTTATCCTCACGAAAAAAGTTTGTATCGAATCTTCTGTTCTCAGCTGTCAGTTGCTTGCTAGTGATAGCTTTAATATTTGCTCTTCTATATATATGAAAAAATATAGGGACGCCTGTGTAGTTCTGTATAAAACTGTTCTTATCGAGGTACACAAATGCTTCAGGAGGAACATAACCATTTTGTAGTGTTTTGGATATATATTCGTCGTTGGCATAATAGGGAGCCATTATTAGATTATTTTCATAACGATCACAACAAGATCTAATATGCTCTCTAATGAGGTGTATGATGAAATTATCAATTCTGCTAATTTTGGCGGCATTGTATAGTCTCGAATTAGTAATAAATTTCGTAAATTCACTGCCCGGGGATCTGTATAACGAGGTACATGCTCTTAGGCATCTCCTTTCGAATTTACGTATTTTTTCCATATAGGAAGGCGAAACATTAAACCAAATTTGGCAACCGTATGTTAAAATTGGACGTATTAAAGTTTGATACATGAGAAGCTTAATATCAGATTTAATATGTTTAGAAAAAAATAGTTTTCTGTACATAAAACACGCATTCTAGCTTTTTTGATTTGTATGTTGACATGTTCATTAAAGTAAAGAAATTTGTCCAAATGGTACTTTAGGTACTTTACCGTATGTTTATTAGGTATGTATATGTTGTTACTGGATTTAATGCTGAAGGATTTCCAGTTGCGCCTTATATTATAGTTGCACTTTCCAACAGGAGGACGGAATAGTATTGATTCACCTTTGTCCACATTTAATTTAATTTTCCAATCATTAGCATATTTCTCTACAATATTAAAATGATTTTGCAATTTTTTATTTATTTCTTCTATTTTGTTGTCAGCGTGATATACTATAATATCATCTGCGAAACCAATAATATTATCAATGCTATTTAAAAGGTCATGCATAAATATATTAAAAAGTATAGGAGCAATAACTGTCCCCTGTTGTAGCTCATTAACTATAATAAATTCCCTACTACTAACTTCATTTCTGTTGCACACAACAAACGATTTATTGGATAGCATGTTATGAATTAAAATTACCAAATGAATTGGGAATTTGTATTTTAAAAGTCAGGAATCCAAATGCTATCGAACGCTTTTTCAAATTCGACAAGACATGCGCCTGTACAGAGAGATTTATTTAAATTCCAATTAATGTTAGAAGTCAAAAGGTGTATTCCGTGAATCGTAGAATGTTTATACTTAAAACCGAATTGTCTATCATTAATTTGATTGTTATTCTGACAAAAATTTAAAATATTAATATTTATGCATATTTCAAAAACTTTGCTTATGTTTGGGAGCAAACTTATGGCTCTCAGATTTTTCGAATTGCTGATGTCCTTATCTTTTTTGGGCAATACCACAACTTTAGCCAATTTCCATGCTCAGGGGAAATATGAGTTGTTAAGCATTAATACATCAGGGATATTCTTTAATACTATATTTGGAGTGGTGTCAACACCAGACGAAAATTTATTTCTTAGATTTCTAAAAATATAGAAAATTTTTTCCTGTGTAATAAAAAAGTTCTCTGATTGTGAAGCACTTATTTGATTTGCCCTTTTATCTGAATTAAAGGTCGTGAAACATGACTGGTTATATTCATAACTAGATTTTTCTGTTAAAAATCTATTGAAACGATTGTCAACATCAACCTGTAAACTGTTATTCTTGTCAATCTCTTTAAATGAATGGGTCTTTTCTAGAGATGCTCATATTACATCTAAAATTTGCTGTTGATCTTTTATAATGAAATTACCATTATCGTTCTCTGTAGTGTGGAGCAGAGAAGTAAGAAAAACCCAAAAGAGTTCATTTACAAAACTAAACAATTACTGCTGTTGTTGTTATCTTAATAGAAAATTATGTATGTATGAAAGGAGGCCATAAGCATCACTATCCAGAGGATCTTTTGTGCAGCCAGTACATCTCAGCAAGTCAGGTTCAGGCTACGTATTAAGCCTATTACCCAGCCTGGTGAAAGATTATAAATATCAGTTGGGCTTATAATTTGCCCCCCGAAAAATGTCTGCCTGAAAGTCCCCAAGGCGGGACAACAGCAGAGCAGATGCTCTGACGTTTCATTATCCACCTCACAAAATCTGCATTTCTTGGTAAATGCATTACCCATTCTAACCCGATTTTATCTAAAACCACAGTGCCCGCCTTCTCCAGCAGAAGTAGCTTGCCTGCCATGCCACGGGAAAATGTCACAAATCTCCTGGACTGTCTTAATCTAGAATGGGACGTCCATGTGAATATAGAAAATTATGTAGAAGTTCCCGCATTGCAGCTTTGTAAAATTCAAATACAATTCAATTGAAGAAAACGTCGAACGGGATCAAATCGCACGGCTTAGGTGGTCAATTTACATTGCATCTACTTGAGATGGTCATACCCTTAAAGCATTCTAGCAGAATGGCTAATGGGGCGTAAGCGTCATACTGATATACCCTTTGTACAGTTGCATACATTTCGGAGCAACGCATGGAAGTTCTTGAAAATGTGGAACCTTCACACTTGAAACATCAAACTCCTACTGTCAATCAAAAATTTCCCCATACCTGAAAAAATACATTTTTTTAAATACTTTTTTCTACGAAAGTGCCAAAATTTAAAAAGAAAACGCCAAAATGTATTTGGAATTCATTTTGTTGAATAATATAAATTATAAATTCTACAACCTGTCTGGCGACAGGTCCGGTTTAATTAGTTGCGAATATCGAGCTTGCACTGTAATTGTTCAATAAAAAAAATTTAACAATTATATTGCAAGTGTATGCGCCGGGTGGAGGGCCTCAAAAATTCGGCGCAGCACTTTTACATGTTTTGATTTGTTATGGTTTTTTTTCTTTCTGTTTTATAACGTGTAATTTTTTGTCATCAACATGTCGTTATTGTTTTTGTTTGCTTTTGTCTTGCTTTTGTAGTGCTTACTTTTTGTTTGTTTTTTTCTTATATTTTAATGTTTTCTTTTGTTGTCGTTTTAGCACAATAATGTTGACAACATTTATGTGGTACTTAAATAATTTTAGGGTTGAGTAAGTCCATTAAAACGGCAATTTGAAACTAAATTAACTTCTGCTCTATAGTACATGTTGTTCTTGTTTTTTTCCAATTTTTTTTTTTTTTGTTGTTTATCAACAACAACTTGAACGTACTGAAAGTGAATAATGTGTTTTGAGGCACGACAATTTTTTGAAATTAAATAATTTTATTATGTACACATACACAAACATATAATTTTATGTTTTAAACATTTATTTTAAAATAAAAAGAATCATTATTTCCTTTTTTTTATAAGGAATAAAAGAAATTTATTAGGCGAGGATATATTTTTAATAAAATTATTACGTATGTATTAACTATTGCTATAAAGTTAATATGATTTTGTGTGTTAAGAGGGAGAACGAAAAAATTTATATGGAAAAGTTATAAAGTAATTTTTATAATATAGTCAAGGAGCATTCACACACCCAAACAACTTTAAGCGCCAAATTTTTGTGCTATTCCTAGCAGACAGTGCGATCGATATTCATTACACGTCGTCCTGACCTTCCATTGTAATGTTTGCTCGTGAGGAAAACGTTGACAGAATTAGCGACGCACGAATGTTTACGTTTTTCGTAAACATTCGTGCAATAACAATCCAGATGACGTTTATTTATATGGCAATACTGCAGAGCTGTTAGACATCGGTTACGTTCGGACATGCATCACTGCGCTGCATCACTGATTTTAAATGTTTGTATATACATATATATATATATCTGTTACGTCGTGTAACATATTCTACAACATGACATAAAATATATCACAACTATATTGATGCAGTGTAAAACAACCGTGCAACTACCCTTCAACCTTTTTCTTTCCGTTTTTTCTTCACGTGATAGAAAGCCACACTTCTTGTTCAACTATTAATTGAAAATTTTAATTAACAAGTAAATTTATAACTTACTGTTCACCTGTTGGTTTAAGATTAAGGAAAAACACAAGTGTATGTGTAAAGAATATGAATTATCTATTGTACAAACATATTATGTCCGTTTATTAATAAATTGCAGATTTTAGCTGCCGTTAATAACCCAGCTCAAAATACGTTTTCTACTTTATTTGGGCTTAGTAAACCAAGCGACCGAACAATATCAATGAAGTAGATGTGGACCAAAAAATTGTAGTCCAAAAAAATAATAATCACACAATAACAAAAAATTATAGAAAAAGTTTGCTTTTCTGATGCAGCGCAGTGATGCATTTACAAAAGTACCCATCGTTGTGCAAACAATTGTTTTAACAACACCCAAAGAAAAAATATGTTTAAAAATGGTCACCTCCAACAAAACTATTTTAAAAGAAAAATTTTAAACAAATTATGTTAAATTTAACCATATTATTGTCACCGACAACAATACTATGGTTAAATGGATCCCCCATCAAGAAGGCGCAACCATAGTATGGTTGCCTCCAAACACGTTTTGGTTAATAATAACTAAAACATGTTTAACACTTATAATAGCATTGTTGGTTTGCAACCATAGCATGTTGCTCTTGGAAAAGAGGAAAATACTATTGTTAATTTAAAAACAAATTATTGTCATATTTAACCAAAACATGTTTAAAGACAACCATAATATGGTTGTGGCTTCTTGATGGAGGACCAATTTAACAAAAATATGGTTGTCAGTGACAATAATATGGTTAAATTAAACATAATATGTTTAAGAATTTTGTTTAAAAATAGTTTTGTTGGAGGTGACCATTTTTAAACATATTTTTTTTCTGCGTGAACGCTGTATCAACAAGAAAAAAATATCGACAAAAGCAGTTTTCACTTTCCAGTTTAATTTAGTGCACAAGAAATTGTTTGTGGTTTTAGCATAGCGATGGCTTATGAAGACGGCATTTTAGAAAAAGCTGTTTATAAAAATCGGTCCACATTGGTTTTATGCTTATGCTGAATGTTTAACATGCAAAGATTTTAATAGGATAAAGAGGAGATAACAAGTTTTTTTGCTTTTAAATCTTAAAAATTAGTTACCAAAATGTTTGCGAAGTACAGAAGTTTTCGGGCTTAACGAACATTCGATTTTGTGAACATCGCTCTTAACGAACAGTTCCTTATATTCCCAACATTATTTATGTTGCCAACAAAACTTTTTTTTTTTACTCAGTTTAACAAACATATAAAATTAAAACATGCAAAGAAAATACTCAGCGGTAATATATAGGCGCATTTTTTGGCCCCCAGATGCAACACCCTTGATTCAACCCATGAATCAAAATTCCAATCGTTTGATGAAATCACATTTCAAAAGTAGTCTCTCATCACGACATTGAGTCTCTCTCACATCGGATTAAAATGTTACCACGTTTCAAAAACAATTTTATTTGCATGACGCAGCGGAAACACATTGGCATTAGCAAGGCGCCAAGACAAAGATACAATTGGGGGATTCACAAGGTAGTCATAAAGTTGTAAAGTCATATATCTTACACTGTGTTTACATTTGCCAGTACTGGCAAGACAGTTGCAATACATACAAACTTTTTCACTAATGCATGTACACTCACTTCCATCTGTCTTGTCTACTGTATTGCGAATTTTGCAGACAGTAAAATTGGACAGCGATTTGACATTTGCTGACAGTAATTTTAAGTTTTGTTTGCAAAAGTAAAAAATCAACAATTAAAAGAAAATTAATAAATTATGCTTTGATTTTTTATGTTTTACTTAAGTGTTATCTATGTTAACTCGTACTTGTTGTTTAATGCTGTTTTTAATTTGTTAAGTTCATATAAAAAAAGTTTAGCTGCAACTTGCACTGCGACATTCACGTTAGAATTTTTTTTAAAAGTGAACTGTCCTAACTACTGTCTGGACGCCTACGTCACGAAGACAGTAAGTAGTGTTTTTATCAACTTATATGTATTTTCTTACTGCCTTGCCAGTACTGGCAAATGTAAACGCTATGTTAAAATAATTACAAGAATTATATTTGATTGCTGTGAGCAACCGCTTAAAATTTAGATTTCTACTGTACAGTTATGTCGAATCAATGAATACAGCATTAAAATTTTTATTTTGTTTGAAACACAACAATATTTTTTTTTAACAATTGTAAAATATTATTTAGTACATTATGACGATACGACTTGATAGCACACCTTGTGAGTCCCCCAAATGACAATTCAAAATGGACTATATTTTTATACCCTCCACCGAATTAGGAAAGGCTTACAGGCTTACAACAGGCAAACTTAACAACTTGCCTTTTCAACTGCTAGTGATGAGTTGTAAATGTTGGATGGATTTTGTTTACCGCAACAACGCAGAGTGGTAAACAATAATACAGAGCTGCGAAATTTGAGCTCAACTAGAGTTGAGTTGGTAACCGCAATAAGATTTGTATTATTATGTAATTTTGTTTCAAAAATTTATTTTAAGCAAAATTTTTCTGGTTTCTTTTAATAACTGTGTACAACAGGGGTATGTTAAATAAGTATATATATATATATGTATGTCCTTTATTTATCTTAATATTAAATATACTTAAATAAAAAGTTCACGAAGGACATAGGGCTTTAACAAATTACCTCCATTCTCTTATATAACTGGCAAGGGCTTTGATTTGTCTCCATATCTTATGAGCTGATGCGAGTTCCCGTTTTGTGCAGCGTATACAAGTATTACGTGGTCGTCCCTGATCGCGGTCTCCCTGAGGGTTCCATTCGAAGGCAGTTCTAACGATTCCCGTTGCTGGACGTCTAAGAGTATGACCGATTCATGTCAATTTACGTCTTCTTATTTCTTTTTCATTTGGGCATACTGTTAGGTTGTTGCCACAGTGTCACATTTGATATTTAATTTGGCCAGAAGATCCGTAGAATTTTTCTTAGACAACGATTTACAAAAGTCTGGATTTTGTTTAGGAACAGTCTTGTGTAGCTCCATGTAGTACAGCCATACAGAGGAACCGATTTGACAGTTAAATATCCTTATCTTGGTTTTCCGTGAGATTTTGTTTGATTGCAACATGACCTTTATCAATTCGCTCATCTAAACCACCAGCCACGTGTATCCTACTTCCTAAGTAATTAAAAGGCTGGACATCTTCAATTACGTCGCCATCCACTATAAGTGTTGTTGTCACATTTGCACCAATACGCATAAGTTTTGTTTTCTTAAAATTCATTTTCAGTCCTACTTTCCTGGCATTTTTGGACAGTTTCGTTATTTTCGCCTCAATAACCGCAAAACGAAGTGCGATAAGACAAATGTAATCGGCATAGTCAATATCATTTAAATAATCCTCCAAACTACATCGGATCCCAAAATGTGCTTCCTTATTAGTTTCTTTCATCACACTATCCAAAAGTAGAAGAAAAAAGAGTTGGAGATGTGATACAACCCTGTCGTCCTCTTGTGCATTTGTTCTGCAAAGTTGGCTTTTCTCTCACTTAAAACGTATTATATACTGTGCTTCGGTATATAACTGGCATATTATATTTACAATGTTTTCTGGGATACCATTTTTAGTGAATGTTAACTAAATTGAGATATGTAATACTGTGTGGAATGCATGTTCAAAATCTACAAAGAGTAGATAAATATGTAAATTATACTCTGCTGATTGTTCTAGAACTATGCGTAATGTGTTGATATGATCGACGCAGGAACGACCAGTCGGAAGCCAGCTTGCTCCCTCCTCAAAATATCATCCATCAGAGGTGATTCTCGGATTACGTCTTATAACCTGAACAATCTTGTCCTGGTTTACATCATGGGTTACATCACTTGGAACAGCTGACTGGGCTGCAAAATGTTCACGCCACGTTATGAGTTTTGTTGAGTTATTGTTAGAGCGGAACCATCGGATGATTTTAACACCGCCGTACTTCTTATGTTGTTACAGCTTAGCTGTTTGATTGCTGCGTGAAGCCGTGGAGATTACCTGTGTTATCTGCTTGTTCAGCTTGCTCAACTATTTCATTATAATATATTTCACGTTCTGATCGGACCATGTAGTTTACTCTGCGTGCTGATACACGGTATTCTGTTATAGCTTGTGCCCTTTATGTAGGGGATTTGGCTCGGACCCATGTGGTGTGAACGGGTTTTCGTCTTTGTATCTCAGACCAAGACTTGGAGTTTATCCACGGTTTAATCATATCCTTTCTTATAGCAAGCACCGCTTAAGCGGATTCCTTATAGGCTTTTGCCGCCTCTTTCCAGTCAGTATGGTTGCACATATATTTCAAATGCAGGCATTAATTAAATAACATTATTCTGTTGGGGTCTTGAAAGAATGCTGTATTATTTACATATTTCAAATTTGTAACGATAATAATTGCATGCCGCATGACGTAAACAAGTACACTGTTAATAAGTTCTAACTATCTTTTTAGTTTTACGAAATGCACTGACAACTTATTGGTTAATTTATTATTATTTTTTTTAACTATACTATCCCGCGAAGCTCTACGCTGGCCTGCAGGAAAGTCTCTGGCGGGAATCAAACCCGCAACCCCGTCGCTAATAGACTAGCTCACTACCAACTAACCTACCGGGGCTAACATTAAAACCCTAAAGCTTTCTCCATATACCAACAGCGGGATAACAGTTTTAATTTACCCACAGCTGCATGAACTCGTTACTCTTACGTAAACGTACACGTTGCAGATCTGCTATTCCGTTGTCCTTACCAAGCTTATGTAAGTTAACGCATAACACATTGCCACTGCCATACACGAACTGCAAGCTCAACAATAACATTACAGCGGTGGCTTGTTACGCATGCCGAGAACAAGTTAATCACAACATTTCCACACTATTCAACAGGCACGTCGACTACGTCAGCACTTTATTAGTACTTGTTAAGCTATATGTTAATAATTTAGTTTTAGTTTGGGTTTTAGTTTTAATAAATTAAGACGTGTTGTGCTCATTGAAATGTATTAAAAATACTTAAATAAGTCTAAAAGATAATTGACTTAAAATGCCCGCCTATAGGTCAGGCAACATATGAGGCCCCAGAAGGTTGGGTTTCTTGAAATGAGCCTGTTAGGAAATTTTATGCGTAACTTGGCCATAACAAGATAAGGTATGTGTGCAGTTGCACCATCTTGTTGATGATACAGAGTTGAAAGGAATTCTCTTTCTGCGTAGTTCCGGATAGAAAAATTCTCAAGTAACGGTCTCCAGTAAACGTAACGCTGTATCCGTGTTATTCAAAGAAGTATAGCCCGATAATACAGAGTGAAGATACTGCACACCCCACTGTGCCGCGAATTGAATGCAATTCCCTCTCTTTCAGTATTTCTAAGTTGGAACAACTCCTCCATAAGCGACAATTTTCTTTTTTTACGTTGCCGGTCAGATCAAGTTTTCTTTTGGATGCGGCTTTCACCAGCCACCCTGTATATAAGAGATTTTTAGATTTTTCGTATGTGGCGGATGATAGTATTTTAGATCCGGACATGGCTGGGAAATGAAAAAAACTCCCGGAAAATTTTTATTTATATTTCGGTTGATTGTTAACTGAGTTATGGTAAAAGTTAATTGTAACTGAACTTTGTTAAATTGGCCGTTATTCAACTATTTTTTTTAGTAGTATTTAACTGACCTTGACCCATTTTCTTTTAAAAACATAAACACTCTCAATTTTTATAAACCAATTTAATAAAATTTTATAATAAAATTCTTCTTTTAATAGTCCGCTAACAATTCACAACATTTTGTTTAATTTGTTTATAAAATCGTTATAATATTTCCATCAAAATCGTCTTATTGAAAATTTAAAAGTACTTTTTTTAATGTTTTCGCTTAATCATTAAAATTAAATTATTTTTATTTTTTTTTTTCTATTTTCTTAAACACATAGAGGAAAACGTTTGCGTCTACGTAGTAAAAAAAAAATTGTTATTAAAATTTGTTCTTTTAAATTTTGTTTGGTATCATAAATCAGTGGCATTTCGCCTGTTTGCATTAAATTCTATACGTTTATTTTTGTTGTTCTCTTGGCATCATAAATTTTGATTAGAAGTAAAATGAAACGAAATATTTTAAACGCAAAATCATTTAAAAAAATGTTGAGCAATTTAAGAATTATAAAATGCAAAAAAGTGAAAGCATGATAATGCAGGTTGTTGTTTGGATGTTTTAACAAGGAAATTGAACATTTTTTGTTTTTATATAAAAATTGCATTTTTAGAAACAAAAAACATAAAGAGAAACAATAAACAAAAAAAAAAAAAAACAATCAGTAATAAAATGGAAGAAATTTATAACAAAAAAAAAAAAAAATATGTACTATAAATAAAAGTACGCAGAGTAATGTGATTATTAGGAGTGTTCGACTTAATTACACTAATTTATTATCACTTATTTTAAGACCTTAATTCAAATACAGATACACTCTTAGGAGGAATACAGATGAAATAAGCCGTCAATCTCTAGAGTGGAATCCACAAGGCAATAGAAGAAGAGGTCGGCCAAAGATCAGTTGGAAGTGGAAAGACATCGAAAAAAGCGGAAAAGTTAGAATAAAGTAAAAGAACTTGCGAATGATAGAATATCCTGGAGAAATTTTCAAGAACCGAAGAAAGATAAATTTATAAAAATAATGATGTTGGTATTAAGATTAAATTTGGTCCAAACAAATTTTATTGCAATCTTGATCATCTTCTTACCAAATTTCATTGGAATTGGTCCATATTTGCCCATAGTTCCCATCTAAATACTTCATCCCATAATACTCGTAGCTTTTAATGGCATTACCTCCTTCAAAGAGCGGCATTAACGTAGAAATTGTCGACAATAACTGTTACGATTGCTACTATACATTTCATGACAAGATAATGTGCTGGTAGAACCAAAACTAACCATAGGTTTCATATAAGCTGCCATCCTAAAATCACTCAAAGGCCAAACAAAGCTCACTTAGATGAAGATTTCTAAATGATATTCGGCACAAAGAACTTTTACATGAATCTTAACCTCAAAACGTAATTTTGTTCTTGCGGGTCCAGGACTGCCCATTGGTCCCAGATGGGGTACACTTTGGAAAATGTGTTCTCAAATACTGCGGTGTAGGGTGTCATATGGTCGCAGTATACATTCTTACTTGTTCAAAAATTATTTTAATCGGTTAAAAATTGCAATAGTTTCAAGCCTTCAAACATTTTATTCAAAATTTTCAAGTTGTTTATGTTTTAGATCACCTTGTATTGTAAGAGGGTGTTCACAAGCTTATTTATTTTAAAGCTTACTTAAATATTTTTTCATGTCTTTTATATTTACTTATTACTGTTATTATAATTACATATATCTATTTCTGGAAATTAATCAAAAAGAAGGCTAATATCGTTTTAAAACACCGAATTTTTTTAAGTTATTAAATTTTTGTTTTAATATGACCAACTTTAACAGGCAAAAGCTCATCCTGAAGTTTAACAGGGTGTTTACAAACTAAATACTTTCAAAGTTTATTCTTTCTCTTAAGCGCCCCATACCACTTGCAATATAATTGTTGTACATTTAAATTGCCAAAGTGTATGTGATATTCGAAAGTGGCACAATATATTGAAAACAATCAAAAACGTTTTGATTTTTATTGCTTTACGAAAAGAAGTGCAATGAATATACTGTGAAATTTGTTGGCAAAATTGTGCAATGTTGTTTTGT
The DNA here is from genome assembly GCA_943735925.1 of Pollenia amentaria. Classification (NCBI taxonomy): domain Eukaryota; kingdom Metazoa; phylum Arthropoda; class Insecta; order Diptera; family Polleniidae; genus Pollenia; species Pollenia amentaria. The sequence goes on from OX031008.1 coordinate 126,140,777, forward strand.
TTAATAGTTTATGCTTTTGATTTAATAAAAGTTGGCCATATTTCAATTGAAACCATTGTGCCACCTATTGCATAATATAGCGCAAAATAGTAATATGTATGTAATATGGGAAGTAACATATACAATAATATTGTATAATGGATGGGGCGCTTTTAAGTGTTGGATAAAATATTTTGTATGTATCAGTTCTTTAGAAAATATATCCTGTTTCTTGCACTTCTCTTTTGAAACGGTTCCATTGTGCCTTTAGCGTTTTTTCTTCTTCGTAAAGCCCAGATATTAAATCAGATATAGAATTCTCTGCCTACAAGCAATAACGACTTAAGTCGAGTTAAGAGAAATTTGACTAATTTCTTTTCATTCCTCCTAATCTAACTGTTGTTTCATTAAAAATTCAATTAAAAACTAAAAATGTTATAAAATAACTAACAAAGAGCCTGTAACTACGAGAGCGGATCAATAAGTCCGTAACTTTTTGAATGAAACACAGTTTTTTTTACAAAATATAATAAATAAATTTTATTTTTCAACATAATCTCCTTTTAGCTCAATACACTTAGTCCAAAATTTCTCCAATTAGTGTATCCCTTCCAAAAAATAGGATTTCTCGAGGTCCATAAAATAGGCATTTGTTTGACCAATAATTTCAATTTCAAATAGTCACTGGGGGCTAAATCCGGAGAATATGGCCGATGAGGTACCAATTCGTAGCCCAATTCATGTAATTTTGCCATTGATACTGCACACGTGTGCACCCGTGCATTATCTTGATGATAAAGAACTTTTTTCTTGGCCATATGGGGTCCTTTTTTTTAAATCCTCGTTAAATCGGTCCAATAAGTTGGCATAATATTCGCCGTTTATGGTTTTTCCCTTTTGAAGGTAATCGATGTGGATTATCCCGCGTGCATCCCTAAAATCTGTGTCCATCACCTTATTGGCCGACAAACTTACCTTGGCCTTCTTCGGAGCCGGTTCACCCGGAGAAACCCATTGTTTAGACTGCTGCTTGGTCTCCGGAGTGTTGTAATGGATCCATGTTTCATCCACAGTTATAAAACGCCGCAAAAACTCATTGGAATTGCGGTTAAACAACTCCAAACAATCCTTTGAAGTTGTCACACGATTACGCCCTCGTATAATATTAATCAAAATTCCTCGACTTTGGGCTACGGTTTTTTAATTTAAAAATAATCTGCTGAGCACTTGCCTAAATCGAGTTAAGTTGTTATTGCTTATTGGCACAGAAATATCGATGTCTGGGAATTGTGATTTCATAAAAAGTTTAATTTTCTTTGTAAAGGATTTAGTTTGATTTGAAAAAAGTTCAATTTGGACTGCAAATATTGTTATTACCCTGCAGGAAATTTGTGTTAATTATTCAGTGCACATAATAAGAAAAAGGATCGAATTGCGATAGGTGAAAACAAGACATATAACTCTACTGGTGGTAATGTGTTTAAAGTGTAGTTACTCTAGAGAAAAGGTAATTGACTCAATATTGTAAAATTGGTAATTTTGCGGCTAGTGGCCGATTGTATCTGGTACTATTACTTTATATGAAGGAGATATTTCATACTAATATTTTTGACTAGTACACTTGGTAAGTTAAGTGACCTGTTCACTCGGGACAATATTTGCAACAGGCCTTATATTCACCGAAATTGAATGTGTCCATTTAGGCTATTTCAGTGGCCTGTTACAAAGTGTCAAAAAGATGCCAGTTAACCCTTTCCAAGGACAAAGCCTTCATATAAAGTGTTTTAGCTAGAACCTGTCCCTACCACTTTACAACTGGCAGGTGACAAGTTCGGCAATAGTTCTCTTTCCCTAAGGGTATTTACATAGAACTCGATATTAATCAAAATTTGAGAAAAAGTATACCAAGGAAAATGTTATTTAGATCTAGTCAGATGTGCATACATCTTAATACTTTGGAGTACAAATACTTTATTTTTGTACCCAATTTCAAAAGTAACGAAAACACTAAATATTAACAATCTTTGCAATTTGCATTCATAATTTTTATATTTTTAAACGGTTACACTTTAAGGCTTCATTCACAATGATAGCAACAATTTGTTTTCCCAGGAAAAATATATGAAATTGTTTTTCTTTAATTTCTTGAACAAAAATTTAACTAAAGTTTTTTTTAAACGTATGCAAAAAATATGAAATTGTAAATGACGTCTATATTAATTTTGAATGAAAACTGTTTGGGCCACATTTTGGAAATGTTTTTTTTAACTGAAAATATGTGTGGTTGAAAATAAATGTATTTCACTGTGAACACCCTGTGAAAATGTTGTGAATCATTCAGTTAATCATTAGTGAATCATTGTGAATCTGGCTCTAATATTTTTTAGTTAATCATTAACACTAAGTCTTCCATAATAAAATATACCACCCTAATATGTGTATAAAAAACATTTTTTATTCTACCTTCACCCAATAAATCCCCCTTGTCTAGCTGTTAAATGCAAGTAAAACGTAACTCATAATCACATCATCTTTTCAGTGGCTCTCGCTGAAAGGCATCCATGGCTATCTAATGGCGAGCACTATCGATTTTCTTCTTTAACAAAATAAAAACAACACGAATGTCTATTGTAAGAAATGCAAACCATGACTTTAAATTATTCTTGACAAAAGGTGTAGAAAGCTATGCGATTTAATCAAGCTATGCTACACCCTTTGTTTACAAAATTCAAAGTCATGACTTTTTTCACCCCCCAAGTAGGAAACGTCATAGAGAAAGTCCTGTTTTAGCAACTCTCCTTGCTTTCGCATATAAAAATCATTCTCTCTTTGTGCCTTTCCTGGTTCTAAAAGTTTCCACTCATAAAACGCGTAGTTCTGATGCCGTTTGTTGCAGCAGACAAGAAAAGCTAATGTGTGTTCAGATTCTAACAATAGTTGCATGACGCCAAAAATAAAAATGTATATATAGGGTGTTTTTTTTAGCTGCATGAAAGCTTAAAATTGTAGCTAATCTGAGCGGCAGGGTATCGCGTGCGCTTGCTAAGAGCGGTGCTTAGGAAGTCCGATTCGGATACGTTGCTGGGCAGGGTCTAGAGCAGGACCATGATAAGTATTATCACGGGCCACTGTATGAAAGGAAGGATGGCGGTGAGAATGGGATCTAACTTGTTGGATATATGTTGGTTGTGTGAGGACTCAAAGGAGTTGGAGACAGTTTAGACCTTTCTATGACACTGTCCCAGGCTACAGAACAGCAGGCTGAGATGGCTTGGTAGTAGATTCCTCCGCGAATTGGGAGATGTCTCGGCCTGACGAGATTCGTAATGGGAATGACCTGGCTGCGCAGCAGGAGACTGGATAGTTTTTTGTTTTAGGGTTGTCTGCTTGTGTTGTCCGATTTTTGTCTTCCACTGTCACAATGGACCATATTGGTCTCTGGGTGAGGGTGTAAAGTTAACTTCGCACCAGCCTTTCTACCTAACCAAACCTTAACTATGGAATTTGTTTTTTAAATATGATTTCTGCCATATGTTCGCCGGAGCTACGAGTTACATGGGCCATTCGATCTAACCATTTTTTAATCAAAATGACAAGTTGCACAGTCTTTTTGGAACCAAATGTCGTTGATGTTTACCTGATTAATTTTTCGAAACAAAAATTTAGTCAGCATGGCTCGATAGCGCATGCCATTCACTGTAACGGCAACTCCTTGCTAATTTGGAAAGAGCGCCAAGCTTTAAATTTTAATGGAAATAATAGTGATTCGTTAATGAATTGAGGATTGTCTTCGCTCCAAATACAGCAATTTTGTTATTGACGTAGCCATTTATCCAGAAATCAGCTTCGTAAAATGGGCGAAGTTCTCTATGAACTCTGCGAACAGATATATTTTTTTCAAAGTAAATTTCGACAATTTGGAAGCGTTGTTCTAGCGTTTAACGATTCATGATGACTTGCCAAACCTTACTGAACAGAAAAGTCAAAACAGTTTGGCATTTTCAGTTAACAACTCATAGTTATCGATATTGAAAGTTCTCATGCAGCTAAAAATAACACCCGATACAAAAATTTCTGCGTAGATGAATGTCTGAATAAATGTATTCGATAGATGCCAATGGCTATGAACTTGTTTGGTCTACATGCACTCGAGTGTATGAAACCAATTTCGTACATGGCGTTGAAATTTCTTTAGTTTTAAATCCGTCTAAAGTTTTTTATTGCAGTTTTATTTTTAACAGCAACAGAATTTAACACAAAGTGGTTTTCTTCTTTTATTTTTTTAGAACGACAAAAAGTTTTCTTATATTTCAAATTTTTATTTTAAAGAAAATTGATGATGATGATCGTATTAAGTCAGCAACAAACAAAAAAGTTAAACAAAACTTTTTAAATTGGCTAATATAAAGCATTTGAATTTTATAAAAATTTCAGGAGGCGCTTGCGGGGTCGCACGAATGTAAAATCAAAAAAATTGGATATTCCACTTTAATATAATTCGTAAAATGTTTTGAAATTGAATATTAAAATTTTAATTAAAAACTTAATAGTCAAATTGTAGCTTAATGCTTGCGAAAAAAAAGTAACGTCGGAATGTCTCCGAGTTTTTGAAAGGACACCAAAAGGAAATACGTATACTGTTGCAGGGACATATCGCATTAAGAACTGGGAAATATATGTTATAAAGCTTTTAAAAAATGAGGATTTGTTTGTGAAATATGGACAACCCAAAAAAAAATATTTTCCCCAAATTCATTTGTATTTGGCATAAATATACCTCTGTAAGATATGAAGGTGCGTCCCAATTTATAGGAAAAAAAATCATCTGCGAAACCGGAAATGATAATTTTAAATAAAATTTTTTCTTACATCGGTCCATTTTCTTTTTTTTTATATTTTTACCAAAATTAGTCTAGGGTATCCTCATTACACTGTGATAGTTTTAGATTGGGATCTCCATAAATTTAAAAGTTAGGCAAGTTTCTTTACACACGTAACGCAATTAAAAACCGGAAGTGATCATCCAACGTGATTTATCTTGATCAATGAATTTTATTTCTCCCCAACTTCTGTTCATGGCAGCAGCTTCGATGTCCCAATTCTACGGTTACCCTGGGGGTTCCAGTCGATGACATTTCTGGTGCAGTCGTTTGGGGTCTTCTTAGAATGTGCCGAATAGTTCCACTGCGTTTTTTTATTTCAGATGAGACTGGTAGTTGTTTTGATTCCGACCATAATCTGCTATTAGATATAAAATTTGGCCAGATGATTTGTATTATTCTGCGGTGGCACTGGTTTACAAACACCTGCAGTTTCTGGGTATGTCGGTTTGCAGCGTTCCATGTTTCGTAGCCACATAGCAGGATGGATTTCATGTTCGCAGCAAATATTTTAAGTTTTACTCGACGGGAAGGGATTCTAGAGCCCCAGATGGATTTCAGGCGGCCAAAAGTTTTTCTAGCTTCAATAATGCGGTTATCAATATTGTCTTTAGAGACACCCGACTTTAAAATAATGCTCCCTAAGTAGCAGAAGGAGGGCACGTCTTCCAATTCGTGGGAGTGGATGTAAACATTTTCCTGTCTTGCTTCATTGATCCGCAGTGTTTTTGTCTTTCCAATATTTATCTGCAGACCAGCAACTTCTGTATACTCAGCAAGTTTTTGTAGCTTTGCTGCCATATCGTCAAATTTGTGCGCCATAATACAGATATAATCTAGATCACTTAAGCTTCCACTCAGACCCCACCCTTTACTACAACAATAAAAACACTAGAAAAGTAGTTAAAAACGATTTTCTTGCTTTGTGTAGAAACAACAACAGAACAAGTAGAAAAACACATTATTTCATGTTTAAAAAGTTAAACAAAAGAAAAAATTCCCGATTAGTAAAATACATAACATTTTTAAAGCAGAAGGACTGCGAAAAGCATATCGAGCATGCGGCTGGTGTCTTATAATTGTTAGTTCTTCTGTAACAAACAACAAATGTTAATCAAACACATGTGCAAAGGGGCAAGGAAATAATAATATTCTCTCACTTTGGTTCTCTGCTGGGGTAAGTAAGTGTTTAGGTTAGAATCAAAATTTGGGATTAAAATCAACTTAGAAATTCCTGAATCCAACACAGTCTGAGATTAATTTTTATCTCAACCCCGTTTTTATATTATTTTAAGTACGGGGCACTTAAATAAACCTACCTTGAATCAAGCATTATGTACTTGATTTAAGAAAATCCGTAATAAACGATTCGGATTGATGTAAGTACGGATGGATTGATTTTTCTTTTCAGTGAACATACTTGGAAATGGTCTTCTAAATAGTAAATATCTTATAAATACGACAATAATTTTCCAACCGTAAAGCCAAGAAGAAAAATAATATGGCAGCATTAACAGAATTCGTATTTTTTTTATTTTTGTATAGAGTATAAAGAAATCTTTACATTGATGTACGATATATAAAAATTACTTTTACTTGTTAGAAACTTTTGCCACCCACTGTCTTACATCTCATTATTACACACATTTTTTTTTCTATTGGTCTTCAAAAATCACTTTTTTACTTTATTTTTATGGCACAAATTAAATTTAATTAATAAAAGTACTTTTACAAAGTTTAAACTAAAAATTTAATTTACCATAAAAAATTTTTATATTTTTTTTTTATATTCTCTATTACTTAAGAAAGTGCAATAACAAAAGAGCCAACTAATTGCGGTAATAAAAATATAAATTGCTAAAAACCAATTAAAAGTAGATTTTAAAATAGAAAACAGCTAGAAAAAACGCAATTTAAAAAATTTTTAACAGGAAGGAAGAAGTGTTGATATGAGAGAGAAAGTAATAAATTTGGAAAAAGAAGCACTTAAACTTTAAATATGTTTTTAACTTAATATTTTCAAGTTTAGTAAATTAAAATGAGCGTTAAGTAGTAAAAACGGTTTAAGTAGAAGTATAAGCAGTAACATGATTATAAGAAATAGAAGTATGAGTATTAAAAATAGTATGGCTTTAGTTTAGTTTTTGTTGGAAAATCTTTAATAAAATCGATTTTTTTTTGCGATAAGAACAAAAAGTTACATAAATAACCATTTTAGATATAAATAAATCTATTTTGCGCCACGCCGACTTCTCCAATACCGCCCAGATTTTTTCAATTGTTGTGTATTGGTACGAAAAAACAGAAGTTAGGAAGAACATGTAAATCAATTAAAATAGATCTACAAAGGTGAAATACCATTTGGTTTAAAGATTGATGTTTGACTATTGACGTCATCCGGCTTTAATAGCCGACTGAGTAAACACGGCAAACCCCACTGAAGAGATTGTGTGGTTACAATCGAAACTAGTCTGAGCAACCTGCCCGTGAAAACCTGGGTTCAATTCCCAGCTCAGTCAAGAACGAAAAATTATCAATAAATTTCAAGTAATTTCATGTTGTTAAATTCCTGTCTTCATAAAAATAATTTAATGAAAATTAAATTCAATGAACTTAAGCCTAATTAAAAATATTCACATAATGAATTAATTTTAATTTTTAATATTTTTACTATTGTACCCAATATTTCGAGGCAACTGCGGATTCAGGGGATTGAAATCCAAAGGTTATAGTGCACAGTGACAACAGGAGTTTTTAATTTGTTTTTTATTTAAATAAATCCCCTGAATATGAGCAACGGAGTTGCTTCAAAATATTGGGTACAAAAATAAAAATATTAAATATCAAAATTGTTTTTTACTTTATAATAAATGACCTCAAGCCGAACCAAATATAAACCACAACAACAAAAAAGGTAAACAATACATACTGTTAACAATAAAGAATTAAAAAAATCACTCAAAAATATCAAAAAAAAAAATATGCATTGAAAACCAAAATATGCAACAATATGCAAAACAAATCGGTGCCATTTTAACGTAAATTTAATGATTCGGAAAGATAAATGGTCGACATCGTTCTTAGATTATCGACAAAAACATGTATTTGCATGGATCGCAGCCAATAAAATTTGGCAGAATATTAAACATTTTTTACTTATTTTATTATACAAATTTTATTTCAGAAATGTCTGGAAAAATCTGGAGTTTGAAAACATTTCAAATATTCAGAGCACCAGTCAAACACAACAATATGCAAGAGTTGTAAGAAAACCCGAAAACCGCACCGAAACCGACCGGTTTTAATCATTTTAAAACCGAAACCGCGGTTTCGCATTTTTACGGGTTTTAGCAAACTATAGTCTTATTCCTTCAATATTTTCCAGGAATATTTTCTATGCAATATCAGAATTTTTGTTTGTATATGTTTGCTGCCTTTTGGGCTGGTAAACAAAGGGCGCTGCGCGCAACTGAAGCAAATGAACATTTATGTGCTAAACCGAACACAACAACGAAGTTTGTGGACTTTTACGAAAAACAGAACGCAATTAAATGTTCTCATCTTTATGTTGAGTTAGTACAGCACACAAAAAAAATAAAAATTGTCACTAATCACAAAATTTGGTGATTGATTTAGTAATTAGTTAATTTATACCAAATTCATAATATCAAGCAAACAAGTTGTTGATTTTGCTCCTATTACCGAAATAATTATATTGATTACTAAAAATTTTAAAATTTTGAATACTTTTTTTTCAATAAATGATATTTTTAATTTTAATTAAAAAAATTATCAAAAAATTTTGCCATTTCAAACAATATGTTAATTTATTTAATTAAATATTGCCAATTCCCAACAACAATTCTACAAGTTTAAATTTTTTATTTCAAACGAAACAAACAATTAATATTTATTGATATTTAATTATTATTTTAATTAAAAATTTATTTCAAAACAACTAAAATGTTAATTAAAACAAAATTATATTTTTAATTATTAAATATAAATGCTTTTTTAACAATTTTTTTAATTGATAAACTACTTTTTTCTGTGTAGTTTTATTGTGTACGATGATCACAAACAGAGAAACTTTTTTTAAGTTTTTGCTACACAAACACTATTAACGTTTGTGTTTTCCATAAATCTACCGTACAGAACACTAACGTAAGCATATAATGATTATATACAAATTTTGCTCTAAAATGCAAAAAGAGGCTTTAAGCCTTGTGTGTGGAATTGGAAATAAATAAATAAGTAAATAAATGTCATATAAGTTATTTCAGATACAAACCATGTGTAAACGGTAGGTCATCTGCTGTGAATGACACCTTTTTAAGTTATACTCTTATCAGCAATTGAAAGCCAACTTATGACGGGAAAAACATTTGCTAATCCACAAAATAATTACACTACATGCCAACGCTCAAAGTAAAGCAACATGTTTTTTTATGAGAGAATTGGTATTGGAACACATGTGTGCAGACCAGTGATGTGAATTATGGCACGCTTGGGCCATTTTTGGCACTTTTGAATGTTGCTTGGCCCTATGGCTCTATCGCTTTTTTGGACCTTTTTAGCTTCACATATATTTTTTGGTTGTTAGGCCCTTTTTCATTTCTGGTGACAATACACTGTATAAACGAATAAGAAATAGAATTTACCGCCTGTTTTTCAAAATAAAATAAAAATTTTCGCTTGGGAATTTATATTGAAACAACAATAAAAAAAACTCATATTTGTTTTTGTTTTCAATATAAATTTTTTAAGCGAAAATTTATATTTTAGTTTGAAAAACAGTCAGGGGAACCAGAATTATGCAATTAAAAATATTTTATAATATTTGCATATAATAAACAAGTTAAAAAGTATATTCGTTCAAGCCTTCGCCACAGTATGTACTAGGGTATTCGTTTAATAGGGCTTTTGCTTTAATCGGTTAATCGCTCGATTAATTAACCGAGGTTTTGGTTTAATCGGTTAAAACTCGGCTAAGTTAGTAATTAATCGGTTATCCGATTAATAAAGTTTTTTTTTATAAATTAAGTAATTTAAATATATAAAAATGCATACATTATTTCTTATTTGGAGTTTATCGTTTAAAAAAGCAATAATACAACAAACATAACAGTTCTTGAACTAACACGAGCAAACAAAAAAAGAATTCATAAATATGAAAAACGAGTACGTATTTTTTAATTAATACATAAATATTATATAGTAATTAAAAAATTAACTGTTTGATAATTTTATTAGTTATTTAGATGGTTCAAGGACACCTTAAAAATAATCTTTTAGAAAAATGTTTAGGATTTAAGCGATTCTTTTCTTTAGTTTTGTTAAATCTTGACTTGGAAAAAATTCTTTAATTTATCGTTGATGTCGGAGAAATCGAACGTAATCCATAATACAGAATATCTAATTTCTCAGTCCTTTTCCTGGATTTCTCTAAACGTATAAAATCTTCCATTATGTCATTAGAGTCCTGTTTTAATTTTTTTTTAAATTTTCAGCTCTTCTAATTGTTTCGGTTAATTCTGTTAAAAGATTGATATGAGAACATATGAGAAGAAGCCAATAACTAAACACATACAAACATATGGGAAGTTCCAGTAAAAAGTCTCCTTTTTGTAACGTGACGGCAGAAGTAATTTAAATCGTTTATCAAAAATTGTATATGTATAATTTACTTTTTTATATGTTGTATAAAGTGTAACTTAAGCTACAAAAGGGATAACTTTTGAACAACATTGTCCTAAAATACAAGCTTATTTTCTTTCTGGCGTTGTAATACAAAAAGTAGACTTTTCGCTGGAAATTCCCATATATACCTAAAACGAGAAAAGATATTTAAATTTGATAACTTGGAAAATAAATCTTTATAAGTCCAAAGCTTACTAAAAAATGTTTGATACAAAAAGTCTTGCTCAATTCGCAGACTTATGCAAGTTTATAATGCAAGTCAAAATCGACTTCTGTTTTTTGTAACGCCATGCCAGCGCAATTTTTGCTAATATCTTCAAATCCTTAGGGTTGATTGTTGTAAATTTTTTTCTGAATAAAGTGCTACTTCATTTCTTTTTACAAATTTGCCGTCTTCATTTAACTTTTTTACATTTTGTCGTACAAATATCACGCCACAATGGAAATGCCCATATAAAAAGAACGTGAAATAAAAAGCTGTTGACAGCAAAGACCTATTTAAAATGAAGACCCCTTCTTTGTTTGTATGAACAAATATTTTCTAAACACATACCTTTTGTATATGAGACGAAACAAATAATTAAAAACACAAAAAAATATGTTATAATACTACAAAAAATTAAAAATTTTGTTACTTCGGTTAATCGGTTAATCGGTTAAACGACTGAAATTAACTGGTTTAATCGTTCACCAATAATAGCCAAATTTACTAAATTCACCGGTCAGTTAATCGGGTAGTACTTAATCGGTTAACCGATTAACGGTAGTATGTACAGACAAATTTTTGAGTGCTCATCTTTAAGGCCCATGGGCAGTAATAGATCAACCGGAATAAAATTATGTTATGTGGTTAAGATTCATATAAGAGGTTTTTGTTCATTGTAAAAAAAATTAACAAGTGTCTAAATATGCTTCAAAATGTGGAATATGCACCATTAACAACTAAACAATGCTCTTTTAACTAATACGTACTTACATGCAAAAAAAGCTGCAATGGGTAAAAATATGCACTAATAAATCGATGATAAAATTCATAAAATGCTCTTAAACGTATAAATATATTGATTTTGCCTCCATTGGTCGCACAAGGAAAAACTTTTGAATGTATATTTGCGGTTCCTTTGATTATTGTTAACTTGATTAAAAGTTTAATTTATCGTAAACTAGGAAATGTCCATTTCTTACAGTACAAAAACTATACACAAGCGTTTTTATATATTCTTTTTTTGTCAAGTTTTATATTTCAAACTTGAAAAAAATAAATATTTTTGTTAGATACACCCTTTTTAAATATGTATTTGATTTAATGAAGTGTACAATTTTTTAATAAAATTTGAAAAATAAATGCAGAATTAAAACTTAAGCCTATATTTTTCTGCTTTTTATTCACAGAAAAAATTATTCATTTTCTGCAATCACTAAATTTATACCAAATTCATAATATCAAGCAAACAAAATGATTATATTGATTACTAAAAATTGTAAAGTTGTGAATATTTTTTTTTTTTTCAATAAATGATATTTTTAATTTTAATTAAAAAAAATGATCAAAAAACTTTGCCATTTCAAGCAATGTGTTAATTTATTTAATTAAATATTGACAATTCCCAACAACAATTCTACATGTTTAAATTATTTTATTTTAAACGAAAAAAGTCAATTGAGATTTTTTGTTATTTAATTAAAGTTTTAATTGAAAATTTATTTCAGAACAACTAAAATGTTAATTAAATTAAAATTAAATTTTTAATTTTCTTTCAACTAAAAAAATAGTTGATTTAATAATCACATTAATTAAATTTAAGTATTTTTTAGAATATTTTTTTAATTGATAAAACACTTTTTTCTGTGTTGTTAAAACAATTTTTCAAAGTTTAATTTTTATTTTAAGGGTATCAGTCAATTTGGCCCGTTTTCGTTACAATTTTTGCACAAAATTAAAAATTTTCAAATCCCATCACTGATGCAGACAGAAAAAATTCTTATAAAAAATTCAATCCGAAAAGAAAGTTTAAAGTAAAAAAAAAACAATCTACGGTGGGAAAAGCATTGAAAGTAGATGTAAAAAAAAAGTGAAAATATATTTTAAGTTGTCAACATAGATTCTTCTTCTTATGAAAAGATTTTCAATGGTTTATATTTCAATGAACAGAACGAATGCTTAAGAACGAATGGAATGAATGTCTTTAGCAGATTGCATGTGTATGTTACATGGAATTTAAATGGCTTAAAACCAATAAACAGTGAAAACGTGTCATTGGGAAAAAAGAAACTGCAGCAAAATGACATAAAAAAAAAATAAACGATATGCCAGTTAAAAAACTTTTGGATTGCAAAATAAAAACCGAAGAACGTAAAGAATATCAGTTTATAAATTTTAATAAACCCTTTTATGAGTTATTCATAAAGTTGCACTTGTGTGGGAATAAAGAATTTTCACGCATTTTTTATTACTGAAAATTGAATTGGAAAATCGTTTTTTTTTTTTTTTTTGATTAAACTTTAAAAACCATATCGGAATAATTTTTGCAAATGGTTGTAAGCGTCAGTTCTGCTTTGACATTTATGGAGTAAACGGATACAAAATTCATCAGTGATATCTGTAGATAGGAGAATAAGCAGAATTATCGCTTCAGGTGCACCGAAAATCTGCATAATAATAAACGAAGAGCCATTTCAAAGCATATAATTGCATGGTATGTCGTATCGCAGGAGGCGTCTTCTGGCCTGCAGCGTTATTAGCGGGGGAAACACTACTGTGAATGACGTATAGCGACTGGATAACATGTGGTTCCAAGCAACGGCGCATACAGCAGGATTTATTACCGAAATTCTAAGTGCAGGGGGCTAATTCTGGCAGGATTGAATGCTTTTTCGATTCTAAATCAATTTTATTTCTTATTCTTTTAGTCGATATGGAACGAGTCGAAATTATTTTTTCAGTGTTGTAAAGAAACTATTTTGCACAGCACTGAAAAAATAATTTCGATCGACTGAAAGTATTAGAAATAAAATTTCTTTCGAAGCGAAAAATCATTCGATCACGACTGCCAGAATTAGCCCCCTGCATTTTCGGATCGCCTAATGTCTCGTTTTAGTGATTTACATTGGCCGTCAAGATTGCTCGATTTTACCGTTTAACACTTTTCTTAAAGTCACGAGTCTTTATCAACAAGACTCTTAAAGTACGCAAAGAGAATATCCGTCAGGAATACGGGAACCTATCGCCAGAAGTTTTGGCAAAAGTGATGAACAATGTCATAAGTCGATCCCGTATGTTCATTTATTCTGGTGGCGCACAGTGGATCTTTTCAAGAAAAGGTGATCAAAAATCCTTAAATTTTGATTCGATTGGAATTTTGAAACGCGGTTTATTTTTTTTAGGTTACGTAAAAATCGAATGATAAGAAAAAATGTTATGGGGGGTTTAAATAACAAAAATAATGTTAAAACATGTTAAAAAAGGGTTTTTTCTATAATATTTTAATTTATCAGTTGCGTTTACATATAAAACTTATTTACAACTTTTTAACTTAAATATTATAAAAATATGCCAAACTTTGGCCATCTTTGGCAAAAAGAGAAAAGCTGACAAACAAAACTCAAAAGTCACCCTAGAGGAGTAATATGTAGAACCGATCCCACTTTTCTTTATCCCCAACATTTGTTATTAACATACCAACTCGCTATCCGCATCCCTTATGGGGGCTCTCATACAAAATGTTCACTACAGACTAGAAATATAATGAAGAAAGAGTCCTATAGCTGCCTACGAGACCTCCTTAGCCAGGTACAATGCCTGACCGACCTCCATTAGTTTTTGTCCTAAACATTTTCCAAAACATACTTACCCATTATCTCCACCACTTATCGGGGCTCCCATACAAATATGGCGATTTAATAAAACTCCTAAATCTAGCACCGGTTGCGCCTAGAATGTCCCTAGACGGGTCAAAGGTAAGACCAACCCCACTTTATTTTTTATTTTTAACATTTCGTTCTAACATACCTACCCGCTGCCTCTATTTATTAAAGGGGCTCCCATACAAACTGGAATTTTTTTTTTTTTAAACTTTTGTGTTCATAAATTTTGCACAAAATATCTGAACTTGGACCAGAATAATTGTTCTGGTTCACACGAGCGGAACCTGGCGGATATTCAATAGACACGTTCAAAAGACGTAGCTGTCCAGCTCAACTACTTCAAAACTGTTCACAACTGTTTAGAAATGGCAAGATGAATATAATACAAAAGTAACAGCTAATAAATGCAAACGATTAAAAAAAATAAAAGTGTCACAAATAAAATAAGTTAAATTAACCCCTTTTTCGCTTACCGGTGACTATAATCACCAGCACTCTTACTGTTTTTTTTTTCTTTTATTTGTTGCAATGTTTTTTCCGTCAGTTACATAAAATCTTATTTCCTTATTAAATTGTCAGTTTACTTGGTCCGGCGAAAAATGGGTAAAATAGTTTAGCTAAACTAAGAAATAGATCTCTTCGATCAGCTGTTGAGGTAGCTAAAAAATTTTATCCGTGAATTATTTCTTTATCCAAAGCTAAGGTAAAATGTAACAAGAATATACGAGATAATAGTCTGGTAGTGTATAAACCAATCCTTAAAAATTTAAGGAATAGAACTATTACAAAAAGCTTTATAAAATACATAACTGAAATGAAGTCATAGAATAAATTCAAAAAATAAAAATTTTTAAAAAATTATATGATGAAACAAATGGCAACCGTTGAACTGAGCGGAATTGCTCAACTATACGTTTCTAAGACAAACACTCAGCGGTGCCTCAACCTTTACATCTAATGAACGTGCCCAATGTTGCATAGGGTTGTTAAGAAGGCTTCAAGCTACAAAATGGTTCAAGAGTTCTTTCCCTCTATTAAGTAATGTACCTTTTAGAAACTAAACAGGAAACTTATACACAAGAAGTAAGAAAAACAACTAGAGTTTTCTTTCTTGGGAAATATTTACCGGGAAATTTCGGCAAAAATATTTTCAAGCTTTCAAGAAATTTCGGTGATTTGATCCTCATAGGTAACGATTTAAATTTAAATTTAATTTTTTATAATTTTTTTTTTTTTGTCAATATTTATCGATTTAACAAGGCGAATTCATTACAGGTGAACCTAAAAGCCCTGCTGATATCTTCTTTAGCTTTATAATTGTTGGATGTCAAAATTTTGTTTATTATCTTTGTTTCTGTTTTAATTTGTTTCGGTTTTTGACATTGTACAATGATTTTACAAAAACAAATTGCTTGTGGTTTTTGTACGAGTTGTACTTGTTGTACTACCGAGATTACCTGAAATGAATTCGCCTTGGGATTAAAAATAACCAGTATTCAATTAGTCTTAGGAACTAGATACTTGATTAATTTACCGGCAACATCAAAAAAAAGTATGCAATAGGATTTGAGCTAATAATCGATAATACAGTGTGGCCCAAAACAATCGGAAGGGGTTTAAATAGTATTTAGCTTTATTATTTTAATATGTTTTGTTTTGTTCCGATTTTGTAAAGAAGACTTAAGCCTATAGTACACGGCATGTAAAAAGACACATGCGCATGTGGTTCTGACGTAATTTTGACGTCATCACACAACACGCAATGTTTATTGTGGCTTTGCATTGACGTCATAATTACGTCAGAACCACATGCGCATGTGTCTTTTAAAAATCTAGGTTAACTCCTCAACGTCAATTACACCACCCTAAGTTTGGGGTTAAATATTAAACGAAAGGGCTACTGGCCCATTTTTTTATCTGGGAATTATTTCTTTATCCAAAGGATAGCTAAGGTAAAATGTAACAAGAAGATACGAGATAATAGTCTGGAAGTGTATAAAGTCATTCCTTAAAAATTTAAGGAATAGAACTATTACAAGAAATGTAGTCAGAAAATAAATTCGAAAAATAAAAAATGTTAAGAAATTATATGATGAAACAAATGGCAGCCGTTGAACTGAGCGGAATTGCTCAACTATACGTTTCTAAGACAAACACTCAGCGGTGCCTCAACATTTACTTCTAATGAACGTGCCCAATGTTGCATAGGGTTGTTAAGAAGTCTTCAGGCTACAAAATGGTTCAAGAGTTCTTTCCCTCTATTAAGTATTGTGCCTTTTAAAAACATTTATTTTTAAACATTTCTAAGAGACAAAAGATCTTTTGTTTTCTAGTAGTAGTATTCACCCCTATCGTGAATAATTTTTCTCTTTTAATTTTTTTCCTTTTCAAGTATTTGCGATCATGAAAAATTTCCATGAAAAAATTAATTCAAAGGATAATAATAATGAGAAAAAAATGTTCGCGGGAAGAAAAGCCCTTATCGTGAAAATTTTTTTCGCTCGTATTTTTTCTCTTTTCCGTTTGAATTTCTTACTTTATTTTTGCTGGGGAACAAAACATTTTTGTAATTCTCGATTGCCTGAGGATTTGTCAAGCGTTTCAAAGACGTGGTGACAGAATTTTAGAAATTATTTTACAACATAAAATTGCAACAAGCTAATGTTGCAATCAAACTATCACTCCAATACAATATATTTTACCTTTTTTTTACTTTTCTTTAATATACAATAAATCTTACAACTACAATTCGTGTTGGAAAAAAACTAGCCAATTGTGGAGGAATGTAAGAAAGAAAAAATTCACTGTTTATTGTTGTGGCTTTGTTGTAGTTTTGATATTGTTAAAAGTAAGAACTGGGTGTTTAAAATTCTTTTTCACTTTATGGTCTTATTTGTATAATATATTTAGCTTTTCTAAAGTCTTTGGAAAAAGTTTCCTGACGAGCTGGCCTAAGCAACCAGCGAAATGCGCATAGACAGTAGCTTTCCCACAACAATAAATTTCGGTTTTTTAATAATAAATAAAGATTAGGAGTTTAGCACGTCATTAATAAATTAATAAAAAATTTCTTCGGTTTTTAATGTTTCTTTTTACATTCACTGGGAACTGATAGCGCAAAAAATTGTTCATAGGAGTTTCACGATAGTATTTTTTCCTTCGAGGGGAATACAAATTTCATGGGTACAAAAATTCCACTTGTTATTTAAGATAATAGGGTGGGTCAAAAAAAAATTTTATCTCGTAACGACTTCTAATAGCGTAAATATGTTGTATATTTGTCTGCATTAGACCCCTGTAAAATATTATTAATTTATTTTTAGTGTAAGAGCCCGCGCTTTGATCTTCATTTTGTTAAATTTGTTATATAACAGCAATAGCGTTTTATTGCAAAAAAGTATATTACTGTATTCTCACGATTCATAAGCTCTCGAGGATTCAGATACAAGCAATTCATTCATTGAAAACAATATATTATTCCAGGAAATATTTTTGATAGAATACATATAAAATAATGCACAGTAAAAAGATCAGTTTGGGTTTACTACGCGGACAGTGAAGTTGTGTGCTTATTTTTGATAATGTTTTACCAGCTTACGAAAATGTTACGAAATACTACGATTGGAATAGGGAGCAACTAAAAATAACAGGGAATACTACCAAAGAAACATCGTTTTTAGATATTGCAAAACTTGTAGCTCAAAGGATAGAATGCGTTTGGAGAAAATCGTCTCTTCTTACAGTGTCAAACACAATAGGCATACAAGTAATAAACGGTTATCATATAAATTACAAAAATCTCATAAAGTCGTTGAAAAAAATGTCCGTTTATTAGAAAGAAAATTTTCCCGACGTAGCAGAGTTTTGTTTCATATTTGTTCCTGTAGATGTAAACAAATTGAGCTTTTTTTGATGTCCAAGGCAATATAAGGTACCCAAAGAAGAACAGGAGTTTTTGAGTGAGATGCGAGGGCGAGAAAGATGCGTATTCGAGATCTTCCAACTAAATTGCAAAAAAGATCAGCCCAAGCACCAAATACTGAAAAGAAAACGTAAATAAAAGTCACGACAAAATTAACTTAGAACAGTAGGAGTTATCTGTAACTAATTCCAGTGCTTCTTGTGACGACTCTTTTAATTAACCTTCCACGTCAAAGGCAGAAAGAACCCCAATTTTAGTTCGCCTAAATTCTCAAAAACTTGTAACCGTTACAGTGTTTCCGATAGCGCAGCGGCTGCTATTGCTTCGGCTGTATTGCAAGATATCTCTCCTAGCAGTGAACAAATTGATAAATCAAAAATAAGACGGGAAAGAAAAAAACTACGTAATGAATGTATTCAAGACCAGAAGCAGCTAGACCTACTAGCTTTATACTTTGACACCCGAAAAGATAAGACGCTTAATATTATTTAAAAGGAAGCTAGGAAATATACACAAATACTGATTGAGGAAGCCCTTCCTTCGTCTCAAAAAATGAATAAAGAAAATTTGATGGCAATTGGTTGTGATAGTACAGTCACTAACACTGCAAAATTTAACGGAGTAATAAGAGTATGGGCAAATAGACTTTAGCGCCCACTGCAATGGATTATTTACATTTGAACGAATTGCCATTAAAACATCCATTTAACAAGCTATATGGTGTTACCAAGGGACCATATTCGCATGCTGGTCCTATTGGCAACTTATTAGAAAACTGCGAAAAACTTGCTTCTGTCGATGTTGTTGGGTGAAACAGTGAGAGAACTGGCAGCCAGACTGTTCATGAAGCACGAAGCTCACCTCATACCCGAAAGCAACCTCGCGTCTTTGAGGCCTCTTCTATCAATTTTGACGGAAGTAACTACTTTAAAGTTATAAATTGGAATCAAAAGTTTTTCGATCCACCAATTCTTCGGAACATCACTACTGAAGAAATAAATGCGGCAGTTGAGTGTCAAGAAGTGACAATCAAATTTTTGGAAATGCCCAGATTTGACAGTAAACAACCTTTTCTGACCAAAAAATAACTAATTATTTTTCCTGTTTTTATTGTTTTATGTTGTATAGGAACCAAAGTTGTATTTTTTTATGTGTAATTAAAAATGTGTTCAGTTTTAATCAATAATAAATAATTTATAGTAAATAAAATATTAATTTTAAAATACTTAATTCTTAGGAGCTCCGGCGCGGGCTCAAGATGTGACTTTTTTAAACTTTTTTTTAGCATTTTTTATTTGTATTAACGTAAGACAACAAAATATTGCTATTAGAATATGATTCGAGAAGTTTTATTTTTTTCTCATACATCAGTGACCCACCCTAGTGATTACCTTATAATTTACTATATCATAAAAAATTTTACTTTAATATCTTTTATAGCAAAGAAGTTATTCAGGTATGTGATGAAAATCGATCCATTTCAAAACGAAGGTTTTTAAAAGGTGTGATGAATTTCGAACGATTTTAAAATCCAATTCTAAGTTAAAGTCTAAAATTTTTGTTCAGAATACACTTCAGTTAACATATATAATATAAAATTTAAAAGAATAAAGACCGAAAATAAAAGGAATATGTACTAAAAATCTATTTTAAAAGATACTTAAAACGACATTTTCGGTTATAAATCGTTTCGTTTTTAAAATCGATTTTCATCACATACCGGATTGTCATTTAAAAATTAAAATTTACTTAGTAATGTGGTTATTTTATTGAACTGTTAATGGTTTTTAATCCAAATTTAGATATTTTTAATTAGGTTCATTGAATTTAATTTTCATTAAATTATTTTTATGAAGACAGGAATTTTACAACATGAAATTAATTAAAATTTGTATTGATAATTTTTCATTCTTGACTGCGCTGAGATTTGAACCCAGGCGTTCACGGTCAGGTTGCCCAGACTAGTTTCGATTGTAACTACGCAATCTCTTCAGTGGCGTTTGCCGTCTTACTCACTCGGCTATTATATTTGAAACAGACCAGAGTCTCTGGCGGGATTCGAACCCGCAATCCTAACACGGATTGACTAGCTCACTACAAAATAGCCTACCAGGGCACCCAAGAAGAAATATAACTGGCTTGTTTGTCATAAAATAGCCGTCTGGTATAATTACAACCTTAACTTTCCGTAACTTTCAGGAAACTACTTTTTGGAGTCAGAATGTTTTTAAATTTTGAGTAACTTGGCAAAAATATTTTAATTGAAAGTTCTACAATTTTAATATATTTTTAGCTCTGACTTTTTGCTCAAAAATTAAACTTTCATAAATTCTGACTAACTACTTTTATGGTGTAAACGTAATATTCCACGTTTCCTTGCTGAGTTATCTCTCGGCGTACTCCGAATTCGTAGTTGTGCATTAAAGAAATATCTCAACAGCAATGACAGCTACGTGTCACAAAAGTATCACATCAAAAATGTCATAATACTTGGCATGACACTATAAAAAATGCACAACAAGGCTGTTTAAAATGACACTTATCTTTAACAACTTGCCACAACTGAGAGTGTAATGGCACCTACATAACTTTTCATTTTATAATAGACGCAAAGGAGATATTTCTTTAAATACATAAGAAAAGAAAAAGTCCTTTAAGTTTTAAAGACTTTAAAGAACAGAAGCAACACATGATACACACACAAACCCACTACACCAATACTTTCATAAATTATACATCTAGAAAAAGAAAACTGGGAAAACAAGTAAAATATTATCATGTCCCTTCGCTGAAACACATACATGGACACATGTTAGAGAGTTAAGTAAACAGGAAACTTATACACAAGATGTAAGAAAAACAACTAGAGTTTCCTTCTTGGGAAATATTTACCGGGAAATTTCGGCAAAAATATTTTTAAGCCCGCAAGAAAGTTTGGGGATTTTTTCCTCATAGTTAACGATTTAAATTTAATGTGCTGTTTTCACAATAGAACTGATTAAACGAGTAGTAAAATGTATATGAAAAGCACTCAGTATTTTGAGTGCTTTTCATATAAATTCTCCAACACGTTCAATGACATGTGTTGTGAAAACAGCACATCAATTAATTTTTTTTTTTTGGCAATATTTATCGATTTTAAAAAAATTATTTAACTGGATTAAAAATAACCAGTATTCAATTAGTCTTAGAAACTAGATACTTGATTAATTTTCCGGGAACATCAAAAAAAGTATGATTTGAGCTAATAATAGATAATACAGGGTGGCCCAAAACAATCTATTTGGAGTGGAGAATGTAAGGAAAGATAAACTCACTGTTTTATGGTTGGTATTTTGTTAAAGCTTTGATATCGTTGCAAATAAGACTTTTTGAGTGTATGTAATTCTCTTCCCTCTGTAGTCTTATTTGCCGATAGCTTTGGATTTTCTAAAATTATTTAGGAGAACGTTTCCTGATGATCTGGCCTAAGCAACCATTGAAATGCGCATAGGAACAGCTTATCCTCCAACAATAAATTTTAGTATTTTTATCAATTCAAAAAAGGGAATTAAGCACAATAAACAAAATATTTTAATGGAAAAAAATTATGTATTCCCAAAAACAACTTTTTTGATAATAACCAAAAGGGGTTTAAATAGTCTTTAGCTTTATTATTTAAATATGTTTTGTTTTGTAAAGAAGACTTAGGAAATCAAAAATAGAAAGGATTACTTTTAAAAACGAACTAAAATAATCGAATTGGCAAAAAGCAAAACTGCAAAATATAGACTACTAAAAATTCTAGGTTAACTCCTCAACGTCAATTACACCATCCTAAGTATAGGGTTTGGGGTTAAATATTATACAAAAGGGCTACTGGCCCATTTTCTTTATGAGGATAAAGTCAAATATACAGTTACCAACGTCACCTCTAACACAGCAGAATGTTGAAAATTTTCTTAAGGCCAGGGGCCAAAAGATGGCTATCGATATCGAACGAAATTACAATACAATTTAAATAGGAATTTCGATCGATATCGAATGCCGTGATTTAGCCCCAGCTGTTGAAAACCACCTACAAATGTGGTTTCAACAAGATAAAGAACTTTGCGTTTCAACTTCAACTGCAACGACTACTACAACTACGTTTTCTGTTGACACTACTTTCAAACTGCCGTTTTTAGGTTTTCACAACTTGCAGCGCTATTCGTATCACATACAGCAAGTTAAACTGTGGAGCTGTAAGAGGACATTTTCGGTTCGCCGGATTTAGCAGCTCCCGATTTATTTGTTTCTGCCCCAACTAAAAAAATAAAAGAAAAGAAATTCTAGCAAAAGCTCCGAAAATCTTGAAAAAAAAAGTCATGGAAACGTCTTATAAAGAGCGCTTGTTTGTATGTCTTTTTTATTTACTGTAGGGCCTTGATTATGCGTTAACCGACAACATCAATTACACGGGAAATAAAAAGGATTTGTTGGCATTGATTTATACGGTGTTTCCAGGTGACAGGCAATTGATTGTGTAGTAAAATTTATATGAAAAGCACTCAACAAACTGAGTGATTTTCATATAAATTTTACTACACAATCACTTGTTTGTCACCTGGAAACAGCATATTAAACTTTTTTTTTTTTGCAACGATTACCTCTATTGTCCGGCATTACCTCTGTTGTACGAAATTATAAACAAATTATCCTTTTTTGTGTTTACTTTTAAACATTAAAAAAAAAAAAAATTAATAACCGAAGAAAGGAAATTCTCCAACGTACTGGAATCATGTTGGGCCAAAATTACTTTTTTCCCCATATTATTTAAATATTTACATTATATATTTACATAAAATAAAAAACACATAATAAAATTGATAATCCAGAATGTTGCCGGTCCCGTCTGTCATAAATAATCGAGGTCTCACTGTATTTCAATGTACTTCAATGTAAGCAGAAGAATAATGCTAGGAACACAACTGGGACGAACGACGAATTTCGCCCAACACGACGAATTTTTCCGTAAAAATTCGCTGAGTAAATTCGTCGTATGAAGCAACGACGAATAGCTGGCAGCTTTTATAATTGAGAAAGTTGATTACTGTTTGTGCAAAGAGAGAGAAATAGTGTGACCATATTCAAAAAAATTATGCTTAAAAATAAAAACATAATCGAAAACACAACTAAAAACTATTTTTATAGCAAAATACTTTGTATACTCATTTTATGTGTTATACAATAAAAAAAACAATTATTAAAGTAAAAAGTAACTTTATTTACTAAATTACTTCTTAACTAAAACCAAACATGGTCACCTAGTACTGATTTGTTCGTCGTTCGCCGGCGTATGAAATAGAAATAAATCTATTTGAAGTTCGCCGCGTCTGGCGAATTTTCGCCGGCGCCCTGATTGTGTGCATTTTCATATACACAAACGTCTTTTATTTTTGGCGACGAATATTCGCGGCCAAAAATTCGTCGTTCGCCCCAGTTGTGTTCCTAGCATAAAACGTAACAAGAAGAAATTATAGAGAAATATAATAAACGACATAAAAACACAACCCGAGTCTTTTTGTTTACCCCTCTTTCTTCACTGCAACGTTTGACCACAAACAAAAAGCGACATCGTAAAAGCCCGCGTCAAAATTGGGCGTATGTCTGTGTTTAGTTCGCTGTTTTGTTTTTTTTTTTATTCCCTAGAGACTCCTTCTATACAGATTTTCCTGATATTTTCACAGTAATTTCCTGATTACCCGGAGCTTAACAAAGGCTTTAAATATTTGTAATTTTTCAAGTGGGCGTGGCAACTCTCATAAAAAGACAAAGAACGGTTACAGGTAAAGCTGCCAAATTTAGAACAAATAGTTTCGTTAACAAAACATAACATCGGCTTGCTAAACTGGAAAAGGAAGCGTTGAACCTTCCATTCAAGGACAATATAATTGCCTTTTCTTTAGATCTATATTATATTATATTATATTATATTATATTATATTAATTTCCATATAAACTTAAATCATATTTAAATACAGATTGAATTTTTAAGTTTTATTTGAAAAGTCTTATTTAATTAAGATCAAAGTATGGTAGCACAACTAAATACAAAAAAATATGATAAAAAAAAGTGTAGTTATTTACAAGGTGGTCTCAAAAATCAGCTGGTTGTTATTGCTTTGCCTGTTGTTATTGTATTGTTGTGATATTGAGGCCACCTTTCTAAGTTAATCCAATGGAAACTTCATTGGGTGCCCCAGGTGCCCCGGTATTCTAGCTGATAGTCTATCAGTACCGGGGTTGCGGGGTCGATTCCCACCAGAGACTCTGGTCTCCTGCAGACAAGCGAAGAGCTTCGCTGGATTAGCGTATGAATAAAAAAGTATTAAGTATTTGGTAAAGAAGAAAATTTTGCATTTAAAACGATTTTAAACATAAATGTTTTTTAAAGTCAATCCTCAAAATTGGCCGGCCATTAATATCTGGAAAAGTAGAAGTTTGGAATTTAGAACAAATTGCTTCGTTATCCATACGAGGTCTTTTTTAAAAATTTTTACTAATTTTATTGCAATGTGAATAGCACAGTGCAACGGGTTTAGCTAGAAATATATATCGTGTGAATCATCGAGAGGTTTAATTTATAATGTAAGATAAAAGACATAAATTTTAAAGTGAACTTAAAATTTTTATTATCGGTTAAAAGAACAATTTATGCCATTTACTGTTTGAAGAGGAAAACATGTAAATGACTACGTCTGAGAAAGTCCATTCAGAAGGTCCAATTTTGGGCGACTCGTTTAAGCATAGCGACCGGTATCTCGCGAATAACATGGTTAATGTTAGTTTCTAAAGCGTCAATCGTAGCTGGTTTATTCCTAAAGTCCTTAGACTATACATATCCCCAGAGAAAATAGTCCAAAGGTGTGCACGATCTACCTGTCCAAGTTACCGAAGCAAAACGTGAAGTTAAGTGCTCACCAAAATTAGTTCTTAACGCAAGACGCAAATTAAAGTGTGGTGTGAAAAGTAGTGTAGGTTGATTTGGTCCCTATAGCCCTTGGTTATTTTAAATAGCTGTTAGGGTTCCAGCTGGTTTGCAAGGCGTACAAAGGAACTGCCGAATTGTTTGAGTCTTTCAATTAAAAACTAGGCCAGTTATTGCCGGATTAGTTTGATAATTTCAAGTCTGGTTTTATTAAGATTTGTATTGCCTTATATACTAGAGATCTGCATTTGTGCGTTTAAACGACACATGAATTCACATACCAGACTATCCACTAGTGTGTTGTGTGTGATTTTAGAAGCATACACAATTTATTGTGTGTAAGAAATAACCTATGTGTGCAAAGCGTTCAATTATTTATGTGAGTGTTGTGAGAGAAATATTTAAATAAGGTATAAATAACA
Organism: Pollenia amentaria; assembly: GCA_943735925.1. Taxonomy (NCBI): domain Eukaryota; kingdom Metazoa; phylum Arthropoda; class Insecta; order Diptera; family Polleniidae; genus Pollenia; species Pollenia amentaria. The sequence continues at coordinate 126,166,493 of OX031008.1, forward strand.
AATATGCTCTTTTACACAAGTAAATACACTTGCATAGCGATGTACATATTGTGTTTTATCAACACAACATGTGTTTTGTGTTTTCGAAATTTTTTTACCGTATCGAAAACAAAATATAAGTTAAAAGATATTGCAATAAAAGTGATACCAACTTTTTAGAAGCAAAAAGTAGTTTTAAATATATTTTTAAACAAATGAAATTTTTGTTAATTTTTTTGTTTGAATTTTTTTTAAATCAAGAGAACTTATAACTTATTTTTACACGTTAATAAATTATTTTTATTTAATAACGAGCTTTCTTTCTTAGCTTTGATAATTTTTTTATGTTTTAAGTTGAACAATTTTACATTTTTTTGACATTATTTAATTTTTTATCGATAATTTTAGTAAAATATTTGACGGTTTGCATAATAATAATTTTTTTATTTATAATTTTATTACTGTTATTGTTTTTGCATATAAAAAATATATTTTACAACCATTTTATTTTCTTACCTATTTTTGTTAAAATTTTAACTTTCCTCTTCACTATGTACACTTTTTCCACCGATTTATTTCTTTTGATTTCAATATCAACTGAAGGTAAATTCCAACTTGAGAAAAAGCATAACCCGTACATACGCCCGTACAAAAACAAAGAACGATAGGGAAAATTATCAAATAGGGGAAAAACCAATTTTAGCAAAACAAGAAAGACAACAAACACACGAATGATTAGTGTGATTTTTAACTTAACTCAGGTTTTTTTATTGTACTGAGAACGACGACAAATCGATTCGTCACGGTCTTCGCGTACAGTCTCAGCTACAGCTGCTTCATTCACTTCACTTCGTGCTGGATGTGGTCGAATGTCGTCGACTAATGCAGACTGGGACTCAAATTTGCAAATGGTTTTGGCAAAAGTGGTTTCATTAGATCAATTATGCGCACCGAAGGTTCCTCGAATCGCACGAAAAACATTTCGCGCAGAACGCTGATTTTTAAATTACAACTGAACAAGTTGGAGACGCTGTTATTGTGTTAGTCTTTTCATGATTACTTGCCAAACAATACTGAACAAAAATGACAAAGCAGTTTGATATGAGAAGCATATCGAAAATCAAATCTCACGATAAATCACCCTTTATAAGCCACCTGTTTTCTTTTTGGCATCTTTATATGCAGGATGCAAAAAACCTTTTACAATTTGCAAACTTGTTTCACATTTTATCAATGTTCCCGGAAAGTTCCGCAAATGAATACAATTTTATCTGTTTCCCCAAAATAAAAAAAAAAAAATAAGGATAATAAGGAACCCTTAAAATAACCAACATGTTCATATATATGTGTGGGAAATTCCTTAACTTATGCATAAGAGCTTCTGTGTATGGATACCAGTACTGATGTGTGTTTTTAATGATAAGTTCAGGATAAACACGACATTTTAAGTCTGTTGCAGACATAAATTTTTAGTTTTATTTTAAATTATTATTATAGGGGGTTAGGAATGAAGTGTGAATACATAGAAATAAGAAGAAAACGGGTAAAAAAAAACTAACAACAACGCAGAAACATGCCATGTGATTCATGTTAGTAGAGCCAGCAGAACAGAACCAACAAAAAGTATTACATTGAAAATATCCTTTAATGAGAATCCCTTTTTGCTCGTAGTGGTTTAACATTTTTTAGTTTTTGTTTATGTTTTTGTATTAAACCATCAACATCATCTTCTTGTTTTTCCAGCATCAAAAAGGAATTTCTTGCAGTGCTGTTTCTCCAGTTGGGCATGTAAGCACGTAAGTGTGTAAGGACTGATATTATTTACGGATATTTTTAAAGGATTGTGGGGGTTTTTTTTTTTTTTGTTTTGCTCTTGCACGTGCTGTGTAATTTGTGTATGTAACACTTTTTTCCGGTACTTCTGTTTAGTAGGTTACAAGTGAAAAAATAGGTGGATTTATAGTGTTGGCTAGGTAAAAGTCGGAAAAAAATATTATTATAGAGCAATTCCATATGAAAACGATCAAAATTGGCAAATTTTTGGACGACCCCTCTCCGATTTTAAAATAAATAGTCTCAATCGATTGTCCAGCAAAAAATAATGTACCTACATAAGAAAGATATTATCCATGGGTTTATGGCCGATCTTGTGAAGGCAGGCAGCAGACCATATTCACTACACACTCAACTTGGGGCTCTTAAAAAAAATTGATTTTTTCTTCATAAATGTATTTTTAACTGTAAAATAATTTTTAAAATGTATTTTTAACAAGGTGGTCTCTTAAATGCTCTTCTCCTGTCCAAACAAGGAGTCGGGGCCCATTTTTTTATTGCTGATTCTTAAAGCAAAAATTATGAGGAATCCAAAAAAAAAAAAAAATTAGCCGGAAAATTTAGGAGCTTCTGTGGAAAATCGGAAAATTTAATTTTCTTGGGAAAATTTAAAGGTAAATTTCTAAGAAAAATTAGGAAAATTTTATTTTTCAATTAAAGCCTGATTCAATACCTTTCCAACGAGCTATCACTCATTGCGATCGCTTTAGTAGTTTTTTTTAAAACAACTTTCAATGAGATCCCTTATGAAGAATTCTTCAATTTTGTCACATGACAGTGGTGTACACCACCACTAAACCAGTCACTATAAAAAAAAAAAAAATATGTAGGTACATTATTTTTTGCTGGGCAATCGATTGAGACTATTTATTTTAAAATCGGAGAGGGGTCGTCCAAAAGGTGATCGCTTTCATATGGAATTGCTCTATATTTTAAGGGTGATTTAAATAATTTATTTTAGCAGAAAAAAGAACAATGAGATTAAATGAAGTTTTCAATGCAAAGATGGCCTAAACTCAGGGTGCTTTAAACACCGGATGAATACAATGCGTCAATAAACGGCGCACAGAGGGTTGCAATTGACTAAAAATTAGGATTAATTCAGAAGCTGAACTTTATCGTTAACAGTCATGTTTGGTGTTGAATGTAAGTAAACAAAGTTCTACATCACTAACTGCTAAAATACCTGCTTTTTTGGCAGTGAGCGTTCAAAGTCAAATAATTTTTTGTTTTGATAAATGTTTTGATAAAATTATTTTTAATGTTCAACATTTTTTTATTTTTCGAATTTATTCGTTCAAAGTCAAATAATTTTTTGTTTTGATAAATGTTTTGATAAAAATATTTTTAATGAATAAAAATTAATCAAGCTCGAGGCCAGTGTTTTTTTGTAAATAAATATTCCTTTTTATTTAATTCCGATATTTCGATCTTCGTTGAAGAGGCATGATTTTCATATGGCTTATTCCCACTTTGAAGCACTACATTTGTCATCTCTGCTAAAAAAAAATGTAATTTCTATGTTCGGTAATATTTTAGGGAAAAATCGTCAACACATTTTAAAATCATTGCAATACAACCTGCACTTAGAACTTTGTTTGTATTTTTTTTTTTTTTTTTTTTTTTTTTTTTTCAAAATAATCGGCCATGTCATGGAAATCGAAATCACGTGAAATTGAAATCGACGAATATTTTCAATTGAATTTTTGTAAAAATGAACGCAGCTTTTTCTGATTTCATAAGTAGTTTAGGCAGAGGAACGTGTTCCTCAAAGTATGAGGTTTATAAAAGGAAATATTTTTATGAACTTTAAATACGGGAGAGTTTTCACAATTGGTTCGATTTCGATGCCACGTGATTTCGATTTCCATGACATGGCCGAATAGTTTCAATTATTCACTTCTTACATGTTATCTGAGCAGCTAATACGCAATACTATGGACGGATTTATGACCACATTTACTCTGTTGGTTAATACTCATTAGACGTAAGGGTGACAGAGGCCTCGAATTCATCTATCCGACGCCGTTCTCATTTTCCACTACTTAGAAATTTTTGAGGAAAGATCTTAGCCTACTTCCATATAAGAACAAACGTCGTGTGTTCGGTGAATGGGTTGAGAATCAACTGAAAGTTGAACCGGATTTTTATCGTCACATCATCTTCAGTGATGGTAAACTAAACGGGAAGGTAAACAAGCAGAATTGTCGTGAGACTCCATTGCATCTCGAAAAAAATCACTGTTTGGTGCGGCTTATAAGGCGCAGGCGTTATCGGCCCAGTTGTCTTTAAATCCAAAACCGGTGCCAACAATACCGTGAATGGAAAACGCTTAAGGCAAATGATTCCTGATTTTTTATTCCTAATGTCATTGCAAATCATTTGGAGAAGAAATGGTTTCGACAAGACGGCGCAACATATCATACAGCATGTGAAACCATCACTTTGTTGAGCCAAACCTTTTGGTGACCGAATTATTTTAAGAAACGGACCTTTGAATTGGCCACATCGTTCGTGTGAATTGACACCCTTGGATTCGACGCTTTTAACGAAATAAAACCGGGTATGGCCGATAAAGTGGTGCAAAATTGGACCGACAGGATGGCGTTAATAAGGGGCAGTCATGGAGGCCATTTTGCAGATTATTATTTTTATTTGTTATATTCCATGACAGTTGTGAGCTAATAAACCGAAAAGTTCTATGCCTCTCAAAAAAATAACATCCCTTACGAGAGATGCTTTTTATTTAGCAATGGTCAGCTTACGGTTTCAAATAGTTTCGCCGCTAGCATAAAATGCCTTCTAGAGGTTTAACTTTTCCAAGGGCTTTTTTCGCTCAGCTTTCGCTGCTTCCTTGAATAATTTAACTTTATAGAATCATCATGTCTCTTTCCTATCATCAACTATTAACCCAAATAGAGTACGTAAGGCACCTGGTACTCCACATAATATATTTTAATTTACTGGATCTTTGCAGCGAGTTTGACATTATGTTTCCCCATTTTCAAACTTCCTTAATTGCTTATTATTATCCATATAAAGAAATCTTAATACAATTTGTAGACATTATTTTAATGAATTCCAAATTTCATTAAAGTTTATAAACATTTTGAAATGCTTGATAATTTATATGGACTATGTGCTAAATTCCACTCATCTTCTTCCCACCAACATTCCATTCCACTTAAAGGCACAAATGGTCTTAGGCACGCATTATTGATGTCAAGAATTTAGGTTTCAATATTTCTCTTGTCGTTTCTTTTTTCTATTTGGTTTTTTTCTCTTCTCTTCTTCATGTATTGCAACAACATTTCCGTATCCTTTGTTGTATTTGTTGAAACGATTCTAGTGCTATTTTGTGGTACTTATTGTGAAAGACATATGTTTGAAAAGAATTAGAAGTTTTGAAGATTGTGTACGGGTTAGGGGGTTCAGTCGATTAATTCTTGTTCGATTAATCGAACAATTTTAGATGATTAATTGTTCGATTAATTTAAAATTGCTGTTTTCGATTAAAGGATTAATCGAAGAACTTATGCCGATTAATCGAACAACAAAACATACATGGATTTTCTGTCAAATGTATAATTTTTTAAAGTTTTAAGTCAAATAAGCAAACCAATTGTATGATCCGTTGGAATTAAAAAAACTACTTACTGAAAAAGTGTTCAGTTTTTACTGATTACTGAACTAATGCATTAATCCGTTAATTTTTACTTATTGTTGAAACAACTGAAAAAAATATTTTTAACCCTGGAGCCACACGTTCAATAGATCACTTTCAAGTTGTTCACAAAAACTGCTTGTCCAAACTTGTTTGGATTGACTGCTGTGTCACAGGCTGTACTCAGTTTGATAATCAATTTCATTTTAAAAATGCCACCGACGAAGAAACAACTCAAAATAGTGGCATGACTCAAAATATTTGGTAAAAAAAAAAACAGAAGGATTATTTAGAACACAATTTTGTTTAATAATGCACATTTATTTTTTAAGAAATGTATTTTTTATAAAGAAAGCGCCAAACTGAATTTGTGGTCAGTTGTTAAATTGAACGTAAAATTGAGTGAGTGCGTTAGTAAAAAAAGTGGGAGAGTATGGCAAATTAAAAGAAAAGACAAAACTTGATCGTATGGCTTCCAAGTACAGAAAAACATTTAAACAACATTTTATTTTCAAAAGATTATTTTAAAAGATCTGTTTAATTGAAGTTTTTGATATTTTAATTAGGCTGAAGTTCGTCAAATTTAATTTTCATTAAATTATTTTAATTGAAAGAAGGAATTTACAACATGAAATGGCTTTTAAAATTTTTTTGATAATTCTTGACTGAACACGGGATTGAACTCGGGTCGAATTTACATCTGTTTAATTGTTTGTACAAATAAAATTATATGATCTCAATCAGTGATGGAAAATTGAAAATTTTTTATGGTACTGACCACCAAGCAAAAGAGTACTTTTTCAACACTTTGGTACTTTTTTCAACCCTATTTTTTTTTTTTTTTTTTTTTTTTTTTTGGAAAATAAACTTAAAAATAAAAAACTAAAATACATAATTTTTTTGCCCATATCTCAGCCATTGATGGACCGAGCTGCTCAATTTCAACAGCAAAATTCTGATGAGGATATCTGACATTAAAATAATCAATCTGCTAAATCGTAAAATGAAGAAAATCGGCCAAGATTAAAACAAAAAAATGTTTAAATTTGCTTACAATATGATAATCTTCTGAATTTTTATAAAAAAAATTATGCTAAATATTTGATTAATAAAAATGAATTTAAGTTTTTTTGGGGTTCATTGAAATGTTTATGGGTTTTAACCCAAATTTTAATTTTTTAATTAGGCTTAAGTTCGTCATATTAAATTTTCATTAAATTATTCTAATTAAGAAAGGAATTTCACTACACAAAATGCGTTAAAATTTTATTGATAATTTTTATTTTTGACTGAGCTGGGGATCAAACTCGGGCCGAATTCACATGTTTCGAGAATAACCGCATTCTTTTCATCAGAGTTTTTGCAGTTTCACTCTTTCCGCCACTACAACGGCTGTCAGTCTATAGTCAAACATCAATCTTTTAACCAACGCAATTTTTTGGTGGATCGAAGTCCGCTGTAATTGATAATCAAGTTTTCAATTTATTTACGCCTCTTCCTTACTTGTGCGTTTTAGTACTTTTATCAAGAATTTTTCTTGAATACCAACGTTCATTTTTGTGTTTTTCTCTTTTTATATTAAAAATTTTTCACAGCCTGAAGGATATTTAAATTTTTAAACATAGAGCTCGTGTCATAGCTTTACAATAATAAGTTTTGTTGTGGTTTATTGAATCGTTTATGATTTTTAATACAAGTTTTGATTCATCGTGTTTTATTTTCATTAAATTATCCTAATGAAGAGAGGAATTTGAATATAAGTATATATCATAACGTGACAAACGAATAAATAATAAAAATTTGAATAAGAAATTGTTTAAAAACATGTATCTACATATGTAAAGTAAGTCGTTTAAAAAAAATATTTTCCAAAATAAAAATACTTCGAAATTGGAATATTGGAATGGATGGAATATTTAAAATATTGATTCGAAATTTTTACGGAATAATTTTCTTGCTATATTTAACCATCGAAAAGGTACTGCGTCTCATATACATTTAGCATTTAGGTAAGATTAGGAGTCGGAGTTGAAATTACAGCGGTTGGAGTCGGAGTTAGTACTTTTTGGTGACGACTCCACAGCCCTGGTGGTCAATGTTAAAAAAATAGCAACGCTAAATTTCTAAGGAAAGAAGTATAACAAGAAAAGAGTACTAAAACGGACGTGGGGGTACCGTGGTATTTTTAAAAGGAAAAAGTGCTGAAAATAGTACCATAGTACTGAATTTTCCATCACTGATCTCAATACATGTTTTATTTTTTATCGTTGTAAAGGTTTTATCAATTAGTATGAATTGTTACGTTTGTTTTTTTGTTAATAAAATATTAAAATACTTGTAATTAATAATGTTTATTTACTCAAGTACCAATTTTTTCTAAAATTATCGAAAAAAAATATCTTACTGCCTGTTCAACGATTTCGAACGTTAACATTCGCATAGAAAATAACATTTAAAACAAACGCAAAAGTTATAATATTGTTGCTGTTTTAAGTGTAATTTTCTATGCGAACGTTAACGTTTGAAATCGATGAACTGGCAGTTAATTTATAAAATTTCTGGATTTTGAATTTTTCGATTAATCAATTAATTTCAAAATTTTATTCGTTTAATCGGATAAGTCAAAAATGCCAAATATCGATTAATCGTTTAATCGAACAAAAAAAAAAATGCCGATTAATTGAACACCCTAGTACGGGTCTATCGATTTGTTTTTAATAGTGGTAAGAAGAGATTATTATGCGTTCGTGCTGATGTTTGCAACACATAAAAATAATGGTTGTACGTACACCCACCATTTAGTATAACAATCGACTCAGAATCAGTTTCTGAGTCGTCCGTGCATCCGGATGACTATTTGTCTGACAATGTAACTTTATGCGCAAAGTACAGAGGGCTAATTCTGGCAGTCGTGATAGAATATTTTTTTGAATTCGAGAGCAATTATAAAATAGAAATAAAATTGCTTCCGAATTGCTTTCGAATTATAAAGTATTCGATCACGACTGCCAGAACTAACCCCAGGTCCCAATTTTAAGGATTTTAATTTAATGAAATTAAGTACTTCGTTACAATTGCCATAAAATACTGAGATTCGGTCCATTATTTTTTACACAGCCCCCACACAAACTTCTATCCGGAATAGAGTCTTTGTGCCAATGAGCTGTCTTATAATTTTCAAATTTACAATAAATTTGGTCCAAAATATCTTATACATAAGTCATAACTTCCTTGGCATTGATACAAAAGTTTTGCGACGATGGAAAAATGCAGGTACGTCCAGAATCAACCATATGTCCCATATAATATATGACTAAATAAAAGTAATTACTTTTGAAAATTGTATACTCGTTTTAATTTTCGAAAATTCTTTTGCAAAATCTTTCAAATCGTTACATGGGCAACACATTTGGGCTTTTTATTATTTTTAAAATCTTAAAGTATTTTCACGTTAAATGCCGATTATTTTAATGGGTACTCGCTGAATCCATGGCTACTTTTATAACTTATAGCTAAAAAATCCCTTAATTTTTTTTTTTTGTGACTTAATCTAAAATATGGCAAAATGATTTAGGCCCTAATCACGTCCAACGCAGCGAAACGCCAAAGAATAACATTGAAAGCACAAACAATGGCAAAAATATTTTGTAATTTGTTGTTGCTTTCTACAGAAATTCATGTACCGTTTTAAAATTTTCAACGCCACTTGCAATTTTAAAACGCATTGTGCATATCTGTAGGAAGCAACAATAAAATTTAAAATATTTTTCCCATTGTTTGTGCTTTTAATGTTATTCTTTGGCGTTGCGTTGCGTTTTAGATGATTAGGGCCTTAATATTATTTCGTCATAATTTTTAAGAATGTAATCACGAGTAATTATCAATCCAATTTCTTTTGGCCGATTTCAATTGTTAAGATAAATTCTAGGAATCGATGGTTTAATTAAGCATTTCTATTGATACTTGGGAACTTGAAGATTTTTTTTAGGTTTTAAAATTTTTGGGAACGTTTTTTAATTTTTTTAGACAATTAACGATTTTTTACTATAATTTTGAAATATTTGAGAAACACTTAATTTATTTTACATTTTTATGTTTTTGCAAAATTACATCTGTCAAAGGTTTTAATCAGGGACCGAAAATAACAGTTATTTTTAAATTTTAAAACAAAAAAAGCATATAGAAGTTAATACTGGCAAACTGATTCAAGTATTGTATACCATATTGATCCATATGAACTTTTCTATGATAACATATTATGATTTTTAAAGTTTTGATTTTTATTTTTTCAATCAAAAATTACAGTTATTTTTTATTTATATTTTTTTGGACAAAAATAACAGTTATTTTTTGATTTTTAGTTTTTTGAACAAAAATAACAGTTATTTTTTGATTTTTATTTTTTCGATCAAAAATAACAGTTATTTTATGATTTTTATTTTTTTGAACAAAAATAATAATTATATTTTGATTTTTATTTTTTCGAGCAAAAATAAAAGTTATTCTTTAAAGAAATGTACCTGTTATAATTATTGAATTGTCTCTAAATATTTATTTAAATGTGTAATTATCATTGGGATATCTTATGCACATTAAAATAAATATTTATAGTCAACTAAATAATTATAACACGTATATTTCTTTAAAGAATAATTTTTATTTTTGCTCGAAAAAATAAAAATCATAATATAACTGTTATTTTTGATGGAAAAAATAAAAATCAAAAAATAACTATTATTATTGTTCAAAAAAATAAAAATCATAAAATAACTGTTATTTTTGATCGAAAAAATAAAAATCAAAAAATAACTGTTATTTTAGTTCAAAAAATAACTGTTATTTTTGTTCAAAAAAAATCAAAATCAAAAAATAACTGTTATCAGCTGACTTTCATGAAAAAAGGAATAACTGTTACGGTCCCTGGTTTTAATATAAGTTTGAAGAGTTTTTGGAAAAATAACGAGTAATTTTCATTAATGGTTACTTTTGGCCAAGTTTCATTTTTATTTTAAATTTGACAAGCTGCCATGGAAATAATTTTCTGTATACAACTTTCGTAAAATGTTTGTCTTAAATACCGAGGTACTTGCGATAATGTCAAGCGGGTACTCACAGATAATTTTCTACTTTTATTTTTAAACGATTTGGAAGAAGTAACGAGTATTTTGCAAAGTAGTTACTTTTTGTCATTTATTATTTTAAACGATAAATTTTGGCATTATATATCATATTAATACATTTCAGGCAAATGCTGAGACAATGACACGTCACATACAGATTAATTGCCACATTTTTAATGGTTACTCGCTTTAACATGTGTCATACCAGCATTTCTTTTATGTTTTAAGTTCAAGACATTTTTCTTTTTACTTCCCATATTTCGGTCTAAATAAATGTAATTCAGTAATAATATCGTTATAGGAGGGGTTTACTTTTATTGTTATTGCATTTTACTCATTTATAAACCATTCAAAATGCTGGCGGCTTTTACAGTGCAAATACAACACAGTATACCAACCAGTAGGTGGTTGAGAAAACTTTTATGTCGTCACTTGTAGTTGTGTTTTGTAAATCTTCAACTTTTGTCAACTGAAGGAACTTTTCTTTATCACTTTCTTTTGTTGGTTTTTTCTTTTCTTTACAAATCATTATTCTTGATACGTAACAAGTAGTAACACATGTATAATACTATACGAAGGAGTACATGTCTCTAGTTCTTTTATATGATTATTGAAAAATGCAAAGTGTTTTAATGTCGTGTACATTTCGTTTCCTTAACATCCTGTATCTTTAACCGGCAGATATTTTGCAGGAATTTTTTTTAAAGAGAATAGATAGTACATATTGTTGTCCTTTTTATAGTCGTCATTGAAGAATGTAAGAGGGGCAGTGGTGATAAGGTCAGGAATAGAAGATTCTGCAGAAGGTGGTAATATATTGATGGAATTGAATTACCTTAAAATACGAGTAAATTTAATTTTAATTTCTTCGACCGTTTTTTATATATGATATTTCTTCTTAAATTATTTTTTTTTTAGCTTAAGGTCACTTTAGTTTTTTATATTATTAATATATAATTTTATTTTCGATATTTCGATTTCCAAAGAAAAATAACTAAGGAAGAGATATAATTTTGATACGATAAAAGGAACAACGTTTTCTTTAGTTTTTAGGCTTAGAAATTTCTCAAATTTATTCCTCCGCTTATTTGCTCTAAAAGTCCCCTTAAAAATTGACATATTCACAACCCTGCTGTTAATTTATGCCCTGGCATTTCATTTATATTGTAGTATTTAGTTTAATAGAAAATTATTTTAGCTGTCATCGTTGCCTTCACATACGTGAGTGTAGGTGTGCGAAAATAAACCTAAAGGATACCCGTTTCTTTTTTATCTGCATTGTCATCTTCCTTTCGTTTTGTATTATTATTTTTTTTTTAAGTCATCAATGTACTTTAAGCCTTTGAATGGCATTTTAATGTTATAATTTTCCGTCTGAGAGTAGAGAAACCACAATGACGACTGTCGTTGGTTGTAGATATAAAACTTATTTTTATTATTACTGTTTTAGTTTTTACGTACATATTTTGTAAAATTTTATAAATAAAAGAAAATTTAAAGGAAATCGTTTAAAATATAGAATTTTTCAAAGAAAATTCAAGAGAAAATATATATATTATCAAAGTTGTTTTTGGGAATACTATTATTTATTAAAAGATTTTGTTTGTTGTGCTTAATTCCCTTTTTAAATAATTGATAAAAAAAATACTGAAATTGGAGGATTATCCTCCAACAATAAATTTCAGTATTTTTTATCAATTATTTAAAAAGAGAATTAAGCACAACAAACAAAATCTTTTAAGAAAATATATATATTTTTTTGTAGAAATAGTTTCCAAATTTCCACAAAAAAAAACACAATTCTTAATAGTTTTTTTTTTTTAAATTTGTATAAATAAATATTTAAATTTTGCTATATTTTTAACCAAAACATTGATTACTTGTTACAATTTTAAACTCTCTCAAAATCTTGTTAAGTTGTTTTCAAAACTTATCAACAATTTTGGTATAAAAAAAGGGAAAATTTTCAAAATGTTTACTTTTTGTTAATTTAAAATTTTTACCTAAAATTTTATTTTACATCATAATATTGTTACAAAACGAGCGTTCGCAAAATAAAATTAAATAATTTTTTATAAGTGGATATAAATTAAAGATTTTTCTACAACTTTAGTAATATGTTCGCCCTTTAAATACCGATTACATGCTAACATTTTAATCGGGTACTTACTGTTAATTTCATGATATTTAGAAAAACATTTAATGAATTTTAATAAAGTAACGAGTAATTTGAATTTATCGCTACTTTTTGTCAATTATAATATATAGCGCAAAAATTTCACATTATTGGTTATATTATATAATTGAATTTCAATTCTACAATATTTTAAAAAAATAATTTTATGTTTTTAACTTACTGCTTTCTTTTCTTAACAAGTACTCGTGAAAAAAAATAATTTTTCGAAAAATCTCTTTCGCAAAAAATAAACGATTCGTTAAAAACTTAAGAATTACTTTCTTTTAATGTTTTTTAAGAGTAACGACTAATTTAGAAAATGGTTACTTTTTGTAAATACCGATTTTTTTACAAAAACAAAGTGAATTTTTCGCAAAATAAAATATAACAATTTTTTAAATGTTGAAATTCATATTGTTATGGTTTGAGGAGAAGTAAAGAGTTGTTTTTAAGGTGGTTACTTTTTTGAAAAATTAATTTAACCCAAATATTTTTTTTGTAATGACTCTGCTATAAAAATCTATTTAAAATGCTGCTAATTATATCTAAGATGTTAATAATTTGTGACAATTCCGAACGGGTACTCACTTAAAATTAAATTATTTACAAAACGAATATTTCGCAAAATAAAATAAAATCATTTTTCATACGTTGAATTAAATTGTTTATCGTTTGAGGAGAAGTAACGAGTAATTTTGCAAGTGGTTACACTTTTAGTAAAATTAATTTAAGCCGAAGATTTTATTTATAATGTCTTTGCTACAAAAATTGATAAAAAAAATGCTGCTTTTAGATTTAAAAATACTAATACGAGTAATTTGTGACAATTCCGAAAGGATACTCACTTAAAATTAAAGGATTTCCACAAATATAAGATAATATGTGTTAAATCTGACACAGTTTTTAAGAGAAATAAAAGATATATTAGAGACATTTTAGTAAAGTATGGAAACATTTTTTCAACGGTTGCCTTTAAAAAGTTTCCGCTATAAAACTGTTACACAGAAAAAATTCTCCAAAATTTTACACCAATTAAAGCATTAATGAAAGATAAAATCCGTTTTACTTAAAAATTTAATCATGTCAATTTCATGATGTCGAAAGAACGCTTTGTTTCTCACAAATGCATTTGATACAAAAACAAAATTTTGAGAATTTGTTTTTGTTTTACATGTAGTTGTGCGAACGAAAGGGTTCTTTCGCATTTAGTGAAATAGACAGTTAATCTAGTGAATTAATCGTTTGGTCAAGTGAATTTAACGTTTAGTTGATATTATTAAGTTGTTTACTGGTGCAAATTAAATTAATATCACAAACTTTTGAATTAAAATCAATTTTTATTTTTTTTTAATCCGAAAAACCATTTCGTAAGATTTTTGACGAAAAATCGGTAATTTTTTAAATAGCAATGCGCACCTTTAATATTTGAAAAAAAAAATTCTGCCCCAGTTAAGATTTTAACGTGGGTATTTCTCTAGCCAACAGATCTACGTGCATATGGGCATTTCCATTGTGACGTGACGTAATATTTGTACGACAAAATGTAAAAAAATTAAATGAAGAAGTCAAATTTGTAAAAAGGTTTTTTTGTATTTACAAAGAAATGAAGTAGCACTTTATTCAGAAAAAAGTTTACAACAATCAACTCTAAGGATTTGAAGATATAAGCAAAAATTGCGCTGGCGTGACGTTACAAAAAACAGAAGACGATTTTGACTTGCATTATGAATTTGCACAAGTTGGAATTGAGCAAGACTTTTTGTATAAAAACTTTTTTAGTAAGCTTTTGACTTATAAAGATTTATTTTCCAAGGTATAACATTTAAAAATCTTTGCTCGCTTTAGGTACATATGCGAATTCCTAGCGAAAAGTCTACTTTTTGTAATGTAACGCCAGAAAACAAAAAAGGTTGTATTTTAGACCATGTTGTTCAAAGAAGAGCTAGTTAAAGAAAAAGTATATTATACATATACAAGTTTTTAAGAAAAAATTTAAATTACATCTCGCGTTACGTTACAAAAAGTAGACTTTTCGCTGGAACTGGCCATATGCGAATTACGAAAAAGTATTGTATAAGTTGTTGTAATGTAATGCTCCAAGTGGCGATTGAATATGAAAGATAATTGGGGTATTAACAAGGTGTGCTGTCATGGTTTATTGTCATAATGTTCTAACATTTTACAATGGTTTAAAATTATTGTTGTTGGTTTGTAAACAAAAAGTGTCTTAAATAAATAGAACGTTGCTGGCTATGTTTATTGTGCTGTCGTAATTAATCAGAAAAGTCCAGCGCTGAGCGGCTGAGCCGTGCCGCGTTATTTTTTGTAGCCGTTGCCGTTGATGGTATAGTTTTATCCGGGTAACATCTGTATTTAACCTGCGGCTAGCAATTTTGCGACAAATTACTTGCGGCGTCAAATTAGATCGGCTTAGGACTCTACTGTTTGGTGAACAAACAAAATAAAATTTATTTGTAATTTGCAACAAAACCGAAAAATGGAAAATACTTGAGTTTGCAATCACAACATCTAAAATGTATTTTGGCTAAAATTTTAGTTTTTTCACTTATATTTGGCATTGTGGAAAATTTTTATATATTTTTTTAAACAGCTGATTTAAATTCAAAATAGCACATTAAATTATGAGGGGTTGCTCACAACAGTCATTATTTTAAGACATATGACTTTATGACACCTGGTGAATCCCCCAAATGTGTTAAGGAAGTTGTTAAAATTTTGGATTGGTAGAATGTAAGTAAAGTTTTTTGATGGGCCCTGGGCTGGGTACTGTTGTGCAATACGGGGTTCATGGAAAAACATGAAAGATGTCGTTTTTTAAGGGATTTTTTTTTTTTTTTTTTTTTTGGAATTCGTTTAAAGAAATCGGTTGTTGTTAAGCATTAGTTCAGTTAAGAAAGTTCAAAAAAAAACATATATCGAAACGTTCACCACAAGATACCAACTTTGTTTTAAATATATTTTGAATTGTTTTTGCCGACTGTTTGCTAAGCCTGGTTATCATTTGCTTCGGGTAAAAAATGTTTAATGTTGTTTTCGATCTTGCTTATAGGTTTTATTTAAACAAAAATAAATAAGACAAAACAAAGCACTCAAATACCGTACAGTACAGTAAAGTAGTGTTCTGTATAATAAAGAACGAATAGTCACCGTAAATATACGGGTCTGGGTAAGAATAGATTTCTTGGAAAATAGAAAAGAAGAGATAAGATCTCATGTTTTTTTTTTTTTCAAAACTTAAAAAATTTTTTTTGGTTTATTTCCAGTCTTTATGAAAAAACAAATATTAAGTTTTTTTAGTAATAAAGCCTTTAAGCTCATATGATGTTCGCTCAAATAAATAACTTAGCCATATTTTCATTAAACAATTCACAATGCGCAAAAAAAATTTATAAATTTGCATATTCGAAAACAAAAATAAAAAGTGTTTATCTTGATCATACATCGAATACAAATACTCGTACACATGCAATCATTTGAAAAACAAACACAGGGATAAATACGTTCAAAATGTTAAAAATTTTCTCATAAATCAAGGCTGGCAACCGAAACGTATTCCGGTATCGGTATTAAACTTTGTATTTGTTATTTCGATGATGGCTTTCAATGCAGAGTTTTACACAACATCAAGTTCACAGACCCATTCCTTCTCAAATCGGATGTCAGACAGGGATATCTTATGTCTCCACTACTTTTTTGTTTGTTATATTTAAAGTCCTTGCTTACAGAAAAAATAATTTTTCCAATTCAAACAAAAAATTTGTAGAATCTAAACATTTTTTGTTGAAATCGGTCCTATAAATAAATTTGCATATTCAAACTGTTGCTGGATACTTTCCTTGGAGCAGAACGACCCGATATGGTTTTCGTCATCATTCTGCTTTCAAAATTTAACTAAATTATTTTAAAAAACAGAATACGGAATTTTTTTTATCCTGCGAAAAAAAATAGCATTGAATGTAGTGAACTACAGGGCTTTACAAATCGTTGCTTGCGCTACATTTAAAATTTTGCTAGGTAAACGTCATTCACAATGACGAACAGAAAATCTCAAACTGATCATATCCACATTATTATTAAACGAAGAAAGTGGAAATGGATCGGACACACTTAGGAAGAATACAGTTGAAATGAGCCGCCAAGCGCTAGAGTGCAATCGACAAGGCAGTAGAAGAAGAAGTCATCCAAAGAAAACTTTGATCAGAAGTTTGCTCAAAGACATCGCAACAAGCGAACAAAGTAGGAATAAAGTAAAAGTAATTGTGAATGCTAGAATATCCTGGAGAAATTTTGTAGATACCCCCATGCTCCACAAGGGGTTAAGTTAAACAGAAGAAGAAATTATTTCGATATCGGTATTTTAATTATTTCGGTAAATCAGTAAATACACTTTTTTACTGGTATAGGAATATCGATTTTACCATTTTATTAACCAAACAAGAAAGTTTAAAAAAACATAGAAGGGGCCTAAACGACTGAGATGACACATTAATTACAACGTGGCATTTATCAGATGAATTCTTCTCTAAAATATTGTTAATATGTCATTATCTTTTCAAAATTATATTTTTGAAAATTAGAAACAAATGAAAATTTTCAATACTTGTGCTAATGGAAAATATGTGTGTTGGCAACCTAAACAAATTTCGGTATAATTGCCGGTATTAAAGTATTTATTATTGCGGCATCGGAATTTATATCGGTGTTCAATGTTAAACGTTATTTAAACAGTATTGGTATTAATACCGGTATCGGTTCCCAGCCGTGCATTAAAGCTTTTCAAAAATGGGGTGGAATTACATGCAAATTATAAACCTATTTATGCGAAATACTCTTTTTGCAGGGAAATGACATCGAATTGTATATTCATATTTTTGCATATTTTATATTAAATTCATTTTTTGTCATATACTGTCTAAGAATAGAAATAAATTTACATATTGGGGGGATTCACAAGGTGTGCTATCAAGTCATATGGTCATAATGTCCTAAATAATATTTTACAATTGTTTAAAAAAAAAATATTGTTGTGTTTCAAACAACATTAAAAAATATTTTTTTTTTTAAACAATTGTAAAATATTATTTAGGACATTATGACGATATGACTTGATAGCACACCTTGTGAATCCCCCCATTATATTAATTTTTGCTTTAAAAAAAAAGACATATTTTTGCATAGTTTGTAGATGTTATTCTACTCACTTTAAAATTCAACAATAGTAAACAAAGTTTGTAGCACTCAAAAAAAAAAAATGTTTGCCGAAATGCTGAATGTTTATAATAAGGGTAATCACGATGGGCATTGTGATCGTTGGCATACCACTTTTAATTTTTGTGCAAATGTGCTATTTTTCTAAAAATTTATTCTGGCAGCACTAGCATAAGTTTCAAAAATCTTCATTTGTCTACAAATATACACACGCATTTTTTTATTTTTAAACTACAGCGATTACAAACAATTTTAATTACAATTTTCTTTAAAAAAAAAAAAATATATGGCGGTCCGTATGTTAAAAGTTGTTGTTTGCACTTACTTGCAACTGAGCAAATATGCACTATTATTATTGCTCAAGGTTTTTTTTTAGTGCAAACGAACTAAAATGAAGCAAATTTAAAATACGTACATTTTGTTGTTGTGTTGTGTGTGGATTTTTGCACATATTTGCATCATTTGCACACTTTGCACTACCCATCGTGATTGCCTTAATATAAAAATTGAGTTTTTTTTTACAAATGTTAACAATCAATTTGCCATCCCCGACTCAAGCAATTATGTTTGATTGTCTATACTTGACAAAAGGGCAGTGTTGCCAATGAAGAACTCGGAAATTACACACTGTGTCCCAAATTACACATTTGAAGAAAAATTGCACATGAAGTGTTAATTTTTTTTTTTTAAATTTCATTTAAAATAAAAAGCATAACAAAAATTGTTTGAAATTTAATTTATTTTTATGAATACGGTGTCGAAAGGAGTGATTATGAGCCACAAATTCTCCTTATAATAAAGCAGGTATAAAGTTATTTAAAAAACCGGGAAAGTTCAAAAAAATTTTAAAAACAAGATTGGTCATCGTCCAGTCCTGCAGTTTTGTTGCTGAAATTTTTTAAAATTGCGTGTTTGTCCATATTATGAAATTCTAGTCTTGCAATAATTGTTTTATCAATTAAAAAAAATGGTTTAAAAAGTATTTAAATTTCATTAATGTGATAATTGAATCAATTATTTTTTTGTTGAAAGAAAATTTTAATTTTGATTTAATTAACATTTTAGTTGTTTTAAAATAAATTAAAATTTTAATTAAATAACAAAAAATCTTAATTGACTTTTTTCGTTTAAAATAAAATAATTTAAACATGTAGAATTGTTGTTGGAAATTGTCAATATTTAATTAAATAAATTAACACATTGATTAAAAAGGCCAAGTTTTTTGATAATTTTTTAATTAAAATTAAAAATATCATTTATTGAAAAAAAAATTCACAATTTTACAATTTTTAGTAATCAATAGAAACATTTTGGTAATAGGTGCAAAATCAACAAATTGTTTGCTTGATATTGTGAATTTGGTATAAATTTGGTGATTGGAGAAAATGAATAATTTTTTCTTTGTATATGTAAATAGAACTTCAAGTTGAAACTACAAAACAACACGGAATTGCAGATTACCGGAAAATGTGTACCCCTTCCTAATCTTATCACCACACACACCAAAAAAAAAAAAAAAAATCCAGAATTTCTGCAGCAAAAATTTCAGGTCTAAACAGTGATTTACGGATATTTTTACAACATGTTCACACTGTTTACAATCTTAAAAGCATTTTATACAAAATGTAAATGAAGTTAAAAAAATCATGTTTTGATTTCTAAAAATCACAATTTAACCGGGTGTAGTACAACATAAATATGTACGTATGTATATTACGGCACTTCTAAAGGCTAGTTTACACTATCACACATTTCATACGTATTCCATAATACTTTGTGAGATGGAAATCTAATGAGTTTTGTTGTGACTGTCAAAAAATCTAATGTAACATTACAGTTTGTAGTCACACTATCACACATGAACATGCTGTTGTTAAAATGCAACCCTGATCCAATGAAAAGTATTAGCGTTTAGAAAAATTTCAAGAAACGATGAAGTCGTATGGGATGTCAAATTTTTTTCGTAATACTTGTCATTTTCATAACACTTTGCATTCACACTATCACACTTTATATATTACTTCAGTTTTTGACAGGTATTAATACAAAGTATAATAGTGTAAACCAGCCTTAAAGTATTGTCAAATTGCAAAAATTCATGAATAAAACCGCACAGAAAATTAAACACAGAATACACATGAAACTGATTACACATGGGCTACATATGTATGTAAGTAGAAATTACACAGAATATGTGTAATTACCAGAGAAGACAAATTTGCTTTTTTGTTGTTTTGCTTCTTTTTTGCTATTTTTACCCATTTTTTGCTTTTTTTGCTGTTTTTGTAATTATGGTGCTTATTTTGCTTTTTTCCTATTTTTTTGGCTATAAAATAGCTTTTTTGACAAAATTTTTACATAAAAAATATTTTTTAGAGAAAATACGAGAATAAAAATAATTGACAAATTTTTAATGGGTTAAAACAAAAATATGTTAGTTGTGGACTTAATGTTTTTGGGCCAAATTCAATACGCTTTATTACAACTAAAATTGAATAAACATACAATCCCAAAAAAAAACCATGTAACTAATTTGAGTTTAAAACAAAATAAGTAAAACGGCCGTTGTGAACAAAAACATAATAAAAAAAAATGCCGAAAGAAAAGTCAAATATGTTGTTTTTGTAAAAATGGTAAAATTGTATTCTGAAGTATTAAAAGTTGAAAAAGATTGGCTTTTTTGTAATGTGTGTTCGAGTAAAATTAATAGCGAAAAGAAGTGCAATGTGGAGCAACAGTTTAATACAAAAAAACCACAAATTAGCTGCTTGCCAAGAAAATCGTCCACAAAAACTTATAACGGAATTTTCTGTTACTATTACTGCCAATATAAATATATGATAAATATATATGGATTTCTGTTGATGAAATCACAGACAACGAACAAAGATATGTGACCAACTTTATATTTGAAGTCAGTTCTTTTTTGTACAACAAACATCTTCTCTATAAGTTCTGAACTACCTTTTGGCTTACTCAAACCTGATGCAGATATAAATACAACGTTGCATAAAAACTTTGGTAGAAAACGTTTTGCTTATTTAGTGTACTTTTTCAAAGTTAAATAAGAAGCAAAAATTTCCATATTCTATTTTTTAATATTATTTAGTTAAATACATCTCATTTTCAAAGTTATTATTATGAAAATTTATAAATTATTATAATAATATTAATATTCTCTTTGGGAGGGGTTAGTTTAAAGGTACGTTCAGACTGATGAAATATTTGAAAGCAAACATCAAATATTTCATTAACGTAGTCTGAACACAAACTATTTTTGAGTATCAAATAAAATAACAGCTGATTTTGAGCAAATAAAAGTATTTGCCGGCAAACAAATATTTGTCCAATGTGAACATAGTGTGAACACAAAAAATCAAATATTTTAGTAATTTTTGAGCAAACATTTATTTGATATTACAAAAAAATTGTAAGAGCAAACAACGACAAAAAATTTTAGCCATGTTCCGGATAGAAGATATTTTTCCTGTAAGTTTTCGGATTCTTTACAATTTTAAAGATTTTTTTATAATTATTAGACTTTGCTATCGTGCCGCTATTAGCAAATTTTTGCGAATTACCGCTAATTTAGAAATTTTTATAGAATTTTTGCCATTCCTTATAGTTTTAGGCACTTTTACTAAATTTTATGGCTTGTTTGAAATATTAAAATGGTTCGCAAATTTTCGCTATTTTTGCAAAATTTTTTTTTTGTTTTTCCCCTACATTTTGTTTTTTAACCGATTTAGCAAATTCAAATATATTTTAGGGTTTGTTTCCAAGTTTGCAATTTTTCGCGAATTTTAGCCATGTTCCCGTTACCCAGTGGCTTCCATTTTTTTTTCTTTTACATTCTCCTGTTCTAACACTATAAGAGATGCTGATCCACAGAATAAAATAAATAAATTCGCTTTTGCGCTCATTTTTACTATTTGAGAAATATATTTTTATTTTTGAACACTTTCATTAAATAATTATTTGATGCAAATATTTCTTTTAGTCTGAACGCATGGTAAACATGAATTAATTTATTTTATTTAACACTGTTTGCCAACTGTTTCATCAAACAAAAATTGTCAAATATTTGAGCTTAGTTTGAACATTAAACAAAATATTTTTTTGTTTCACACAGGAATAGCTTTAACAATGCAAACGAGCTAGTTTTTGAGTCACCTGTGACTAACTTCTGATTAACCATGAGTTAACTTTAAGGTAACTCATTTTGCGACAGGGAAGGGACAATTGAATATGTAATGTGCTGTTTTCACAACACAAGTGATTAAACGTCTAGTAATATTAATATGAAAAGCACTAAGTTTTTTAAGTGGTTTTCATATTTATTTGTCTACACGTTTAATCACTGAAAATATTCCGCTTAGAACACCGGAGAATGTGAATCTTTCTATTGTAAATTTTGACAATTATCTCAAACTAGCTGTTCAACATTCTAGCATAGCCCGCAAAAATATCAAAAATAGTAAAATATATTCTACTGATGTTGAGCGTCTCTTGACTGAAAAAAGGAGAGTTCGAAGAGAGTGGCAATTGCACAGATCCCCTCAACTTAAAAATTTACTAAAAGAGTGCACAAAAAGGCTAAGAAACTTACTGCAGTCTCAAAAAACGGCTTCTCTGGAAAAATATCTTAAGGAACTTGATGCAACTCCTCAATCTGATTACTCATTATGGCGTGCAGCTAGAAATCTTAAAAGACCAGTTATCACTAAACCACCATTAAGAAACTTAAATGGACGTTGGGCACGAAATGACATAGAAAAAGGAAATATTTTCGTTAATCATTTGAAAACCGTATTTACCCCTCATACATCTTTCGATACTGCGGTCGAGTTACCACCTGTTGCTGTTAGATCAGCTGTTCCACTAAGGTTTGAAGTAAGAGAAATCGAGAAGGCTATTCATGATTTAAGAAAGCCCCTGGTTTTGATAAGATCAGTAACAAAATGCTTTTGGAGCTACCCAGCATAGCAAAGAAAATTATTCTACAAATTTTTAATGCTATTTTACGCCTTGAATACTACCCAAAAGAGTGGAAAGTATCCTTAGTTACCATGATACCTAAACCAGGAAAGGATCCCACAAAAGTTGAGTCATATAGACCTATAAGCTTATTGTCTAATATATCAAAGCTTTTTGAGAAACTTCTAGTGTCTAAATTAACGCCGATTTTAAATGGTAACAGATGTATTCCCAATCATCAATTCGGTTTTAGAAGAAAACACAGCACAATTGAACAAACTCATCGAATAGTAAATGTCATAAGAAAAGCCTTTGAAGAAAAAAAATATTGCTCAGCACTCTTCATCGATGTGTCTCAAGCTTTTGATAAAGTCTGGCATGAAGGTTTACTACTGAAATTGCAGAAAAACTTACCAGCAAATATACACAAGCTGTTAGAAAGCTACTTAGTCGGTCGTCAATTTATTATTAAAGAAGGCGAATTTTTAAGTTCTCCACAGCCAATTAACGCTGGAGTCCCACAAGGCAGCATCCTGGGCCCTCTATTATACTTAATTTATACTTCGGACTTGCCAACAAACAGCTACACCCATACCTCAACATTTGCGGACGACACAGCTTTTCTAAGCGTACACGCAAACTGTCAAGAAGCATCTCGTTATCTACAGGATCATATACTTGAACTAGAAAGGTGGTTAAAAAAATGGAGGATAAAGATCAATGAGCAAAAATGCGCACATATAACATTCACATTGCGTCGGGAAACATGCCCCCCTATTAAAATAAATAATCAAATAATACCCCAACACTCGCATGTAAAATACCTCGGTATACATCTAGATCGGCGTTTAACGTGGAAATGGCACATAGAAGCAAAATTAACTCAAATGAAATTAAAAGCAATCCAAATTAATTGGCTTATTGGAAGAAATTCTGTTCTTAGTCTCGATTGCAAACTTCTACTCTACAACTCTATCTTAAAGCCAATTTGGTGCTACGGTTTTCAGTTGTGGGGCACTGCCTCGGCTTCTAACATCGAAAAAATTCAAAGGCGCCAAAATAAACTTCTTCGAATAATCACAGCCGCCCCCTGGTACGTCAAAAACTCAAATATCCACAAGGATCTCAATGTGCCATTAGTAAAAACTATTATAACGAAATATGCAGTAAAATATTTAATACTGCACCCAAATCCATTAGCTAGAAATATTTTAAATTATGGCGGCCACACTCGATTAAGGAGAAGAGACACTGCAGCACGCACCCAATCAGATGAGCGATAAACACCTACACATGTGAACAGAAACCGTGATGACTAAATCTTTTTGTCTGGCACTGGCAGGACATTAAGCAAATATTAGGATAAGATTTGATTAATTATTGTTAGTTCATATTTAATATATGAAGATTCAATAAATAAATAATGAAAAAAAAAAAAAAAAAAAAAAAAAAAAAAAACGTTTAATCACTTGCGTTGTGAAAACAGCACTTAAAAACACACACCACTTACGTTTTCACTCAAAAAAAAACCTGACACTTGTCTCACAAAAGCGCAAAGCCGTTTATATACTCATTTGAACAATTTTTTTGAGTTGCATGTTATTTGGAAAAAAGCCATAAGAAACTCTCTTATTTTTAGGATCGAATCAGCATTTCCGGTGTGCAAAGTCGGTGTTCGATGTCTATCTACTGTGTTATTTTTAATGATCTTGCAAAATGTTATTGTGTTGGACAACAAATTTTTAAATTAGAGTCTTAATTTGTGAAGTGTCGAATACACAATCTACAATTGGTTAGGACGTCTCACCTGGGTCATCAAAGCAGCCCCTTTGTGAAACTCTAAGGGCCAATAAATCAGAGGAAGTTAAACTCTCTTTTTGGTTTAAAATGTGTTTAAACCATCAAATCTAAAAATGAGTAAACATATAAACAAACCAATAGGCGCGTCCCGAGTCGGTACAACACCGGCAAAAGAGCTTCATGGATTCCTCTGGGAAGCAGAGGGTCTTTTGGCCAACTAAAGGGGGGGAGTACAATAGACCTGGCTCGGTCGCGGTACCGTCTCCGTTGGGAGGAATTTCCTCGCTCTCTAAAATAAAAATAAAAATTTAAAAAAATAAAAAAATTTAACGCAAAAAAATGGGCGTTTAAACTACCAATACAGTCCATAGGAATTTAACAACATTTATCGTAGTGCTGCCACATGTTACTTTTTAAACTACATATAATACATGGAACACTGATTTACAACGGTTGAGTTTAAACAATTTACATATAAATTTAAGTTTAGTTCAACTTAATCAGCGATTAAGCCATCACTGATTTATTAGGCATTAGACGCACCCTATGATGTGGAGTTACTTTAGAAAAGATTATTGGACCATATTTTTTCGAATACGATGAACAAGTTGCGGTTAATGTAAATGGCATTAAATATCGGGCGGGCAACGATTAAAACTTTTTTTTATAAAAATCCAGAATTGTTGTTGCGATAAGATGAAGCCTCAGCTCACACAGCTCGTCTAACTATGGCTCTCCTGCGCAAAATTTTCCACGAACGAATAATATCGCGTTTTTCTGATTTTACCCGGCCATCGCGTTCGCCCGACTTAAAGGCTATCGATTTTTTTCTTTGAGGTAATAAAAATTTTGTATGAAAATTGGCGCTTAAACTTAAATTGTTTTTGCTATAAAATCGTAACGGTAACTTCTGTGACCATGAGCTTTTACGATATGATGCAAGTGCTGCCAATAAATTAATTTATTAAAAAAAACGAAAATTTAAAATGATGCTGCTTAAGCTTTTTTGCAGTTATGGCTCGATATGCCAAAGTCAAATAAAATCAGAAAGAAAAAAAATTATTCATAAAATAGATGACAACATTACTAAAGCGCCACCCGATACAATGTACATATTTCGAATTTTTTGAAGCATCCCAACATTAACTACATTTTAACAACAACTACTTAAGCAACAACTTCCTAAGCGCATTATATTTTATGCTTAATCGCTTCTCACAGCATTACTTTACACCAATTCATAAAGGACTTTTTCACACAGTAACTGGTTTATGCACGTAGTGAGTAATATTCAAGAAAAATTGTTGATTGTAGTCGGTGCACTGAATTCAGTCAAACTGTTTTTTTTTTTTGTCTTTACAAAAATGTTTCATTTTTATGCCCATATTTTAGAATAAAAATTGTATAAAGGTCCAACCCCAATTTATGAATTTAAAAATATATATTGAAATGTAAAGCACACAAGCACTCACATTAACAAGGAATCCGCACTCTGACATGACACAATGCCCAGAAAACAAAAACTGCCAATTGTAAATGGAAACATGCAGTACGTGCGAACACGTCCGTAAGCAATTCTATGGCAAATGGAAAACTTTCGATTAAAAAATGTAAAATTATTAACCGCCAAAATATTGTTATACTAAGCACAACATACATACATCATACATTAGCACCCACACCGACACATAAGAACAAACATTTAAATATTGAGTACAGGTCCTTTAACCGAACGTGTAATGTGCCGTCTAAATAGATAAAAGTAGAACAATAAGCAGACAGATTTGCTCAAGTTCAATAGAATAAACAAGATAAATGATTGAAAAGATTTGGGATTTTTTTTTTATTTGGGGCTTATTTCACGTTACTTTTAAGTCTATGAATACTTTATTTGAATTGTTTGAAATGGCAAAAAAAATTACCAATTGCGATTAACTGTAGAAATAAGAATAAATATCGCACACTCTGTCAACTTCTAAATATATTGTATCAATTCAGACTTATTGTAATAAAATGGGATCGGATAGGTACATATTCTGACAAATTGGTACAAAATTTATTTAATTGATACACATTGTACGTAATTGGTACAAATTTTCATCTGTTTTAATTAGGTTTGAACAAATTCTATCACAGAAATAATTAAAATTTGTCTCTAATCACCAAATTCATACAAAATTCATAGAATCAAGCAAACAATTTGTTGATTTTGCACCTATTACCAAAATGATGATATTGATTACTAAAAATTTTAAAAATTTTAAATTGTGAACATTTTTTTTTTTCAATAATTTCAATTAATTAAAAAAATTTTGAAAAAAAACTTACCCGTTTCAAACAATGCGTTAATTGATTTCATTAAATATTGGTCAGGTTTTGACAATTCCCAACAACAATTCTACAAGTTTAAATTATTTTATTTTAAACAAAAAAAGTCAATTAAGTGTTTTTGCTATTAAATTAAAAATTTATTTCAAAACAACTAAAATGTTAATTAAATCAAAATTAAATTTTTAATTTTCAACAAATAGAATCTGGGAATTATTTCTTTTCAAAAGCTACTTTATTATATTCAACATTTTTACTTTTCGAATTGATTCTATTAGCTAAATTTCAGTTATGTATTCTATAAAGCTTTTTGTAATAGTTCTATTCCTTAAATTTTTAGGAATGACTAAATAAAAAATGTTAAATATTTTTAATTTAATTTTCTTTTAACAAAAAAAATAATTGTTTCAATTATCACTCTAATTAAATTGAAATACTTTTTAAACATTTTTTTTAATTGCTAAAAAAACTACTGATAATTTTTTTTGTGTAATAAGTGAAGAACATTAAAATTGCTAAAAATTTTAGCAAATTGGTACAAAATACGTAATAGTAAGGAAAAATTGTGTCTTTGGCACATATATCGATATATCGAGGCCTTACCGCATAAATAGCTTAAGCAACATCAATTTAAATTTAAATTTTTCATAATAAATTAATTTATTGGCAACACTTGCATCATCTCCTAAAATGTCATGGTCACAGAAGGTACCGTTACGATTAAATAGCAAAAACAATTTTAGCCTAAGCGCCAAAAAGCAAAAAAATCTTATCGTGTAAAATAGTGTTTTTGTCGCTTAAGCGTTTTATGCGGTAAGGGCTCGATATCATCAATTAACTAAGACATAAATTGACTCATATATACCAAACGTCAGACGAATTTTCGAGATTTAAGCCTATTTGAAATTGATGGGCAGTCATGGGCTCACAAAAACAAAATTATGTAATGAGGTTAAAATCCATATGCCAGACGGACGGATCGACGTCTTTAGATCGCTTTAAAAAGTGATTCTGAGTCGATCGGTTAACTTAAAGATTGGTCCAGATATCTTTCTTATTCTTAATAAAAACTAGTTACTTTTGTAGTTCTTGTTTTAAGAAATTTTTGATCATATACCAAAAACGTCAACTTTTTGGTCATGAGAAAATGTTTTTTTAGTTAAGAAAATGTTACTTAATACAAACAAAATAAGTTAAAATCAAGAAATTTTTTTTTTTGGATTTTGGATTTTCTTATTTTAGAAAATCAAATTGATTACTTCAAAAGATTAACTTCTTTCCGTGCATGTTTAATTAATTTCAATTTTTTTTTAACTATTTTATTTAAAGTTTTTTATCAATTAATATTTATTTATATTTCAACTCAAATTAAAACTCCCATATCATGAACATATATATTGCTGAAATTAAAACACAATTGTGTTACCTTAAGGTCTCTTTGGTAAATTAAATATCAGTTTCGTTGAATATATTTTCTTTAAAATAACTTTTTATTTTTTACGTATTTAATTAATAGTTAACATTTTTCCTTTTATTTTTAAATAAATTTGAAAATAATCTTTTGTTGTTTGTTCACAGAAAAAAGTGTTTTATTAATTTTAAAAATGAACTAAAAAGTATTTAAATTTAATTAATGTGATAATTGAATCAATTATTTTTTTTAGTTGAACGAAAATTAAAAATTTAATTTTGATTTAATTAACATTTAAGTTCTTTTGAAATAAATTTCAATTAAAATTTCAATTAAATAACAAAAAATCTTAATTGACTTTTTTCGTTTAAAATAAAATAATTTAAACATGTAGAATTGTTGTTGGGAATTGTCGATATTTATTAAAATAAATAACCACATTGTTGGAAATGGCAAAGTTTTTTGATCACTTTTGTAATTAAAATTAAAAATATCATTTATTGAAAATATTTTTTCAATATTTTAAAATTTTTAGTAATCAATATAATCATTTTGGTAATAGGTGTAAAATCAACAACTTGTTTGCTTGATATTATGAATTTGAAATAAATTTGGTGATTGGAGAAATTTGTTTTCAAAAAGCTTGATCCTTTTTTTCCTTAAAATAGACTTTTGCTGACTACTTTTTGGAAAATCCCCTTTTGTGACACCTTTTTGAAATTTTTAAACGGCAACGCAGATTGTGAGTACTTTCCCTTATTATTTTCTTCCACTTAACAAAAAAAAAATCACAAAAACTGCTTGGCTTTTCCCTTTCTCCCTCAAACTCAAAAGTTTCGCAATAAAAGTTGATTAATGTTATGTGGACTGGTATTAAATTACCACTTTTTTGAATAAGAATTGTCGCAAAATAAAGTACTTTTTAAACTTCTCATTCCTGGCTGAAAATGACAATTATGTGTTCGTGTGAGAAATTCAGATTGAGTAAGTGTTTTTATATGTGCGTGTGTGTGCTTTGTCGTGCTATAAACATATTTTTCACATTTTTTATATCCGTTTCCTGTTTTAATGGTATCATATTATTAGGACGATTATGATTTTTCATGCATTTCAACCATTTTTATTTTATTTCACATTGTGTTTTTTATTTTATTGTTTATTGGAACCATGCGAGTTGTGTTTGCTTTATTTTTTTTTCCTTGTCCCAAATAAACGCTAAATTTTTGTATTTTTTTGTCTGTATAATTTTGTAATATCAATTCCGAATAATAAAAGTAAAAACATGAATTGAAAGAAGAAAACAGATGAGGGCGTTAAAAGGCTCGAAAAGAAATCATAAAAAAATTTTCAACAATAGCAGTGTATTTTACTACACGTTCCATCAATTGTGTTATGAAAATAGCACATTAAGCTTTTAAAAATTTCTCAACTTTATCAGGTGTGATTCCCAACAGGTTGCATTACATCAAATTCATCGTGCGACAACCTTAAACGCTATCCAGCCGAATCATAGGCAAAGCCAATTATCTATGATGCAAAGGCAATGATCTGTTTTTGGTCAGCCCTGTAGTGCGATTCACCGACTTTTTTTACGATAATCGTATCGTTAAAATATATATAACGAAGATTTATCGACTTTGCTATTCAGTAACATTTTTAACAATATTCGCTGTCGATTTAAGTCAGCTGTTACTTTAAGCAGTTTATTTTTCGTTATTTTGCCGACATCAATTAACGTTGTGTTTATTTAATCGATAAAGTGTATTTTATGTTTAAAGTGGCTCAGGCCCGACTTCTTACATACATACTACATACATACATACATAAATATGTAATGGGTGATTCAAGTAGAGATACTTTTTTCAATAGCCTTTTTTTGACAGATCACGTTTGAGTCGTGTCATGCTGTCATGTTATTTTTGTTTAGTATTGTTTGGCATTTCATAATGGAAAGACTTACGCCTGAACAACGTTTATAAATCGTTCAACTTTATTACGAAAATTCACGTTCTGTGAGGAATGTGTTTCGTGCACTTCGCTCAACTTATGGTCAACATAATCGGCCTACTGAGCGTACTATTCGCAACACCATCACCCATTTTGAGAACCAGCATTAATTATAGGATAATATTCGACCTTATTGGATAGTTATTGGATAATATTCACGTCCAGCACGCTGTGAAGAAAATATAGCGGCCGTAGTTGAGAGTGTACACGAAGACCGTGGCGAGCCGATTCGGCGCCGTTCGCAGCAACTCGGACTGACGTATGGAACGACTTGTCGCATTTTACGTCGAGATCTTAAGTTGAACAAAATACAGCTTATGCAAAAAATGAAGCCGCTCGACCTTCCGAAGCGACATCGCTTCGCTCTATGGGCTCTTGAAAAGTTTCAAGAAGATCCGCCGTTTTCGAGGCAAATTTTGTTCAGCAATGAGCCCCATTTCTGGCTCAATGGGTATGTAAACAATCAAAATTGCCGCATTTGGAACGAAGAGCAACCTGAAGAAATTCAAGAACTGCCACTTCATCCAGAAAAACAACGGTTTGGTGTGGTTTGTGGGCCGGTGGAATCATCGGTCCATATTTCTTTAAAAATTATGCCGGGGAGAACGTAACCGTCAATGGCGACGTTATCGTGCTATGATAACCGACTATTTGATGCCTGAAATTTAAGCTCATGATATTCCCACACATTGAGACTAAAAGAAGTTATTTAACTAAAGTAACGACTAGATTTCGGTTACTCGTGTAAAACCTTGGAGAAAACTTTTAAAGTAGAGTAAGTTAAAGGCATTTTAGCGTAGTTTTGTATTAGTAACGAGTCATTTTCAAAGTGGTTACTTTTCGTTAATTTTGGATTTTAGTAAAAAATTCTGAGTCATTTGGATTATTTTTCTATTATTTTTTTAAAAAGATGTATTAATTTTTATTTTTTATAAAAATTTATTTATTTAAATAATTGATCATAAGGTCGAAATAAATAGAAATAAAAATAAGGGATTGTCAAATAATTTTTAATAATATAGTTATAAAAAAATTGGCTTAAAAACTGAACGTTTCACTTTTATATAAAAAAGTCTCTCCTATGAACATTTGATGCTCTAACTCATTAAAGTAACATCTAAATTTAAGAATGATTTTTTTACATTTTATATATATTATTCGGTTTTTTACAAAAGGTTTCCTTTTCCTGGCAAACATTTTCTGTATATTTTAACAACATACTCGTAAAGTTTGCAACTATTTGAAGCTTTTTTTAACATGTAGAAAAGTAATTTTTTGTCCATTGGTTAAAGAAAGCTTCAAACGAAAAAAATCACATTAATGAAATAATTTAATGCCTTAAAGGCATTTAAAAATAAGTTTTCATACGAACTTACAATTTCATATACATAAAGAGCATTTAATTAAAAATTTGTGAGGTGAAATGTGTTGTATTTATATTTACGGCTTGATGTCTGTTATATTAAATAGAATAAAAATTAAAAACAAAACAAGAGTTTTTTATTTTAATTATTATCGTTTATTTCCTCCGTCATCTTCAGGAAAATATGATTAAATATTTAATTCAGTGTTGTCCGATTTTATTGTTTAAATTTTCTTCGCTGTTTTTTTTTTTACATACAGACAAAATCTCAACAGAAATGCTAAAGATTGATCCCCAAGTAAGTGCCCAACTAATTCCTCCTCTCATACAAAAATTTAGGCAAACAGAATGTCTGGACCCGGAACTGAAGGAAGGTATCAACGTAGTGATGATCGATGTACATTATTGTTTGAAAACTACTCAATGTGAGGTATCGATCGATACATCGAAACAATCCAATGTTTTTTTTTTAGCTCATCAACATCGAATGAGCATTTTATTCGATACATCGAAGCGAAAAATGTACCAACTATTTTTATTTCATGTGTTACCCCATACAACATTTTTAAATCGAAGCAAAGAAAAAATGGTATTTTTCTGGTTTTTGAACTAATATGTTGTTTCCAGGTGACAGACAACTAATTGTGTAGGAAAATTTATATGAAAAGCACTCAAAAAACTGAGTGGTTTTCATATAAATTGTACTACACAATCCATTGCCTGTCATGACCTCATCGTCTAGACTTGCAATTTTTGTTGCCGCAATTATTGAGTTCAATGGTAAGAGGGGTGAGAAAATTGGGGAGGGATACTCAGTTTCATGTACTCTGCAATTCGGGTTTGTGTTGTTATTCTTACACTTTTTAACTTGAAGTTGGCGGTAAGTGCATTTGTATTTATATATAAAATTTTGACAGGAGAAGAAGAAAGACAAGATAAAAATAGAACAATTGCAAAACTATAACTTCATAATCTTGACGTTAATGCAATTTAAAAGCAGAACTTTAAGAAATTGCAAGTCGGTCTTGATTAATAATATAAAAGTGGAATTCCTTAAAAAAAAAGCCTACATACTTAAAAGAAAATTACAAAAATGGCAATAGTTTTTCGTTGTTTTGTGATCGTTAAAAATGTACCACCTTATACGGGTGTGAGTAACCCTTAATAAATGGTACGCCTTTATAATTTTTTTTTTTTTTTGTAATGTTTTTTTTTTTGTAATAGTAATAAATCATGTTATGGAAATTGAATTTGAGTGAAATTAAAATTGAATGAAGTTTAAAAACGAGCCTGTTTTGAAAGTTCATAAAAATATTTCTTTTAATATACATGATGGCCGCTTACCCTTACCAGAACCACTCCAAAAGTTTCTAAAACTTACTGTCATTAAGCCCCTCATTTGATTTCGATTTCGAGAACATTGAAGGTATCCAGTAGTACAATAAAATTGTAAGGTACGTATTAAAATGTTGGACTGACTCCCAGTACAAATCTCTCAAGTTTACTAAATGGAAAAATTTTGTTCAAGTCAAGAAAACTTCTTGAAAGCAAACTTTTACATTCGACTGAATGGTAGGAGTTAAACAAAACTTTTTTTAATTCATTATCAACGTGGTTTTGGGAAATAAATAATTTTTCTTTTAAAATTTTGTTTTTTGTGCTTAATTCGCTATTTTTATTCTTGGTAAAATACTGAAATTTATTGTTGGAGGATAAGCTGTTTCTAAGCGCATTTCACTGACTGCTAAGACCAGATCATCAGGAAACGTTTTCCCAAAAAATTTTAGAAAAGCCAAAAATATCAGTAAATAAGACTACAAAGGGAATGAGAATTAGATACACTCAAAAAGTCTTATTTGCAACGATATTAAAGCTTAAACAAAATTCTAACAATAAAACAGTGAGTTTTTCTTTTTTTACATTCCCCACTTACAACTACAATTAATTCAAGGAGAATTCAAACTAATTGAATTGGTGCCATTGAGCTTAAGATTGCCATCAACTTTTCGCCTTTGGATGTATGCTTAGAGACAAAAAGGCTTTTTAAAGTTGCTTTATAATTTTTTTTTGCAATAAAGTGGAACGTTTTATTGTAGGGTATCCCTTAGGTACCAAATTTAGCATGGTATGCACACTTTTGCCTCTGAATGTAAGTTTTGATATAAAATTTTATTTTATAAGTTTGGGAATAGCCAAAGGACAACAAGTAGGCCCTCCCTTTGTGTAGCCAGTTATACAAATCTCTATATTCAAAAAAAAACTTTTTTAATGTTCCAAAATGTTTAATGTTTTATTATTGAATGCCCTATAGGTACACAGTACTTCAACTTGGTATGTAATCTTTTGCCTTAAACTGTATATTTATTTACGAGTATGAATATAAATCTAGATCCTGTAATATTATCACAATTACTTACAGCAATAAATACAGGTGCACAAATTCACATTTTCCCATAATTTTTTGGGTATTTTGGGGGAGGCGAATATGTTACTATTTGATAATCCATAGATAAGAACTCAATACATGCAGTAAATATATATAAAAAGTTCATGTGTTTGTCTAATAATGATTTCTTTTAATATCATAATTGTTTATATTAATATGTTATTTTTTTTTTTTTTTTTTTTTTGTTATAAATTTCCTTAGGTACATGTTCAGCTAAATGACGTTTCAATTAAAAAAATAGTATTTCGAAAAAAACGTAACACGAACATTTCTATACGTTGTAAGATTTTTTTGATAAAACAAAGTGATTGAAATGAAATTATATCAATTATTTTTAAATATAAATAGATTATTTACCCAAAAAGGGAAGGAGTAAAATGGTTTTTTTGAAAGCAACAAATATTGATATTAAGGTCAGGGGCGCAATTGCAGTCCAAAAAAGTTAGTTTAACCCTAACTTGAGTACCAGTTTTATACTACAAATTCGGGCAGCATCACCATTTGTAAATATGTGAACCTTTATGTTTTCCGAATTATTTAGAAAGAGACTTGGAAAGAACGTTACTTGACTTGGCTATTTGCGAAAAGAAAACACGAAAAATTAGTCACTGAGTCCGAATCTTTAATGTAAAAATTATAGCTATTTTAAAAATTGAATATTTGCATATGTAAATACAGCCCATATTAGATTTAAGAATTATTAATGTACTAAAATAAATTTTAAAAGTTTGTTAAAAATTTAAAAAAGAATGTTACTCACCATTTTAAGTTCTGTGATAAAATTGTAAAAACAATCTGATGCTGATTTAAAATCCTTCGTTGATTTGAAATCCCTCGATGATTCCTTTAATCCGTTGTGGTCCATTTTGTGGTTCATTTCAGTGGTTTGTTGTTGTTGCTGTTTCCGTCGACTCTAAAATGTTATGTTTTTTTGTACTTACTCATCACTGAAATTAAAAAAAAAATAAATATATGATTACAATTTTGGGTATTTCATTAAAAATCTAAATTGTATTAAAAAAGGTTCAATAAACACAATTTAAAAATGCAATAGTTCACATTTGAATTGGATACCCAATATCTAAATGATATTTTTTTAGTAATTTAAGTTGAATAGTTTTATCCAAATTGGGGGTCTTTTAACAAAATTAAAGAGTAATTTTGAAAATGGATACTTTCTACCAAATCTCGTATCTTAAGAGAAAAATATTCTCTTAATATATACAGGGCCAGCTCGCTAATCCGAATTATCCAGTAATCCGAATTGAATTTATGACGTATTACATAGTCTATAGTCCGCATTGATTGCCAGCTCGCTAAATCGAATTTTTATTTTCCTGCTTTTTATACCCTTCGCTAAAAGTAAAAGGACATATATAACTTTGTCATTCCGTTCGCAATTTCTTAGACCCTATAAAGTATATATATTCTGGCTCCTTATGAGAATGGAAGCTCAAATCCGGTTGTCCGTCTGTCCGTCCGTCTGTTGAAATGAACTCAGAATTTCTGAAAGAAAACTTTCATAGTGTGAAGCCAGACTAAAGACAGTGGTTGTAAAATGGATGTAATAAAACAGTACTAACTGATCAAATATAACTCTTAAAAATTTTCCTTGTGCTAAAAAAATCGTATTTTATATGCTGATCAGCTAAGGCAAGAAAATTACTGCCACTTAAATAAATGAAAGTGTATCTAAGAATCTAAAATAAAATGTGAAATTATATTAAAAACATTTGTAAATTTGTATTAAGTTTGGCATTTGAAAAATCGTCAAATTAAGGGTATATATCGTCCAATCGTCAATAAACCATTTTTGTACCTAAAAATCGTCAAATCTGGAAGCCGTGGATTGAATATGGATAAGTAAAGTATTTCGCGATTGAATAATGGTACTTGAATCAATCTTTCTGTGCTTGATTCAAGAACCTTCGTACTCACTGTGCTATTGACACCGCTTCGGATTGATTTGAGTACACGCAAAGAAAAAACATGATTAACGAATGGTCACTACGACCATTTTTATTCATATTTACCTAATATGTTTACCCTAATAAATTTATTATAGTCATAATATAACCTTAAAAATTGTTATTTGTCCCTAACATTTTTAAATGGTCTTTTACACCTAAAAAGTTACTCCGATCTAGCTAAACATTTTAAATTATTTAAAATGTTTGCTACTATAATATATATATTTTCAACTATACAATTAAAATCATAATATTGCTGCACACAAATACCATAATTTTTGTTTGCTTTAAAGCACATTCTCTTAATGAGCAAACATTTATTGTCGAAACAACCAGTCGAAACAAACCATCCGCGAGCGTTAGTTAATCAGGAAACATGAATGATTACAAAATAATTTAAAAAAATTTCGGGGAGAAAAGGCAGCATGGCAGCATAGAAAAATTAACGATATAAATTATTATGCATTTATTGAAACAGGTAAGTTATTTATATATAATTATAAAAATATATAAATAAGCAATGACTTTATCTTTCTTGCAGCCAAAGAACCTACAACACTGAAACCAGCATAGAAATTTTGGCACAAGATATTGTCATTAGCCCCGATTTTTTCTATAACTGTTCAACAGCATATTGATATGGTATATTTCATAAAAGAAATAAAAGGTAAATTTAATTTGACTTTATCTTAACAAATCTCAAGTGCGCGGATAAAAATAATGAAAAGTCTCCTCCTTTTTTTGGATAAATTTGTACCACACACATGTATATAAATGTATGTATTTAATTTTATTTTTAAATATAAACTATATTTTATTTATTAATATATGCTGTATATTTGTAATAAAACATAAATTTTTAAAATTAATTTTTTTATTGTTTTTATTACGAGAACCATATTACATGTTGAAATAGACATTTTGTATGGGGTTGGAAAATAAAGAAACACGTTTTGAAAGATCGTTTGCGTTGTTCTTCTGAACATAATAATATGTTTGAGACAATAATTAGCTAAAAACATTCTGTCTGAACATATATTGTTACTGAAGACGTGTTTGACACAATCATAACCACAAACATTAATGATAGTTTGCGATTGTGATTGTATCAATCATCTTTTTTTTTTCTTTGCGTATACGGATGGGTTGATTTTTCTTTTGAGTGTATGTTAAAAAAAAACATCATATTTAAAAAAAAAGCTTTAATTTTGTCATTCGTGATTAATAAAAATAAAATAAATACGTTTTGGAACCGTGGCTTGTGTTTTATTTTCGATAATAGTGAATTATAATACATAATTACAGCACATCCAGTAATCCGAATATCTCGTTAATCAGAATCAGGGTCTGCAATCATTAGTTCGGATTAGCGAGCTGGCACTGTATCTACAAATAAGGACTTTAATTCGTGATTTTCGAAGATGTGGGTTAGTGGTCTTAAATTCCTTAAATCTAAAACAACATTGCCATCATGTAATTTATAGCAGCATTTAAAATTATTTGACTATTTTTAATGCTTTTGTAATTGCTGAACTAAACGTAAGGAAAAGAACACAGCACAAGCAAAAAAAAAGTGAGAGAAAATAATTTGCTTAAACTCACTATGCAAAGCGAATTAATTTTTCATGTGGCATTGAAAGCACAGTTGTGCTACTTTTTTCTTACTTGGAGAGAGGAATGTCAAAAGTTGCTTGTGCTTTTGACATATCGAACAACGAAAGCAACAAATAAAATACAATGTTGTGTTCAAGGCCTATCCAATAGGTCTGCGCAAGGAGCCAGATGCTTATTTTGCTTTTTCCCTTAGGTTGTATATTTTTATTCACGTCTTGTGTTTTTCGCCACACATACACGTTTTAATTTTGTTTTCCCTATGTAGTAGTAAGATTTTGACAGCCGTGAGGAATTTTACACAAACAAAATGCCTGTTGTTTTTGGTATTGTTGTATTGTTGTAGCGGTAAGCAGACCTATTGGATAGGCCTTGGGCCTATCAAAATATACATGTATAAACAAATAACAAAATATACATGTATAAACAAAATGTAAACAACTTTTGACATCGTTGAGGAATAAACCAAATAAACATCTGGCTCCTTTCGCAGACCTAATGGATAGACCTTGGTTGTGTTTTTGGTGTTGTTACTTGTTGTTGTATCGCCACCACCGTTTACATTAATTCGCCTCGCTCACTATCTGTATGTTCTCTAATTAAGATGCCAGCTAAGCAGCCACTTTAAAAAAAAGACTGCTGCAAGCAATACCTTTTTGTTTATTTTTTTTTTTTTACTTTTGCTGCGCTTGAATTCAGCAAGTATGTACTTCTTTGCTGTTGATTGCTTTTTAAGGAATAAATATGGGAAGTTAATATTTATATAAATATTAACTTCCTTTCCTTTCTATTAATCCTTATTTGGTATATGATCCCTTTTCTAATAGTATGAAATAAATCTTATTAATAAATACGGGAGCAATTTTTTTGTAGTTGATTTTTAAGTATTTTAACTTCCACCGATTTTTAATGAAACCTATATCGTTTTAAAGGTATTTTTGTGTAGATGTGCACATTCATGTTTTCTAAATTTTAAGGATTAAAGTGTTTAAAAGCCTTTTTAAATTTGCTTGCAAACACACACACATGCATGTTAAATTTTATTTTACATTTCATGAACAAATTTGTGTAAGTAAAATACACTGCCAGTTTTTGAAAATAAAATAAAAATTGTCGTTGATATTTTTTTAAATTGTAAATTTAATACAGTATGAGGGCTATGTTAAATTATTGTCCTATTGTCACTATTTACAATAGGCACAATTTGTTATTCTTCACAAACGCATAACAGCCTGTCCAACTTTTTTGATGTGGGATTTTAGGGAGAGGGTATATATGGGTCCCATAGTTAGATCTGGACGTACCAGTACCAAATTCAGATAGTAGCTATTATTAAAATTATCGTTTCCAAATTTTATATTAATGCCAACATTTCAAATATGGACCGATTCCAAAAAGATTTGCTAGGCTGATAGGTTGCAATAACATATTTTCAGGTAAAATTAAATTTTAAATATTGGGTTAGAAAAGCTTTGACAACAATTAAATACTAATTCCTAGTCATGTATTTGGATAAAGCTTCCCCTTAGTAAAAGGAGAGTCTATCCGCTTTATACCGAGATTGCGCTGTGTCCGCGATTTAGATCTTAACGACATCCGCCACGATGCTTCCCGAGCAACAAGTATGAAAAGGCTTAATGTAACGTACAATAATATTGCCATATATGTTTTTGGCCGCAGTAGGCGAAGCAGAATTTTTTCTACACTGCTATCAATCTTTGGCGCCAACTTCCCCCTTATATTCAAAGCATTTCAAAATTGCAATATTTAATCGTTTAGGATAACAAAATTTATATAGCTTTTACATACATAATGTTCTAACAATTAATTAATTGATGTGAGTAATATTATATGCTTTCTTCTTATTTAATTTATAAATCATAATTTTTTAATGTCATTTAATATTGTTCAATTCTATCTAATTTAAATTTCTTTTATTTCTTAAAATTAGTATTAAGTGATTTTATTTTTTTACCAACAAAAATCATATTGTGCCATTATCTGTGCCATACGCCCAGTACTATTAGATAAGACTAGTTCTTGTTGTACTGTATTGATTAAATAAATAAATAAATAAAACGAAACCAAAATCAGGTTGATTCATTCTCCCTGCGGATTTGTATTTATGTACAAGTGGGCTGCAATACGCCCTTGTTTTCTAGGATTTGTTCTAGTTTTAGACAAACTGTTCTGGTCTTCTGGTCAACTCTTAAATTTTCCGGGTTTTTTGATATTTTTATGTATGAATTACATGTTAAGTTTTGTATCTATTGTTTAATTGTTGGACCTAAATGTGATATATATGGTTAATGCAGGTACCTAATCAAAAATGTGTAGGAGATAATTGTTATTTGATTAAGTTCTTGGTATATATAAGAGGTTTTCTTGTATGTT
This sequence comes from Pollenia amentaria, assembly GCA_943735925.1. NCBI lineage: Eukaryota > Metazoa > Arthropoda > Insecta > Diptera > Polleniidae > Pollenia > Pollenia amentaria. The sequence goes on from OX031008.1 coordinate 126,206,801, forward strand.
TTTATTGTAATTGTCCTTAAAGACGGTTTCATACTTCTGGCGGACCTAATGTAAAAACCCATTTTGGTTTTTGTTCGATTGACGCCGAACCCTTATATTTGGTCTTTATAAAGACTTCAGCTGGCTCAGTTTTCACTATGGTGGTAAATAACAATTTCAGCCAAGTTAATAAGGATCATGAATACTTTAAGTTCACTTTTTAAAATTCAAAAACATTAATATTTAACATTTTTAAACAATTTCCAATAACAAAATTTTCTCTTTCCTGCCATTTTCTTGACATGTTCTGTCAGTGCCATGGCTAAAATATGTTCTCTCTAATTGCACTGTTAGTAACACTTTAAACTCTGATTTAAATAATATTATTTCTTTAATGCAATTCAAACAAGTTAAAAATAGCAAGAAGTTAAAACTAAAATATTAAAAGACAACAATACAAAGACTTCGCATCAGCAGCTATAATTGAAAAGAAACGTCATCTGTATTGCATTTCCTGCCATGCATTTGCTCTTTCTTACTGCTAACAAGACGTTGGAAGTCGTTCACTGAAAGTTATTGTTGGTGGTAAGAATCTCTAATTTCCGTTTTCCGTTTCTCTTGTTAAATAAATACATACAGATACTGTTTGTCGTACAACTGCTCACTGACTGGTGTGTTAATAAAATTGACTACAAACTGTTTCAACTGTTGTAAGTTTTTTTTTATTATGTGCACAATGGCTTATTGTGCTAAATGCTTTCAAACAGGGTTGGAGTAGTAGCGAAAGCATTTGAACTGCTTAACAAGATTAAGAAGTATTAACATTTTAAAATATATTTGTAAAAAGTAAAAGTCACCAAATAGCTTTCATTCGTTAACGATTTTGCATAAAACAACAGATAAGCTATTGCTGGGCTTGCAAATCCCTACAGATCTGGTCATAGTTATTGGCAGCTACCTGAAGGCATTTATAGTTGGAAAACTTTTAACTATGGCCTAAATTGTGTAAAAATTACATTGAAAGTAAAAACAAAGTCAAAACTATTTTATAATTTTGTTGTTGTTTTCTGTCTATATACATAAAAATTAAATGGTCCATGTATGAATAAGCATCACTTTAGATACTTATTGTTAGCTTCCGAGTAAAGCAGGGGCGGTCAGCTAGTATTTAATATAAAGCCGGGCTGTTAAAAGTGCACAAAATTAAATTTAAATAAATCTCCTTAATCGACGGTTTCTTCTAGTTTTTAGCAAATTCAGGGGCCTGATTCTGGCAGTCGTGATCGAGTACTTTCTCGATTCGAAAGCAATTTGATATCTAATTATTTCAGTCAATACTGAACGAATCGGAATTATTTTTTCAGTGTTGTAAAGCATTAATTTAAGTTTCACAATACTGAAAAAATAATTACGATTCGTTCAGTATCGACTTAAAGAATTAGAAATAAAATTGCTTTCGAATCGAGAAAGTACTCGTTAACCGATAAATAAAGTTGTTTTTATAAAATAAGCAATTTCAATAAATATAAATACATAAAGTATTTATTGTTTGGATTTTATTTGTAAAAAAAACAATAACATAACACACATAACAATTCTTGAACTAAAACGAGCAAATAATAATACATATTTTTAAATTAATAGATAAAAATTATGTAGTAATTAAAAAATAAAGTGAAAGATAATTTTATTTCAATAGTTTAAGGAGACCTAAAAAAATAATCTTTTAGAAAACAAATTAATTGGTTGTTCACAGAAGGCTCGTCTTTTGGTTATAAGTTTACATTTAGTTATATTCCCAGCAAGAAAATACCCTTATTCAAATTTTTTGTAAATATATTTTGTTGCTGTTAATATAATTACATAACCATATAACCTCATAATCCGCCTTTCGTGAACAACCCAAATTTTGTTTAAATGTTTAGGATTTAAGCGATTCTTTTCTTTAGTTTTGATTAAACTTGTAAAAAAAATTTTCACTTACACTAGCAAAACAAGCAAAAATTCCTTGAATAACTACTATATTTTTTTTTTTTGATCCCCTATAGTCACCTAACTGCAAACATCATCATTATTTCTAATTCTATGGTAAGGATTTTTTTAAAAAAATTCTGCATTTTTGGCTCTACACAAATGTACGATTAAAAATTTCACAAGTAGGCAATTTAACTTTATCGATCATTAAATGCCAGTAATTAATAATCCATCGAATTTCATGTAGCTTTAAGAAAAAATAATAAAACTATTAAATATGTAGTATGTACCTGTTTTCCATTATTCCAATAAAAATGAAAATAAAATAGGCCTACTCGCAGGTAGTCACAACTAGAACATGGTATACCGATAGTTACAAATAGGGCGCATGTATATAAATTATATAAAGACAACACAATAAAAAGGATTAAAAAATATTGTGTAATAAATAGGATTAATCCGTAAAAAAATCACAACATTTTTAGCTCTACACAAATTTGCGATAACAAATGTCAAAAGTAGGTACTTTCACTTTATCGGGGATAAAACAGGATTTTATCCATGGATTTTCACGAAATAAAATTTATTTTCCTTTTAATACATGCAGCTTTGACCTTAAATACTAAAACTGGTAAGTATTTGTTGATTTAAATTTTTTATGAATTTTTTGATTTAAAAAATCTTATAAAAAAACAAAAAAAAATATTTTTTTGCCACTTCGGCCTCAATAACTCAAAAAATAATGGCTAAATAAAAATATTATATTAGAGAAACTTAAATCTGGCGTAATTTAAAATGTTTTGTCAGATTGCATAACACAATCGGGTATGTCGTACCAAAGTTACGATAAGATGTAAGGAGCAGACTTTTCAAAAATCTTAATTTTTAGAAAAAAATTTTTTTTAAAAAAAACTTACCATAGAATTTTAATTAATCATGATTCTTGCAGTTAGGTGACTATAGCGGATCATTCAAGGTTATTCAAGGGAAAAAAACTTCACATTTGTTGCATAGTATTATCGTTGATGTTGTAGAAATCGAAAGCAACCCATAATACAGAATATCTAATTTCTCAGTCGTCCTTTTCCTAGATTTATCCAAGCGTATAAAATCTTCCATAATGACATTAAAGTCCGGTTTAATTTTTTTTAAATTTTTAACTCTTCTAATTGTTTCGATTAATTCTGTTAAAAGATTGATAAGAAGATGTGCCGTTGACAGCAAACACTTATTTAAAATAAAGATCACTGAAAAACTTCTTTGTTTGTATGAACAAATATTTTCTAAACACATACCTTTTGTATATGAGATGAAACAAATAATTAAAAACACAAAAAATGTGTTATAATTCTGCAACAAATCAAAAATTTCGCTATATCGGTTAATCGACTGGAATTACCCGATTTAATCGTTAATTGAAATTAGCCAATTTTAAATTTACCGATCAGTTAATCGGGTAGTAATGAATCGGTTAACCGATTAACGGTTAACCAAATGAATCCACTAGTACATATGTGCTTGATTAATATGTGTTGTTTATGTTAATTATAATCATATGGCACGTTTTTAGTGTTCCATAATCGCTGTAACTGCTTACGTTAAGTAAACTGTATGGTTACATTACTGCTACTGTCATTCAAATTTAATTTTCATTAAATTATTGTTATTGAAGGAAGGAATTTACAAAATGAAATGAATAAAAATTTTTTTGATAATTATTGACTGAACACGGGATTGAACTCGGTTCGAATTTACATGTTTCAAGAATAACCACATTCCCATTATCAGAATTCTTTGCCATTCTACCGTTTGTCTTTAACCAACGGGTATTGGTGGATCGAAATTTACTGTAATTGATTATCAATTTTGAATTTATTTGCATGTTTCTTCCTTACTTCTGTTTCTCGAAGTTTATGTCAAGACTTTGTCTTAAAACCCTTAGTAAATTTGTTTTTTCTTTCTTCTTTTTTTCTTCGTTGACCTATCTTTGTACAACTTACAGGACAAATGTTCACATATAGAGCTTGTGCCATAGCCAGTTCAGCGCTTAATCTAGACGTTAGAAAATGTTACGCTTGACGCGTGGGTTAAGGTCGGCCTGTTCTACTTAGTGGCAAATATTGCCCTGTGAACGATTTATTGTGTGTTATTCTTATCCAACAGAGCTGAAATTGCAATGATGGTAAAATAGCTCCGGGTTCTATATAAGACTTATGCCCGTTATTTCTGCAAAATGATAGCTGGTCGTGTTCGTACCTAAAAGGTATTTTTACCTTAAGGTTTCTTTTAAAATATGGCAGGAGTTACACCATAGGTGTAATTTCGGGCATTAATCACTAGCGCATATATTAGATTTGCGCCGGTAGGCTAGCTGGTAGTGAGCAAGTCTATCAGTACCGGGGTTGCGGGTTCGATTCCCGCCAGAGACTCTGGTCTCCTGTATACAAGCAAAAAGCTTCGCGGGGTTTATTGTAGGGATAAGAAAAAAAAAAAAAGGGGAAAATATTAACCTTAAACACATCAATGTCAAGCAGAGAACCCACATATAAAAGTAATGGTGAAAGATTATAAGGTTATACAGGGTTTAAACCCAAATAGTGAGGAAAAAATTAAGAGGTTAGGGACAAAGTTTTGCCAACAGAGTTAAAAATTAAATAGCTCCGGGTTCTAAGAGTTAGTACATGGTCCTGACAGTCATAAATTTATCACCTTTGTATTGTCGTATAGAGATATAATAAGGAGTACTATATTCATCCATGTAAAGAACACTGCGGAGTTAGGCCACACTAAAAGGAACACAACAGACGTCCCACAGTTTTTAAGTAGTTTGTGTGGTTACTGATCCCCAGTAGTAAACTGTTTACGCAATTAGTGCAAAAAAAATAGATCGGAGACAAATAATTCCGTCTTACTACAAGTGCTTACACACAGAAAATACTATAATTATATGATTTTAAATCAAATAAATAAATAAAAACAAATCAATGTAAAAGCGTCGAAAACAAGATGGATTTTACATCTTTCGGTAGTGAATTTGCTTCGTATTTACGTCATGTAAATCTAACATGATTTTACAATAACTTGCGAACAACAACTTTTTTTCTTTTAAAATACATATATATATAATTCATTTAATTTAACATTCCAGTAAAGTTAGACAAAATGACATTGATATTGAAATAACTCTACGAATCACGTTGAATAAAAGTTATTTCAAGTTTAAACAACGTGATTTTCATGTTGAATCGATTTAATTTGAGTGTGAAACAACAGTGAGAAGAAGCTTGAGAGAAATCGTGTGTATTTATTTTAGAATAATTGTAAACACTTGCCCCCGGAACAAAAGAGAGAGAATATTTTTATTTATTTTTCTGTTAAACATGTTTCACTTTTGTTGTATTCACCTTTGGTTACAGAAGCACTCAGAATAAAAAGACAATAGCAGACTGACCCGATATGTTTTCGTCATCGCTCTACTTCGAAAGTTTGATGTTTAGATGAACTAAATGATTAAAAAAAAAAGAATACGGGAATTTTTCTTCTTTTTATAAATTATTTTAAACATAAAAATAAAAAATTTATGTTTTTTTTTCTTGTAGTGTTGTCGTTGTTTCCACGCAAAAAACGTAAAACGGGATTTTATGGATTCAATATTATTCAATGTTATTTTAACATTTTTCATTAAAAATTAATATGAAAAAATTATAATTTTAAATCAAGTCCGTACTTTATAGTCTCCATGCGTAGAGCTTCGCGGGATTAGCATAGGGAAAACAATTTCCTATGATTTTCAATTCACATTCCGCCATGTTAATTTGACATTGGTATGTTTTTTCTGTGTGTCGAAAAAGGTCAAGCGAGGTAAAAAGTCGACTTATATATATACTATAACCGCTTAACCTAATGATGAATAAGCTAAGTCTATCGATAAATCTATATATCCTACATAGATTCCAAAAATTCAGCCGAATGTCCGAAGTAGTTAACAGGATACTTATATATTCTGGAAAAGAGTCAATCGATTTCATCTCGCATTTAAATAATAAGATTCTTCTGATATAACAAGGTCCGTTGCAAAGTAGTCGACGAGGCACTTTACCACTCCCTGATAATCTAGAAGAAAGTTAAATAGCTCCAAATTTCATCTAGAGTACTAATATGGTATCTAGTTCTATCAACATATTTTAATTTTCATCTTTGAACGCTTCTGGGCTACTTCTACTTGGATTTCTTGAACAAATTTTAATTTAAAGCCTATTAGTCATTTCGTCATTGCTTTAAGATATCGTTGAACATTTCATTTTGGATTTGCATTCGCTTTTAATTTTATTCTTGTTTATCTAATAAATGAAAAATCTATCTCTGCAGCATTTAAGTAAATAAAATTCCTAAATGTTCATTTAAATTAAATGCTATGAATAAAAAAAAAATAGTAAATCCCTTTTGAATAAAGTTGCAAAATATTGTAAACGTCTTGTACATTTGCCAGTTGCGTTATCGTGGAATCAATCGTATTTAAATTGTAAATATTTGTTTATCTACTTGAGTGAGATGAAGATGTGCAAAAGTGAGGAGAGAACAGTTGTTAAGAGTTAAAATACGCATTTGCATATTAAAAATTATTTGCTTTCTAATTATTTGTTTAGTAATTCAACTAATTGCCTCTATAGAGTTTAAAGTTTTATAGCTGTGAGTTAAACAGTAGTTTTTAATTGAGCACTTTTGATTTAGTGGGCTGTTTTAAGCTTAAGGTTGGAGCAAAGACTATAGATTTAATATAGATAGATTTAATAAATCTATAGTCTTTGGTTGGAGGTTGGTGGTAATCAAAATGAAAACAAATTTAGATTACCTCCCAAAAAAAAAGAGACAGGAGAGTAGAAGAGTCTGTTTTAAGGACGAAATTTCTTAAATGAAACTGTAGGCGTACAAAATTATTGACTTACTACAACTCGCTGAGGATACGCTTGAAGTAACGTTGCCTTTTGGGGGAATTTAAACGGTCATTACCTCGAACTTGTCTTTGGATGTTGCAGATCACTAAAAGAGCGGTACTACAGAAACCAGTAGCCCACAGAATCTTTTTTTCTCTTAATGATCACAAGTGTAGCCTCTTTAAAGAGCACATTTTCGCTGTGTTTTTATCTCAATCCTTATACTAGTGCGTTGAGTTGGTTAAGTCTAGGTTTTATACACTTCAACTTTTGCTGCTCAATTAGTTTTGTATTCCCTTTTAAAGGTACCAATATGATGACACGCAGCATTCGATTTCAATTCAACTTTTTTCGGTTCAAAACAACACCAGCGAATCAAAGAACATAAGAAAAGAAAAAATTTACATGCATCCATCGTTGTGCATATACATACGAATAAAAACACAAAGCGTACTGACCGAGTACATACATCTTTGTACCAATCCCCTTTAATTTTTCTTCTCTCTCCTAAAAATTCACAAGTTGAGCATCAAAAGTTGAAACGGGTAAATCTAGACTAATTAATATTTCTGAGTGCTGTGGCAATTCCATAAAAGACCCTGAGCTTAGAAGTTACAGCCACACCAATGTTCACAATATAAAAACATACAAACATTGACATACATATGTATGTTTGTATGTACTTTTATTATAAAATTACTTTCAAGACGGTTGTCATATCGGCGCGTGTAACACTTCCGCCACAATCCAAATAATTCTTTGGAATTATTTGCAAACACTAAACAAAAACATACAAACATTAACGTACATATGTTTGTATTACTTCCAACATTTACAAGATCGTTGTCATATCGGCGCGTGTAACACTTCCGCCACAATCCAAATAATTCTTTGGAATTATTTGCAAACACTAAACAAAAACATACAAACATTAACGTACATATGTATGTTTGTATTACTTCCAACATTTACAAGATCGTTGTCATATCGGCGCGTGTAACACTTCCGCCACAATCCAAATAATTCTTTGGAATTATTTGCAAACACTAAACAAAAACATACCTACAAACATTAACATACAAGATCGTTGTCATATCGGCGCGTGTAACACTTCCGCCACAATCCAAATAATTCTTTGGAATTATTTGCGAACACTAAACAAAGAAATAACAAATCAGGTCAATCGACCGACGAGTTCACAGAACTGTTTTTGTCTAAATAAATTGCTGAGATCTCTCTTTTTCATTCTTCAATTAATACTTTATAATTACTATAAATAATAAGTATCAAAAAAGATAGTTGTCAGTTGTATCTTATACTTAGTTGTCTTGCTGTGCATTACCACAGCAGACAAAACAATAAAATCAATTCAAAAAAGATAAACAGTGTGTTTTTTTTATTAAATGAAATTAACATACATCTAATTGGCGCAGTCGGTAGGATTCGCGGAAGGATAATACTCTTTCTTTCATATTAATGAAAATTACGCGAATCTGCAATAAGCGAACCTTGCATTACCAAGGACTAAACCGTGAACCTGAAAATAGTCGGGAACAATAGTGCCGCAATCCTTACAATACTAAGGAAAAACAACCTTTAAATAAAAAAAAACTAAAATTAAAGACGTGATATCCTTAAGAACCACAGTCATAAAATTTTTTTTTAAAAAAGACTAAAATTAAAAAGTGAAACACAGTCATAAAATTTTTAAAAAGACAAAAATTAAAAAAAAGTGATATCCTTAAGAATCACAGTCATAAAATTTTTTCTTAAAGGACTAAAATTAAAAAGTGAAACACAGTCATAAAATTTTTTAAAAAAAGACAAAAATTAAAAAAGTGATATCCTTAACAATCACAAAAATTTTTTCTTAAAGGACTAAAATTAAAAAGTGAAACACAGTCATAACATTTTTAAAAAAAGACAAAAATTAAAAAAGTGATATCCTTAAGAATCACAGTCATAAAAATTTTTTTCTTAAAGGACTAAAATTAAAAAGCGAAACACAGTCATAAAATTTTTAAAAGACAAAAATTAAAAAGTGATATCCTTAAGAAACACAGTCATAAATTTTTAAAGGACAAAAATTAAAGAAGTGATATCCTTAAAAATCACAGTCATAAAATTTTTTACTTAAAACCAAACCAACAAACCGAAAAGAGAAGACCAGCAGCGAAAACCAGGTCAAGCTAAAGAGTAATCAAATCAACAAACCGAAGAAGGAAGACCAAGAAATTCGTGAGCAGTGGGAAACAGGTAGAGCTAAGAAGTGAGAAGCCAGAACAACAACAACACGAGTTCCAGCTACCAAGGAAGGAGGACCAAGAAGTTCGTGAACAATAGTATAATTCAAGATGATGAAACCACTAATTATTCTACTTCTAATAAGGACCGTTAAGCCACAAGTTCTGGACGTACAAGACTTGAGCAATAATCACGGATACCTACCCATAAAAATCAGAGACGTGAACATAGTAGACTACTATATAAAGGTTATCCATGTAATCAACACTACCAAATACATAGACACGGCAAACACGATAAACGATAATATACAAAAATTAGGTAATACATATTCTAACGTTACCCCTTTACTAGAAAGTATTGGAAAAAGTATGGACCTTTGTAGGACAATGATTTCTAACCTCATACCTAAATTCAGACAGAAACGTGGTCTTATTAACATAATAGGAAAAGGACTTAAATACGTTACAGGGACAATGGACAGCGATGACGAACAAAACATATTAAACCACTTTTCCAGAATAGACAAATTTAATAACGAGACATCAACAGAAATAGACCAATTGACTTACTTAAGTACGACATTATCGAACAAAGTCTCTAATATAACTTCACACATTAATAACCAACAACATATTATACAGACATATATTCACCACTTTAAAAAATACATAGGAAATAAAATCCTCAACCTAGAAGACGAAACCACATTCCTAGAAAACATATTCAGAATTAATAACGATTTGAACTTACTGACAAACCATGTAGACGAAATAGGACACGTTATATTTAACTCTAGACTAGGAGTAATACCATCCGACATATTGACAAAAGAGGAATACGAGCTCATGGATAATATAGAATCCTACATCCATACCAATATTTCCGTAAAATACAGACATAATTTAGTTATACTTACTCTACAAATTCCTAGATTCTTAAACGAGACATTTGCTGAAGTTTTAATTGAACCAATTCCAAATAAACTTAACAGATCACTAGCCTTAAAAGATAATACCTTTCTAATACATAATAATGAAACCTATAATAGCGACACTTTTGATTATAAGAAACTACGTAAAATAAAGGATAACTGCATCCAAAATATTGTAAACAACAAAGAACCAAATTGTAACATGAATATGTCAATTATGGAAGAGGAAAAAGAAATATATCCTGGATTGCTAATATTTAAGAATTTTAAAAGCAAAATCGAAACTAATTGTAACACCACTGTAAACTTTGGCAAAATTAAAACTTTCTTAATTAAATTCGAAAACTGCAATGTAAAAACTGAACATAGATCCTATGAAAATTATAAAATTAATGTTAAAGAAATGTTTGTTATAGAAAGGTTCATGTTAAAAATTAAAGAAAATAATGAATCCCTTCCAAACTTACACTTAGATCCACTAAAATTTAACGACACAATAACACGGATAAACAGAAAACTATTAAGTAATCATATACTAAATATCAGTAGTAATGTAAGTGCCTTGGTTGTCATTGTATCTATTATTATCCTAATCTACATAAGAATGAACAAGAGAATTTACATATTATCTTCGTCGGAGCCTCGAACTAACGGTGGGGGAGTTACAGCCACACCAATGTTCACAATATAAAAACATACAAACATTGACATACATATGTATGTTTGTATGTACTTTTATTATAAAATTACTTTCAAGACGGTTGTCATATCGGCGCGTGTAACACTTCCGCCACAATCCAAATAATTCTTTGGAATTATTTGCAAACACTAAACAAAAACATACAAACATTAACGTACATATGTTTGTATTACTTCCAACATTTACAAGATCGTTGTCATATCGGCGCGTGTAACACTTCCGCCACAATCCAAATAATTCTTTGGAATTATTTGCAAACACTAAACAAAAACATACAAACATTAACGTACATATGTATGTTTGTATTACTTCCAACATTTACAAGATCGTTGTCATATCGGCGCGTGTAACACTTCCGCCACAATCCAAATAATTCTTTGGAATTATTTGCAAACACTAAACAAAAACATACCTACAAACATTAACATACAAGATCGTTGTCATATCGGCGCGTGTAACACTTCCGCCACAATCCAAATAATTCTTTGGAATTATTTGCGAACACTAAACAAAGAAATAACAAATCAGGTCAATCGACCGACGAGTTCACAGAACTGTTTTTGTCTAAATAAATTGCTGAGATCTCTCTTTTTCATTCTTCAATTAATACTTTATAATTACTATAAATAATAAGTATCAAAAAAGATAGTTGTCAGTTGTATCTTATACTTAGTTGTCTTGCTGTGCATTACCACAGCAGACAAAACAATAAAATCAATTCAAAAAAGATAAACAGTGTGTTTTTTTATTAAATGAAATTAACATACATCTAATTCTTAGACTGTCATGTCATAGCGGTCAAAGGTGAACGTTGAAAATTTTAAAGTCGCTAAAAAAATCATCAAATAATGCAGGCATTACTATTTCTGCGTAATTAAGAGGTCATGTTTTATTGAAAGGCTTCTTCTTAAAGCACACGAAGACTATAGTTTAAATCAGAGTTGTGATAGTGAGAGGTTTTCCCTTAAAATAAAAACAAATTTTGACAATCACGCTTGCTTACTAATAAAATTTTTATTATAATTACCAGGGCTGTGGAGTCGGACTTGTATAGTCGGAGTTGAGTTTTTTGTACCGGAGTCGGTGTCAAAGTATTTATTAAATACTTATTATCATGAAACAAAGAAAACCAGATAGCGCATTGCGCAGGTCCGTTAACTTTTTACTTGGGCAGTATTTACATTTGTAAATATTCAATACATAAAATAGCTTTAATTTTTACATTTAAGGTCCTGATTCGGACTCAGTAACTAAATTTTAATGTTTTTTCCTGACAATGAAAATTATAAAAAAAAACACATAAGATTAATGTCTCTTTCAAAATAATTCGGAAAACATACAAAAGTAAACTGCCCGAATTTGTAGTAAAAAATTGGTGCCCAAGTTAGGGTTAAAGTCACTGTAGTAAAGAGATTAAAATGTAAACAAACATTCAGCATACCACATACACGTGTTTGTGTGATCATGTTTGTGCTCATTTACTACTATGACGTTCATGCGCAGAAAAATGCACTATCTTGTTTTCATTGCTTCATGACTTATAATAGTAATTAACCATTTAAACGATACTGCATTCAAAGAAAAAAACAGTTTTAAGTCGTATAAGGACGAGTCCTGTATACTTTCAGCATCAAGTTTAGAGTAGGAGTCGGAGCCTACTTAAAAAATTTAAACGGTTGGAGTCAGAGTCGGAGTTAGAACTATTTTTGACGACTACACAGCCCTGTAACGTACGCCTACTCACGAATCATAATCAAAGTCTGACAATCATGCACACTCACAAAATATTTAATTAAAGAAAGTACCTTTTTTAAATTGCGCACAGCATTAATTAGTTCTCTTCTATGACAAAGTTATACCTGTGTACAGAACTTTTTGTGTACTCTTGCCAAGCAACGGAGCTGGGTTCAACTTACCGCATTGGATATCGAGTAAACTATCGTATCGCGTAAGCTATCGTATTGTTCTGCGTACGATAGACACTGACGTATCGAATGAAGACTCGAGAGATGTAATGTTTTTGGTTTCTCGATATCAAATGCTATCATCTCAAATTACAATTCAAGTTATTCGATGTCGAGTGTCATGATACCAAAATAGAAAATTTCAATCAATTTTGCTCGATATCGTATGCGGTGATTAGAACCCTGTAGTTTTCATGGCGATTCGATAGATCCAGCATCTTAGCAAAGACTTAATCCAGATAGTTGCTTTAGAATTCCCATCAGTATTTATATTTTATTCACACAGAGGCGATGGGAAACGTTAAGAGCACCGTTGTATTCGACCGTGTTATAAAATTTTTCCTGAAAACATCCCTCTATCACAAAGTTGCGGAGTGTTTCTATGCATCATAAAATAAAACCTCCGTCTTGTATTTTTGCAAAACTTTAAGCTTATTATAAACGATTCTTCTTGTCTAGTGCTTTCAGGTAAATAGATTTCTAATTAAGGCTAAGCATATTTCTAAAATTTGGATAGGCTTCCTTTTCTAATAGGTTTGATTCCTTGAGATGGAAGGGTTTGTACACAGTGGCCATATTCATCACGGAACTCATTGATAAGAATTTCAGTCTAACTCATATTTTTTCAAATATCATAAATTTTAATATAAAAAGACTAATTTAAAGATGAATTAAAAAAAATCGATAAAAACGATTTATATTTCATAAAGACCTTAAAATTTCGTGTAAATACTTGTATTTTCTTTAAAGGGTGTGAAGTTAAATACGCCAGTTAAATACGTCCCACATTTATTTTAAATACGTTCCACATGCTGTTAAACGAATTGGTAAAGCAAACAAATTTTCTTTTGTTAAACAAAAAACCATATAATTATTAAAATTAAAAACAAAAACATTTTTTCAATAAAAAACAAACTGAAATTTTTATTAAAAAAATATTTTTTTCATTAAAAAAGTAATTTTCATAGAAATTCACATTATAAAAGGGACAAATATAGGTTGATCCAATCGGTATTTCGAGAAGACATGAATCGGGGTAGCGGAAGACTGGAAGTAGCCTAGGGCTAGTAGATTCCAGGACTATAAGTTCTACGTCCAGATTCAGCCCGATATCGGAGATATATAATTTTGAAAATTTGTGTTTTTCATTGACTTAGTATGAAAAATATGGTCATTTTCAAGTCCAAAAAATAGGTATTTCGAGAAGACATGAATCGGGGTAGCGGAAGACTGGAAGTAGCCTAGGGCTAGTAGATTCCAGGACTATAAGTTCTACGTCCAGATTCAGCCCGATATCGGAGATATATAATTTTGAAAATTTGTGTTTTTCATTGACTTAGTATGAAAAATATGGTCATTTTCAAGTCCAAAAAATAGGTATTTCGAGAAGACATGAATCGGGGTAGCGGAAGACTGGAAGTAGCCTAGGGCTAGTAGATTCCAGGACTATAAGTTCTACGTCCAGATTCAGCCCGATATCGGAGATATATAATTTTGAAAATTTGTGTTTTTCATTGACTTAGTATGAAAAATATGGTCATTTTCAAGTCCAAAAAATAGGTATTTCGAGAAGACATGAATCGGGGTAGCGGAAGACTGGAAGTAGCCTAGGGCTAGTAGATTCCAGGACTATAAGTTCTACGTCCAGATTCAGCCCGATATCGGAGATATATAATTTTGAAAATTTGTGTTTTTCATTGACTTAGTATGAAAAATATGGTCATTTTCAAGTCCAAAAAATAGGTATTTCGAGAAGACATGAATCGGGGTAGCGGAAGACTGGAAGTCTTCAAAATTATATATCTCCGATATCGGGCTGAATCTGGACGTAGAACTTATAGTCCTGGAATCTACTAGCCCTAGGCTACTTCCAGTCTTCCGCTACCCCGATTCATGTCTTCTCGAAATACCTATTTTTTGGACTTGAAAATGACCATATTTTTCATACTAAGTCAATGAAAAACACAAATTTTCAAAATTATATATCTCCGATATCGGGCTGAATCTGGACGTAGAACTTATAGTCCTGGAATCTACTAGCCCTAGGCTACTTCCAGTCTTCCGCTACCCCGATTCATGTCTTCTCGAAATACCTATTTTTTGGACTTGAAAATGACCATATTTTTCATACTAAGTCAATGAAAAACACAAATTTTCAAAATTATATATCTCCGATATCGGGCTGAATCTGGACGTAGAACTTATAGTCCTGGAATCTACTAGCCCTAGGCTACTTCCAGTCTTCCGCTACCCCGATTCATGTCTTCTCGAAATACCTATTTTTTGGACTTGAAAATGACCATATTTTTCATACTAAGTCAATGAAAAACACAAATTTTCAAAATTATATATCTCCGATATCGGGCTGAATCTGGACGTAGAACTTATAGTCCTGGAATCTACTAGCCCTAGGCTACTTCCAGTCTTCCGCTACCCCGATTCATGTCTTCTCGAAATACCTATTTTTTGGACTTGAAAATGACCATATTTTTCATACTAAGTCAATGAAAAACACAAATTTTCAAAATTATATATCTCCGATATCGGGCTGAATCTGGACGTAGAACTTATAGTCCTGGAATCTACTAGCCCTAGGCTACTTCCAGTCTTCCGCTACCCCGATTCATGTCTTCTCGAAATACCTATTTTTTGGACTTGAAAATGACCATATTTTTCATACTAAGTCAATGAAAAACACAAATTTTCAAAATTATATATCTCCGATATCGGGCTGAATCTGGACGTAGAACTTATAGTCCTGGAATCTACTAGCCCTAGGCTACTTCCAGTCTTCCGTTACCCCGATTCATGTCTTCTCGAAATACCTATTTTTTGGACTTGAAAATGACCATATTTTTCATACTAAGTCAATGAAAAACACAAATTTTCAAAATTATATATCTCCGATATCGGGCTGAATCTGGACGTAGAACTTATAGTCCTGGAATCTACTAGCCCTAGGCTACTTCCAGTCTTCCGCTACCCCGATTCATGTCTTCTCGAAATACCTATTTTTTGGACTTGAAAATGACCATATTTTTCATACTAAGTCAATGAAAAACACAAATTTTCAAAATTATATATCTCCGATATCGGGCTGAATCTGGACGTAGAACTTATAGTCCTGGAATCTACTAGCCCTAGGCTACTTCCAGTCTTCCGCTACCCCGATTCATGTCTTCTCGAAATACCTATTTTTTGGACTTGAAAATGACCATATTTTTCATACTAAGTCAATGAAAAACACAAATTTTCAAAATTATATATCTCCGATATCGGGCTGAATCTGGACGTAGAACTTATAGTCCTGGAATCTACTAGCCCTAGGCTACTTCCAGTCTTCCGCTACCCCGATTCATGTCTTCTCGAAATACCTATTTTTTGGACTTGAAAATGACCATATTTTTCATACTAAGTCAATGAAAAACACAAATTTTCAAAATTAAATATCTCCGATATCGGGCTGAATCTGGACGTAGAACTTATAGTCCTGGAATCTACTAGCCCTAGGCTACTTCCAGTCTTCCGCTACCCCGATTCATGTCTTCTCGAAATACCTATTTTTTGGACTTGAAAATGACCATATTTTTCATACTAAGTCAATGAAAAACACAAATTTTCAAAATTATATATCTCCGATATCGGGCTGAATCTGGACGTAGAACTTATAGTCCTGGAATCTACTAGCCCTAGGCTACTTCCAGTCTTCCGCTACCCCGATTCATGTCTTCTCGAAATACCTATTTTTTGGACTTGAAAATGACCATATTTTTCATACTAAGTCAATGAAAAACACAAATTTTCAAAATTATATATCTCCGATATCGGGCTGAATCTGGACGTAGAACTTATAGTCCTGGAATCTACTAGCCCTAGGCTACTTCCAGTCTTCCGCTACCCCGATTCATGTCTTCTCGAAATACCTATTTTTTGGACTTGAAAATGACCATATTTTTCATACTAAGTCAATGAAAAACACAAATTTTCAAAATTATATATCTCCGATATCGGGCTGAATCTGGACGTAGAACTTATAGTCCTGGAATCTACTAGCCCTAGGCTACTTCCAGTCTTCCGTTACCCCGATTCATGTCTTCTCGAAATACCTATTTTTTGGACTTGAAAATGACCATATTTTTCATACTAAGTCAATGAAAAACACAAATTTTCAAAATTATATATCTCCGATATCGGGCTGAATCTGGACGTAGAACTTATAGTCCTGGAATCTACTAGCCCTAGGCTACTTCCAGTCTTCCGCTACCCCGATTCATGTCTTCTCGAAATACCTATTTTTTGGACTTGAAAATGACCATATTTTTCATACTAAGTCAATGAAAAACACAAATTTTCAAAATTATATATCTCCGATATCGGGCTGAATCTGGACGTAGAACTTATAGTCCTGGAATCTACTAGCCCTAGGCTACTTCCAGTCTTCCGCTACCCCGATTCATGTCTTCTCGAAATACCTATTTTTTGGACTTGAAAATGACCATATTTTTCATACTAAGTCAATGAAAAACACAAATTTTCAAAATTATATATCTCCGATATCGGGCTGAATCTGGACGTAGAACTTATAGTCCTGGAATCTACTAGCCCTAGGCTACTTCCAGTCTTCCGCTACCCCGATTCATGTCTTCTCGAAATACCTATTTTTTGGACTTGAAAATGACCATATTTTTCATACTAAGTCAATGAAAAACACAAATTTTCAAAATTAAATATCTCCGATATCGGGCTGAATCTGGACGTAGAACTTATAGTCCTGGAATCTACTAGCCCTAGGCTACTTCCAGTCTTCCGCTACCCCGATTCATGTCTTCTCGAAATACCTATTTTTTGGACTTGAAAATGACCATATTTTTCATACTAAGTCAATGAAAAACACAAATTTTCAAAATTATATATCTCCGATATCGGGCTGAATCTGGACGTAGAACTTATAGTCCTGGAATCTACTAGCCCTAGGCTACTTCCAGTCTTCCGCTACCCCGATTCATGTCTTCTCGAAATACCTATTTTTTGGACTTGAAAATGACCATATTTTTCATACTAAGTCAATGAAAAACACAAATTTTCAAAATTATATATCTCCGATATCGGGCTGAATCTGGACGTAGAACTTATAGTCCTGGAATCTACTAGCCCTAGGCTACTTCCAGTCTTCCGCTACCCCGATTCATGTCTTCTCGAAATACCTATTTTTTGGACTTGAAAATGACCATATTTTTCATACTAAGTCAATGAAAAACACAAATTTTCAAAATTATATATCTCCGATATCGGGCTGAATCTGGACG
Organism: Pollenia amentaria; assembly: GCA_943735925.1. Lineage (NCBI taxonomy): Eukaryota > Metazoa > Arthropoda > Insecta > Diptera > Polleniidae > Pollenia > Pollenia amentaria. The sequence goes on from OX031008.1 coordinate 126,224,836, forward strand.
TAGAACTTATAGTCCTGGAATCTACTAGCCCTAGGCTACTTCCAGTCTTCCGCTACCCCGATTCATGTCTTCTCGAAATACCGATTGGATCAACCTATATTTGTCCCTTTTATAATGTGAATTTCTATGAAAATTACTTTTTTAATGAAAAAAATATTTTTTTAATAAAAATTTCAGTTTGTTTTTTATTGAAAAAATGTTTTTGTTTTTAATTTTAATAATTATATGGTTTTTTGTTTAACAAAAGAAAATTTGTTTGCTTTACCAATTCGTTTAACAGCATGTGGAACGTATTTAAAATAAATGTGGGACGTATTTAACTGGCGTATTTAACTTCACACCCTTTTTTCTTTATAATATTTTTTTTATCACTTGCGATATTTTTTTTTAAATATTTTTTATCGCATGCGATATTTTTAAAAATGAATTTATCTTCACACACATAGAAAAACTTACATTATTTTCTTGTATAGAGGAGTAAAAGAGCAGCAAAAATACCCAAATTCTTTTTGCTAAAATTAGGTAGTAAAATTAGGTAGTAACAGTAAAATGATTACGAAGACCATACCGGGCATGCTGCTAATGTCTTATAATAGTTAGTTCTTCTGTAAACAAGGAGAAGAATACATAAATGTGAAACAAACATATTGCTCATTTACTTCAACAGTGACATGACTCAAAAATTGAATTTTGGAGTTAGTGATGCACAATTGTTCGGCATGTTTTTCTTTATATCTATATATATAAAATTGTAACGTTACTGACTGACTCACTGACTGACTGATTCATCATCGCACAGCCTAAACGCCTGAAGGTAAAAACTTGAAATTTGGACCAGGGCTTGGTCTCTCACCAAATCGATCCACTAAGACGGGATTTTCTTAAATTCGAATGTTTAGGGGGTAAAAAAGGGTAAAAACGGGTAAATTCGGTAACCTTATATCTCTAAAACTAAAGGAGATACAAAAAAAAATGTAAAACTTATCGTTGTTTTTTAGAAAAATAAGCGGACAGACGTCTGGTACTTTTTGGAAATTCAGCCCTTTAACGGGGTAAACGGGTAAAACCTGTATTATGGTACTTTTTTGTCACCCCATCTAACTTTTATACCCATAAACATAGAAATATGGGTTATATCACATTTGAAACGTATCTAAAAAATCCAAATACGAATTTGGTACTTTTTGGAAAGTCGGACGTTTAAGGGGTAAAAAGCGTAACAATTTTTTGTACTTTTTTTATAAAACTTTTTTTTTATTGACATAAACGTATTAAATTATGGGTTCCCACTACAATATTGAAATTTGTATGCTTCAATGGGGAGAAAAAGGTACCCAAAAGGGGAAATATGTAGTAAACGGGTAAAATCTGTATTTTGGTACTTTTTTGTCACCCCATCTATCTTTTAACCCCATAAACATAGAAATAAGGGTTACATCACATTTGAAACTTATCTAAAAAACCCAAATACGAATTTGGTGCTTTTTCGAAATTCGGACATTTAAGGGGTAAAAACCGTAACTATTTTTGGTACTTTTTTACAAAACATTTTTTTTTTTATTCAAATATTTAGTACTTATTGTTGTTCAATAAAAAAAATAAGCGGACAGGTGACTGGTACTTTTTTGAAATTCGGCCTTTTTGGGGAGTAAACGGGTAAAACCTGTATCTTAAAACTGTATCTTTTTGCTATGCCATCTATCTTTTAAACCAATAAGCAGTAAAATAAAAAATATATCACATTCATAACTTATCTAAAAAATACAAATACAAATTTGATGCGTTTCGAAATTCGAACGTTTAAGGAGTGAAATCGTACCTAATTCTGTTATTTTTGTTTAAAAAAATGTTTCTTCATCTACCTTTATAATATAAAAATGTAAAGTTACTGACTGATTCATCATCGCACGTCCTAAACGCCTGAAGCTAATATGTTGAAATTTGACCGGGAGGTTGGCCTCTGGATAAATCGATTCCCTAGGATGGATGGGAGTTTTGAAAATTTTTATGGTTAGAGGTTAAAAAAGCTAAAAATGGGTAAATTCCCTAACCTCATGTTCATCACAAAAAATAAGCGGATAGGTGTCTGGTACTTTTTTGAAATTCTACCCTTTCGGGGAGTAAACGGGTAAAACCTGTATTTTAAAACTTTTTTGCCACGCAATCTATCTATTAAACCAATAAACATTGAAATAAAAAAATATCACATATTACAAATAATATTACAAATAAAAATTTGGTATATTTTCGAAATTCGAACGTTTAAGAGGTGAAAATCGTACCTATTACAAAGTAACGGGTTAAAACCTAGAAACATAAACTTTGGCGTAAAAATATGTCCACGAAAGAAAACGAGACGCTAACGAAGTACCGGGTTAAATGCGGGTAAAAGTTGTCTATAAAAGTCATATTTCTCTCTTTGTGTCGGTTTGTTTTTCTTAGTGGTTAGAGCAAATTAAAAATTGTAACTGTGATTATCTCGAAATGAAGTTTTTTGAGTTATGTCACTTTTGAAGTTAATGAGCGATATTTTTAAACGGGTAAGTAAATAATAATATTATCTTTCTCTCTCTCTCTCTGATTCTCCAGGGCAAGTGTTTAGGTTAGAATAAAAATCTCACTTTCGGATTACTTCAAGTACGAATTTGGGCTTAAAACCAACTTAGAAATTCTTACTTTTGCTTGGGTCAACCCCGTTTTCGCATTATTTTAAGTACGTTTGGGAGGGGGAGGTCACTTTACAAATCCGTATTTGAATGAAGCATTCTGTACTTGATTTAAGGAAATCCGTACTTACCGTAACTTTGACAGCACTTCGGCTTGATTTTAGTACGCATGGATTGATTTTTCTTTCCAGTGTAAAAGTATTTTGTTTAATAATTTGCAAGCATCACGTTGCACCTGTTTTATAGCAACTCTTTTTTCTTTGATTTTTTTTTTTTTTTTTTTGTAGTGAAAATGTATTAATTAAGCTGCGGGAAAGGAACCACTACCAACTACCACATTCCTTAAAAATTCAACAAATGTGAATTTTTAATATTGTTATGTTTAAAAATGTTTTTTCTTTTTTTTCGCTAGATTTCCAAAGAATTCCTCTGGCGCTTAGATTTCGTTAGTATGTATTACACACTGCTACTCAACACATTTGGTGTAAAAAAAAGACCAGATTGTCGACAACACTTTCGTGGTTCTTAATTAAAATTAATGAAACCGGTGACACAGTATCTTTTTTTTAGTTATATTTAATTATTTTGTCCTGGATTTGCAGTTTTGTATCATTAAGCAGCAATGAAAAAAACTCTGCTGTATACAATAATTTTTTTTTTTTTTGTTTCGTTTTGCTCTTTTAAAACGCATTCGCTTACTTTCGAAAAAAAATCAGACTTGTTGTCTGTCAACAATTAAGATCACGCACGTGCCAGAGTTTGGTGGATATTAAAAAGATTCTGGTTCATTTTTATTCACTGACTAAGATTTAAGTTTAAATTGGAAAAAGTTATCAAAAAAAATTTATTTTTTTTAATGGTGCATGTTCTTTAATAGGAACCTAAATTTTTATTTCAACTATGCTTACATTTTATTTACTTCTTTCTAATTTCAAACAGAAACAATTAAATTGTTTGCTAAAAATTTTTCTTTTAAGCAAAAAAAACAAGAATTTGGATGAATTGTAAAATTTGTTTTTTTTTTTGGAACTTCTTTTATTCCTTCCATGTAAGACAATTAATCCTTTAACAATAGAAAATTTCTTTTTAAAATTAATGCAAATCCAAAGGAAGTACAAATTTCTATTTAAATCAATTAAGAGTAAAAAATAGGAGAGAAGAAGTACTTCAATCTTTTTCGTTTAGCCTTAAAAAGGATTTTTTTTAGGAAATAGTAACAAATAGTTTTTGAAAAGCGTTTTGGTTAAGATAAAAATAAACTTTTTTGGAATTTAACATCATTTTGTTTTGCTTAAATTTAAAATATTTTCTTATCTTAGCTACTTTTTTGTTTATCCTTGACTTTGTGACAAGGAGAAAGCACAGAAATGTTCATTTGCGTAATAGTTTTTCATTTTATATTTTGAAAATTTTTTATTTAAATCCAACAGAGTTGTGGCTGTAAAAGTAGTGAGGGCTACTGTAACGACCCACACTGGGGCCAAAAGACCTTTTTTGGGGATCAATTCATATCTTCTCAGCTACAATAGTAAGGCACACCAAGTTTGATATGTGTATCTCTAAGAGCAAATAGCATGTTCCAACAAAATCTTGGGATTATAGGAGGGGGAGACGGTTACCCCTATACTAAAAAATTATTATTTTGCTTATGTCTGAATAACTACAATAGTGAGGCACACTAAATTTGATGGATGTAACTCTTAAAAGAAACTGCATGTTCCAACAAAATATTGGGAGTAAAGAAGGGAAGATGATTACCCCCCGTACAAAAAAAATATTGTTTTGCTTGTATCTGAATAGCTACAATAGTGAGGCACACTAAATTTAATGTGTGTAACTCTTAAAGGAAACAGCATGTTCCAACAAAAGCATGGGAGTATAGAAGTATTATTTTGCTTATACATGAACAGCTGAACAAAATTTGATTTGCATAACTCTTAGAACAAGCAGCATGTTCCAACAAAATCTTAGTGGTATAGGAGGGCGGAGATGGATACCCCCATATTTATTATTTTTGCTTATATCTGCACAGCTACAATAGTGAGGCACATTAAATCTGATGTACGTAACTCTTAGAACATACTAAATTTCCCACCAAAATCTTGGAGGTATTGGAAAGGAGAGACGGATACCCCCATACAAAAAAATTATTATTTTGCATATATTTGAATAAGTACAATAGTTTGGTGTGCGTAACTCTTACATATGACATTATTTTTTGTTGTTGCCTAATGTTGTAGAATTTTGTGCACTTTAACCCTTAAATGCATACTGTATCTTTAAAGATACAACCGGGAAAAACAATGCAATTTCTTTATTTTTTTGCCAAACAAAGAAAAATTATAAACAACTACTAAAAACACTTTTTTCTATCATACTGTATCAACATTTATTCAACAACTTTCAATTTAGAGCAATTAGATAACGGGAAACTCAAAATTTCAAAATTCTTATATTTTTAGAAATAGTCAAACTTAAAGCCGCTGATTTTAATTTTACCAAAATATACATATATATATATTGTCGACCATGGTGTATTTTAATAAATTATAAATTTTTAAACAAATATCACCACAACTTTAGTTCTAAAATCACTTTTCATGGTTGTATCTTTCAAGATTTACTATGCACTCCGCACTTATTGGAAATGTTTTTTTTATACACTAGCGGAATTCAGTGTTTGGTGCAAATAGTCTTGCGAAAGAGCAAATGAAAATGATTGTAACTCTTTTTACTATGAAATCTAACGGAAACTCTGTGCATTTTTTTGTTAGATTTAACAAAAGAGCTACGATATTTTGCATTTGCTCTTTCACAAGACCATTTGCATAAAACACCGAACTCCGCTACTATGTTTGTTTTTGAAAAGAAAAATTTTGTATAGAAAAAATATATTTTTACACAAGCTGCTTTTGTATACATTCGCAGGACATTTTACCGAGTTCTCTGAAATTCAATTTATTTCCTTCAAAACTTCAAAATATAAATGTAGATATCAGGTCTTAAGAATTTGAGAAAATAATGTGGGTACATGGTAGTTTACAATTTCGCACTCAAGAAGTTGAATTTAGAGGAGTTAACTCTCTCCCTAAAGATATTTAGTCATTAGTAAATCCTTACCAAGTTTGGAGTTATTTATTCCTTGAGAGCTTAGAAAACTTTTTTGTAAAGAATTCCTACGGTATGCCGATTTATATGAACAGTTTTCTTTTAGCATTACAAAACTTCATAAATTTATATAAAGATTATACCTTATTAGGCCTATTATTGATTCCCTAAATTGTATACATACTCGTATATAGATTTGTTACCAAAATTCATAGGTATAGTGTCAATGAAATATATGTAACTTCTATTTCATGAAAAGATACAAAATCTGTCAATCTGTTTTCGACATATATTGGAACTAAGCCAGCGTTTACCTCAATTGTGCCAAATAAAAATGTTTCTGTTCGTAGACTTGACATAAAAGCAGAGCAAAATGACAATGGTCGCTTGTCCGCAGATTGTGGAGGACTACAATGAAAATATGAGGAGAGAGCTTAGATCTATTGCACAGTTCCATGAGCCACCACAAAATAGCTCTAAATTGCAGGAAGTGCACAAATATATTACTTTAGCATATATTAGACATGGCATGCATCAATGCCTTCATTCTTTATAACAGAAATATCCAAGACCAACCAGGAATAAAAGCTAAGATTTTTAGATTTAAAATTGGAACGACCATGCCTCCAAACTTAAATCCAAAAAAAAAAAACGTAAACCGAATTTGCATATTCCGTCTCCCAAAGACTAGACGGAACTCAACATTGGACCTTGGCAAGGAAGATGCAAAATTCCGGGTTGCGCAGGTCACACGAAGATGTGTGGCAGTAAACATGAAGTAAATTCATGTCTACGACTGATAAAAAGGGATTTTTATTTATCAAAACCAATTGTTATAAATATTTGTATATTATTTTCTTATATATATATATTAAAGAGCTGCACAAGCATAACAAATATTGCTTACAAGCAATTTCATTAAATTCAGATAGTAGTTGTATATTACTCTCTTATTACAAAACACATACTTCCAAAAACAATTGTTTTGCTTTACGATCAAAATATAGAAGAATAGAACAAAATTGCACAAGAACAATGCTGAACTAAAATAAAGCTGAATTAGAACAAAGATGAAGTAGAACATTAAAACAGAAATAGAACATTCCAAGCATGTTTGAATGTTTTGATTGTAAACATAAACCAAAGAGAAAATTGCAAAGGGAGAAACTTTTGATGTAATTTCGTTTGAGTGGTTTTCAATGGGTTCGGTTGTAGGTTCCTTTAAAATATTATTTAAAATTTAAGAAATAATATAACTAAATTATTAAGCTTAAAGTCTTTTTTTTTATTTTTATATAAAACTTTAAACGTTTATTTAACCAATATTTCGGCACTCCTTTGAGTGCCTTCCTCAGGGTTTTTTCTTCCTTATTTTATAAATTTTCAACAATTTTCAACAAATTTAACAATAACTGACAAATTAAAAAATTTTTTAATTAGAAATATTGGTTAAATAAACTTTTAAAGTTATATATAAAAATAAAAAAAGACATCAAGCTTGATAATTTAGTTATACCTAATATAATAATAAAGGTCGACTAAAATAAAATATACATTTAGGAAATAATTCAAAAAAATCAATTTTGCTTATATTTAATTAAATTTTAATGCATCCATTTCTGTTATAAGCTAATATCACTTTAAATTTTTTAGATTCCTAATTACGTGCACTCGATGCTTTTACTATAATTTACCGTTTCTTTATTTAATTGTCTGTTTTTGTGTTGATATTCTGTTTGTTTTGATAATACAAGCACTAACAAAGCAGAAGAGAAAAACTTTTCAAGTTATGCTTGTTTTGTTTTGGTGAGAATAATGTGTTGTTATGTTTGTTTTGCTTTGTATGTTTACAGTGAAATAATATGATTGATAGTTGTGTGAAGTAGAACACAGAACATTAAGAATATTTTGCGCAGACCTTTAATATATATTTATTACTTATATTGTTGAGGGTCCTTTAGGCTTGCTGCTAGTAAGCTAGTATATTAATGCGAGGGATGCGGGTTCAATTTATTTATACATATAGTATATATATATGTATAAATAAAAAATACATAAAAAATATATATGTATATACATATAAATATATATACTTTGGTATATATAAAAATTATTAAAAAAAGATTTGTCTATAAAATCGAATCCAGTCGTTGTTTTTCTTATAATTTTTCTCTATGCGGGGAGTGCATAGTGTATCTTAAAAGATACAACTAATTTTTTCTTCATAAAATTAACCAAAAATTATTTTTTTTGAAAAATTTAAACGCAGTTATTATTTTTTTGTCGGTTTACATATAATATATATTTTTCGCAAAGTTCTGACACCCTATGTATTTTAGGGTTAAGAGAATACTTTTAGTTTTCACGGTACTTGAACTTTTCTTTAATTAATCCGTGAAATTACCGCCTTTGACATCTTTGTGCGGCTGTTTAAAATTAGAAAAAGTCCCACAGCTTTCGAAAAATAAAGTGCAAATAAATTATAAACTGGTTACCTTTGAGTCTACATGTATCACATAAAGAAGCTAATACAAACTCTAGATGGGATCCACATACTTAATTATCAAGTTGAATTGAATCCAAGTGAATCGAAGTGTAAATGAGAGCCTCGCAGAGAATCTTCTGAAATATGTTTAAGAATCGCATGGGTTCCTAATGAATAGGTAAGTTACAAATGTTTCTGCTTGGGTAAGATCGTCTAGTGTCGAACTTTGTTTGGAATTCCTTAAGAGAAATTATATGTAGGTACTCTTCAAATCCTTTAATTCCTTAAAAATTATGTTTATGTCTTTAGGTTTTGTGAATCAACAGACATTTTCTAAGACTCAAATTTAGTTACAACTTATCTATAATGCAATCACTTACAAATCCGAAACATCAAGTTCCACGTCATCATCCACTTCATCCTCATCTTCATCGAAATAGTTACGATTTTCACGTTGATAATCCGTGGCAGTACTGGGACGACGACTTCCAGTTGATTGTACACGTGCCCCAATACCTTGAAGCTCCTCATCCTCTTCGTCGCTTTCGATGGCCATGTCTTCGATATCTACTTGATAACGGCTTTCCTCAGGCATTTTGATGATGGTGCAATAAAACAGTGACGATTTAAATTAAATTCTTTCTAAGGTTTCACTTAAAGGTCACACACTTTTAAAATGTTATTAAGTGATGGAATTTTTGTTTAAATTTTTGCGTTTAATAAATAATGATAGATTTTAGTAGCAACGAGTTTTTGAAAGTAACATTTACTTTGATTTTTTTATATTTTATGTTTTTTAATATAATCCAAATTATTTCCTATATTTTCTGTGATTTTTTTTTCTTTTTTGCAAATTATTGCTTTATTTTATTTTACTTTCCACTAATTTTAAAAATAATAGTTTTTAAGATTAAAATTTTTAAGAATTTAATTTTTTTAACACTTTCTTTAAATTATAATTTCAAAAATTCTTAAAAAAATTTTCAATTTAAGCAAATTTTTAGTTTAAAATAATTTTTTTTAAAGCAGACGTCTTAAGGGCACGCAATAACGACGACTATTTTTTAAAAACCTTAAATGCTGCCATTATGCCTTGTAGTCTGGTAACAAACCAATCGCACTTTTGGGGTTTCTTTAGAGAGTGGTGAATTTTGAACTGCATAATCTAATTAAGAATTTACTCGTATGTATGTGACAGTTCGGTTGTGGGTCATGCATTGAAAAAAGAAAAGTGTCAAATTAAAGCGGAAGAAATATTAAGGTTAGAGATAAACTCGAGCAAGTGAAAATTGAATTCGTTGTAAAAACAAATAAACTAGAAAAAATGGTTTCAATCAAACACAAGAAGGCAAATTAATACTTGGAACAGTTAAAATATTTGTTGTACAAGAATGTAAAAAGATATCGATGAGGAATTTTTTGGTCAAACAAATTTCTTTGACTAAAGCATTAAGGTTGTGAGTCTTAAGTAGAAAGTATCACTCAAAATATAAAATTTATAAAATCAGTTCTCTTGGTATATAGTATATTCTAGCTTTTTAGCCCGGCCCTGCCCAGGGTCAAACTATCATGGACTTTAATATGTATGTATGTACATTAGACTGGCTCAAGAATATATGAAATTTAAAGATGTAATTTTTTTGTCTCCACAAGGCCTCTTCTGTTCCATTCATGCCAAAAATTGCAACAACCGGACGTCGCTAAAAGTTTCGACTTTTAGGATTTGTGGTACTATAATTCTGTTAATCTTCTAGCAGTCCAGAAGATAACCAAAGGGGCCGGTGCACAACATGGTTATTTTTTTGTTTTTGTTATAGTTTGCAGGTTTTCAAAGATTGGAAATTAAAAAAAACATTCGCGGACTATATTTTGAAACTACAACCTTTAACGGAGGTTTAAATATGGGGGCCTGCAACTTAAATTTAAAAAACATCAATAACCTTATATAAATATGATTGGATGAGGTCATGATTTCATACATATTTAAAGATTTTTTTGTGCAAAATGTAGGACAGGAAGCGCAACTATTTCAACGTTTTCAAAAACAATGGCCAAAAATTGATAAGGCAAATTTTACATTATGCCGACCGTACACTACACAAGTTCAGTGCTCAAGTCACTGTACAGTACATTTATGTAGTGAATGACGGTGTTTTTGCTATTTACGCAGTGAATTGAGTGAGTAAAAATCAAAACGATTTTGATATGTTGAAACTTTTCAGTTTATCGCGGTTTTTTAAGAGATGACAACAAAAAATTAACGCAGATAAAATATTCCAAGCAGGGTTACCAGAATTATGTCGCCTTAAGTATGACGCATTAAAAAAAGCAATATACTAATGGAAGTCGAATGATAATGAAAGTCGAATTCTACAAAAATTAATGAAAAAGTTATTAAAAAAGGAAAAATTTTTTATTAATTTTTTTTAGCACTCGCTTTAAATTCAAAATAAAAGAGTTCACAGTTTACTTGTGTAGTTTTTGTAGCGAATTTGTATGAAAACCTTAAAACTCGATTTTCTCAAAAACTAGAAGAACTAGAGCAAAAACAGTTGCAATCTGTGATCACTCATATTTCTTAACAAAAATCGATTTTATACCGATTTTTAGTTTAAACTCAGTTTTCTCGATAACTAGAAGCGCTAGAGCAAAAAGAATTAAAATCTGTGATCACTCATATTTCTTCCCGAACATCGATTTTTAGGCTGATTTTGTATGAAAAACTTTTAACTCCATTTTCTCGATAACTAGAGCAAAAATAATTAAAATCTGCAACCACTCATATTTTTACCGAACATCGATTTTTAGGCTGATTTTGCATGCAAAACATTAACCTCGATTTTCTCGATAACTAGAAGCGCTTGAGCAATAACGATGAAAATCTGTAATAACTCGTATTTCCTACCAAAATTCAGTTTTGGTAACGATTTTGTATGAAAAACTCTAAAGTTGATTTTCTCAAAAACTAGAAGCGCTAAAGCAAAAAATGAATATCTTTAATAACTCATATTTCTTACCGAACATCGATTTTTAGGCTGATTTTTTATGAAAAACGATTTACTTGAAAACTAAATGAGCTAGAGCAAAAACAAATAAATTCTGTAATCACTCGGGTTTCTTTCGAAAAATCGATTTTGGTACCGATTTTGTTTGAAAAACTTTACACTCGATTTTTTTTAAAAACTAGAAGCGCTACAGTAAAAACAATGAAATTTTGTAATAACTCATATTTCTTACCGACAATCAACTTTAAACACGATTGAGGAAAATAGCAATTGCGCCGATATAGCATTGGAGGTGCGATTTGTTTAAATTCTGATAGCATTGCATTATTATTTTAAGTTTTGACAAATATATTGTCAAAAAATGTAAACCCATTATTATATTTAAGACTCATGATTGTTTATCACTTTTTGGCCTTTTTTTAACGAACTTTACTTAAATATGTCTTAATTATACATATTCCTTATGATGTTTTCAGTGAAAATAATTTAACTTTCAAATTTTTTTTCAAATTTTCAGTCTGTGAGTGGTTAATTCTAAAGAAAATTATATATCAGTTATTGTTTTATGCCTTTTTTATGTAATTTAACAATTTTTATGTAATTTAACCATGTATTGCCTTAAATTTGATTGTTCTCTCATGATATTTTTTAAGAGTCTGCAAAATGAGGTTAAAGAAAAGCGAGTTTCAGAAAAAGTACCTAGAAAACAAATTTTCTACCACTTTTTGTCATGTTCTAATTTGAATTTGCAAAATACATTAAACAATAAAAATCATTGTTCTTCAAGCTAATAAACAATTCTATTTTGAAAATGTTAACGGGCTAAGTTATAAAAAATAAAACAGGTTAATAAAGGGTTTATGAAACTGATTTTCATACAAAATACGTTTTATTTTTTATAACGTAGGCCGTTAATCTTTAAAATGTTTCTTACAACGATTACGAAAAAATTCCTATTTTTAACCATTCCCATTCTTTTGTTGTTTTTATATCGAGCCATAACCTCAAAAAAAGCTCAAGCGACATAAACAAAATTTTACAGGAGAATGTTTTTTTTATTATATTTTATAAAAATTTTGTATGAAAATTGGCGCTAAAACTAAAATTGTTTTTGCTATAAAATTGTAAAGGTACCTTCTGAGATTTTACGAGATGATGCCAGTGTTGCCAATAAATTCTTTTATTAAAAAAAAAACGAAAATTTTAATTAAATTTATTTATATTTTGTACTGTATTTGTAAACCGCCTTTTATGTTGCGCAAAATTTAAAAAAAAAAATACATGTTTACAAAAAGTACCAAAAATACAAATATTTAAATTTTTATATCCAGTTCAAGCATAAAAGTACAAAAACTTTTTAATTTTGTGTACCAGAAATTGTAATTTATATTCACTTTAACCCCTTAAAAAGCCTATTTGGAAAATGTATTTTTTTGTGACATACTTCGTTCGGCATGCTTTAGAAATTCATAAGACATAAATTTGATTTAAGAAGTGGGGCAATGTTTGGGAAAAACTGATGTTTATAAAAAGTATCAAGATAGCGCATTATTGCCCTGTTGTGCCACTCAAATGTACTTATTTTGTTTGCTGTCTTTTTGTTAAGGGTTTTAAGATTGCGTAAAATTACTTTAAAGAAAACAAGTGTTTGCAAGAGGTACCAAAATTCTTACTCTGTTTTATCCCTTAAAGTACTTTACATATTTCTGGCTTTATATTAAAGAAAATAGATATCAAGTTTGCTAAAAAATTATTTGTGAAAGAAGATGTTTTCAGAAAGTATCAAGAGTATGAATATTTACCCTTTTTTCTCTTAAATGTACTTTATTTGTTTGCTGCATACATTTTAAATTTGCGCAAAATTAAAAACAAAAACATGTTTTCTTGTTTTTTCAATATTTTAATAGTTATTCAACTATACGGAGCGCAGGGGAATCTGATAAGTCAGATGTGATTAAATCGGCACAACCGTTCTTGAGTTAGAAGTGGTGTAACCAACACGACTTTGTTTTATATATTCAGATTAAAGTTTTTTATTTACAATATATTATCCAAGGCGAATTCAAAAAGGTGACCGTATCATGAGATAGAGTTATGCTAGCTATCCTTTTTTTAAAATACTGTGTATTTTCTTTTTGTAAAAAGTTAGAATGAATGTCAAAATTATTTGTTGAAAATATAAACAAGGGAATTTTTTTTTTGATTATAAAAAATACACAATTGCTTGCAGGGCTGTGGAGTCGTCCGAAAAAAGTACTAACTCCGACTCCGACTCCAAACGCTGAAATTTTTTAAGTGCGACTCCGACTCCGACTCCGACTCACGACTCCGACTCCGACTCCTACTCTAACCGTGATGCGAAATGAATGAGACGTAAAATTATTTCTCTTTTGTGTAGAAATATCTTTATTAAACGAATTATGGGAATCCCCGCGTAATGTGCATAAGAAAAACATGAGTGTTATGGTAGGAATTAAAGGCAGGCCGATAAAGATGTTTCTACACAAAAGAGAAATAATTTTACGTCACAAGTTTTCTAATACATACTAGTATTTATGCGCTATAGCAACACTTATTCTGTACAATGTTGAAAATATTTCAGCGTTGATGGTTAAAAAATTCTGATATTAAAATTATTGGCAATTCCTGTCATTAACATTTTTTAGCATGAGTAAATTATTTAAAAAATCACACATCTTTTTCAACTAGATCAATAACTGAGTTTTGCTAATGTAATTTAGACTTTTTCCCGCACGTATAAAAAATATACCTAAATATATTTAAATAGTAAAGTACTTGAATCAACCATTTCTCATAAAATAAATTAAAATCTACGTATTCATATTGATCTGCAAAATATTGCATCGCCAATTTCGAAGAATTTTTATATTGGAAAATATTAGAATTTTTTTTTAATTTTTTATGCCGAAAAATTTTGGAGTCGGAGTCGCGCGTTTTTTTGGGTACTGCGACTCCGACTCCGACTCCGGTACAAAAACCTCAACTCCGACTCTTCAACTCCGACTCCGACTCCGACTCCACAGCCCTGATTGCTTGAGAAGGCAAATATTTTTCCTGTATTACAAATTTATTGTGGATCCACTTATTCCTTACGCACTTTTAATTCCTTGATCTTATATTTTATATTTACTTTTCTTGTTTTATAAAATTTAAATTAGTTTTTTCAAGTATTTAGAGTTTTACTGAAGATAAAATTTTAACTATGTAATTTTTTCACAAAATGTAAACAAACCTTGACATTCAGTATCCACCAAAATAAATAAACTATAAACAGATGACTCGAATGTCACCTGTTTGAATTCGGCTTGATTTAATCCAATAGCTACAAAAACCCAAAATGCTTTATCGCAAATTTTTTTTTAATAACAAATTGAATTTCTTTCACTTATTTAACTCATTTAACAACTACAAAAAAATCAAGGAAGTCGAAAAAATGTAATACTGTAATCCATTTAACTGCCATGTTTTGATGATGCTCTTGTTCTCTAGTTTTTATAGAACTTTTTTAGTATCCATTGATTTTTTGTTTGTTGCTGTAAATTATTGCCTACAAATGATTGTCACACTTAAGTATGGACATTCAAGCATAGAAGGAGGAGGCAATGTGATAGTTAGACGGGTATCACACATATTCAACCACCTTAAAATAACGGTACGTATTAAATTTATTTTATTTTTATATATTTTTTTTTCGTTTTACGGCTTCGTTTCATTGCTATGACAATAATTTTGTGTGTACATATAATTAAAGGTAAATACTATATCCATATCAGGTATGCGAAATTTATTTATATTTCTACTAAAATTCAAATGTACCCTAAAGTCTCTTATATATATGACCTTCGGATTTAACACTAATTGAAATTGCTAAGCCTAATTCTTTAAATATATCGACATCTGGTAGGTAGTTAATCATGTGGGTAAAGATATATATGTTTCGACGTAACACCTTACGTCATTACATATTTAGAAAAACGTCTTTTGTATTTGTGATATATTTTTCAAAGTCGTTTAAATATTTGTGGCAAACTAGCAAATATCTTTTCGTGAAAGTACTTAATAATTGTATTTTATATACAATAAAAAGTCTTTTATCATTTAAATCAGTAACTTATTGGAAAATCGATAAAATCTTTTCAGGGGATGTAGGGAGAATGGAAAACACATTAAACAAGTTTTTTAATTCGGGTGTCTTGCGATGTTTTGACAATAAACCCTCCAATTCCAAGACGTAAAGTACTGGGCCTCAATTTAGACATAATTAAGCCTGGAAAACGAAATAGACCCTCCTCAATTGTTTTTCCATTTAAACGCTTTTTACTGAATTAATCGATTTGACATGTAAAAATATAAAAATCGTTGAACTGTCATATTTCAGTAAATAAACGTTTATATGGAAAGAACAAGCAAAATCTCTAATCACTCATATTTTTCAACAAAAATCGAATTTTCATTTAGTAATTCCAAAAAAATGTTTAAACGTTTATATTTCAGTAAATAAGCGTTTAAATGGGAAAAAACGTAATATGTAATCCCTTATATCGGGCGCTTCATTGTGAGGTTTGATTTATAATGTAAAATAAAACACATAAATTTTAAAGTGAATTTAAATTTTTTATTATTGTTCAAAAGAACAATTTATGGCATTTACTGTTTGATACAATGTAAATGTTGGCCATGACTTGACTACGTCGGTGGTCCATTCGGAAGTTCCAATTTTGGGCGACTCGTTCAAGCATAGCGACTGGTATCTCGCGAATAACTCGAGTAATTTTGGCTTGCAAAGACTATCATTGACTATCACACAACTCGTACGTATTTTCACGAAAATGATTCCCTGATCTAATTATTGTTAGAAAATGTTCAATAAACAATAACAATTTACTATGACAGGGTTGTATTTTCCTTAAAATACATACGACTTCTGTGATCGTGAAAACTACCATTAATTAATACATTGTCCATAACTCATTATCGATTGTAGTTGGAATATAAATGTGAATATTCGGTAGAATAGTTCTGGGGGCTAATTATGGCAGTCGTGGTTGAATACTTTTTTGATTCGAAAGCAATTTTATTTCTAAATCTTTCAGTCGATACTGAACGAATCGAAATTTTTTTTCAGTGTTGTAAAAACTCAAATAAATGCTTTACAACACTAAAACAATAATTTCGATTCGTTCAGTATCGACTAAGAGATTTAGAAATAAAATTGCTTTCGAATCGAAAAAACTATTGGATCAAGACTGCCAGAATTAGCATGTTCTTTTCTTTGACAAGTTAGGGAAATTTTTTCGAAAACATTTAAAGACTTCTTTTGACTTGAAGCGTGTTTTTTAAGACCGATAGAACTTGAAGATGTAAAAAAACACAAAAATTTAAAAAAAAATCGGGTATATGGAAGTCAATTATTGCTGGTTTATCAGCATAAGCCAGAGACTTCATGTAGTCTTGCAGGAAATTATCGGGAGGTGACAAATCACACGACCTTGGAGACCAATAGGGAGGTCCATTTCTTGAAATAATCTTATCGTCAAATTTTTATTGAAATAAGTCGATGGTCCTGTTGAAACAACATCTCGCCCGGATTACTGTCATCTATAATTTCAAACACAAAGTTATTGCTTATGGTGCAGTAATGATCTTCATTTTCTGGATGAATTGGAGCTTGTAGAGCCTTTTGGGTATTAGTCGGTGAGTCGAAAATTCGGATAAGCGTTGTTCAAGCCTAAATCTATTCATGATGATTTGCCAGATAACAATGTCAATAAGTGAGTGAGAATTTGTATGAAACCCCGAAACGAAAATATGTATTAAGCTTAATATCTCAATTAGTAGGTCTCAAGTGGTCAAGTTTTATATACCATTGGATGCTGCTTCAAAAACTCTTTTCGATGATACCAAATGGAACATAGATTAGCTAGTAATAATGCGGAGTTAATCGCCATATCGTTTCTTCATATTGTGTAAAAATTTCATACAAATATCTCATATACTCAACTCTAGGGAGAAGAATTACATTTTAAGGTGCTAGAAAATTTTAATTTGAGTTATGACTTTATTATAGCAAAGGCTAAAATTTAAATTTCTGACAGGATTTTTTTCATAAATTAAGTCGTTTGACTCTAGAAATTACGGAAAACTCTTGATTAAGCGAGACAAAAATGGCTTAATAGGCAGCACTGCATGTGAAAAGTCGCCCGTTCGTAAATTGTATCATGTGTTTATCATTATAAAACTTAATTAAAATTTACTTAACCAATATTTTTATAAAAATCATTAAATTTTTTTTAACGAAATGGAGAAAAACAATATGTATTTGCACATCTAACCTCACAATTTGTAACCACATAAATTTCTTGTTATGGCATTTTATCTTCAGAGAGTTAAGAGTCTTTCTCAGCTCTCTTAATAATTTATAAATAGAAACGCCAACAACTACTAAAACAATTTAATATTTGATGACAACGAAAACAAACAAGTTATTGTCTTTATTTAATTATCATATATTAATGATACAACTTCATTCTAGTGTTTTTTAACTTAAAGACAAACCAAAATTGGCGTGTCAAGCGTAAAAATTTTTAGCCACTAGCTTTAACGCTGTGTTATGAACAGTAGTTAACGTTAATTAATTTTATTTAATAATTAGATTAAGCAAAAAATAGCTAAATGGCCATTACTTTTTAAGAATTGTAGCTAACTTTAGTCCCCTTTTACAATTTGGAAATTGAAAAGCAGTCAGCCGAAGTTGAATGGCAGGGGGTTGAAGAGGTAGAGTGTCTAGTAGATGACTATCTGTACCAAGGCCTATCCAATAGGTCTGCTTTTCGCTACAACAATACACGAATACAAAAAACAACAGGCATTTTGTTTGTGTAAAATTCTTCGCCGTTGTCAAAATCTTACTGCTACATAGGGAAAACAAAAGGATAACGTTTGTGTGCATGTATGTATTTGTGGCAAAAAACAAAAAACGTAAACAAAAATATTCATGTATAAGCAAAATGTAAACAACTTTTGACAGCCTAAGGGAATAAGCAAAATAAACATCTGGCTGCTTGCGCAGACCTATTAGATCTGATTAGATCCGCAGATCACTGTTCGCAATTTTCTTGTTGTTGCTTCATATAAATTTTCTTACATCAATTATAGATTAGTATCACTGCCTGTTAAATGTTCATCTCCTTCAACAGCAAATAAGAACGAAATAAGAAAACGAATAATTTCTGTCTTTCTATTAATTTTGCGGTTGTGAAAGGTTTACGCAAGTTCAAAAGATAATAAGAAAAATGTCTGCCTTTCAATTTCAACAATGTAAAAGCAGTCTTACTACTTAGCTCGCTGTCAAAATCGGATTTTCCAATTGCAAAGTGTTATAGCTGCTCTATTTGGGTTTGCTTCAAACATTTTGTATGAGCATGAGAATTTTTGACGCTTGACGCGCTAATTTTGATGAGACAACATGCATTCATTAAAAATTTAACACAACAAGAACAGCATATAAATTAGTAAAAGTAAAAACTTAAAATAAAACAAAACATGTTTAAGCTTGACATTGAACCTCAATTTAAAAAAAAAATATTTGATTTGAAATACAAAAATATACAATTTAGAGCACAAGGTAAGACTACAACGATATCGTTCAAAAACGGTTGCCAATATAGCAACGATTTATAGAAACGCCGGAAATAAGACCAAGGATAAATTAAAAAACACATGAACGTAACACAAATGTTAAAAGCAAAAAATGGCAACCGTAACGGATTTCGGTAATAATGTCGGTTTAAAGCCTCGTGCTAACCTCTGCACAAATGCATTTAAAAGCCGTTTCAAGACATTCGTTTGTTTTTTTAAATACTGATTGTGGCTCACTCTTTGCTAACGAATCAAATGCTATGTTGTGCAAAACACATATAACAAAAATAAATAAAAACACACAATTTCAAATTAATTGTAATTAGTGTGTTATAAACGACCAAATACGAAGTGTAAAGAGTACGGAATTCACTCCAAACAGCAACAAAGCAAAACAAATCACACTAACTAAACCAAATCACACGGAAGAACTGTAGCAAAATAGGTGATAAGTATGAATTATCTTGTTTTTTTTTTCAATTATTAGGTATGACTAGCTAGATTTGTATGAAGCAAAAAACAATTAAAGATGAAAAATATTTTTATAGAATATTTAAGTTTTTATTTTAAATTATTTTATTATTACAAAAACATATTATCAAATATTTAATTAAAAGTTAAAAAAAAAAAATTAAAAGGTAATTCTATTATTTGCAAAATTAATATAAAAATAATACATACAACGATCAAAATCTGAGAAACAATTGGCAATAAACATCAAAATCACACATTGTGAATTGAAAAGTTTACCGTACATAACTGTATTATAGACACACAATTGTTGTGTGTTGTTTTTTCGTTCAAATCAAATTATGGATTGAGTTGGTTTATTTAAATCCAACTACTGCTTTATACTGATTTGTTTGAAACGAACTACTGTTTTAACATTGATTTGGTTTTTCATAATGGATCATTCGAGCTGATTTAAAAAATAAATTACAGTAGTTGACACAACAATAATTTGGTGTTGACAACTGTGTACAAGAAACAAATGCATTCGTGCAGGGGTTTAGCTCGTACATAATAGGCAGCAACATTTTCACTGCTGTTTATAATAGAGCAAAAATTTTTTTAGTTACTACACACATATTCAGTTAAGAAGCGGTTGTACCCGACTTTGAACGTATTTTGCTGGGGAAAATGCTCCCTTCCCTGTCGTCAGAACAGGAAAAAAAACTTTCAACAGATGTTTAGTACTTGTACCAGATAGCTGATGCGATTCATAACGGTTACTACCAAAAAAGCTCAGGCATCATAAAACCTGGGCCTATCGTTCATTCTCGTTGGTTATTCAAAGCTAGTATATTATATTATCGTGAAAAACGACCCAACAAAATAAAGAGCTTACAAAAAGCTAGCTTTAAATTTTAACTGCACTAATTATGTCGACATGATAAACTTAGATAACGATAGCATTTTATCGGAGCCGCCATTCACTTCAAACGCCATTCACCTATGACCATTTGCTCGAATACATAGAATTTTACGATCCACCGCTTCCGGATCCACAAATTCCTCCACACATTCAACGAACCAAGCGATTTGTGCGACTACTGATTAGCGTTTCACTTCGAACTATTGAAAAAAATCGCGATGGTGTTATGGAAATCACGGTTGAAAGTCGAAACCCAACACCTACGAGAGCAAGACCTTCAAAATAAATAATTCTGAAATAAAAAGTGAATTGATTTTTTCCCTTAAAAATTTAGCTTAAAACAATTTTTTTACGATACGTTCAGATTAATCAAATATTTTACGAAAATATTTGTTCTGATATTCGCTTCAAACTGTGTTAAACCAAAAAAATATTTTGTTTAATAGATATTGGGAATTATTTCTTATTTTAAGCAGGTTTATTATATTCAACATTTTTTATTTTTCCAATTTATTCTATGAGTTAAATTTCAGTTATGTAGGTATTTTATAAAGCTTTTTGTAATAGTTCTATTCCTTAAATTTTAAAGAATGACTTTATACACTACCAGACTATTATCTTGTATCTTCTTGTTACAAAGTATCTCTACTTGAATCACCCATTATATTATCATGTACATATATATCGGTTTAACAATAAAAATAACCAAACCAAACAAGAACTTAAAAAAAAGAAACTGGAAAGGTTTGAGGAACTCAGATGGTTTATAAAAGTGTTTTATTTTTTCTAAAATATTATTTATTTATAGACAAAAGCCAAATGCTGCATAAAATCGCTGTAGTACCAAAATTGTCCTCTCTTAATATTAAAATTGTATATTTTTAATCGTATATAAAGATATGTCCTTAAAATTTTCTTTGAAAGGTTAAAAAATGGATAAAACAATGACTTCCTATTGTCGTGTTAGATGGTAATTAGAAAACTGTGAAGTAATCTAAGCCGATTCCCAGTTCCTGATTTAAAACTTCATTTTAATCAGGATTGTAAAAATTATGTTTCCTCCCCGATGGACTAGTTGGTAGTGAGCTAGTCTATCAGAGCGTGTGTTGCAGATTCGATTCCCGCCAGAGACTCTGGTCTCTTGCAGACAAGCGTAGAGCTTGGCGGAATTATCATAACAATAAATTAAATAAAGGCGTTTTGTAATGGCCTTGCAAACTATGTATACCAGATAAGTAGAACACCTAAGCTTGTTTGCCGCAATTTGAAGAAAGAAGCGCTTATACATACGTAAATATATATTTTTTTTTTTTTTTTTTTTTTTTTTCATTATTTATTTATTGAATCTTCATATATTAAATATGAACTAACAATAATTAATCAAATCTTATACTAATACTTTATTTTTGTCCTGCCAATGCGAGACGAAAATTTTTCTCTTCACGGTTTCTGTTCACATATGTAGATGTTTAGCGCTCTTCTTGTCTGATGAGTCCTGCTGTATCTCTTCTCCTTAATCTAGAGTGGCCGCTGTAATTTAAAATATTTCGAGCTAGTGGATTTGGGTGCGACTCAAGTCTTTTTAAATATTTTACTGCATAGTTCGTAATAATAGTTTTTACTAACGGCACATTGAGATCCTTGTGAATATTTGAGTTTTTAACATACCAGGGAGCGGCTGTGATTATTCGAAGAAGTTTATTTTGTCGCCTTTGAATTTTTTCGATATTAGAAGCCGAGGCAGTGCCCCATAACTGAATACCGTAGCACCAAATTGGTTTTAAGATAGAGTTGTAAAGTAGAAGTTTACAATCGAGACTAAGAACAGAGTTTCTTCCAATAAGCCAATTAAGTTGAATTGCTTTTAGTTTCATTTGTGTTAGTTTTGCTTCTATATGGCATTTCCATGTTAAACGCCGATCTAGATGAATTCCGAGATATTTTACATGCGATTGTTGGGGCACTAATTGATTATTGATTTTAATAGGGGAACATGACTCCCGACGCAAGGTGAATGTTATATGTACGCATTTTTGCTCATTAACCTTTATTCTCCATTGTTTTAACCACTTTTCCAGTTCAAATATATGATCCTGCAAGTAGCGAGAAGCTTCATGACAGTTTTCGTGCACGCTTAAAAAAGCTGTATCATCAGCAAATGTTGAAGTTAGGGTGTGGTTGTTTGTTGGCATGTCTGAGGTATATATTAGGTATAACAGTGGGCCCATGATGCTTCCCTGAGGGACTCCAGCGTCAATTGGCTGAGGAGAACTTATAAAAGCACCTTCTTTAATAATAAACTTTCGACCGACTAAGTAGCTTTCTAACAGCTTGTGTGTGTTTACTGGTAAATTTAGCTTCAATTTATGTAATAAGCCTTCATGCCAGACTTTATCAAAAGCTTGAGAAACATCGATGAAGAGGGCGGAACAATATTTTTTTTCTTCAAAGGTTTTTCTTATGGCGTTTACTATACGATGGGTTTGTTCAATTGTGCTATGTTCTCTTCTAAAGCCGAATTGATGGTTTGGAATACATCTATTTACATTTAAAATTGGGGTTAATTTTGACACTAACAGCTTCTCAAACAGCTTTGATATATTAGACAATAAGCTTATAGGTCTATATGACTCAACTTTTGTAGGATCCTTTCCTGATTTAGGTATCATGGTAACTAATGATACTTTCCATTCCTGAGGGTAGTATTCAAGGCGTAAAATAGCATTAAAAATAAAGAGAATAATTTTCTTTGCTATGCTGGGTAGCTCCAAAAGCATTTTGTTACTGATCTTATCAAAACCAGGGGCTTTCTTCGGGTTTAAATCATGAATAGCCTTTTCGATTTCTCTTATCTCAAATCTTAGTGGAACAGCTGCTCTAACAGCAACAGGTGGTAACTCCACCGCCATATCGAGTGATGTGTGAGCGGTAAATACGGTTTTCAAATGATTAACAAAAAGATTTCCTTTTTCTATATCATTTCTTGCCCAACTTCCGTTTAAGTTTCTTAATGGTGGTTTAGTGATAACTGGTCTTTTAAGATTTCTAGCTGCACGCCATAATGAGTAGTCTGATTGTGGAGTTGCATCAAGTTCCTTAAGATATTTTTCAAAGGATGCAGTTTTTTGGGACTGCAGTAACTTTCTTAGCCTTTTTGTGCAGTCTTTTAATAAAGTCTTAAGTTGGGGGGATCTGTGCAATTGCCACTCTCTTCGAACTCTCCTTTTTTCAGTCAATAGACGCTCGACATCTACAGAATATATGATATTGTTTTTGGTTTTTTTGAGGGTTGTGCTGGAATGTTGAACAGCTAGTTTGAGATAACTGTCAAAATTAACAATAGCGAGATCCACGCTCTCCGGTGTGCTAAGCGGAATATTTTCTGTGCAATGGGCACTAAGATATTTTTTATATTTTAACCAATTTATTTGTGAGGGTGATTTGGATAAGTACCCAGACGGCGATACGATTCTATTTGGAATCATTATAGTAACAATTGTAGGTGTGTGGTCGGAAGATAATTCTAAGGAAGCCTCAATATAAATCGTTTCTGCGGGGATGTTTTTAACCACTCCAAAATCTATGACATCTGGAACTTTTTGCTGATCAGTAGGCCAATATGTTGGTTCACCGCTCGCGATCACATTTAGATCCATTTTACGAATTGTGTTAAACAAAACACGACCCTTAGGCGTAATAAGTCGTGACCCCCAGAAAGTATGTTTAGCGTTATAATCGCCAGCAGCCAGGAAGCAGGGTCCTAATGCTTTGAAGTATTTATTATATTGGCTTTCTGATATTGAAAATCTAGGTGGTGAATATATTGATGAAATAACTAGGTTTCGATTTAATTCCTCGACGCAAATGGTCGTTGCTTGGAGATAATCTTCACGATGATCACACATTAAGTAGTGTTTTACTCGGTTTTTTATCAAAATGGCAGAACCTCCACAAGCTCTACCTCGAGGGTCCTTGGTATCATATAATATATAACCATTGATTTTAAACGTATTTCTCGAGGTCAGATGAGTTTCAGAAACCATCATAACATCGATTTGTTTATTTTTAAGGAAGTATTCTAGTTCATTTTTATGTTGGCGGATGCCGTTTGCGTTCCAAAAGCAAATTTTTAGACAGTTCATGGCTTATTTAGTACAGCTTGCAATAACATCGATTGCATTCTTAACATTTCTTGCATCATGTTACCCATTGTGTTGGTAAAATTGTTAACGGTTTGCACTAATGTTTTCATGGTTTTTTCTAGCCGAGTTAAATTAGAAGTGGGAATTTCGTCATTATTTGGTAAATCACCTTGCAATGGCATATGATTAGATTTTAAGACATTAGCGTACGAGGTTCTGTTATTATTTGGCTGCGGTATTTGAACGCCGTTAGTGTTTTCTTGATAAGTTGCCTGCGTTTGAGGGGGATTAAGTTTCTGTCCAACAGAACGCTTGACAATAGAATATACCGGACATCCTCTATAGTTGGCAGTGTGATTACCACCACAGTTGCTACATTTTTTTACATTAGGGTCATTTTTTGACTTATCACACTGAACGGTACCATGTAGTTCTCCACATACGACACAAACAGGGGGTAAATAGCAGTATGCCCTAGTATGACCAAATTCTTGGCAGTTTAAACACTGAACAGGCCCATTTCTTTTGTGCGGCTCTTCTATCGTTATTTTCCTGTACAGGATGTATTTTAAGCTGTAAATGGGATGCGTTTCATTTTTTTTTAGCTTAACGTCGCCGGGCTCTAACTCCACTCGAAATAGTGGTTGGGGATTTTTTTCCCTATTTTTAATATTTGTAACATTTTTAATTTTGAAACCCTTTTCTTCTAAAAATGTTTTTATTTCGTCTGGGTCCACGCATGAGTCAATGCCCTTTATCACAACCTGCAGACCTTTGCTGCTTTTCAGCTGGTAAGTATAGAAGCTTTTTTTAAGTGCTTCAAACTTATTAATTAATTTACGAAAATCATTCTCATTATTAATCTGTATTTTTGTTTCGTTAATATTACCACGCTTGATTGCAGCTACGTAAAACGAATTTTCACCTATCACCGATATTAAACTTTTTATTAGCTCACTTGAGTTTTGCTCTCTAAGATATATCGGGGGTGGCTTCGAGGATTTTATGACGTTGGGTGTTTCAGAAGATTCATCCTCCAGAATTGCAAAACGATTTTGCGAGTTTATTCTATCAAAAGATGGAACTTTCGAGGCAGAGGCAACAGCTGAAGAGGCAGGGCTGCGACCACGTTTAAGCACTGTTATATATCTATCCATACCAACTTGCACTTGTGGTTTTTGACAACTTTTTTCTTGTTTGTTTAACATTGCGTCTATGTTTGGGATTATGGTAACAGTGGTAACGCTTGTATTGTTTTCTGTTGTTGTGTTTATTTCCACATTGCTTTCACTAGCATGAATATCATTTACTTTTGTTGTTGTTTCATTGTTATTACTCATATAGAGTTGTTTTTGTTTTTTCACCGTTTTTTTTATTTTTTTTATTTTTTTGTTTTTATTTTTTTTGTTGACTGTGCTCTTTTTATTATGTATAATGTTGTTACACCGAGATAATAAAAGAAAAAAAGAATAAATATTTTTTTGCACAGATTATTTGCAAGTATGTATGTGCGTACGTACATACATACATATGTAAGTATATTTTTTTTTACTTGTATTTTTTTTTTTTTTCTTGATTTTTTTATAATTATTCTTTTGTTCACTTTTATATTGAGCGTCCAAATTCGCTTGTTACACTGATATTATTAATTAATTTATGTTAAAAAAAAGAACCGTATGCGGAGTTAAAAGAAACACGTCTTTTCTCATCGAGCACGACCGACTATTTGACGTACATATATATGTAGTAATAAAGATTTTTCTATCAAGTCTTCGAATTTCGAGCACCAAATAAAAAAGTTTGGTATTCTGTAAATTTAGGTATTAAGCAGAATACCGAACTTTGGAAGAACATAATTTTTTGCTGAACTCAGTTGAATAACAAATTTTATTTATTTACTTATATAAATGAAAAAGTTATGGATTTTTAGCCGGAATCGACCACCGTGCAATTGCGCCAAATTACAGCATTTAATTTCGATATCGAATGCCGTAATTTGCCCCAGATAAATTCTTGCGGCAGAAACAGATTTTTTTTATAGGTTAGTTCCTGTCTAACGCTATGCAACATGTCGCACGGAAATATATCATGAAACAGAAGATTGGTGTTCCTAACATTTTGTGTACACTCACAGAAAAATACATTTTCATATTGATGATGCCCTAACATCAGAATTGTGACATCAATGTTATTAAAAATGGCATCAATGAGGCAAAAACTGACATAAATCCAAGGACGTACGTAATCGTTGGCTACATACAAAAATGAGACAGCATAACTCTCACTCTCTCTCTCTCTCTCTGATGCAGTCACCTGTATGGAATTGCCTTGCTGGCAACAAAAAAAGTAACGTCTAAACGTGTACGAGTTTGTGAAAGGACGCCAAAAAAAGAGAATATTGTTGCAGGATTTTGTCGCATAGTCTGAAAAAGGTATAGGATACAATGTTTGTCAGAATGGACTTTTACTAAATGCGGTCAAAGGATTGGTCCTTTAAAAAAAATCGCATTATCACCAAAAATCTTTCGCTTTAACAAAAATTACAATTTTAACTAAATTTAATTTTTTCAAAAAATCAAAATATTTAATTGATTAATTAAAAAATAAATATTTTAATGTCAAAATTTTAATCTAATTTACAGTTGCACTAAAAATAAGAAGTACATTTTTTATGTAAGCAAGCCGTTTTTTACTAGCATTATTTTTGACAATCGGACGACAAAAGCCGTGTTGTTGTAGAGTTGACCTCATCTTCTAGTGAATTCGCCTTGATCAAGTACATTGAAAAAAGCACACGGCATTAGCAATTTTTTTATTAAATGATATTTTGCTAGTCAATTCACACATCTTACAAAAGAAATGTTGCTTGTGATTTTTGCAATTACTATTAATATGACCTTGTTTTGAAAACAATTTTAAGTTTTTATTTTTAATTTTTACTTAGAAATTAAATCACACCTATACCTACAATAAAAAGAAGAAGCCGAGAAAACAAAAAAAAAACTATTTTATTTAGGATTTAAAAATTGTCAAGCAAACCTTCGTATATACATACGAGCAAAACACACGAAGGTATGTGCAAGATCCCTAAAACAAAATAATGCGATAGATTAAAGCCCCAGTTAGCTGACAGTAACGTTGCAAATCAGCTGCTTCATGTTGTTGTATATAAAGCAATTAGAACGATTATAGTTAGAAGTAAGATGGAACTTAGCCGTAACGTCTTAATCTATAGAAAATAGATTTTTCTTATTTTTTTACTGTACGGTTACGTTACTGTTACTGTCAGATAACTGGGACTTAACGTCAGTATCAGCCGTGTTGGCCTACCTCACGGTGGTCTTAGCACCGGGTGACAAACAATGCGTTTGCTAACCTCCCCCATGTGTGAGAGCAATCAAGCATCCGCTGCGGTTTTGAGGCAAGGAGCATCTATTGAAAGAGCAACAGCACCACTAAAACTAAAAAATCAACCAGTGAAGCCGACTTTTTAAGATGACCCTACCTGCGACTTTGGGTTTTAATCCCAACTGCCACGTGGTCCCCGAAGGGGTCTTACCAATTGTCTAGCTGGAACCAAAGTTCTAGGTGCTCCTTACTCTCCTGGTACCAAATATAATCTACACTAGACGTGATTGAATCAAACTGCAAACATATTTGGATTCAGCACAGTAAGGTCAATTAAACTCAGATAATAGAGTTCTTCCGCCCGCGACTTTTTTTGCCGACCAGTGCTATTAAAACATTAACATTTTTACAAATTTTTTGCTGATATTTTAGATAAGGTAAAGAAATAATAATAAATATGAACTACTAAGTAAAAAAATTATAATACAAAGAAATGCTTAAGGCCGGTATTCACTATCCTACATAATCGTTCGATTCATTTACACGACGGAATTCTATCCGACATAAAAAAATGACTGCAAAATCTGCTGTCAATGACACACTATCCCACAAAAAAGATGTAAACTTAAATGACTCATCTACTTTACAAGAAAATGCAACTCTGATCGCATATAATCTATTATTTTATGAAAGTTTTCATAAACATTTGCAAGTCGGACACACTTGTCAAAAAATCTGTCACTCAATTCATTTTTAAGCCACACTGTCATACATTATGAGCACACACGATTTTTTTGACATATCGTGCGACTAAATAGGATAGTGAATACCGGCCACAAACGGCAACAAATTTAAGTTAATGTGCCTTAATTTTAATGTATGTAAATAAGAGTTCAAAAATGTTGGGAATCTATAATTTCAAAAAATGTTAACAGAAAAGGCTAATTTAGTGTTCTTTTAAAAAAAAAAAGCGCTAAGGAAAAAATATGCACCTCTTTGACAGTTAAAAAGGAAAACTAGAGTATATCTGGCACAACTAAAGTCGAGATAGAGACAGTATTCCGCAGCATGATGAGAGGGTCCCCTTGATATCCCCTTAGCCCACATATGGACATGTCCAGCCCACCCTACTTCACTTAGTCCAATGGATTTACGGCCTAATCTAGTAAAGGTAGCATAACTTTTAGGCTATAAGCCCCAGCTTATAATGTGTTCATATCGCGCTTGTTCAACAAAAGCGTATTAACTCGAAATTTTTAATTTTGCACTATTTGGAAAAAATCCACACGTAATATTCATATCTAAACGCTGTAAAAAATATCATGCAATTTTTTCAACTTTGTGGAAATAAAGCGGTTGGTTTAAAAATTATTTTTCATATGCCTTTAATGTAAAATTAAAAATTGTTTTGCTTCTGAGTTAATACAGTATTGTTGAACAAGTTCGATATGTAAAGCCAAATACATATACATACATATAATAAGAAAAGTAAATATTGGGTTGAATTGTACCGGTCCTACAATTAATTGCAAGCAATCAAATTGCAAAAGGTAAAGAATGGATTCAATTTTGAATACTTAAAAGATGATATAATTCTTAACTTACTCTATTATTAAATATAACTACAACAACAAAATACTATATAATACTAAAAAAGAAGCGCCAAAGTAGAATGTGATTGCAGTTATAAATTATAAGCCAAAAGACAATATCAAAACAAACAATACAAAATAAAAGTAAAAGCCCATAATGCTAGAGATATAAAACAAACAAATAAATATCAAATTGTCTTATTATGTCGTCATTAAAATTTGACTTATTCACGTTTGTTTTATTTTAATTTCGATTTTTAATAAGAGTAAAATAAATTTATTAACAAAAACGGCAACAACAAAAATCGAATTTTTATCTGTATTTGACTTTTCATACCCACACTACAATAGTGGAGGGGGTATTATGTATTTGTGCTGATGTGTGTAACACCTTAAAATATTGCTCCTAGACCCACCTTAAAGTATACCCATCGACTCAGAATCACTTTCTGAGACGATCTAACGATGTCCGTCCGGCTGGCTGGATGGCTGGCTTTCTGTCCATGTAACTTTGTGAGCCAAGTACAGGGCGCAATTTAGAAGAAAATTTCATAATATTTGGCACAAGGACCAAGCATATTGAAAATGGGGCGAATCGGTCCATAATTTCACATAGCCCCCATACAAGCTGCTTTCCGGAATAGGGTCTTTGTGTCCACTATCACCCAATGTTAATGAAATTTAAAACATAGATAGATCCATATTTATATTAACACATAAGCTATGCTGAAAAACAGGACCACGAGGGGAAATAGGGGGCAATTTCCGCCTCTCAGAAACTATCAAACCAATTTTAATGAAATTTAAAACACAGATAGATCCCTAGTCATATAGCCACATTAGATATGCATTCTACAAAATTAGGACCCCGAGGGGATGTAGGGGGCCTCTCTGAAATGTGTTGTTAAATACTGTGGTGTTGGGCTTGACCGACTATACTTTCTTACTTGTTTATTTACGCAATTATTTATTCTAATAAGTTCGTATTAACATATTTGAAATAACTCCCAATATACTACATATTTTATTCTCACGCCCATTAAATGAAATCAAATGAAAATTATCACCTCTTGTCACATAAGAAAGATCGATTGCTACTACGTATTGATTGTCTGCCTGTGCGTTATCAATCGAAGCTATACAATTTTGGCCATTTATCACATTTAAAATATTATGAGACATTTTGATTTAAAATTGGTTTCCGACTAAACATGTACATAGCTTTATCAAAGTTGTATAACTGTTGATTACTTTCGATTGCTATTCAGAAATTAAAAATAACTATAAGCTCATTATCCTCTTGGTAAGTTAGGAACAATGAAATGCATACGATATTGAATGAATCTATCTATCTATCTATCTATATATATAAAAATGAATTATGTATGTTTGTATGTTTGTTTGTCGCTTTATAGACTCCGAAACTACTGAACCGATTTTCCTGAAATTTTTACAGTAACATCACGTGAGCCATAAAAATAAAATAGGCTACTTATTTTTTCGATAGGGGCAGGGGAATTGGTACCCCCCATAGGATGCCAATATTAATTATCGAACCGATTTTCCTGAAATTTTTACAGTAACATCACGTGAGCCCTAAAAATAAAATAGGCTACTTATTTTTTCGATAGGGGCAGGGGAATTGGTACCCCCCATAGGATGCCAATATTAATTATCGCATATCTTAAGAGCCGCTGCACGCATTTTGCTGAACTTTTTGTAGTATGATCTTCTGAGCCCCGGAATTGAAATAAAATAGCAGCGGGGGTATAGGAATACCCTATAGGACGCCAATGTTTAACATCGCATATCTTAAGAACTGTAATAGTGAGAATGTTCAAACTTTCTAAAAGTCACTCTTATGGTATACTACACTTTTGAAAATAAAAATAAAGCGGGTAGGCGCAGGGGGGGAAATACCTCCCATAGGATGCATACATTAAATATCGCTCAACTGAAGAACTATTAAAGGGAGAGTCTTCAAACGTGGTTAAAGCTAATATTATAGTAAACTATAAATTTCAATATAAAAATGTGCGGGGTCAGTGTAGGGAAGCGCACCGGGTTAAGCTAGTTTACCATAAAATTGAATTAATCGTATTAATTAAAACATATGTATGTATGTATGCATATGTACAGGATAGGGATGCCAATCGGGACTGATTTTTGAAAATCCCGGGATTCGAGATTTTGGAAAACCCGATCCTGAAATCCCGGGATTTTCGGGATTCCGGGATTTTCGGGATTCCGGGATTTTCGAGATCCCGGGATTTCGGGATTTTTCGGGATCAATGCGTTTCTTTAAGATGCTACTTTTTTTAATAAACAACAATTTTTGAATTTTCAAAATGTTTTATATACGTAACATAAATTTTTAAAAATGAAAACAACAAAACAATTTATTTTATACATATGTTTATAACACTGGCCTCACCCGTGATCAAACTGATCAGATTCTGAAAAAAGCTTAAAAAATATAGGTATCTCTTAGTTTTTCTAGATCAATTCATTTCGGTTTATTGACAGCATTTAAATTTTTAATGTAAATTAAGTTGGGACGTGCAGTACACCTCCAGGGTGAGGGCGAGATTCATAATCAATAATTGAAGTACGTTTGAAATTTATTTTAAAACAAAATTTTGTTTATAAACAAATTATTTTATTTACCGTATGTTGTTAAGCAAATTTTTTATTATTATTGTACGGAAGGAATATGAGCTATTTCATCAATATTACGACTTAATTGTTATAATTATATTAACTTTTATTCTTTAGTTTCTGAATAAAACTTTAATTGGATCGTGAATAATTTTTATTTTTTGCTTGATATATAACAATTATTTCTTGATTTCTATATTTTGCATAAAAATAATAATTTTTATTTTGGAATTATGTCTTAAGCCAAAGCTGAACTTGCTAAACGTAATTGTAAAATAGGCTTGAGATGTGAATCTTCAAATATCGTTTCTACTTAAAATAATGGTTTTTATTATGCAAAATACAAAAATCCAGAAATAGTCGTCATATATCAAGCAAAAATTAAAAATTTTAAATACTCGCTGTGTGCCAAAAACAAAAATTGATCTCAAAAATAAGAATTATTTGCATAATATACATATATATATATATATATACAATAATTTGTTTGTATAAAGTATAAAAATTCAATAAAAACGAACAGTTTTGTACATAAAAGTTGATATGTTAAAAATTTATCAATCCAGAAAAATCCGGGATTTCGGGATTTCCCGTTTGGCATCCCTAGTACAGGGTGAGGTAACTGGACTGGCTGTTTTTAAATGCTTATATTTTTTTCAGTTTGTATACCCACACCACAATAGTGGAGAGGGCTATGCATTTGTGCTGATGTGTGCAAGACCTTAAAATATGGATCCTAGTCCCACCTTAAAGTATACCGATCGACTCAGAATCACTTTCTGCATTTGAAAATGGTCCGAATCGTAGGACCACGAGGGGAGATAGGGGGCGATTTCTGCCTCTCCGAAACTGACAAACCGATTTTAATGAAATTAAAATAATATATAGAAACATATTTATATCGACACATTAGCTATGCATTTAAAAAAAAAATAGGACCACGAGAAGAGATAATATTTGACACAAAGAACCTTTTTGTTCATGCGGGTCAATGATTCTCCATGGGTGCACTCTCGAAAATTTGTTTTTAAATATTATGGTGTCGAATAGCATATAACCGGGCTTGACCAATGAATCTTTCTTACTTATTTAATTTATAAGGTCACCATACTCAATGCAAGAGGAATTGTTCAACTTTTGCCAACGTGCTGTCAATTTTGGTATTTTTATACCAAATTTTTCCCTCTGTGATAAATTTATTTTGCCAGGTCCTAAATAGTGTACCCGTTGCCCGTTGGTCCTAAATAATGTACACTCGCGAATTTTTTCATTTTGGTGTGGTGGTCGGTGTTGACTAGGGTAATCATTCGGTTAACCGTTAATCGGTTAACCTATTAATTACTACCCGATTAACTGATCGATTAATTTAAAATTGGCTATTTTCGATTAACGATTAAACCAGTTAATTTCAGTCGATTAACCGATTAACCGATGTAGCGAAATTTTTAAGTTTTTGTAGTATTAGAACACACTTTTTGTGTTTTTAATTATTTGTTTCGTCTAATATACAAAGAGTATATGTTTAGGAAATATTTTTTCATACAAACAAAGAAGGTGTTCAGTAATCTTCATTATAAATAACAGCTTTTTGTTGCACGTACTTTTTGTATGTATGTGTTCCATTATTTGTTTCTTCTCATATCAATCTTTTGACACAATTAACCGAAACAATTAGAAGGTGTAAAGAAAAAATCTGGTCCTGGAGGGATAGAACGTATTGCAGGGTATCGGGGGCCTTATGGCCCGGATTGGCCGCAGGGGCAACCAGGGTTCTATTAGGATTGGATAGGAGTAGTCCCAGGACCCTTATAGGGTTCCTGACAGGGCATTGTTCTGTTAGGGCTTTTATGTGTAAATGGGACAATGCTATACCGGACTTCTGCAGGCTGTGCGGGGATGCTGAGGAGCTAGACACGGTGGAGCATGTACTGTGCCACTGTCCTAGGATGCAGGGTCCCAGGCAGAAATGGCTAGGGGCTAGATTTCACGACGAGCTGGGTGTATCGCTGGATGTAATCCAACCGATCTACTGGGGTTTGTCAGGGGAATAGGAATGCTCTTTCTGTTGGGGGGGCCGTGGGGGAACTTGTCCTACGCAGTATCTATCTATCTCTATCACACCTTAGGTCTTATTCCTTCTTTACTTCTCTTTTTCCTCTTTTCCTATACTGAAGGATTCACAATGGACCTCATTGGGGCCCGAGTGGAGATGTGCCCTTGAGCGCATAACCCTTCTTAACCTAACCTAACCTAAGGAATAAAATTGCTTAAATCCTAAACATTTAAACTAAATTATTCTTCTAAAATATTATTTTATAAGATCTCCTTAGACTATTGAAAAAACTAATAAAATTATCTTACAGTTTATTTTGTAATTACGACATAATATTTATGTATTAATTAAAAAATATGTATTACATATTTTTGAGAATATGTTTTACATATTTTTGAATTATTTTTTTTTTTGTTTGCTCGTTTTATGTCAAGAATTGTTATGTTTGTTATGTTATTGTTTTTTTTATACCCTCCACCACCACTGTGGTGAATGAGGATATACTAAGTTTGTCATTCCGTGTGAAACTTTTTTATTATACATCTAAGACCCCATAAAGTATATATATTCTGGGTCCTTGAGTAATTCTAAGTCGATTTAGCCATGTCCGTCTGTCTGTCTGTCTGTCCGTCTGTTGAAAACACGCTCACTTTCGAAAAACGCAAAAGAAAAGAACAAACTTGGTCTCGAATTGCTTGTTGTTATCCTAAGCCGTTTGGGATTGAAATCCAGCAACATCGGTTTAGTAGGATCATAGCTATGAATCAAAATGTGGAACCACTACCTAAAAAAAATTGATAATTTTGATACAAAAACTAACATAAATGGCGGAATAATGCACGGAATGACATAAAATTTTGCACGAATTCGCTCTATACGACTACAAATCATACTGTTAAATTTCGTGAAGATCGGTCCATAATTTACCATAGGCCTCATATAAACCCTTCTCGCGGAAAACAGTTTAGTACGCCTAAAACCGCAATAAATAACGCTATCATACTTAAATTTGGTACGTCACAGTTAATACGTCAAACCACACTGTAAAATTTTTTGAAGATCGGTCCATAATTTACACTAGGTCCCATATAAACCCTACTCCCGAAAAACAGTTAAGTACGATTAAAACCGTAAAAAATAACGCTATCATATTAAAATTTGGTACGTCACAGTTTTATAGGACCAGAAATCACACTGTAAAATTTTTTGAAGATCGGTCCACAATTTACACTAGGCCCCATATAAACCCTACCCCCGGAAAACAGTTTATTGCGCCTAAAACCGTAATAAATAACGT
Organism: Pollenia amentaria; assembly: GCA_943735925.1. Taxonomy (NCBI): domain Eukaryota; kingdom Metazoa; phylum Arthropoda; class Insecta; order Diptera; family Polleniidae; genus Pollenia; species Pollenia amentaria. The sequence continues at coordinate 126,260,224 of OX031008.1, forward strand.
TAGCATACTTAAATTTGGTACGTCACAGTTTTATAGGACCAAAAATCACATTGTAAGATTTTTTGAAGATCGTTCCACAATTTACACTAGGCCCCATATAAACGCTACTCCCGGAAAATGGTTTAGTACGCCTAAAACCGTAATAAATAATGCTATCAAATTGAAATTCGGTACGTCACAGTTTTATAGGACTAGAAATCACACTGCCAAATTTCGTGAAGATTTGTCCATAATTTACCATAGGCCCCATATAAACCATACTCTCGGAAAATAGTTTATTGCGCCTAAAACCAAATAAAGCCCACTTTTGGATTTATAGATATTGCGGTGAATTTTTTTACTTAAATTCATATGGCAAGAAAAACTATCATGCAAATTTGTGAAATTTACTGTTAACGCTAAAACTAATTACACTGCTGTATTGGAATTTATTCTAATTTATTTTTTGTAATACCAGAAATCAGTCTTCAGAATTTTGGGATGATTTGTCCATAATTTACCATAGGTCCAATACAAATAACGCTCCTAAAAATCATTTTAGTCCGGCTAAAACTGTTACGAATAATGATATTTTACTCAAGCCAGTTCAAAGTTCTTACAAGAAACGAATAACATTTTCTAATTGGCGGTCAATAATTTAATTCAGGTCTAAACCGCAACCAATTTTAATGCTGACGTTCGTTTTTGTGAAGCTTAGTTAATAATATATATGTATTTATCATATAGAGCCCACTCCTGTCGGTGGAGGGTATCAAAGATTCGGCACAGCCGAATATAGCACTCTAACTTGTTTTTTACTAATAAACTCCAAATAATAAATAATTTATGCATTTTTATTCATTCAAATTACTTAATTTATAAAAAAACTTTATTAATCGGTTTACCGATCAATAACAAAATTAACCGATTAAACCAAAACATCGGTTAATTAATCGAGCGATCAACCGATAAAAGCAAAAGCCCGATTAACTGAATACCCTAGTGTTGACCGAGTAAACTATGTACTTTCTTGTTTTTTAATATGATTCTAATTTTGAAACTTTAACTTGATAAAGCAAAATAACTAATCATATTTGCTATTAATTGTATAACAATTGTAAAACAATTACGTTAAATTCATGTAAAATACATTGTTATAATAATGAAATTTTTAAATTCTAATTAAATAGGATGAAATAAAATAAGAAAATTTACTTATGCATTAAGACGAGGTGTGTTCTCTACAATAATGTTTTTTTTATTTTTTTTTTTCGGAAACAGTGTAAAATATTCAATAAATAATTTATCGTACTTGCATTGAAAAAAAATATTTGTTAACAGGTGACAATTAATTAATAGTGAGAAAAATGTTTGAGTAGAAAAATGCGGTTTCATTATCAATTGTTACTAATTAATTGCCCAACATGTTTATTACTCAATTAGCTTTATGAAATGGATAAAGTTTTTTACGAGTACATATTAATAAAGAAAAAATGATTAAGTATATGTAAAAGTTATGGCCTGGTATAAGGTAAGAAATAAAATACATTAAATACATACACTAAAGATAAATGTTTAATTGAAAATCGAATCTTAAATCTACTTACCTTTCAAAATTGACTCCACCTGCTTCATCAATCGTTTCATCTGTTTTGACAGGACTTGTTGATCTTTTTGGTCGATATATTAGAGGTTTAACGTTGGTATTATTGACATCATCCAAAAAGACTACATCGTGTACGGGAGTGATACGATGCTCGGAAACATTAAAATGTAAATCTTTAAAGGGCCCATTGAGTAGGCAACTTAACTTTGGGGTGGTGTGCTCCTCCGAAAGCTGGAAGTAAAGAGCAAAGAATTTTTATAATAAAAGAAGAAATTGTAAATTCACATCATCTTGAAAACTTATTTCAACGCCATGACTTAACATTTAAACTTATTTTAAAAATTTATTAAAAAAAATCATGCAAAACTTGTTGAAATAAAGTTAAATTTAAAAATATTTTTGCAAAAACTATTGACGAAAAACTAAACATGTATTTGAAAAAAAATAAATGAGTTCGAATGATAAAATCGTAAAAATTATTTAAAAAATAGGCAATTAAAAAACCCGTTGATGCCAAGAAAAATCTGTAAAATTGTATGCATGTACAAAAACGCTAATTTACCCATTTTTCGCCAGACCAAGTAAACAGACAATATACTCACGAAATAAGATTAAAAGTAACTGACAGAAAAAAAACATGGCAACAAAAAAACAGTAAGAGTGCTGGTGATTATAATCGCCGGTCGGCAAAAAATGGATTAAAAAAGACTAAAAACCGAATACTCTAGAAAATCGTTATTTTAATCGTTATATTAAAAACTAAATGATGTGCGTCGCTCGTCGCATTACCGGAGAACGGCTGGGTCGATTTAAATAATTGTTTCTGTTTATTTTTTTAAATATTCCGATGATGGTTTCTATGGACCTAATAGGAAAACTTTCCTGGTGGATGTGCAAATTCCATACAAAAATAATATGTATTAATTACCTTATATCTGGAGAACGGTTACAGTAAAATTTTTCAAATTTAAAACAAATGAGTTGGTTACCAATTAGAGTCCCGGGAATTTCCGGGATTTTCAATTGTTTTCAATTCCCGCTTTCCCGGGAATAAGTTGCGGGATTCCCGGGAAATTTTGAAGAAATCTTTTTTTAAAACTTTAGTAAATCTATGTCGGACTAGTGCCTTTGGAGGTTAATCCAACTTAATTTCACCACAATATTTTAATTTACTACAGTTTAAGCTCATTTTTAAGAATGGGCTTTATATAGGGCCTATGATAGTTATAGTCCTATCTTCACGAAATTTTATTTCTTGTCTTAGCACACTGAAGTGTAAATTTTTCAATAATATTATAAGGTTTTGCGGCTAAGGGCGTAATAAAGTGTTTTCCTAGATTGTGCTTTATATGCGGCATTTCAAGTAATTTTGAGTCTTATGAAAGTAGAATATGCTAAATTGCACCACAAAAGCAGTATTCGTTACGCTTTTAGCTATACTTACATAAATTACAAGATTGGTCTAAACATGGAGCCGTAGGTAAATTATGGACCAACATTTACGAAAATTGGTGCCTTATAAAACGAATTTGTTGAAATTTAATGAGAAAAGGTGCATTTCGCCACAAATTTATATAAGTTTTTGTGGAGTTTTTAGGGAGGAAGTTCCACATTTGGGTGCATAACTCTTTCCCTACAGAAGCGATTCTAGTGGAATTCACTCCCAAACAGCCTAGAAGATCTAGAAGCAATTTGGCATCCATATGACTAAATCGGCTTAGAATTAATGAAGGATTCACAATAATATTAACAAAGATTCACATAGAATGACAAATGTATGCCTTCATACACCCCTGCTGATTAAGGGTTATAACATTGTAAAAAATATGTTATTAAATATATGTAGTAAATAACATTTCTCCTTCCTGCTGAATTTGTTAAACGGTAAAATTGTTTCAGAATTACTATTTCGTAATGTTGTGCATTCAGTTCCTAATCGCCCTTTCAGAAATTTTATTCCACTAAGACTTCAATACTTTCATTCTAATTATGTAAATGAGATCTGAATTTGACAATGTATATACGTATATTGATTTCCATGATCCTATTGGCATCAAAATAACGTCTTAAGAGTCTTAAAATTACTTTAATCTTAAATTTTTTTGGTTTTTGTTATATAATAGATACTAGATTTAATTATTTTAAGCGTAATAGCCAGTAAGAAATATTAGTTTCATTGGAGAAATACGTAAATAAATAATTAAAAAAATTTGGGCGGGAATCCCGGGATCCCGGGAATTTGATATTTATTTCCCGCTTTCCCGGGAATCCAAAAAGTGCGGGAATAAAAAAACTCTATTACCAATATACAACTTCTACAAAAATTGAGCACAATTGGACCAGTGGGCGTGGCACCTCACATACAAAATAACGGTAACAGTTTCCAAATTTGTCGCGAATAAAATGATTATCAAATTTATAATATCAATGCACACAACATCTGTCTAAAAGGCGGCTCAATTGCAAAAGTGGGCGTGGCACCGCCAAAACAAAGACAATATGAATTACCTTGTATCTGAAGAACGGTTACAGTAAAAGTTTTAAGATTATAAACAAATAATTTCGTTATCAATACAAAACATCTGTCAATAAGTGGAAAGGGTTAGAGAAGTAAAAGAAGTGAAAGTGGCACTTCTCATACAAAGGCAATATAAATTTGTATATATCTGGAAAACGGGTCAGAGAAGTGGAAGTGGCACTTCTCATACAAAGGCAATATAAATTTGTATATATCTGGAGAACGGTAACAGTAAAAGTGTTCAAACTCTGTACAAATGGCTTGGAAATTATTAACACGCAACATCTGTCTGAGAAACTAGACTCAAGTGAAAAAGTGGGCTTTGCGCCTCCCAAAACATGTCAAAAAGCTGGGGGTTAGAAAAGTGGAAGTGGCACCTTCCAAACAAATAATATAAATATAAATTCCTGCATATCTTGGGAACGGTAACATCAAAATTTTTAAAATTTGGTACAAATAGCTTGTTTATTTGTACGAAAAGTTTTCGAAATATTGAAAATTTTTGAAAACAAAAAATTGAGCTTTTCAAGGGTATTCTATTAACTATATTAAGTCCAATAACTGCAAAGAAGTTCCCCCTAGGGGAGTAAAATGTATAACCGGCCTCCATTAGTTTTTGGTCCTTAACATTTTCTTAAAACACACTTGCCCCTTATGTCCACCCCTTAGGGGGCCACCATACAAATATGGGGCTTATGGAAATCCTTAAACATTTACATTAATTTGCATAACTTTTTAACTTATACAGATCCCATTTTAAAACTAACAATATAATAAGGACACTGTTGGCTTATTTTGTTAAAAAAAAATAAATAAAAGAAAAAAGGTATCCAAGTTAGAAAATTTTTAATTAAGCTTGGTCACTTCCGGTTTCGCTGTGCAACAACTATGGATAGTTATATACGTATCTTTTAAACTAATGCGTATCCAACTTTAAAACATTTACAGAACATTAAGAGTATGATATAGGCTAATTTTGGATTTAAAAAATGGGCTAAGTTAGAAAAATGGGACATTAATATGATCACTTCCGGTTTTGAAATGCTTTGCGCCAGTTAAGAGATTTACATAGTCTTAAACTTTTGAATATCACATTCTCAAACTTATACAGTGTAATAGGGATACCTTTGACTTATTTTGGTAAAAAAAAAAGTATCCAGTTCGAAAATTTTGAATTTTAATTGGTCATTTCCGGTTTTGCAGATGAACATTTTTTTTTGTTTAAAATCGATCGATTTCCTATAAAAATCGCGTATCTTAATTTATTTTTTTTTTTTTCCGAATTCGAAACAATAATTTAAATAAACCATTTTTCAAAAACGGCAACACTTAAGCACCCCATAACTTGACAAATAAACATCCTAAAAAGATTTTTGGCACACACATTCATATCTATTTTTGGTATGTCCGTTTCACGAATAATGCGCCATAGATTACATATTTGAATCGCTTGTCATTTATTATTATATTGAAAATTAAGGATTATGAAATGGACGATATGGGATTTCTGCAGGACGGTGTCACGATCCACATAATACGACCGATTTTGGCCTAATTGCATGGGGTTTTATAAAACGCGTAATTCCACGTTTTGGCGATGGCACTTGGTCACCATGATCATGCGATTTGACGCCGCACACTGGTTCATATTTTGAGAAGGCGGCCAAAATTATTTTTTTTATCTTCTCCAATTTGAAATTATTTGATTTATATGAAAGTTAATACTAGTAAAGCTCGGGAGCCAAAACATTTCAACCCTATTTCAACTAATTCATTGAGAACAGTGTGGTCCAAAAAGGACTTTCTCAGTATTTTTTTATAGTTATATAGCTCATAACTTTTTTTGTTTCAAGATTTTTTGACAAAACAAGTTTTGTGTACTAGATTTATCGTATTAACTGTTAGTCCTGGTTTTTAAGATGTGGATTAGATTTAAACTTAGTTTAACATACTCTGAAACACGAGGTTTTACTGCGAAATTAGATTTTTTTTCTTATTTCATTAAAGACTAACATTTAAAGCAAAACTAAACTGTTCCGTCAAAATTGTATATACAAACTTTGTAATGGGGGAACAAATCTGTTTTCAGATTAACTAAACCTAGTTTGACTGAGATCTCAAAAATCCAGTCTTAGTGGTTTAAAGCATTAAGCTCTGCGACCTGTAGAACTATTTTATTTTTATACCCTTCACCGAAGGTAAATGGTAAATATTGATGTTAGACCGTTTAACATATACTCAGTTAAAGTTTGGTATTGAAATTCAGAAAGATCGATCCACAAATGGCTGAGATATGAGCAAAAAACTACGACTACCTCTAATTTTTCCCATGAATCCCTTGTTGTTTTTTTTTATTTTTCTGTATATCTTGAAAATGGCAAGAGTCAGGGCTTTCAAATTTGGTACAAACAAAAATCTGTATATCTGGAGTACGAAACGAGCTAAAGTTTCCAAAGTAGGTACAAACATATAGGTTATCAATACACAGCATACCACAAAATATGGGTGGGATTGGAAAAGTGGGCGTGGTACCGCCCGTACAGACATGATTGATTTCTTATATCTAGAGAACGGAAAGTGCAAAGTTTTTAAATTAGGTACAAGCATCTGGGTTATCAATACATAACATCCGAAAAATGTGAGCGGGATTAATGAAGTGCACGTCGATATATAAGTCTGTTAAATCGGTTAAAAAATAGATAAGTTATGACCATAATACTCCTAAAACATCAATATTTTTAATTTTAGGGATCAAGTATGACCTATGGCACGTTTTATGCATACATACATATATCAAAATATCGGAAATTTTTAGCAGAATATATTTCCGGAAAAGTCGAAAATTTTTTTCAGAAATGGAAGAGTTATGCTCAAAATAATTTACGGGAACCATAGATCTTCCCGAGTCCAAATTTTATAATCCAAATAAAAAAAGGTTAAGTAATTAGCAAAATACTCCAAAAATGGGCTAAAAGCACCAAAATTCTTAAATTTTAGAGCTGTTATATGACCTATGGATGCGTCTCATATATCAAAAGATCGTAAATCTGTAGTAAATTAAGTATAACTCGGAAAAATGGGTTCAGATACAAAAAAGTTATTACCAAAATGTATATATATTTTTTTTTAAAGGTACCTATTTTCGGGAACCGTAGATCTTCCGGAGTCAATGTTTTTATACCAAGTTATTGGTAAATTTTTTCCTTAGGACATCGGTATATAAATCTATCAAATCGGTTAAAAAATGGCCGAGTTATGACCCAAAACAGAAATCCCAAAAATTCTCTTTTTTTATAATTAATTTGTTGTAGGTACATATTTCTAAAAAATAAATATCAGTTGTAGAATACAAGTGAAATAATTAGAAATTATAAAAAATATATATTTGAAATATTCTCTACAAAAAAATTCAAATGCATTTTGAGCTCCCTATAATTTATGTATGTTTATATCAGCTGAGTTCAAGTTTATAGCGCATATCGAACAAAAAAAATCGCACAAAAATATACCAATCAAGTCAAATGTGAAGGAAGTTTGACCGCCTTCTGGGAAATTTCATACTGTGCGCCGTTAGACTTTTTTGTGGGGCTACGATAAAGGCCGTATCTACGCGAATATTCCCGACATTCGTCAAGTTTATGTTTTATTTTATTAACTCTACTTTTGAAACGGAAAAATGGACTACCCGTTATTACATACATACCTACCTACATACTAATGAAAAAATAAACATATATTAATACATACATAGGTACAAAACATAAATTTACCTTAACCTTAATTTTATTACTCGTCGAATATGAGGAAAACATAGAAAATTTCATTTACTTTTTAACCAATTTTAACAAGAAATTATAAAGAAAACAAAAAATTACTTGCTCTTGTTATGTACAATTGTAATTGTTTTGTTTACTTTTGATCTGGTGAAAACAAAATAAACAAACCGAAAAAAGTGTAAACAAAATTCAAGTAATGACAAACGAAGCACGAGACTTGTTTTTCTTTTATTTGTACGTTTTTGTATTTGCGCAATAATGGATGGTGGTGGGTGGTAAATGCAAAATAAATAAACTCACACTAACCCACACACACACACTCACTCAGTCAATGCTCTCACGAATTTTTACGAGACGACCGGCGCGACGATCATTGAACTTGACGCAATACGGGAGTAGCAAAAAATTGTAATAAAGTAAATGTATATTTAAATAAAATAATTGTTAATCACTTGTACTTCACTAGTTAATACTTGATGATTTTGACCAACACTTATACGAAAAAAGACCGACACGACAAAAACAACAACAACGATTACTACCGCACGATGAAGCCAAACGAGAATACCGACAACCACCTGTTTGTTTAGGTTAACTAAAACAAACAACAACAATACCAAATAAACGTATAAATGCTGATAGAATTATAAGACACTTTTTTGTAGTAATTCTTGTTTTTATTATATTAGATTTTATTTAGCATTACGAAATTTTTTTATCGTTTTTTTTTATTAAAAAAACAATTTAACATTTATTTTTTACATTAGCACAATTGTGCTTAATAAACTTTTCAATTTACTTCAATTATTTTACGCCATTAAACAAAAAGAACACGCTAAATTTTGCAGTAACTTTATAGGTATGTAAATATATGGCTTTGAAAACTTCTTCACTTTTATTTCATTTTCTTCACACTCTTCAATTTGCATTATTATTTTTTTTTTATTTTAAACCAATTTTTCCGTAAATTTTTATAAATTTTAAGCTTTTATAATTTCACTGTAATCACTTTTTCACAATTAGTTTATTGCTTCATATTTTTACTTCATTTTTTATTGAAATGGCGGTCAAATCTTAATTTTGTGTTGTAGTAATCGTCATAGTTAGTTTAGTACTAAAGTAGACACTCATTTTTTAATGTTCGTCGTTGTTGTTGCTTTATTTTAGTATTTTCTGCTGTTGGTCCAGTATACATATCAGCAAAAAAAAAACAATCAGCTGTTTATCGTAGTAAGCTTACCTGTATTTTGTTGTTGTCTTGAGAGCATTGGAGAATGAGTTTAATTGTAGATCAGGGATGGAAAATTGCTCTTATCGTTTTGTACCAACTTTTAAAACAAAATTCAGTTTCTTAAAAACATTACGGAACCATTTTATTTTAAGTTTTTTGAAGCAACATGATTTTTCAGTAAAACCTAGAACTAGATCTAGAGCTCCAGATTAAAAATGTGTTTGTCTTCACTTGACTTTTTTGTGCTTTAAGTGTATATGGCTGAGATTTTCTGATCTCAATCTGCCAGGGTCTTAATTCCTTTTGCACGGCCGCAAATAGTTTATTCCAAAAGTAATCGGTAGGCCCAAACCTTCGTAAAGAAAGGCGAAAACTTTGAGAATTCACACTCGACTATTTTGGTATCGCTTTTAAGCAACTTCTTTAAGAAAAATTAAAGCTTAATGGAGTATATTATGCAATTCATATAGAAAATAATTTTAATAAATTTAAATATTAAAACAATATTATATATATATATTTTATTATTCCGTAAGTAATATCTTTGCTACAGTTTTAATAGCCTAATGTTTGCAGATGATGTTAAATTTTTTTCGAGTATCACAATATTTGAAGATGCCATATATCGCCTAATGGAATTGAACTTAAGCAAATGCAAATCGATACATATTATCTTCAAATGCGTATTTTATAAATGGTACTTAATTATGTGCTGTTAATTCAATTAAGGATTTCGGAATTCACTTCGATAAAAATCTAAATTTTAGCTCACATGTAATAATGACTGTTAATAAGGCAAATAGTTTTTTGTTTCATAAAACGTTGGGCAAAAAAATTTAATCATCGCTATGCAACAAAAAATATGTTTGCAACATTGCTAAGGCCCATACTGGAATAAGGTCCAGTTATTTGGTATATACAATACAACTTATATGTTAACAAAATTGAGTCTATTAAAAAACAATTTAATCCGTTTTGTCTTCAAAATCTTCCATGAGATCCTAGAGTAAAACTTCCGCCGAAACGTTGTCGTTTATGCCTAATAAATATCTCAACACTGAAAACCCAAAGGATTGTTTCCAGCATTACATTTTTCTTGAACCTTCTCAAGGTAAGACTAATTCAAGATATCTACTAAGTAATATACTCGCCAATGTTCCAAACAGGCAACTTAGATCGTACGAGCCATTATATAAAAAATTTCATTAATTTTAATCCATTCCGAAGAATTTGTGGGGACATCAATAAATTTATTGATTTCATTGACTTTTCGGCTAACGAAAAGCTTGATGACATATCTCAACTATATTTTTTTTTTTTCTAAACAGTAATTTAAAAGCAAATGTTAATCATAAGATTTCATAACTTAAAATAAAAATAAAAAAAAAATTATTTCAATAGAATGAATTTAAAGGAAAATAAATAGGCGAATCTTAAAATCAGTGTTTAAATTGCTTGCTTTAAAATAGCAACAGTCGCACATTTTTGCTTTGTTTACATTTTTTGCAGCAAATTAAAAAACTGTGTGTCTAAGTGTTTACTTAACTCTTTGATTACGAGTCAGCAAAAGCAAAAAAGCAAAAGCAAGACAAAGAGAGTAAATAATTTGTTTAAACTCGCTATGTGCATGTACTCTGCTTAATCTGTCAGCAAAGAAGCCACTTAAGAAAACAAATTTTCTGTTGCTGTAAGTATTAAGTTTTTGATTGTTTTTTTTTTGCTTTTAATGCGCTTAAAGTCAGCAAGTTAACTTCTTTGCTGTTGCTGTCGAATTTGTTTCGAATTTTTTTGGTATTTTGCGTTTTTTTTTTTTAATAAATAGGTACATACATACGTAAATGAAACTACACGTTTTTTTAAACTAATTTGTTTATTTTGTGTTATGTAATTATGTATATATTCTAGGAAACTAACGCCTGCAACAGCAAGCAACAGCAATGAAGTCAAAAACAGCAAAGAAGTTAATACTCGCTGAATTTAAGCACATCAATTTACAGTTAAGCCAAAGCAAAAAAAAAATAAACAAAAACTTATTACTTACAGCAACAGCAATTTTTTTTTTCAAGTGGTTGCTTGGCTGGCTTTTTAAGCTGAGAACATAAACATGGTGAGAATAAATAAATTATTTACTCTCACTTTTTCTGCGTTTGCTTTTGCTTTTTGCTTTTACTGTGTTCTTTTTCTTAAGTTAAGTTAAGCAATTACAAAAACATTAAAAATAGTCAAGCATTTTTAAACACTGCTTAAAATATTGAGCATCATTAAAAAAAAGGCTAAAAACACATCAAAATAATTTTCAGAAAATATCACTAGTCTACAACTTAAAATTTTATGCACGTAGTAATTATTGTCGTTAATTTTTTATTAAAATTTTTAAAATATCTCAAAAATATTTAAAATAAAATAAAGTCGCAAAAATAAATTTTAATATAGGAGAAACAAATATAAAATCGTGAATTAAAGCCAAAGTGATGAAATATAACTATTTATTTACAGTAATTTAAGGACTAAAACTAAGGACTTAATGACTACTACCTTTTGAATAACGTTTTTGGTTTATTTCCTTTTCAATGAACCTCTCGAGTTGTTCTCTTGCAACTTTAATAAAATAAAATAAATACAACACTTTTTATTTCCACTTATTCACTGTCACAACCTATATTTACAGCTTTTTATTCACAGCTTACTATTGTGATCTGTACACTTTAATGTTTGTACTAAAACAATAACAGTTTATACTAATAAAATAAATGGCAAATACAAAATAAGTAATAAATACGGGATAACTAATAAAATAAACTAATTCTTAACAAAAGTTACTTTCGTAACAATATTATATTATGTACTAACATTTTTCTTTGAGGTTTCTATTATAAATAATTTTTTAGATCTGGCATCATTTCCGTAATAAATATTTCCTTAAAATTACAACACTGTTAGATGCTATTCAAAATTCAGGCTGGTAATGCTGTCATTGAAAAAATGCCGTATACAAATTGACAGCTCACAACAAGAATAAGCAAAAAATTCTTTACACAAAAATTTTTATATTTCCTTAGAATTTTCTTAATTTTTCTAGAAATTAACACTGAGTTAAAGGTAATTTATTATCATGTATTACAAAATTATTAAGTTTATAAAAAAACTAACTTGTTTTGTAGGTTTGTGTTTGCAAAAGTTGGACGTTGAACAAACTTGCTAAGAAAAATCTTTCAAGATAGAAAGAAAAAACTTCATTGCATATTCTAAACAACGTAACGAAGCAAACAACATGTCTCACACTATTCTATTAGTACAACCTGGTACTCGACCAGAAACACGCACCTACAGTGACTACGACAGTGTAAATGACTGCATGGAGGGTGTTTGTCGTATTTATGAAGAGCATTTGAAACGTATTAACCCCAATACACCCACCATCACTTATGATATCAGCCAACTGTTTGATTTCCTAGATCAATTGGCTGATATCAGTTGTCTGGTTTATCAAAAATCCACAAATACCTATGCACCCTATAATAAAGATTGGATTAAAGAGAAAATTTATATATTGCTAAGACAAGCTGCCGGCAGCACAGATTGATGTCAACGTACAGAGCAAGTTCGCTTGATAGAGGCAGTAATAAACCCCCTGAACTACAATAACAAACAATATTAACAGCTCTTTAAAACATTAAAACAACATCATCAGTTAAAATGTTTTTTTTTTTTTGTTAAAATCAAATTCTTCAATTGAATTTTTAAATTGATATAAGTATATTGTAGTAAACTGCGTCTAGCAAATCAAACTAGATAAACATAATAGTGACAAAAGATAACTTTCTTATCAACATCTTTTTTTTTTTGTAAACTTTTGAAATAAGTATGAATTTTTTTATTTAATTTTTTTTTTTTTTTTGTTAATGTTTATTAAAAAATGGAAAACAGAAGTATTATGTGCTTTATTTTCAATAAAACAACAACTTATTGTGTTTTTGTTAAACTTTTCCCTGTAAAATGTGTTTCTTAATTGAAATTGATTACTTATTAGTTTTTATGATTTTTCCAATTTCTTATCTCTTAGAAGTTTCATCTCCCTTCCTAAATAAAATATTTATTGAATAATTAGATTTTAAGATTTTTTCTTTCTATTTTAGATAAATAAAACGAAAATCTATTAAATTTTATGTGTTGATAATTTATTTTTGACCGAAGATAGCGGGCGGCATAGACGTTTGGTTGAAATTAATTTTGTACACAAGACCTTAAAGTTATTGGATTTTAACATGAAACTAAACAGAATAGCTCTTTAAAATATTTAGAACTAGGTAGGTACATACATATTTTATTAAGGAATACATTTACACAAAAAATTCAATTTTAATTTATTTCACCATTTGATTTCAATATGGTTATTAAGTTCCTTACGATTGGTATTGTATTAACTTTGATTAGAATTAAATTGCAATTAAAAGATGAGCAGATCTTTTAGATCAGCGCTGTTGGATCCGGTCAAATTTAGTCATTTTTTATCCAACAATTAATTTGGTAAACTGACAGGACTCCTGAATAATGTATGCGGAATGAAATATGGACTGATTTTCAACGATCAGTTCAAAAATAAGAATAAAATATAATATAAAAACAAAATATGGAAAAATTAATGGTACCCTACAATTATATGGCTAAAGATCAGTTCAGTAAATTGATAAGTAGGAAAAACATAAAACGAAGTAGAGCGTCGTAAGTTGATTTATAAATTTTGTGAAAATAAACCTCATCAAAAGAAAATATGGAATTTTTCGTCACTATTTGAAAGTGGAAACCCGTTTAATAGAGAACGGCAGACAATCCGGCATAAATATTTTTTATATAACAAACTCGAGCTATGTTGAAATCAGAAATTTCCAGATGTACTGCAAAATCTTACCGTGCGTTGGCGAATAACTGCAGTTTTAAAGACAAAACGGTACAGAAATACGAAAAACATATTAGAGTAGCCAAATGTACAAAGAAACCTGTTCTAGCTATCTCAAAAAAATGGACAGTTGTCATCATACATATAATACGGGCTTTTTTACAAAATGTTTATGCTGCAGGCTCGTCATGAATTGTATCATGGATGATGAGAGCTACTTTACAATGGAAGGTCATGAACGGACAACAATTCAAACTTTTTAGGCGAATTTGAAAATAAATTTCTATAAAAATGGATAGGAACCAAGAAACCAAGACTATTATATCATTCAAATTAAATGGATGCTAAAGAAACTACACACAAAAAGGATGTAAGAGGCTATGCGAAGGGTACCTCAAAATATGAAAAAAGTCCATCGATGTGGCTACATATGTATCTGTTTGTTAAATAAGTTTAAGTTGTGTTCTTTAACAATTAACTTTGATTTTTGAATACATGATTAAAATTTTTTATTACTGTGCCAGTCCATATTTTATTCCGCAAACGTTATAAAAATTGATGCTTTCAAATTCCCAGGCTGATAAAAAAAAATCAGGCCGAGACAAAAAAAAAAGAAATTGTAGCGGACATGAGGCAGAAAGGTTTTTTACTTACGATAACTTTCCAGTTTCTGCCGGAATTATTGATCTTCTTTCATTAGCAAAAGTTAAATGACTTTTTGCGAGCTTTAATTAGAACGGGATACTTGTGGTAAATGGCTTTTAGAACAAAACATTGGTCTTCCCTAGACAAAAACATTGATATATCATACCAAAGATATACAGCCCAATTATGAATAAAAATTCCTCGGGAGTTTTTTCCCTTTTCCCATTATTACAATTGAATTTAAATAGGAAAAATGAGAGATGGGAAGAAACTCCCGGGAAGAAAATGTGTTCATAATTGGGTTGCATAATGAAAAATTTAACAAGTAAGAAAGCATAGTCGGTCAAGCCCGCAATTTAATGCCCTACACCACAGTTTATAAAGAATAATTTTCGTACTTTTACCCTGTTTTGGACACATGGCTATTTATGGACCCGGCGGACAAAAATTGTATTATGAAGTAAGAATTTATACAAGAGTTCCTAGTGCCGTAATAAGATTTATTTGTCTTAAAGCAATTTTGTGGAGGGAATTTATATGGAACATATGGGCGTTTTTGAACCTATCTTACAAAATTTTGTCATTACAGAGTAGCTTTTAAAAAAAATTATCTTATATCAATACCAACATTTATAAAGATGTTATGGCACTTTAAGGTTTTTTCGGTAGCGGTATTTGTGTGCGAGCTATGGTAAAATATGGTAAGACGATTTATGTTGGAATTATATAAGTTTGGACCAAATTAAATACCAACATAATAAGATAGTTTAACAGCACTATCCGGGAAAGAATTGGGGCCTATCTGAAAATTTGGACCGATTCTCCCCATGTTCAATTAGAATTTTCAACTTTTAAAATTGCCAAAACAGGACACCAATAAAAAATCATAGAAAAATTCGTTAATTATTATCCATTAATTCAAATTGTGTAAAATACAAAATCATAAAACTTTAGCAAAACAAAAGGGTAAATATAATAGAAATAGTTAATAATAATAGTAACATAAAATATTTAATAAAGTGTTATTATTTCATTATGTATTTAGTTTATATTTTTATTTTTTATCAGCAGCTTTTATAAAATCATTATTTTAAATAATAAATTCAGCAAACTCAGCATATCCTTAACTGAAATTGAAATGGACCAACAACTCAGCTTAAGCTAAAGGTGCAAATATCCTAGAGCAAGTGTCATGGCATTTATTTTTCATAACGCTTAAAACACGCTCTACGTAGCAATTACAAGGCGTACAAAAAATATGTTGCACTTTAATAAACAAATTTGAACTTCCCCCGTTATAGAATGATTTTTAACCATTTTTTTATTCTTTTTTTTTGAATGCGGATTTTCGGTCATAGAAGTTGAAGCACTGTATTGATCAGTATGTAGTAGGGAGATCGATTATTAGACTTTTTTCAATAACCGGTTTTCGAATATTACGAATATTTGCTATTTTAAAAAACCCGGTTTTCGGTTAAGCAAATTTTAAATAACCGGTTAACCGGTTTTAATTCGAATACTTAAAAACACAAAAATCAAATAAGTTTTTAAAATAAAACATTAATTTGAATAAAAACAAAACAATTTGCAAAGGTAAGGAACTAACAAAATACATAGATATGACTTAGATCAGAACTAACAAATATTTTACGTTAAAATCAAAGAAAATTGGGACCAGTAAATTGATAAAACTTTAGGTAAATTTTCAACAATTTTGAACTTATTAACTAAGCTTTAAGAAGATATTTGTATAATTTAATTTAGAAACTGTTGAATGATATTTGATCTAGACATATGTATGTACGTTTTGCAAAAGCAAATAAATTATAGGAATTTAATAAAGTTATTATTTGAAATATTCTCCCAAATCTATTTTGAATCAGTTTTAATTTGTTGGTGGTTAAGCTATCCATATAAATCAACCTTATTTTTCAAAAGTTGCAAACAAAACCTCTTAGCCTGGATTATCTATTTAAAATTTTTTTGTTTCAGCATTATACATAGAAACGGATAGTGAACTGAACATTATTTTTGTGTAAAATATTTATCAATTCGTCGACTACAATTTAAAACATTCCATGACATTGTTTGATTTCTTCAATTTTGTTGTTTAGTTCTTGGTGTTTTAATAAATAAAACTGGTAGAAAATTTTCCCATATCGTTGATTCCGCCGTAAAGTTGTAGTTTTCAGCATGAAGAGACTACTTAAGAGTTTTTAGTGCCTTAATGGGCATTTCGACCTCGGCAACACAACGGACTAATATTTCACCCAATGATTCATTTTTTGCAGCGTATTTTAGAATAGTATTATTTGTAGTCTCCTTAGAACTACATCGAACGGAGTTAAGTTTCATTTGGATCACATTAATGTCAAGCATGTGGACTAATTAAAGGAAAACCCTTTGCAACTTATTATTTTAGGGCACTTCAAGCACCTAACTTTGTCTTTTTAATCGCGTTCGAAAAATATCTAGAGATAATCTTTATATAAAAATATATTTAATTTTTAGAAAACTCTTGCACAAATTACTATTTACTCATTAACTGCCCACGTTTTTGTAGTATTTTGAATAGTTTTTGGTTTTTTTTTCTACAAGAACACACGCTTTTATAAGCGATTTGTATTTACAGTGTTCATAATGTTTTTTTGACATTTGTTTCATTTTGTTTTGATATTTTTTTTTAGCAATATTCGATTAGAAAATACTTAAATTATGGGTACATCTACAGCAAGAGTAGGGAAAATGTATATTAATTACACATTATTAAAATAACCGGTTTATTATACCAAAATAACCGGTTTATTCGATATTAGAAAAATGGGCATTTTCAAATAACCGACTTGGGCAATGCTAAAATAACCGGTTAAAACCGGTCGAATAATAACCGTTCGATCTCCCTAGTATGTAGTGATATTCAGTTTTTACAAAATAGAGATAAAACATTTTTAATCGAAAAAAAAAAATTATTTTTAAAAAAATTTTGATGCAATATTAGACCTTACATGTAACATGTAATTGAAAATTTCGAGCGAATTTTTTAATTAGTGTTTGAGTTTGAATAGCCTTACCACAGGGTAGGACAAAGACTCAAATGTAAGTCTATAAGTTTGCGCAGACTTTTAAGCGATATTATGACACCCCTTAACCATAGAAAAATAATCTGGGTAAATTTTGCGCATGGACTTTAGAAATATTACGATTTCTGTTTACATAATTAGCATGAATCCGTGGATGTGCACTTCAGACATTTCAGTCGTTAGAGACAATTGAAGTGTGAAATATGAAATCGATGTTGCCACTGAAGATATTCGAGCGAAACAATCGAAAATGTACTAAAAAATTGGGTTGATCGAATGAGGTACTGCCGAGCCAGTCGTGATAGCCATATGAGTGTTCCATTATTAAATGACAATAAAATCCTGAAATTTGAAACAATAATCAATACTTTTTTATAGCCGATTCAAATTTTAAATGGCACATAAAATAATGAATCATTACCTTCTTTAGCTTAATATACACATATTCCGATCAAAAGCGTAACTGAATACTAGTGTCTGGCCGGGCGTTCGGGTTTGGTTACAGAGTTCGACAAAACAAATAATGTTCGGCCAAAGTTCGGTGTTCGGCAGAATTGTTACCAAGCACAGAACTTTTTTATGATATTTATTATCACAAGGTTTGCTCGGTGGTTGAATTTCGACCACTTGTCATTAATAGTTAAAAAAAAATCTTTATAGCTTCATATGTATAGAGGAAGCTATGCTGAATTACTCCACCGACAGTTGGAATATTTCAGGATCGAGTTCTATGGAATCAATAAATTAATAACTATTCTTTAAAAACACTGACGGCAGTATTATAATTGATTGCGACTTAGACCTATATAAAATTAATGGCCGGCCATCAGAAAGATTTATGCCTTTATTTCTAGTCAAAAAAATTCAATTTGAAGTAAATTAATGGCCAGCCATCAGAAAGATTTATGAATTTATTTCTAGTCAACAAAATTCAATTTTAAGTAATTTGATTAAAATATCATTATCATTACATATCATTAAAATATATTTTCGGGAAGGGAATTTATGTTTGATCCAAGGTAAATAATGGGTCAATCATCTTAAAATTATGTAGTGTGCTTTCTGGTATTAAAAAACCTAAATAAGACCAAATTTCAACATGGTAGTATAATTTGTTTTAGCGTTTTAAAGTCCTTTTCAGAAGGCTGCTTTAAATATGACTTATGGTGAATTCTGCACCGACAATCACAAAGTTACATGGTGTTATTGCTGGCAATAAAAAGCTAAATTGGACCAAATTTTACCGCAATATCTATATTTGCAATGGTTTTAGGCGAATTTGAAATGATTTCCCAGAGTGGGATTTATATGGGACCTATGGTAAAATATGGACCGATCTTCACGAAATTCGACAGCGTGATCTTTTGTCATATAAAACTATTGCAGGCCAAATTTTACTACAATGGCATTAGTCGTTCAGTTTCAGATATAAGTTTTTTTTTTTTGAGGGTGGGTTTTATATGGGGCCTATGGTTACTTATGGGCATGCATATCTTCGCGAAATTTGGTAGAGTGGTTTTAAGTGCTACATGTGAAACTCTAGCAGACTATATTTTACTACAATAAAAATATCAATTATGGTCTTAGGCGTACGAAAGTGTCTTGAAAAAGTGGGCTTAATATGAACCCTATGTTTAATTATGGACTGATCTTGACGAAATTTAGTATGATTATTTTTAGTCACATAAATATACATATATAGTTTGAAAATGACTGTGATTTCAACAGACGGACAAACAGATGGACTGAACAGATGGGCTAAATCGACGTAGGCTGGGTTTTTGAGATCTCAGTTAAACTAGATTTATTTAATCTGAAAACAGATTTGTGCCGCCATGACCAAGTTTGTATACAAAATTTTGACGGAACAGCTTAGCTTTGCTTAAAATGTTGGTATTTAATTAAATAATAATAAAAAATTACATTTCGCCGGAAAAATCGGAGTTTCAGAATTAGAATTACTCAAGGACCTTGTATACACCTACTTTATGGGATCTTAGATGAAAATAAAAACAGATTCACACGGAATGGCAAACTTAGATAGATAGATATTTAGAAGGCCATGGTCTCTTGTGCAGCCTGTGTATCTCACCATATCAGGTTCAGACTACGTATGAAGGCTTGGTACACCCTCATTCACAACTAGTGCTGAGAATATAACAAATAGTTTTTAACAGTTCCTTTTACTTAATACTTTTATTTTGCTGTAAAATCATAAAAATTTTAATTCATCAAAAATTATTTAAAATGGACGACTACAATAAAATTTTAAATTTACCGAAGTTCGGCTTCTGGTTCGGTCTGAAAAAGTGCGTTTGGTCGGAGACTACTGAATACATACTAGGGAGATCGAACGGTTATTATTCGACCGGTTTTAACCGGTTATTTAAGCTTAGCCCAAGTCGGTTATTTTAAAATGTCCATTTTTCGAATATCGAATAAACCGGTTATTTTAGTATAATTAACCGGTTATTTTAGTAATGTGTAATTTATATACATTTTCCTTACTCTTGTTGTAGATGTACCCGTAATTTAAGTATTTTCTAATTGAATATTGGCTAAACTTAAACTTTTTATGAAGAATGTCAAAAAAATGTAACAAAGGTCAAAAAACATTATGAACACTGTAAAAACAAATCGCTTATAAAAGCGTGAGTTCTTGTAGAAAAAAAACTATTCAAAATACAACAAAAACGTGTGCAGTTAAAAAGTAAATTGTAATTTGTGCAAGAGTATTCTAAATATTAAATATATTTTTATATAAATGATATCTCTAGATATTTTTCGAATGCGATTAAAAAGACAAAGTTAAGTGCTTGAAGTGTCCAAAAATGATAAGCTACAAGGGTTCTTCCATGTCACGACTTATTAATCATCACATTAATGTGATCCAAATGAAACTTAACGCCGTTCGAAGTAGTTCTAAGAAGATGACAAATAATACTTTACTAAAATACGCTGCAAAAAATGAATTATTGGGTGAAATATAAGCCCGTTGTGTTGCCGAGGACGAAATGCCCGATAAGGCACTTAAAACTCTTAAGTAGTTCTAGCATCTCTTCATGCTGAAAACTACAACTTTACGGCGGAATCAACGATATGGGAAAATTTTCTACCAGTTTTATTTATTAAAACACCAAGAACTAAACAACAAAATTGAAGAAATCAAACAATGTCATGGAATGTTTTAAATTGTAGTCGACGAATTGATAAATATTTTACACAAAAATAATGTTCAGTTCACTATCCGTTTCTATGTATAATGCTGAAACAAAAAAATTTTAAATAGATAATCCAGGCTAAGAGGTTTTGTTTGCAACTTTTGAAAAATATGGTTGATTTATATGGATAGCTTAACCACCAACAAATTAAAACTGATTCAAAATAGATTTGGGAGAATATTTCAAATAATAACTTTATTAAATTCCTATAATTTATTTGCTTTTGCAAAACGTACATACATATGTCTAGATCAAATATCATTCAACAGTTTCTAAATTAAATTATACAAATATCTTCTTACAAATAAAGTTTTGTAAATCAATAAAAATTTTTTTAAAATTTAGCTAAAGTTTGACCAATTTACTGGTCCCACTTTTCTTTGATTTTATCGTAAAATATTTGTTAGGTCTGATCTAAGTCATATCTAAGTATTTTGTTAGTTCCTTACCTTTGCAAATTGTTTTGTTTTTATTCAAATTAAGGTTTTATTTTAAAAACTTATTTGATTTTTGTGTTTTTAAGTATTCGAATTAAAACCGGTTAACCGGTTATTTAAAAATTGCTTAACCGAAAACCGGGTTTTTTAAAATAGCAATTATTCGTAATATTCGAAAACCGGTTATTGAAAAAAGTCGAATAATCGATCTCCCTAATACATACCTAATAATAAATATAATATGTACGTAGATTTAAAATTTAATTAGGATCATTAAATTTTCATGTAATTGAACCATGAACATTTTATTGCTGTGGCAAAAGGGAAAAAGTGCTTAAGTTGACTTAATCCAAATTTAAGTTAATAGCACCTTTTAATTGTTTACGTTCAAAAGTACATATGGGGAAATTTTACTTATTTTGTACGATTTTTCAGCAAGAAATAGCAAAATGATATTTTGCTTATCTTTTTCCAATGTGCAATAACATTTGGAATTAAAACATAAGTTTACTTCCGATCTGTGCCATTAGGAATATTTAGGAAGAAAAACTTAAAAAAATTATAACCCAAGGAAATGATGATTTTATTAGAATAAAAATAAAGTTTTAAAAATAACCTTTAAAGTTTAAAACTGCTCTCCTACAAAACGAAAAAAAAGACCTAAGCACTTTTTACTGCCACGAATAAAAATTTACTTAGAAAAATTCACGTACGAAGAATTTCCATTTTTAAGTGGTTAAAATATGAATCAAATATTGTTTATTATCGATTTATTTGAAAACAAAATCTATTATTAAATAGAAAATGTTTAGTTATAGAAAAAATTAATTGCTTTAATTTTACATTACAAGCAGGTTAGAAAGTATAGTCGGTCAAGCCCGACTGTGGTGATACCCTACACCAGTTTATAAAAACAATTTTTGCACGTGTACCCTATTCGGAACCCATTGGCAATCCTAACAAAATTATGGCTTTGGCTTTTCTAAAATTATTTAGGAGAACGTTTCCTGATGATCTGGCCTAAGCAACCAGTGAAATGCGCATAGGAACAGCTTATCCTCCAACAATAAATTTCAGTATTTTTTATCAATTATTTAAAAAGGGAATTAAGCACAACAAACAAAATCTTTTAATAAAAAATATGTTATGCCGAATATTATTTAGAAATCTTCATCTATACGTATGAGATTGTGAAAATTTTGTCATTACATACACTGATAGAAAAAGCATCGTAACGCTGATGTTTTTTGGCATCAGTACTATGAAAAGTGTCTTCGTTTTTGACCCCATGACACTTTTCATCATTGTGATTTCAGCGTTAACATCACTTCGCCAAATTGTCTTCAGGGTCAAAAATCTTAATTATGTCATCAATGGGATGACAAATTGTCATCACAGAAATGACGAATCGGAGTCGGTTTTATAAAGCATGTCATCGCAACAGTCATCAAATTGAGTAATTGTAATTGGCCTTACGTCAAATTGATATAATTTATTATTTTATTGTTATTTGCTTACCCGTTACACATGTTTGTATCACTTGTACTTCCGCCGTTTGTTAACGGAAGAACTCTCAGTTATGAGACACCAGCAGCATGCCCGATATATTTTTCGTAATAATTCTGCTTTAAAAATTTGATGTATTTAAATAAATAATTAAAAAATATAGAATATGGGAATTTTTGCTTCTAATTTTACTTTTTAAACATGAAAATAATGTTAATAATATATTATGACATGATAAATTATGTCATCGTAATGATGACAGTTTGTCATCGCAATGATGACATGATATATTATGTGATCGCACTGATGACAGTTTGTCTGTACTGATGTCAAATTACATTAGCGTTATGACGCCTTTTCTATCAGTGTACACAAAATGTTGCATCGAATTGATGTCACTGTAGTCATACCGTAGATAACGCATAAAATATGACACAATTTTAGGATGACGTTCGTCACTGGATTGATGTCACTTTTTGACTCATTGATGCCATTTGTAATAACATTGATGTCACAATCCTGATGTTAGGGCATTTATATTGGGCCTAGAGGCCCTCTCGAAAATATTTGTTCAAATAAGCTTTTATATGACTAGAGATAAAAGCATAAAGCTTTCTGATTGCCGGTAAATAAATTACCATATGTCGATCTAAGCCGCGATGAATGTTAATACTGACGTCCGTTTTTATAAAGGTAAATATGTGATCTATAACATATAGGGCTAACGCCTGAAATGTTCTAACTGTCGGTAGAGGCTGTCAAAGATTCGGCACAGCCGAATATAGCACACTCTAACCTGTTTCAAATTATATTTTAATACTTTTATTATAAAAGTCATTATTATTTCAAATCTATTAAAATCCCTTGCAATTACTACCACTTTTATTAAAAACAATTTAAATATAATTGTTAAGTGACTTAGCATATTAAAATGCATACATATATTTAAGTACA
Source organism: Pollenia amentaria (assembly GCA_943735925.1). Taxonomy (NCBI): domain Eukaryota; kingdom Metazoa; phylum Arthropoda; class Insecta; order Diptera; family Polleniidae; genus Pollenia; species Pollenia amentaria. The sequence continues at coordinate 126,284,074 of OX031008.1, forward strand.
TATATATAAAAAAATATATTATAAACTATTAACTAAGGAATTTGTGAAACTATAATTGTTTATAAATAACAATTATATTTAACTTTTAAATTATTCTGCTTGTTTTGAAATAATAATAAAAACTTTCGTTTGGGAATTTGCATTGAAACAACAATAAAAAAACTCAATATTATTTTTAATATAAAATCGCAATCGGAAGTTTTTATTGTATTTTAAAAACAGCAGATAGGCCTTCAAAGTAAGTACATATCGCACTTGATCAACAAGAGGCTATTAACTCGAAATTTAAAAATTTTCTGTTGAAGCAGAATAATTTTTAATTTAATAATAAAGGCATATGAAAAAGGATTTTCAAATCAAGCCTTTCATTACCAAAAAAGGAGACAAAATAGCACGATGTTTTTAAATAGGGTAGATATGAATATTACGTGCCGATTTTTTTCAAAAATTTTAACAAATAAAAATTTTTGATTAAGATCTTGTTGATCAAGTGCGATATTCATTTTATGAATTCCTTTCAGTAGAGTTAGATTTACGTATACATATTTAAATATTTATATGCATACGTTAAAATGTAGATCCAAACACAATCTTTTAAAAGCATTTAATATTGTTTTTTTGTTAAAAAAAAAGCTTCTAGTTTATTCTTTCCAAAAAATTTTGTAGATTTTCAAAAATTTTATATTATGAAAATGTTTCCGGTTTTAACCGTTTAATTGCAAATTATACATATTTCTGTTAAAGCAAACTTAATTATTTCATAAAACTGAAAACCAAATGATTTTATTCTTTTAATACCTTGTTTTATCGTCTGATATTTATAAAGGGTTGTCCAACCATAATGCACGATGATAGTTGTGAGCAGCGTTGCCACGACCAAAAAAAATTTGTAACCAAAATGTGAAAATAAATTAACCAACATTTATTTATTTGCAATTCAGGCGAAAAATATTCAATATATCGCTCATTTGCTGCAACGTCGTCATAACTCAAAAAATTATATTTTGGAGCTAATGATGCATAATTGTTCGCTATGTTTTTCTTTGTTGTGTATAGAGATCATCTTTATATCTTTTCTACTTTCCCCTATTTTAAGAGAATGTGTCGATATTTGCGATGGTGCGAGCAAATCAAAAACTTTAAAACACGTTTATTTCGAAATGTGTTTTTTTTTAGTTATGACGACGTTGCACCAAATGAGCGATATGAAAATAATAAGAGGACACTATGTTTGTTTGCTTGTACCTTAGACACCTAAATTGCTAGACTGATTTTTAAAAAATTTTGACAGTATGTTACTGACACTGCATTGGTAGGAGCCGGAATAAGTTACCCGCTATTTAAAGTAATCACTAAAGACACTTCGTTTTAACTATAAAAGCTAGTGTAGTGAATGCACACTGTAGCGTATACGTTGCCGCACATACATACAACCAATAAACCATACAATGTGTTTGAATTGCACTACCAAATCACTCAGCTATACGTTATTAATGAGAAATATGTATTACATGGAAAACTGATCTGTAGTGCAATTCTCTAACTTTTAACGATTAACGTTAGCTTGTGATAACAATACAGCAATTCAGTAAGTGCTGGTTCACACCGTTAAAGTTTTAGCCGTCAAGTCTTGAGCTTTTAGGAGAGAAGGGAAAAGAGAATGCCATTTATTTTCCTCTCTCTCCTAAAAACTCAAGACTTGATGGCTAAGACATGAACAGTGTGAACCAGCACTTACTTAATTTTAACAACATAGCTAAAAGTTTCAATCAGGTGACATTTTTATCAAACAATTTGTCAAAATAACGAAAAGAACAACACGGAAGGAATATAAAACAAACAAATTTTTTATTATTATTTTTGTAAACTGTAAGTAAATAATGTGTTTTTTATAATGTTAATGTGTGCAATGAGCTTAAACATATTTATTTATGCCAAAATTTTTGTTTGTTTATTTTTTGATTCTATAAAAAACTTTGTAGGTACATATGTATTTCTTTTTGAAAAATAACTTCGAATTTTAAAATAAACAATATTTTTCCGTTAAGTTACCTTTAATTTCTAACGTTATGATGGTACATATATAAAAAAGGTTACTGAATAAAATTAACATTAATTTTGCTGTTAAATATTTTTAACAACTCTACGGACGTTAAATTAAAAGAGAATCGCCTACAGGTTTAAAATTGTCTTGGTACTAGAAGTGGAAAAATTACCCCCTCATACAAGGGCATTATTTTTTTAGTTAAACTATTTTTTTTTTTTAATTATTTCTATATCTTAATATTAATATTAATTTGGTATGTAGAACTTTTTAAGTCTTTCTGTCTTATTAGATTATGCAGTAGATCTTTTATAGATAGATGCTTTTCCCAGTGGAAAAAGTTAAAATCATAATGATCAACATGAGATCGGAGAGGGAAAGGCCTTTAACCTTATCATCAAGATAAGTGTTTCAGTTAGACCTATGAAGAATTAAAAATAGCATATTGTGGCTATCTTCACTTCAATACCTTCTATGGTTTAAAGGAAAAAATCATTATGAAGTAGATGAAAATAAGTATTATATGTTGATTGTTGACCAATACAATATGCAATTAGGTGTGTTCATTTACTAAAAATTGTAGCGAATTTGTAACAATTGTAACTGGAAAGTGTTCATTAGCCAAAAGTAGAGAGCGTAAAAAAAGGTAAAAAACTTAAAGACAAAAAAATCTTTAAAATTTTTAGTACAAAGTAAGATTTTTACTTGCAAGAATTTTTGAAACAGCTGTTTCATGTTTTTGTTTACAAAACAAACTTTTAAAAATGTGAAACGAAATAATATTCATAATTTTTAGATCTAAAATTATTCATTTACATAAAATATATATTTCTAATCGAAAAAATTACATATGTATTTCCACATGTATTTTACACATGCAAAGTTTCATATGTATCACACGATGTGTACAACTTTTACAGATGGAAAATTTGACAGTACATATGTAAAATGCATCCCGTCTGATAGCACCTTAAGAAAAATAGGGTTATGTATTCTTTCATATTTGTTTTTTTTTTTATCTTATTTGATTTTGCTAATTTGTGTCTGGGTTTATTTATTCAATAGAACATGAATAATTTTTGTTGCTACTTATTACTTAAAAAACAACTGCTGTTCTAAGTACCCAAATAGTAAAAACTTTTGTGTTCTCTTTTACATATCACAGCTAGCCTGTTTCTTAGGGTGGGTTTTTAAGATGTGGATTAAGTTTAAACTTAGTTTAACGTACCCTGAAACTCGTTTTTTCGCGCGAAATGCGATTTTATTCTTATTTATTTAATTAAAGCAAAACTAAGCTTTTCCGTCAAAATGTTGTTGTTAATGGCGGCACAAATATGTTTTCAAATTAACTAAACCTAGTTTAACTGTGATCTCAAAAACTCATCCTTAGACGATTATGTTTAATATTCAACTCCTAAAAGAATCTTCTGATGATTATCTGACGACTAACAATAACAAAAACATCTACATATTTTTAATTATTACTTTTTTGTACATTTTCTGACCCACTCGTCTTTTAATCTTGGAATGAACCTTTTGCGACTCTCTGAATGAGTCATAAACAATTACTGAGCTACCTTAATAAGAGCGTTTTTGAAACATGAAAATTCTATTGCCAATACAATATCAGTAAAACAAACCAAACTAAGGATCTGTCAAATAAGATTTTCCAACAGAAGAATCAGCTTCTTTAACAGTTTCTCCCGTGCAAGGAACATTCTACGATTAAAAAAATGCGCTCGTCGACGATCAAAAACGCTCTTCATGAGATTCCCAGAAGACTCTTACACGATTACTTAAGTTTTTGACATGTATTAACACAGAGTATATAAGTGTAAACTAGCCTTTAGTAAAAGTTAACTGGTGGATATGCCAAACTCTCCTTAAATACTACCGAGACTATCGGCTACTATTGGACAACCCAATAAAAAATTGTGCTTCCAACGAAGCAGATTTGTAAGGGAGAAACGTTAAAGTTTCGCTTACCATATCGCTTACGGATGACATGAATTTTATATGGCGAGTTCCCACTTTGAAGCAATACATTTTTGACATAGAAAGCGCTTTCTTCAGCGCATATAAAAATTGGTGAATGTAACGATGAGGTTTGCACACTGAATTTTTTGTTACCGTTGTTCTTTAATATGCTCCCTTACAAACCTGCTTCGTAGTAAGGGAATGTCGTGGCTCTTCAAATGTTATATATTTATTTTTAAATTTATTAAGAGTTCGTTCAATTACTTTATTGCATCTCTGTATGCCTTATTGCGTAGCGCATAAGTGTGTGCTTACTTTTTAAAATGTACCATTAGTGCTTCGCAAAATAAGAAAATTTTTTACTGGGAAGTTCCTTGACAATATTTTAAGTACCTTACATAAAATTTCAATAACAAGGAACTCATTAGATTATGACTAGTAGCTTTTTAAGAACTCTCTTGTAGTAACTTTAAATTTGGACTTGCCTTCGTCAAGGCCTTAGCGCTGCTTGTATATCATTTGAACATATTTAATTTTACCTTTTTCCAATTCTGTTAAGTATAAAGTAGCCTGCATGTAGTTTATCGGAAACTGCTCATAGATATTTGTCCTAATTAAAAAAAAAAAAAACTTAAATAATTTTATTCCAAAAATCTTTATAAAACCAATCATAGATCACATTGGACAGTGATTGTCTCTGTGTTCAATATAGTACATTCAGAAATCTCAATTAATTTATTTGTCTTAATCTAAACAAACTTTTTTCCTCCATAATGGTTATCTGTTATTCTGTTACTCACAAAGAAGTCTACTTGAAGCCGAAAAAGTTTTGTAAGGATATTTGTAAGTGTAAGAACGCCAACCGAACTACCGCTAACATCAGAAGTAACAATTTCATCTATTTTTATATATAGTAATATATTTATATATAGGACTTTTCTTCAGAAATTTAATTACATACTTGTTAATGGCAATCACAAAAGAATTCTTATGTGAAATATCCCCACCAAGTCATCGGAAATTAGTTAGAATAATCGTTAAATCTTATTTACTTGTTTTTTAGTATAAATGTACATTAATATTCTTCTAAAGACTTTGAGTGTTCAATGCAAATAAAGGTACTGTTTATTGCATTTATCGTGCCACTATTATTGAATATTTGCATTATGCAATTAATACTCAAGTGTTTCTCAAATCACAATTTATATTATAAAAAGTTTTTAAGGTCAATGTATTTGCTTATATTATTTTATGGAAAATCATTCTACAACAATCGAGCAACAAGTAATCAGAGTCAAGTTTAGTAAGATCAAACTATAAGATGATAATAAAAAAAAATTACTTTATTTATCTTTAATCATCTTACTAAGTGAGAGACAGTGGGTCAAAAATTAATGTTGCATTAAATCGTTTAAAAAAAACGCTACAATTTAACAGTTTGGATTATTGGATTATTTGTCCCAAAGTGCACCAAAAAAAGTAAAGTGTACATCGTTAAACTTGATGATACATATTAGACTTGTGATGCAAACATGGTTTCCGTTGGAAATTTTCGAAACGGGACACAAAAAGGTCATTTTTCAGATAAATGGGCCAAAAAAAAGGATATTTCAATTAAAGAAGGGTCAAGTTTTTTATATGCCGTATTTCCCATTTTAAAGAAAATAATAAGACAAAGTTTTTTATAAACAAACAAAAAATATTTATTTCAGGTAGTAAGTGCTCAACAAAATTCTTTTATGGAATGCCCATTCCTTGATTCAGCACACGACAAAAAGTTTGTTCTTCATCATTATAGCTAATTTTTTTAATGCTTTTTTATGTTTTTTTCCGACATTTATTTTACCGATTTCAAAAAAAATGTTAGGGTTTGTTTCCAATTTTGCAATTGTATTTTAGAATCGAATTTTAGCCATGTTCGCGATTTTTACCTGTAAGTTTTCTGATTCTTTAAAGCTTTTAAGATTTTTAATAAATATCAGGGGGGCTACTCTTTATTGCGATGCGAAAGAACATGCTAGTAAATCTTGTGATCGATACTCCTTAATACGTCTGCGCATTTATCTTCGCATCCTTTTACATATTTTTTCTTTTCGCAAATCATCACTATTTATTTTATTTAAATTTTCCAATATCAATTTTTCTGCATATTTTGCCATCTTTTATTTTTATTGCCAATAATGTTTAATTTTTAAACAATTTTGCGAAAGTGATAGAGAATACTAAGTTGGCATTTCGCTTTCGTATCGAAATTTTATTCGCATCGAAATAGAGCGTAGCCCCCTTTTTAACGAAATTTTTGCTATTCCTTTTAGGTTTAGTGACTTTAATCAAATTTTTGGTTCATTTGATATGTAAACAATTTTGGCTAATTTTTGCAAAATTTTCCCAATTTTTCAATTTTTGCGAGCTTCGATGTTCTTTGGGGCTTTCTTCGCGGTTTTGAAAATAGTCCCATATATGTATGTATAAACCAAAGTCACCTTTTTTACAGGGCACTATCAATGCTTTATGTCATTTTATTTTTTTTAAATAAAACATGCTACCCTTTTGGAGAGCAAAACATTTTTAAGAATCGAACACCAAATTGTAGTTTTTAAATAAAATGTCACCTTTTTTGTAGAAAGTTATTCAATAAATAAAGTATATATAAAAAAATTGGATGTATGAATTAGTTATTTTTGCTATAAGGGAAATTGTACTTTAATTTGCAGTTTACTATAGAAAATATAATTTAGAAGTCGTAAAAAATGTTTTACCACAAATTTTTTACGAAAACTAACTACTTTTTAGGAACGTGCATTTTATATTTTGTTATTAAATCTTCACTTGAAGTCCATTCCTCCATCTACACTTCGAACAAATTAAGAGAGGAATGCATGTAAGTTTCTACTTTGAGTCTGTTCCAAAGATATTTTTAAAGGCTAGATTACACTATCTCACAAGCCTTACGTATTCCATAATACTTTGTGAGATGGAAATCTAATGAGTTTTGTTGTGACTGTCAAAAAATCTAATGTAACATTACAGTTTGTAGTCACACTATCCCACATGAACATGCTTTTGTTAAAATGCAACCCTGATCCAATGAAAAGTATTAGCGTTTAGAAATTTTTCAAAAAACGATTAAGTCGTATGGGATGTCAAACTATTTTCGTAATACTTGTGACACATTGCATTCACACTATCACACTTTGTCATATTACTTGAGTTTTTGACATGTATTAATACAAAGTATAATAGTGTAATCTAGCCTTAAGCAATGCTAATTTCTATAATCCTTGTTTAGCTAAGGCACTACTGTTCAGCAGTGTTGACAAAAAACAAAATATGATTGCTATTTCCAAAAAGTGCCAAAAAGTGGCACAAAATAGTTAAAAATGATACAAAAGGGTAATAAATTTAGCCCGCTACCTCGTCAGAGTCTCCCTTTAATTTGTGGACATGCGATATGGAAAAGCGTTTGTTTCTAGGTTTTAACAAAAAAGTACTAACATTTTTTACCCTTTAGGTTCTTATTCAATCAGGACCTATAATCTTTGCTTCTATGTTTCAAATTATAGAAAATACAAAAAGTACCACATCACAAAAATGTTTTGTAAAATAAAGTACAAAAAATAGATGCGATTTTCCAAAGTTGATAAAGTACCAAATTTATATTGGTATTTTTTTGGATAAGTTACGATTGTGATATAATTTTTATTTCCATGTTTATTGATTTAAAATATAGATGGGATGACAAAAAGTTCCAAAATACAGGTTTTAGCCGCTTACGCTCCAAAAGGGGCGAATTTTAAAAAAAGTACACAGATAAAACTTAAAATTGATTTCAATTAAAAAATATATGATATTCAGGCCTGTTCTGAAAATCACTTTTATTTAAATCACGTGATTTCAAATCACATGTGCCTTTAAAAATAACACGTGTGATATCTTTTGTTCCGTTTTTCGTGTGTTTTGGTGTGATTTTCAATTGCCGAGGGCACACCGAGAAACAAAAACGAAATGATTTTCATGATCACGTGATTTTCAGAACAGGCCCGATTAATTTAAAAAATTAATTAGATTTGCACCGATAACAAATTAATAGAATCAGTAAAGCCTTTAATTCACTTGATTAAATTTTTAATTAAAACTGATTTTATTTTTGATTAAGGCGTCAATTGGCGAATATTTTTGTCCGCTTATTTTTTTTTAATAAACAACGATAAGTATTAAGTTTTGTTTTCACTTTTAGTTTAGGAGATATAAGGTTAGCGAATTTAAGGTTAGTTTTTACTTATTTTTACCCCCTTAACATTCGAATTTCCAAAAATCCCGTCTTAGTGGATCGAATTGGCGAGAGACCAAATTTCACCGGTCCAAATTTCAAATTTAATTTTTTTTTCCAAATTTGGTATACATAGTTGGGTTATCAATACCCAACCTGTTTAAAAACATTCAGCTATCTGAATTATAAAACTGTTAAGCTTAAAAATTAAATAAAAAAACAGTTTAATCTTTCTTTTTTTCTATTTAATATTTTATTTCAATAACTCTCTAAAGACATTTTATAGTATAACTTATAACACCTATCGTGAATCAAAAGTACAGTACCACACATTTTTTAAGAAAAATGGAAAAAATTTTTGGTAAAATTTTATTCACGATAGTGGAAAATATTTTTAGACCATTTAAAGTTTACTTTTTTAAGTTCTTTCCCACTGTAATTTTGATTAAGATGCTGTTTTGCTTAATCAAATATTTTATTTCATAATGTTAGCTTGTGGTGACTTGCAAGTGATTCGTATGTTACAATTTTGTGATTTTTTTATTTTTTTGAATTTTGTGGCTTTTTTCAATAAAAAACCGGTTGCCTTTTAAGTGCATGCATATTGACAAACGATAAAACATGAGTCAATGACGCAGGCTAAAGCAAATTAAATTAAAAACAAAATTATTACATGCAACTTTTTTGTTTAATGTTTTTTTACGATTTAACCATTTGGGTTGGTTTGAGGACATATTTGATACATTTGAAAAATGTTCTACGGTCATTGTCAGGATCCAAAACTTCAATGCGTACACTACTACCAAGAAACTGAGACTAATCGGGTTTTAAAAGGAGCATTTTTGACCAAGGAAAATATTGAAGCCTTCTTTTTTACCCGAATTTAAAAACCAGTTAAAACATAAGAACTTTCTATTCTGATCCTCATCAAACAACCAATAGACACAGCATAATATTCGATAAGTTTGTTAAAAGATTTGAACAAGTGTTACTCCCATAAAATCGATGCAGATAAACTACTAGATAATTCTGAAAAAATGTGCATACAGAAGCGTAGAGAAATATGGGAAGGTTTTGTTAATCTACTTAGGGACTCTTGCAATAGAATCAAACCTAAGACTTGCTACGGGACATGTTGTCTAGTAAATATAAGAAACCAACCATTTATTTCATATAGACTGCAAAAATAGCAAACCGTATTTTAGGCCGAAATGTTGACACTATCTCTGAGCTGATAGTGAAGCTGCGCTTAATAATCTGACAAGTCATAATGTCTAGTTCAAGCTCGAACATTAGAGATCGTTACGAAGAACTGGAACTATACTAATATACTAACTCTTCCAGATGCAACGATTTAGTTCATGTGCAATTTCAGTACTATTGACATTGCATCTGGAAGAGTTTATATATGACATTCCCCTTTCCTTTCTCTCCAAAAAACTCAAGACTTGACGACTAAAACTTGAAGAGTGTTAACCAGCACTAACTCTAGGCTTTTAGATCGGGAATAAGTAAATATAAAGTGATACGGAGAAATGCCAATTTAAATTAAGTTTTGCTCCAATTTTTCCGTTATACAGGAGAAAATGTTGTTCTTATTTTTATGAACAAACTAAATTTGTCACCAACCCTATTAGTTATTTAGTTTCAATCGATTTTAATGTACTTATGTATGTGTTTTGGAAAGCTGCATCTAGTGTACTTTTACATGAAAGTAAAAAAAAAAAAAAAAAATAACAAAATTGCAAAAAAAGCAAAATGGAAAATTGCACTCATGTTGAAGTGAGCGCTCTTTTTTATAAAAATATTCATGTCAAAAGGTGCACTTTTGCGAAACTGCTGTTTTTGCAATTTTATTTTTTTTCGCAAGAGTGCAACGAACGTTAACGTTCGCATAGTAAATAACATTTAAAACAAAAACAAAATTTCAAAAATTGTTTTTGTTTTAAATGTAATTTTCTATGCGAACGTTAACGTTCGATATCGGCGAACGGTCAGTAAGTCAAAATGAATGACATGTAAATTTGAAAAAAGGTTAGGTCTGTTTCTTTACTCTAGTTTGGGATCCCACTGGATACCATTTTGCACGAAAAGGGCTTGAGAGAATAAAATTCTTCTTCTTTCACGAATCAGCCCAGACTTTTTCCTTTAATAATAAAATAACGTGCGTACATACATACATACATAGTTACGTCTTATTTAAAATATATAAGATTATATACTTTCAATAAAGTGACAAACACAACGAACTATAGCCTGATAAGTTAGTTTTTCTACTCAAGTAAAAACAATCAGTCGATAGCAATATTATCGGTAGTGAAATATGAACTATCGATTGTTCCAGTGGAGCGATTCACTAACTTTTAACGATTCGACAATCGTCATTTTTGTCGACATATGTATATATTCGCTTGATTGTAAAAAGCTGCAGTTTTTGTAACATCTCTCTCTACAAAATGTTAAAATAAACGAAAAGCACAAAAGAGAATACAAAAACAAGTAAAATTGTGCTTAATTTACTGCTTTTATATTTCATTTTGCAAATTTTACATTTAGAATTTAGTTTTTGTTCATAATTTGCTTTTTTGTACATTTTGAACTTAGAATTTTGTTTTTGTTCATACATATATATACATATGTAAGAAGTCGGGCCTCAGCCACTTTAAACATAAAATACACTTTATCGATTAAATAAACACAACGTAAATTATTGTCGTTAAAATAACGAAAAAAAAAATGCTGACTTTAATCGACAACTGATTTTAACAAAAAAAAAAAATAATAGATATTTTTCAGAGCTAATTCTGACGATTCTACCTGTTTGAATTTGTCTAGCGAGGCCACCTAGAATTCAATTCACTTTGGAAAGACTCAAGGGTTGATTTGGTTGTACCAAGCGTCAAAAGTTTGCAAAACAAAATCGTATTAACATTGTTTTTTAAATGAATATCTAATTTGTTTTACTTTAGGGGCAAATTACAATACGATTCAAAAAGAAATTGGGATTGAGACCAAATGTGGGGCAAATTACAAAACGATTTAAATAGAAATTGGGATTTTTTTCATTTCTATTTAAAATAAATTTGAACTTTTGTATATAATGTTTTTGTTTAAATACTTTTACCACAATAACCCTATTACTTTCTCTCAATTTTGTTTTAATAAAATTTTTAAAACTATAAATCAAGTAAAAACCAAATCTAATTGTAAAAGGCAAAATAATAGTGCAGACATCTGAATTTATACATGGACATGTTGTTATGCCTTTTAAAAAATAGTATTTGTACGCTAACGGGTTAAACCATCTATTACTATGAAATAATGCAATTAATAGTTGTGTTCTTACAAGATAAAATAATTACATATTAAACAAGCGTTATTTTTACGATTTATTTTATTGTTTATAATATATACTTTGTTTATAATAAGTTATTGGTTTTGTTCCTAGTTAAAAAAAATAAAAGAGAAAAATAAAATCTATTTTGAATACATACATACACGTTTGGTAATAACTCAAATCGAGTCATAAAAAAAAATAAGAAAAAAATATTTTATGTTTGGGTTGTTGTTATTTTTTTCCTTTTTAAATTATATTATAAAAGCGTTAGTGGTAAAATATTTAATTACTACCTCAGTTATGTAGCCTTTGCCGGTCTGATTCGGTTTCCATTTCATATTCAATTTCGACTTTAGGCTTTTTAAGGCGTCTTTTTGTTTTACCATCGGACAATGTAGAAACACCATTTGATTTCGATTTGGTCTTGGCGGCAACAGCAGTTTTGATAGATGCTTTTAATTTGTTAGAAGATTTAGGAGGAGCACGTACAAAGGCGCCAGCAGAAGTATCCTGTGTTTAAGGCGAAATAAAGTTTGAGATTTTTTAAAACACTTTTTCTGTAATAATACTTAGATTATGCAAAGCTTTTCGAATTAAATTCTTTATACACAAAGTTAACTTGATTTTTTTTAGTATTTTAATTAAATGACCATAATTTTTTTAATGAGATCTTTTTTAATTTCTTGCATTGGATTTAATTAACAAAAACACGTTTTTTATTTTACTTATAAATTCTTTTTATATTAACTTGTTATTTCCTTTATCTTCAATTTAATTATCTCTACAAACACTTGTTTTTATCTTATTAATTATATTTATTATTTTAATATTTTTTTTATTTCAAACACCCCCTACAGAATTCCTAAATAAATAAAAAAAAATAAACGTTACTTTTATTCATTGGGTTATAAGTTGTTAAACGCGCCAGACTAACTGTTTTCGTATTGTTGAATGAAATTCTTTGCAAGTCTCAATTGTAAAAAAACAGAAGTTTTGTTAAAATAAAAAAAAAACAATGGATGTACACAGACACTAATCTAAGTGGCAAATAATAATACAAAAAAAAAAAAAAACAGCTGAGAAGTTAATTTTTGTAGATACAATAGTTAGCTTGGTTGGTTTGCAGTCAGTCAGACAGTTGAGTAGCACAAGAAATAGAAGTTTATATTTAATAGTAGCAGTTGTTGTACTTGAAGTGTTGTAGCAACAGCAGCGCAATCAGTATTTTTTGATACAGCAAGATAAACTTTTATTTAACTTACTTTTTTTTCAAAAAAATTTTAGTTACTTCACAAATGCATGGATAATACAACAGTGCATAAATGGGTTTCTTTAGAAATATACCAGAGCAGAGTGAATTTTTATAACCCCTCAAACAATTTCAAATAATTGTTTTAATTCGCAAAACTGCTCTGGGTGGAGAGGCAGCTTGCGCGTCATGTTCATTATCTTTTAAGGGCAGTCAGGCGTTGTACGTTTCGTCCGCATTGTTTAATGAAAATCTTGTATTTTAAACTAAAAACTTGAGAAAACCATTACAAAATTCTAAAATATAAATGGAATATTGTGAATTATAATAATATTGGGCACAGAGCTACTTTAAGATAATGTAAGTGACCTTAAAAAACTATCTCTTCAGCGCAGACCTATGCTTAATTAGAGCACTAGAGCACCCTCCCTACCAATCAATGTCGCTGGCATCTAATAACACCCAAGAATATTTGAGTCTCAAGAAGAACTTAAAATTGTAGATATTATTATTAATAGTATCTATAGAAAATATTTGTTGTCACTGACAAATATTGTTAGGACATGGGACTATATAATTAGTTGGCGATTCTGCGATTAGCTAATAATTTCTCAATATATTTTTACTTTCAATTTCGAAATAGATGTTTAAGCAATATGCCGTTCAAGCAATTTTTATTTTCATATCATTAATATTCATTCAATTTTAGGCCCAATTATAATATGCTTAAGTTGGCTTAAGCAACTGAACGAAGAAATGTAAATCATATGCAGTGTTGCCAATTTAGCCATTTAGTGGCTAGAGTTAGCCATTTTTCCCCTTGTTTATCCATTAAAAAATGAGTTAGGCCATTAGCCATTTTCCAACTTGTTTAGCCATAACATTTTTTTCCGTTTTTTTCTTTGAAAATTATAATTTTGATTTTCTTATAAAAATTTATAAAATTGCTAAAAGAAATAGAAACATTTTGAACGATTAAAACGCATTTAACTTAAATTGCAAATGTTGAAAATCGCTATAGACGATCAGTTTTCACCAAAAAAAAAACAACAAAGCAACCTCTTTTAGCATCAGAAAATGCAACAGTGTATTGTGTGCAGGTGGCAACAATAATTTTGTAGATATTTCGGAATTTACTTTAAAGTTGCTCTCACTTGCATGGTCTAATGCTGAAGTAGAGAGTTTATTCAGCGAAGTAAACATCGTTAACAGTAACAGTAAAAAAAAAGGTTACATTTAGCAACCGTTAATTGGATTTCATCAATAAGGTTAAGACCCGAATCATGTAAACCGCAACGCAACTCCAAAGAATTACATTGAAAGCACAAGCAATGTCATAAATACTTTGTAATTTTGTTGTTACTTTGTCCCAATTTATACGATACAAGTCTTAATGATCAGCTTGCTACTTTATAGGCGAGAGAGACGAGGGGAAAAGAAACGAGTACCCAATACTATATTTTAAATTTTTTTTTTTTTTTTTTTTTTAGGAGATTTGGACTCAAAAGGTTGGGTAAATTTTGTCATGATTATGATTCACCTTCAAAATATTTAAAACTAATAGGTACAAGTGATTCCTATGAGATGAACAATAACGACATCGAATTTATCGACGAATTAATTTTTTAAATGCTAAAAAAATAATAAATTTTCGTATATTTTGAGTACATTACGTAAAAGTTTAAAGGTGTAAATATCTCTACTTCTTTCGAGTGGTATGAAACCCGCTTCGAAAAGCATATTGTGGACTGGTGTGGTCCAACACGCTTTGAGAGAAATTCTGAGGGAAGAATTAATCACAGTTTTGACCTTTTGCAGAGAAGATTTAGGTGTCCAACCATACAAATAAATACCATAATGGATTTTCGATAATAGCAGGGCTTTAATGACAGATATTACCGTGAAATTCACAAGGTATCCTAACATATCATATTGTCAAAATGTCCTAATATTTCATAATGGTTTAAAAATATTGTTGTTGGTTTGTTAACAAAAAGTGTCTTAATTAATTAGAACGTTGCTTGCTGTGTTTATTGTGCTGTCGTAATTAATCAGAAAAGTCCAGCGCTGAGCGGCTGAGCCGTACAACAATATTTTTAAACCATTGTGAAATATTAGGACATTTTGACAATATGACATGTTAGGATACCTTGTGAATTGACTAACTATGTTTTAATTTAGTCACTGATACAAAGTACAGAATACGAGGGTTAATATTGCTTAAGGCCCATATTACGGTATACAACTCAACTCAGTTGAGTTGTAATTAAGACAACTGATTGAGATGAGTTGTAATTTTTTGATGTTTTTGTTCGCCGCAATACAGAAAAGTTGTAAACCATAATACAAAAATGAAGAAATTACAACTCCACTGAGTTGAGTTGTGAGCTGTAATAGGGGCTTAAGTTTTTCATTTAATTTAAAAAATATATGTATATGTACATTAGGTTGTCCCAAAAAAAATAAAAATTTGGATTTTCTCGGAAGATCTTTCCTAATTTGGATACTCATAAGGTTAAGTATTTTTGAGAATTTTATCAGATTTTTCGGAAGTGCTTTAGAGGTCCCGCAAACTGATTTTGTACCAAAAATCTAGCGTTTTTGACTTTTATTGAATTATTATTGAAAATTGCTAAAAAATCGGTATTTTTTCGGCTTCTGAGTAAATATTCTTTAAGAAAATTTTCCGATCTTTAATTTTATGTGCATAAATAATAATTTTCGTCAGGGATTTTCCACATTTTGATACATTATATATCAGTTTTTCGTAAATTTTCAGCATATATGAAAAAAAATGCTTTATAACTTTTAAAATTTGTATTAAGACTAAAAAAACTAATGATGCAGTTTAAAAGATTATGAAGTTTTAAATAAATTAGCAAAAAAAAAAAAATTAATTTTCTCTCACCGTTCTCGAGTTATACCCTTTTAAAGCTTTGTACACATTGTATGAAATGTATAATACTATAAGGTGTGAACTGGGTTTGCATTGCTTTAAACTTTAAATAATTGGATTTAGAAAATGTTTTACAAATAAAATAATAGTTACTTACCACTCATACATAACAATTTTAATAAAATCAAAGAAAAATCATTTTGCCCATACACCACACATTCCTTGTATTCGACAAAGGCATATCTATTTTAAAAAAATATTACCCAATATTTCTTGGACTACTTTATGATAATTTCAACTTACCGGAGCAATAAAACTTCAGATTAACAAAATATTTTAATTAAAAAGACGGGACTTCTTGTAATAATTACATATGTTATTGTTATGTATGACTGGTAAGTAACTATTATTTTATTTGTAAAACATTTTCTAAATCCAATTATTTAAAGTTTAAAGCAATGCAAACCTAGTTCACACCTTATAGTATTATACATTTCATACAATGTGTACAAAGCTTTAAAAGGGTATAACTCGAGAACGGTGAGAGAAAATTCATTTTTTTTTTGCTAAAAAACTTCATAATCTTTTAAACTGCATCATTAGTTTTTTAGTCTTAATACAAATTTTAAAAGTTATAAAGCATTTTTTTTTTCATATTTGCTGAAAATTTACGAAAAACTGTTATATAATGTATCAAAATGTGGAAAATCCCTGACGAAACTTATTATTTATGCACATAAAATTAAAGATCGGAAAATTTTCTTTAAGAATATTGACTCAGAAACTGAAGAAATATCTATTTTTTTTACCAATTTTCAACCGAAATTAAAAAAAACCCAAAAAGGTCGATTTTTGGTACAAAATCAATTTGCGCGACCTCTAAACCACCTCCGAAAAATCGGAAAAAAATCTCAAAAATTCTTAGCCTTATGAGTATTCAAATTAAGAATGATCCCCAAAATTTTTTTTTAATGGGACACACTAATGTACATATATAACATTCACTTACCTCAATATCAGAGCCTTCGCCTTCATCGTCGGATACTTCAAAATCACTATCAACTTCAACATCATGTTTTTCTCCCGAATCACTTAAGCCGTTATCATAATCACTATTGTCTTCTTCATCATCATCGATTTCTTCTTCTGAATCAGCCTCAACAAATTCTTCTTCCAACAACTCTCTTCTTAATTCCTTAGCTTCACTTTCATCATTGATTTCATGCTCCAACTCTTGTTCTTCCTCAACATCTTCATCAACATCATCTTCAACTTCTTCGGCCGCCAAAGCTTTGTTGAAAGCTGTCTGAGAGAAATTGTAAATATCTTGATAAGTACCACGTTTCAAACGTTCCATAAGTTCCTTTTCAATGTGGTTTTCTATCTTGGCCGCTATCAAAGCCTTTTGTTCTCTTCTCGTCTCGCGTCTTTCGATCTTTCGGGATAAAGGCACAATTAATTTTTGACGTCTCAACTTTAATTTACGCATACGTATTAAATATTGTGTGATTTTCAAAAATCTTTGCTTATTTTTAGCTATCATGTATTTTGGCCAAAATACTAGATTTTCATTAATCTGTTGTATGGCCTTTTCAAAGTTTCTCGATAATTTAACACGTTCCCACATTTTGCTAGGCATGTGAGCTCTTTCGGCTGTTTTCATATACAGATAGATGATACCCTTTTCTTCACGCACGGTTGCGTATTGTGAATTGGCTAGGGGACAGGTACGTCTGGTGCACATTCCAGTTATGTTGTATTCATGGCGACAAAAGGTACGCGTATCAGTTCTACAAAGAAAATTTATATTTTCAAAAATTCGTTTTGTGTAATGGACAACAAGCAATTGTAAATTATAAAATGCTTACTTGACTTTATGTGAGCAAAATGTTTTATTGATGATGCTCCAAACAACCTATAATTTAATAGAAAACATTTATTAAAAATGCATAGTCTTAAGATTTTGTTTATAATTTACTTACATCATCGTGCTGCATTTTGATTATTGAATTTAAGTTATATTTTTTTGTTAAAAATCAGCGTCAAATATAAAAAAATTTACCTTGGAACACGTGCAACATCGATGTTTTGAAATGAATTCCGTTTTCTTTCCCCATTGACAGTTGCTTAATAGCCAGATTTCACTCTCTTTCAAATTATTTATTTATTTACAGAGTTGTATTTAAATGTTACTTATTAGTATATAAAATAGTAGTTTTATAGTTCTTAAATTGCTATAATAGTAAACTACGACGAATTTGTTTTATATTTTATTTTAACAAAACTATTTTGGTAAAAATACTTCTCAATAAATGTATCAAATGAATAAGAGAAATTCGACAAATACATAAAACAAATTATTTGCTCTTCTTAATAAATAAAATACGAAGTTTGTTTGCGAGAGAGGTAAAGGGTAAGGCCCCAGATAGCTGACAGTAACAGTAATGTAACCGTACAGTAAAAAAAGTAAGAAAAATATATTTTCTACAGATTTAGACGTTACGGTTAAAGGCCGGTATTCACTATCCTACATAATCGTACGATTCATTCACACGAAAATCTGACGGAATTCTATCCGACATAAAAAAAATGTCTGCAAAATTTGCTGTCAATGCCACACTATCCCACAAAAAAGATGTAAACTCAAATGATTCATCTACTTTACAAGAAAATGCAACTCTGATCGCATATAATCTATCATTTTATAAAAATTTTCATAAACATTTTCAAATCGGACAGACTTGTCAAAAAAATCTGTCACTCAAATCATTTTTAAGCCACACTGTCATACATTATGAGCACACACGATTTTTTTGACATATCGTGCGACTTAATAGGATAGTGAATATCGGCCTTAAGTTACATCTACTGCTAACTATAATCGATTTAAAGGTTTTGTCCCAATTTACAATGATGAAATTGAAAGGCAGACATTTTTCTTATTCATTTTAACTTGTCTAAACCTTTCACAATCGCGAAATTAATAGACAGGCAGAATTTTTGGCATATGTGCTCAAACAATTCTGAGGTGACGATGTGTATCTTGCAAATGCTTGGAAAACCTAATTGTTATAAAATTACCTGTATTATAAGATTAGTAGGATTTTCTTTAACCCTGTAACGTTTGGGCAATAAAAAGGTTTAAGGTATTTTTATTATCAAATATTAAAATAAGGTGTGAAAACCAATATATTTGCGTACTGTTTTTGATGTTGTGCATAGAACCGTAAATTGAAAAAAACAGTACGTTTACTGACAAAATTTTTTCTTGTCTTCATATATAAGATATACATTCATTTTAGAATTAATCGAAGAGTCGAAATTAATGTTTACATATAGAAATACAAATATACATATTTCCATTTCGTATAAAATAATTGAAAAAAAATAACTATTCACATAAACATCCTGTAGTTGTTGTCAAACTGTTTGTGTGGTTTATTTGGCTCTTAAGTTTCTACAATTAGCTTAAAATATATTTATAACAATATATAAAGTAACTTATAAACCTTTTAAGCCCTCATACGTTATTCGGGTGATATTTCACACGTTTTAAGATTGAAAACGGAATATCTCATAAACATTTCCTCGTATTAAAATGAAACCTTTTTTATTTTTTTAAATTAAATTTTTTAATTAATTAAAAAACGCTATAAATTAATTTGTATACTTTAACATTATTCGAAGAATTTCTCTAGTGATTAACATTATGCGGTAACTTAAATGATAAAAGTTAAATATTTCTGGCAAAACAATTCAATCATATATATCATGGTTTGCAAGACAATGTAATGTCGTTATAAAAATGACATCAGCTGAAAAGAAGATACATATTGTGTTTTACAAGATAATTTAAAAAAAGGGTTAACAAAAGTTATGACTATTTAATTTAATATTGACGTTTTTTAAATAAAACAAACATACATATCGCACTTGATCAACATTTTTGTTTTTCACTTTTTGGAAGGAATCAACACAATTAATATCTAGCCGCTGTAAAATATCGTGCTGTTTTGTCTACTTTTTGGTAATGAAATGGTTGGTTTAAAAATTATTGTTCATATGCATTTAATATTGAATTGTTTTGCTTTTCATGTACGCTCTTGCTGATCCAGTGTGATATATATCCTCTTTTTCAATAAAAAGGAACGTAAACACAAAAAATTTACCTGTTTTTTTAATATTACCTACCTACTACTTCTTTCTACCAACGGTGGCAATTTAGTATAAAGTCAACGGTTTCGAGGTGAGTTTCATTCACTCTCTTAATAAATGTCAAAGAGCGTGCTTGCAAACAACAAATTTTCAAGTGACAGTCGTGCGGCGGCATTTTTTTGCATATATTTTTGTTATAAAATTGAATTAAATAAACTTTAACATAAAAAGTGTACAAAAAGAAATAGTTTGGAAAAAATTCGCTGTTTTCAAAAGTAAAAAAAATGAATAACAATGTTTTGCTTTCATTGGCCATGAGCATTATTCCAATGCTGGCCATTGGTTTTGTTTTATTATTAGTAATTTATAAAATATATATTAAAATACGGTAAGTTTTCTCACAAATGTGACTGCTGATGAGTGCTAAACAAACAAACCAGTTAAATTAATTTTTAATTAAAATATCCAAAATTATGACTTCATTCGCGCCTTTTACTTTGCACAATACTTCAAATTTTTTGCTAAAATCTATTTTTAGTTCACGTTTTAACGTCACCGTCAATTGCTGGTTTTGTAATCAAAATACTATAGTGCCCTACTTGGAAGCCAATAGTTGGACATGTCCCACATGTGAGCAATATAATGGGTTCGACAAAAATGGCGATTATAATCGTGAAATATATGAACAATTGGATTGCAGCCGAAAGTCGGAACGTTTTAATATCTCCCAATTGCCGGCTGGCCTACAACAGCCTGCGCAAAATGGTTTTTGCAAAGTATGCAATGAAGCTCAACGTTTGAAAGTGGAAAAGTTGGCTCAGTTTGAGCCGAAAAATGAATCACGTTGGGATGAAGAAGTAAAAATTTATAAGTGAGTATGGAATCCTTAATATGAATTTATAGTTATTTTTGGCGCTAAATATGTTTTTAAACATATGTTTGTTAGTATTTTTTTTTACATTCTAGTGGTGATTATCATGTTTTATTTTATTGTTTTAGACTTTATACCTGCTTAAGGGTTTCTATGGCTTTTTACATCTGTTTTTACCGTTTAGGTATGTTTTGAAAACAAGCAGGCACTAGCGAATTATTACTATAGAAAATCGTACAGCATATAGGTACATACAATACGAAAGTATTTATTTACATTTTGCTACCTATATTACATTTAAGGAATTTTTGTTTTTCAAAATTAATTAATCTTTATTTAAAAAATATAAAAATTATTTATTTAATATCAATTTTTAAGTTTGAACTCTAAACTTGTTCCTTTTTTACCGTTTACTAAAATATGTACCTATGTAATAGTTTGGTAATCTTACAATGTTCTTCTGGGGGACTCTATTGCGATGCGTCCAATATGTAATCCCGAATACCACTTTATTTAATTTTTAGCATTGCGATAAATTTTACACCATTTCATTTTTAAATGTATTTTAAGTATGCATACATACATATTTAGGTTTACGCATGCATAGGTATGTATTTAATATAATTTTCCACAATAACAGCTAAGAAAGCAACCTACTGAAATTAAGAACAAAAGGTATGTTCACATGATCGCTTTGCCTAAACAAAACCCCTTCCTTGACAAATAATTCCCTTTAAAAGCTATTTCCGAAAACCAGTGCAAACTATAAAAAATGTTAGCAGCGACGTAATAATTTAACACTAATAACATTTCGATTTTTAATTCCTTCATTACGATATTTTAAAATATTTATTTTGCATATTATCTACTGTACACAAGATCAAAAACGATTTTAACCAAATACTACATTTATAATTGAAAACTAAACACATTCTATTTAAAAGTTCCTTTTTCCTTTTTTATTTCCAGAGCAAGATTAGAAGAACAATATCGCCTTTGTTCCACTTGTGATCGTCATCTCAACAAAGTCCTAAGAGAGAAAAAGAAAATGGTTTTGGGCTCCAAATTTTTGGACTTTATCATCAGAGGGGCGGAAACTCTTAAACAACCACATCTTAATCTAATTCAACACGCAAATCAACAAAAAAAGAAACAAAGATTACGTATTCTCATCATTATCATATCATTTATTAATTTATGTTGTCTTCTGACATCATTACCTTCATTAAGTAAAGACAATTTCATTCAATTTTTAGGGGAATCTCTAGGACATCAAGTATTTTTAATAGCATCACATATTATAGCACTAACAAAGGTTTTGGGTTCATATTTTGATGCCATCAAACAGCATTCGGTGGTTATTAAAATTTCATTATTTTCACGTACTCTTTTTATGATGATCATGTATTCGATGGGCTTAAAAGTTACACATTTTAATTTTTCCTCTTCGTATGTCAGTTTATGTCCGTTTGCCGTTTTGGCTTTGGCTTTTATGCATAATGTTGTAGATGGTTTTCGTCTGAGCAGATATACGTGTATGATGGTTATTTGGAGTTTGTATGCGGGTGGCTTAATTGAAGAAAACTGGTTGACTTTGACACCGATGAAGTTGATGGTAAATTTTTTTTAAATAAAAAAATTATTTTTTTTTATAATTGTACATTTTATTATTTCAGCTTTTTACTTCTTTACTAACTCTTATGATGGCGTATACCTCAAAACCGGATCCCTCACCTAAACTTCACGACTCCAGCTCTAATAGTTTCCATAAAATTTATTCCGAAGACTATCTCAGCGATGAGGAAACCATGAGCATGTTAAGTCAACAATTAAATGGTAGTTGTGTTTCCATGCGCAGTGAGCGTTCTAATAAATCCTCTTCTTTGTCAAGAGCTAATGTTTCCCCACATTTGACCAAATCGCCCTTAACATCTTCGGCTTTTTCTCTGCACCAGTTGCCACGCACACAACTATCACCCAATTCCAGTTTCCGTAGTTATGCTGGCGAGGAAAATCAAACTCTTAAAGCCACATTTGCAACACCTATGCTTATGCCCATTACAGCACGTCAAGGTTTGTTTACATCTAATTTAGAATTAAATTCTAGGGAAAGACCGCAATCAACGGTATATGGTATGAACGCTTCCGTGGTAAACCCCACAATGTTTAATAATTCCTTTACAGAAACCAATAAATCACGGGTTTCTTCTAATGTACGTGATAATGACGCTTCGTTCTATACAGCTGCGAATAATACTGCCAATGCTTCAATTTTTGTTAATAATAATCATACTTTTGTAGCCCCCTCCACCCATTCAGGATTACTTTCACCTTTTTCTGTGTCCAGCAGCGCAGTGTACCATCATCAGCAACAACATCAAACACAAAGACCCAATACTCATCATAAATTACTTTCTCCTACAAGATTTAGTACAAATAATTTAACTTCCTCAAATGCTTCTTGGTTATCAGGGGGATATTTCAATCAAAGACAATCCATGGCCGAAATACCACGCACTGGTTTAATAATACCAACAGCACAAACTCAATCACTTATAACACCAATGGAGGAATCGTTATCCCGGTCTTCTTCTCACTCTTCGGGGTTTGAGTCACAAAATGGCCGTGGTCTCAATAACAATATGTCGCGGGAGAATTCCTTGTGTCCCGACTTCACAATAGGCTATCATCAGAGAACTTTAACCACTGATAACATCAACAGTTTTCAGCCCATTGATGCACCTAACTTAAGAACATTTTCCCCTAGACCTTCTGTATTTTCAAATCCCTCCCTTAATAGTTTTCATATTGATAACAACTCTAGCATATGGAAACAACCTACCTTTACCAACAGAACCTCTAACAACATTACAAATTTTACTAGGAATTCTATAGATTCATTTAATTTACGTAAAATCAATGAAGAATTGCCCTCCATCAAAAGGGACGATTTGCTACAGAAATGGAAAGTAGGTCAAACCATTTCATAAACTTTCTAGTCCCTATAAAAAAGCCACTATTACCTCTTAGACTCTTTTATTTACTATTTTTTTATATTATTGCTTCAACTAGTATTTAAGTCTAAAAAAGCTATAACACAATTGTTAAATTTATTACAATTTAATTTCCTTTAATAAATTATTTTTTACACAAACATATACATAGGCATAGTTTACACGGAGTCTTTTCAGACATGTCTTTTTTTGACATTTTCTTTTGAACATGCTACCAAAAACCTTTTGTCTTTTCACGATGTCTATCCAAACATTTCTGTTTTCATGTCTAATTGTCTAATATACATACACATACAAATCAAAATACATGAAAATTCATAAAAACAAACATGAAAACTCATTTCGTGTTTGTTTGGCAACCCCTCTTTCTTCTCTACCCCGATCGCCTACAAACGAAACAGACGTGTTTGTCAGACATGTCTGAATAGACACCGTGTAAACTCCCTCATAGATTTTTACCAAATTTTTCTGGTGTTACTATGTGAACTTTATAAAAATTTGTTTAGTTAAATATTTTATTTTTGGCTTAAGTTTTTAGTTTTTTATATTTTTAACATAAAATATGTAGTTGTATTTCATTACTAAACTTTAGTTAAAATTAATAACTTTTTGTACTACTACTCTACAATTTTAAAATGTTAATGAAAAAATACGATTTTTTATTAACAAACAAAAAAATATACAAAGCACTGCCCCAGGTTAATAAAAAAAGACTAATAATAAATTATGTAAAACTTTAAAAATCAATCTTACCAAAATACAAAAATAAAGATTTTTTTTTATAAAAAAAGAAAAACAAACGAGTATCTATTTCAACACGTCTTAAAAAATATATGTATGTATGTACATAAAAAAGCCTTCATTCCTAATAATAACTTTTAATATTAAAATTGTGTTTCTCGGCATTGACAAGATTTTATGTTTTTCGTTTAAAAACACAAGACGATTTTTTCAATATTTCTTACACAATGTCGGCCGGAAAATACATTTTGGCTAAATACAAATACTTATGTCTCAATAATGATTATAATTTGTATTGTATACTTTATGGTGTTTTAAGAGATTATTACTTCTTACAAAGTTCAACATATTCATCTTATTTTTGTTTATAGAACTCCATGATTAACATCCATATTCTTGTAATACTTTATGGTATTTCTAAGTTTAAAGATTTTAGGTAACCCTTTGCCATTTTTGATTTTTGTAAAGCATATACTGAAATTCCATGTTCAGCAACATATTAGGCTAGTACGCCGAATATGGGAAAATTGTAGTAAAAGACCGCCATAAAATTATTTTTATCAAAAAGCTAAGATGTTAAACTTAATATTCGATGTTTGATCAATAGCAATATTTGGAAATATCGAACGAATTTATATCTCTTTATGTAAAAACTTTTAAGGATTTTATTATTAGCTAAGCTTACATCTACGCTCATATATACACCATTTTAAAGCTTAATATTAATAAAATAAATTATGGAAATTAGCTACATATTCCTGCGTCAACAGAATTTATATACCATAATGCATTGTATATACAGAGCTATATATGTATGTAGTATGCCGACTCGAAAAAGCGTTCTCATTTTTGATACGTTTAATCTGACTAAGTTCCCATAATATAATGATCTGAAAAGCAAAAATATCACTATTATTAATGTAGCAATCAAAACTCTACAGTTGCACTGCATATAACGGAATACTTTTTTAAGTTTACTCTTATGATACATATTTATTTCGTTATTGTAAACAACATAATACATATCGAGCCTTTGCTTCAATAGAGTCATATCTCAACTTTGAATTTTCTAGCACCTTACAATTTAATTCTTCTCTCTAGAGTTAAGTATATAAAACATTTGTATGAAATTTTAACACAATATGAAAAAACTATATGGCGATTAACTCCACATTATTAGCTAGTAAACGGACATATGTTCCACTGGGAATTAAAGAATTAAATACATAAGCTCAAAAATTTGGTTTTTTGAGTCTATTGCAGCAAAGGCTCGATATGTACCTATGTGTAAAGTGACTCGCTTAACTTACATTTAAAACAAAAACAAAATTTCAAAATTGTTAAACGAAACACTTGTGCGCTCACGTTCTAAAACAGGCAGTTACTTTATAATTGACTATTTTTCCAGTGTTGTCATATCGTAAGATTAATCTTTATTTGCAAGTTTTTTGAGACACATAAAAGTTTTTGTTTTTTTTTCTGAAATTTAAGTAGGTAGTGTACGAAAATTAAGTTGTAATTTGTAAAAAAATAATCTCACTCAGCTAAGTTAATTTCAAAATATAAAAATTTAATTGGTACGTTTTAACTAATTTTTTCATGTACATACATATGTATGTATGTATGTATATTTTCTTTTCATTTTTCGAACAAAAATTTAACTAAATTTTTTAAAAAGTTGCGTCAACTTCACTTCAGCAACAATTTGTATGAAAATGTATTTGACGTTTATAATAATTTTATTTAGTTTTGAATGAAAATTTCAACAAATTTTTTAAAAAAAATAATAAATACATAGGTACATAATATTGTTGTGGGTAAAATTTGCGATAGGTTTCTTAGTGGAACATGTGTGTGGTTGTGAAAAAAATTGTTGCTCTATTACGAACAATAAATAAATAAAAAATAAAAATTTTATCGAAAATTGTCGAGAATAGCTTACCGAGGAAAAAAAATCTCGACACTGCCAAAATAATTAATATTTATTAACAGAATTTTTTAACAATAAGGTATAACATATTTTTTTTTTTTTCTTAAGAAACAAATTTTTGTACATAGAATTTGTTTGTCTTTTTTTAATCCAATTTTAATTATTTATCTCTCTAATTTACAAATATTATTTGTACCAAATCATTAGGCACATATGTATGTACATATTACTATAACAAATAATATAATTAGCAATAAAAAAGAAAATAAAAAGGTACTACATACATACAATAAAATAAAAACACTACATCATTAACAGCCTTGATTTCAATTTTCCCATTTTAATCTAACAATGATGCATTAGGATCTCGTACCAAGTTTTCACGACACTCTTCAGGATTAATTAAGACTCGAATAAGATGTTCGACAGTAGGACGCTCAGCAGTACAGTAAACTTTCAAACCCTTGGTCTCTAAGGCACGACGTGTACTAGGACCTATGGCCACCAGACGAAACTTATTCATGTTTATATCCTTAGTTTTGAAATACTCGTACGCACAATTAACACCAGAAGGTGAGAAAAAAGCTAAAAATTCTATATTTTCAGCCTGTAACGCGTTTTCCATTTTCTCTCCCAAGTCAGGACTACATTTTGTCTCGTATACCTCACAGGCATCGACACGATAACCATTTTCACGTAGCCTAACATTTAAAGTATCTTGAGCTATATTACTACAAGGCAATAAAAAGGGCAGATCTTTTGTACCGTCATGGTTGTCTATAATGAATTCAGCCAAATTTCGTGCGTTTCCGGTTGTTTTGCCATGGGTAAATAGTTGTTGTAATTCGGTTAGAGCAAAATTGTGAGTGACCTCACCAACAGCATAATTATGCAACATTTTCCAACCACCCGGCAACTCTTGTTTACCCAATGCCTTAACCACTGCCTCCACACATCGCGGACTGGTGAAGATTAAACCCTCATAATCATCGGGATGTTGAAGTTTAGCACGTAATTTATCCAAATTTTTAAAGCAAAATGTTAGTGTCGGTACAAATATTGGATTGAAGAAGTGATGTTGCAATTCAGCTGCGTATACCTCGGTACTATCCGATTCTGATTTGAATATAATTACAGTACGTTGACGATTCATTTTACTTTGCCACTTGTTCTTTTATATTACAAATTGATTTATTAATTTGTTATTTTTATGTTCACACACTATTTTATAATAAGGCGACTGACGATCTCATGCTCGTCAATAAAAAAACTAAGAAAAACTAATTTGTATTTATTTATTTTACTACTTGACTGAGTGTTTAGTCTCACTGAACAGATGTTAATGTTTTGAATTTGCTAACAACTGAATCGATCTATAAGTATTTGTTGTGTTACTGTATCTTGTTTGTGTATATTAGGGAGGTTTCTTTATAAGTAATAGGTTACATCAAGGAAAATCTACACTTATCTCATAATTAATAATTTAAATAGGATTACATTTTTTTCGAAAATCGCAATTTGACTTCAATTATTTTGTAACATACATATCGTCTCCTTAAAATACAAAAGGGCGTAATAACAAAAAAAAAATCGGAATAGAGTTTTTGATTAATTTTTGTTCGTTTTATTAAACTCACAAAAAAAATGTTAGATCCATGCGATCAAAAATGACTTTATTAAAGAAATTCAAATACCAAGTACACCTTGTTGTTATTGATTTAGTAAAGTTTTCGCTTCTGAAAAAGTGTTGTTACGCCCTTTTGCATTTTAGGTGATGATATGTATGTATGCATGCCCCGTTACTTAAACATGCCTTGCATCTAATGCGGCAAACAATTAAGTGAGGTTATGCATATGTGGGTAACATAGATTTGAATTTAGTTAGGGTCAGGGGGTTAATATGAATATCCATGAGTATACCGTAGTTATTCTTCGTTGCACAAGCGCTCATTTTCTCCTAGAGTTGTTGACTTAATCAACGTATAAATTTCATACCTACAGTAGGGCAGCCAGATTTAAAATTGCGAAAAACAGTACAATGAATACAAAAAAGTACATTTTTTTAAAGAAAAACTATGTAACTATTTATTTAGACAATTTAACCAGCTCTATTACGAATAAAAATTCCCCGAGAGTTTTTTCCTTCTCCCATTTTTCCTATTCAAATTCAATTGTAAAATGTGGAGAAGGGAAAAAACTCCCGGGGAATTTTTATTCATAACTGGATATAATGAACTATGCACTGTTATAACTGCCCGTTAACAATAGGTTTTCTTAAAAGTTTTAGAAAGTGTAAAATATTAGGATATTATGACAATATATGTATGACTTGATAGCATACATTGGAAACCATAAATATGTATTACTTTAACAGGGCCTTTCTCAATATCTTTGTTTTTTGAAGATTGAAAAAAAAAACAGTACAAAAATCAGCACAAAGTGTAAAAAACAGTACTTTTTTGGGTGTTGTACATAAAACAGTACAATAGAAAAAATCAGTACATGTACTGCTTAAAACAGTACGTCTGGCACCTCTAATATCCTCACTCCTTTGAGAGATTTAAAAGAATTTTAGTGTATTGTTCTGGATACAATAACATGGACAAATTTTACATATTTCTTTTTATTCCTCCTAATCTAACTGTTGTTTGATTAAAAATTGAAATGCTATAACATTGCTAACATAGAGCCTGTAACTATAAGCTTAATCAAAATTCCCGGATTTTGGTCAACGGTTTTTAAGTTTAAGCTAAGTAAAACTCTGCTGAGCAATTGCTGAAATCGAGTTAAGACGTTATTACTTGTGGGCACAGATTTCTATTCATTTTTGGCCCCTATTAATACATACATATATAAGGTGCGTTCGAGTACTTTTACAGTAAATGAGTAATTACAATTTGAAATTGAGAAAATTCCAATTGAAATTGAGAATATCAATTTGAAATTGAGAATCAAAATGAAATTGAGAATTTCAATATGAAATTGAGAAAATTCCAAATGAAATTGGGAAATTTTAATTTGAAATTGCGAAAATTCCAAATGAAATTGAGAAAAATCCAAATGAAATTGAGAAATTTTAATTTTAAATTGATAAAACGGAATTATATGATTTTGATTATATTCATACAACAAACATAAGGATGAAAAAATGAAAATAAATACAAATTGCAGTATTATTGTCCAACAGGCATATCTTCCAGATCCAGAGCAGATTGATAAAACGTTGTAGTATGTTGTATGGCTCTACTGCAATCTCCAGTAGTTATACATGTCTTGGAAGCCTGAAACACCTTTTCTTAAAAGGCAAGCCTCTGCTCTCCTACATTGGGGGAATTACTTTCGGTACATTCATCTTTGTTTTCGCCATACTTTTTATTTTTGACCAAATAATTTCAATGGGGCTAAGCATCGCTCAATCGGGAGAGTGTAGCTGGAAAGTATGGTGATGAATGTACCAAACGTTATTCCCCCAATTGAATAGAAAAGCAGAAACTTGACTTTTTAGAAGAGGTGATTAAGTCTTCTAAGACATGTATAACTACTGGAGATTGCAGTATATACTACGCCAAACAACATACTACAACGTTTTACCAATCTGCTCTGGATCTGGAAGATTCAAATACCAAGTACACCTTGGAAGATATGCCTGTTGGTCAATAATACTGCGACTTGTATTTATTTTCATTTTTTCCATCATTATGTTTGTTGTATGAATATAATAAAAGTCATATAATTCAGTTTTATAAATTTAAAATTAAAATTTCTCAATTTCATTTGGAATTTTCTCAATTTCAAATTAAAATTTCCCAATTTCATTTGGAATTTTCTCAATTTCAAATTGAATTTCTCAATTTCAAATTGATATTCTCAATTTCAATTGGAATTTTCTCAATTTCAATTGGAATTTTCTCAATTTCAATTGGAATTTTCTCAATTTCAAATTGATATTCTCAATTTCAATTGGAATTTTCTCAATTTCAAATTGATATTCTCAATTTCAATTGGAATTTTTTCAATTTCAAATTGAAATTCTCAATTTCATCTGGAACTTTCTCAATTTCAATTGGAATTTTTTCAATTTCAAATTGAAATTCTCATTTTCATTTGGAATTTTCTCAATTTCATCTGGAATTTTCTCATTTTCAATGAAAAATGGTGTAGTAGTTTTTTTATGTTTTTATACCATTCATACTTATGTTTATACGTACATATGTATAAGTTTGTCATTCCGCTTGTAATTTCCACAATATTGATCTTACCCCCTATAACGTATGTATATCCGTGTGTCCGATGAAATGGGTTTTCCGATGAACACAAATATAATGGGGACCAGGTAGTTATATATTTATGTCACCTATAGTCCGGAATGCTATTGAAATTCAGCCTGCTCGGTCCACAAATGTCAAAAAACCAAGCCTCTAACTTAAACCACAAATTACTTGTTGTTTTTTATGTATATCTGGAGAACGGCAATAATCAGTTTCCAAATTAGGTACAAGCATCTTGGTTATCAATAAACAACATTCGATAAAATGCGGGCGGGAATGAAGTAGCCGTGGCACAGAAGAGATTTATTTATATTTAAAGAACGGTAAGACAACAACCGTCCGAATTTGGTTCACAGTGCAGACATTATAGATTTTAGTATAGGTACAATAAAATTGGTTATCAATACACAACATCGACAAAATGTGGTCCGGATTTGAGAAGTGGGAATGTCACAAAATAGATTTATTTATATTTAAAGAACGGTATTTATATAACTTTACGTTCTTATCGCACCATGGTAAAGGGTATATAAGATTCGGCATAGCCGAATATAGCACTTTTACTTGTTTTTAACATTCCATCGTTTTTAACAAAGAAACAAACAAAAAATAAACCCATTGATGTACATATTTACATCTATCTTTTACACTTCTTTATAATAAACTCGAAATTAAAATGTATTAACATAAACAAATTAAGTGCCAATAGTTAAAATTCATTCCTTTATGTATTGCACTGAACTAACATTTATTGAAATCACAGAACTAATAATTTGTGGTTGAAATATGTAAATAAAAAAGAGAATCTTCTATTCCAAAATAATCACAAAGTTGTCACACCATCTGAACTACTTTAATAATAGGTGCGTTCGATCAATTATAAGTAAAATGCAGTGAATGAGTTGGTGCTGTGGTAAATGAGTACTGAAAAATCGGAAATAGTTACTCTCATGATAAAATAAACAGATGGCATTACTACGCCAGATGACGATTTTTTTCTCTTGCATTGTTTGTTTTTTCCTTTGTCAAAGTTTTGCTTATGTTTACAAAAACTCCACTTTTTGTGTTGTGATTAGTGTATTTTATTCAAATTATTAGATAATTTTAATTAAAAACAAAAAATTAATTGACAGTAATTAAATAAAAATTGACTAAAAATATATATATTTTATCGCGTCCAGCGGAACGCTTTGATTTTTGTTTAAGATAATTTTTGACATTAGCTTGGGCTAATTTCCATTTTTATTGTAATGTTGTATTTGTTGCCGTAGCGATGACATTATGGTTACTCTCAAAAAAATATGTTGCCTAAATACGTACGCGAACGGAAAATAAAAAATTCGTAAAATTTGAAGTACAACTGATGGCAAACAAATGTAGTGTTGAAAATTGTTTTCGCTTTTGACTACTTAACTCATTTACTTATCGGTAATCGATTAAATACTTTTTATAACACGAACATTTTAGGAAAATACAAACCAAGGCCTATCCAATAGGTCTGCTTACAGCTACAACAATACAACAGTACAAAAAACCACAGGCATTTTGTTTGTGTAATCTTCCGTACGGTTGTCAAAATCTTACTACTACATAGGGAAAACAAAAGGAAAAATGTGTTTTGTATGCATGTATGTGTGGCAAAAAACAAAAAACATAAACAAAAATATACATGTATAAGCAAAATGTAAACAACTTTTGACATGGTTGAGGAATAAACGAAATTAACATCTGGCTCCTTAAGCAGACCTAATGGATAGACCTTGATACAAACAAAAGTTTTTAAGGTACCCACAGACGATGCAACATTTCTCGAAACACGAGTTACTACTTATGTTTCAGTTGTAACCATAGACGATGACACTCAAATATGCTACTACCATGGCCTAATTAGTAGGTCTGCGCGAAACTACAACAATTCAACAATAGAAAAAACAACACGCATTTTGTTTGTGTAAGTTATGTTAAAGATGTCAAAACCCAATGCATTTGTTTGTGTAATAAATGGACAAGATGTCAAAAAATCAGCAGGCGTTTCGAGCGACCTTCTAATTGGGCCATGGCTACTACAAAAAAAAGTTTTTATTAGCTGGGTTCGGGAACACAAAAGTTTTTACTATTTTTTACTGAACTTTACTGCATTTTACGAAATTGCGTTCAAGTACACAAAATGCAGTAAATGAGAACACAAATTGAGAGCGTAAAGTGACAGTTCTTGACTGAGTACTTACAAATTTTTACTGCAGAAATGTTTGCAGTAAAATTTAGTAAATCAAAAAAACATATGTTACAAAAGGTAAACAAGCAAAAGAAACAAACAAAAATGATACAAATTGTGAAGAAATTGTTTTAAAAAAGGAAAGTTTGAATAAAATTTAAACAATAACCCAAAGCTAGCTGGTAGCGAGCTAGTCTATCAGTACCGGGGTTGCGGGTTCGATTCCCGCCAGAGACTCTGGTATCCTGCAGACAAGCGAAAAGCTTCGCGGGATTTAGTGTAGGAATAATAAAAAAAAAAAAAAAAAATTAACTTCTTTGTGGTGCATTTATATGGCTAAATTCCAACTTTTAAACTTTTGTTGTTGTTTTATTTTTTAGAGTTGTTAAAAGTATTTGTATTTGGGTACTTAGTACTTCATTTGTTTTTTAGGTAATCAATAGCAAAAAATGTATTCATGTATTTTTGAACAAATTTAGCCGGACACAAATTAGTAAAATCAAATAAAATAAAAATGTGAAAGAAAAATTAAAAAAAAATTGTTTGAATTTTCTTAAAATGTTCGTGTTATAAAAAGTATTTAATCGGGTACCGATAAAAAAACGAGTTAAGTAGTCAAAAGTGTAAACATTTTTCAACACTTCAATTATTTGCCATCAGCTGTTGCCTTTATTTTACGAATTTTTATAAATTTTGCGTTCGCGTACTTTTCTGGACAACAGCTTTTTGTGAGAGAAAATTTTTCAGTTTACACATTTACTGCATTTTACTGTAAAAGTACTCAAACGCACCTATTTATTTTGTGTTTATACATACCATCATATTTTATGTCCCATAAATTTTGAAAATTTTTTTATGCAAATTCTTTTGTGAATAAAATCAAAAGTTGTTAACAGATGTGATTTGTTTATAACTTGTTTTGTATGCAACTTCGTTTTTTATATGTATTAGAAAAATAGATGAATTTTCCAATTTTTGATTCAATTAACTAAACCGTTTTTGCGATACGCGAATATAAATACATATGTATGTTGTGCAACCTCCAAAATTATTGAAATAACGGTATATCACGAAAACAAGAGCTAACGATAAGCACAAAGTACCAGAGTAGTAAACTGTGACGATAAGCACCATTCAGTGTCAAATCTAATAATAGTCATTAAAATGTGCTAGAATGATCTTACAACCTTGTGCACCGGCAATTTTTGTCAGTCACTTTTCTTTGTAAGAATTGAGGCAGACATCTAACAATCCTGTGAATACCCTTTAAGGCCGGTATTCACTATGCTATTTAGTCGCATGATATGTCAAAAAAATCGTGTGTGCTCATAATGTATGACAGTGTGGCTTAAAAATGAATTGAGTGACAGATTTTTTTGACAGTCTGTCCGACTTGCAAATATTTATGAAAATTTTCATAAAATGATAGATTCTATGCGATCAGAGTTGCATTTTCTTGAAAAGTAGCTGAGTCATTTGAGTTTGCATCTTTTTTTGTGGGATAGTGTGGCATTGACAGCAGATTTTGCAGACATTTTTTTATGTCGGATAGAATTCCGTCAGATTTTCGTGTTAATGAATCGTACGATTATGTAGGATAGTGAATACCGGCCTTTACTACTATTGGCAAACACTATTTTTTATTGTCAAATATGCGACGTTTATGCATCTGACAATGGCATCATTGTTTTTCCAACTTTTCGTTTCAGAGATTTTTGGTATCCTAATATATTTATGTTTAAATGCAGTTAGAAAGGGATCGACAATACATAGGCCCTAATCATGTACAACGCAGCGCAACGCCAAACAATAACATTGAAAGCACAAAAATGTCATAAATATTTTGTAATTTTGTTGTTGCTTTCAACAGAAATTCATGTACCGTTTTGAAATTTTCAACGACACAAGCAATGGAGCGTTTGAAATTTTAAGACGCAATGTGAATTTTTGTAGAAAGCAACAACAAAATTACAAAATATTTATGACATTGTTTGTGCTTTCAATGTTATTCTTTGGCGTTGCGTTAGTTCTGTGGCGTTGCGCTGCGTTGTACATGATTAGGGCCTTAATTGCTAAATACTATTACATAAATTTTGAATAAATAAATACGATCGGTTTGAAAGGTGTTTCTAGTTACAAAGCGTTTACATTTGCAAGTACTGGCAAGACAGTAAGAAAATACATATTAGTTGCCAAAAAGACTACTTACTGTCTTCCAAGGCCTATCCAATAGGTCTGCCTTCCGCTACAACAATACAACAGTATATATGTATGTTTTAAGAAAACAAACAAAAGTAAGCAAAAAAAAAAGCATACAATTTGTAATAAAAACATTTAAAAGAACAAAAGCTGAATTTAAAGTGCAACAAAAACTAAAAATATTTATTACATCCTAAACAATTTTACTTACCAGTTTGTAGCTTCCCAAATGTTCCGGGAGAGCATGAAATATTAAGTTTTCTTTTTTTTGGCATCCATGGTAAAATTTGTGTTAATTGTTCACTATTACTTATTTTTGTTTTTGTTTACATTAATATTTTAGAGATGTAAAGCTAATGAATATGTATATGATTACTTCTTATTGCATATTATTGAGGGTACCAAATATCAAAAATCAAATATTGATGTAGTTTCGTATGTACTTCAACTAGAAACAAAATTAAAAGTCATGTACAAAATAAACAAGTCTTAAAACTTGCACAGAAGCTCATTTAATAAATAAATTTGCTACGAATTTATAATCATTACAATGCATTTCATCAAGTACCAAAAACATTATGTACTGGGTAGTCTAAACAACACATATTTTACAACACTAAGCTTTTTAGCGATCAGCTGTTTGAGTTAGGTAGAAAGGCTGGTGTGAAGTCTCCTTCACACCCTCACCCAGAGACCAATACGGTCCATTGTGATGCCTTGTTTATATTTAAGAAGCTGAAAAAAAAAAAAAAAAGAAGGTGAAGAGAAACAGCAAAAGAATCAGAAAATATGAGAACAGATAAGAATAGATGAGAAAAGGAAGTTCTGACCAAACCCGAGAGAAAAGCCTCACTCAACACAACACCAATCCGCCCTATGTGCGGCTAGCTCCCAGTCTCCTGCTGCGCAGCCAGGCCATCCCCATTACGAATCCTATCAGACTCTCGAGCCCACAGCCCGGGACGTCCCCTAATTCGCCTAGGAATCTGTTGCCCAGCCACCTCAGCCTGCTGCCCTGTAGCCTGGGACAGCGGCACAAAATGTGCTCAACCGTCTCCAGCTCCTCCGGGTCCTCACACAACCCGCACATATCCGACACGTCGGATCCTAACCTCATCGCCATCCTGCCTATCATGCAATGACCCGTGATGATTCCTATTATGGTCCTCACGCAGACCCTGCTTCTGCCCAGCAACAACTCCGAGTCGGACTTCCTGAGCACCGGCCACATCGTCCGTGATACCCGGCAGTCCGTTCGGTTCCCCCAGGCCCTATTGGTCGCGCCCAGAATCCATTCCCTAATCTTCCCAAAGTAGAATCCTATTGGAGGCCTAATTGCCTCTATGTGATTAGGATCCTCCATCTCTGAGCCCTGTCTCGCCAACTCATCAGCAATCTCGTTGCCGCTTATGTTGCAGTGACCAGG
The DNA here is from genome assembly GCA_943735925.1 of Pollenia amentaria. Lineage (NCBI taxonomy): Eukaryota > Metazoa > Arthropoda > Insecta > Diptera > Polleniidae > Pollenia > Pollenia amentaria. Next base: position 126,320,666 of record OX031008.1, read on the forward strand.
CACCCAGCACAATCTCAACATATACTCTCCTAAGGCTCCCTCCAGAGCCCTCCTGCAACCGTCAACTAGCTTGGATTTCACGTAACAGCCCCTTACGGCCATAAGGGCCGCCTGGCTGTCGACATATATAGTGACCTCCGAGCCCCTATCAATGTTGTCCCTCATCAGTTCCACGGCCCTCAAGACCCCCAGAACTTCCGCCTGAAAAACACTGCAGTCGTCTGGAAGCCTATATGACATTCTGATATCCAGATCCTCAATGTAGACCCCCGCACCCGTGCCTCTCATCTTCGAGCCGTCAGTGAAAATAGCAAATCCATTAAATAATCTGCTCCTACCTGACCATCTCCCCCTAGAAGGCGTTACCACCTCCGGCAACCGTCCGAAATCCACCCTGGTGCCCACGAAATCCGTGGAGCCGGGTGATCCCAGGCAGTAACCTCCAGCTTCGATCTCACTCAAGATCCGTGAGTGACCCTGCGTGAAATCCCTAATCAATCCTAGTTCCCTCAGTCTAAGAATGCTTCTGGCTGCCATTCCCATAACATGCTGCTCAATGGGCAGAAGATGTAGAATGACATCCAGTGCCGCTTGAGGTGTACTTCTCATGGCACCTGTCATGCCGATTGAAGCACACCTCTGAGCCTTAGACAGAAGGTTCCTTCGACAAGCCACTCTCAATGACTCCCACCAAACACAGCATCCATATGTAAGAATGGGTCTAACCACCGAAGTGTACAGCCATCCCACTACTGACGGCCGGAGTCCCCAACTCTTACCTATCGATGATCTGCAAGCATAGTAGGCATTGAGGCCTCTCTTAAGTCTCTCCTGAGTATTCCTTCCCCACGACAGCTTGCTGTCCAGAAAAAACTCCTAGATACTTAGCGCTATCAGATAGTCTAAGCTCTACTCCTCCTAGTACCGGCAGCCTAAAATTCTCTACCCTGTACCTCCTAGTAAAAAGAACCAACTCGGTCTTCTCCGGATTGACTCCCAAACCCTTATCACTCGCCCATGCTGACAGTTCGCCCAGCGCCCCTTGCATGACTTCGCTTATTGTCGGCAGAAACTTGCCCGATACCAATATCACTACATCATCCGCGTAGGCCACAACTTTCCGACCCAATCTGTCAAAAAGTCACAGAACGACGTTGACAGCTAAGAGCCATAATAAGGGAGAGAGAACTCCCCCCTGTGGGGTTCCCCTAGTCACCAGTTTCTTTAAGCGCTCGTTTCCCCAGTCCGAGTGAATAACGAAAAACAGAGGAACGCCTAGATCCACCAATGCCTGCCTGATAGCCTCTATCTTCAAATTATTAAAAGCGCCCTCTATATCCAGGAATGCCGCCAAGGTGTATTCCTTGTTTCGCAATCCCCGCTCTACATAACCCACCACATCATGAAGCGCACTCTCAACAGATCTACCCTTAAGATAGGCGTGTTGAGCGCCGCTGATGATGCCGGCGTCAATCTTCGTCCTCAGATGTAGATCAATCAGTCTTTCCAACGTCTTCAAAAGAAAAGACGATAAGCTGATTGGTCTAAAATCCTTGGGTTTAGAGTGACCGGTTCTTCCCGCCTTGGGTATGAAAACCACCCTGACCTCCCTCCACCCTTTAGGAATGTACCCGTTCAGCACACAGACCCTAAACAGTTCCACCAACAGCAGGAGTGATGATCTCCCGATATTCTGTAACATCGCCGGAAAGATACCGTCTGGTCCTGCCGATTTGTAAGACCCAAAGGTATTGACCGCCCATGTTACTTTTTCCAAGGTGATCATGTCCCCCACCGTCTCCCTCTCCTCACCGCCCGATTCTGACCCAGAGAAGGGGTTACCACATTCAATCTGTTCCCCCGTCCCAGGATCCACACATCCCGGAAAGTGAGTTTCCATTAGCAGACATAGAGATTCAGAGCTAGATTCCGTCCATGAGTTGTCCGGTCTCTGAATAAATCCAGGGACTACAGGGTCCTTGGATAAAATTCTCCTGAACCTGGACATCTCATTTACAGATTCCACTGACTCGCTAAACTTGACCCACGAGTCCCTTTTCGCCCTCCTAATGTCTCCTTTATATCTATTGTAACTCAATCTGAAGTTACTCCAATCTTCTTCCCTACGCGTATACTTCGCTCTATTAAACAACCTTCTGACAGTGGACCTTTGAGTCCTCAACTCGTCTGTCCACCATCTTGGTTGTGTGCGCTTGCCCGGAAAGTTCAAAGGACAGGAACGCTCATAACTACTAGTCAGTACCCCCGTAAAGGTGCCCACCAGTTGCTCTACACCGGTCGAAGTCGACCCCCAGTCGCGTGTAACTCTAAGGTTACTTTGCACCAATCTCGAAAAGTAATCCCAATCCGTCCTTCTCGGATTCCTATACGGACACCTTTTCGACCTCTCAAACATTAGATTAAAGGACAGGCGACTATGGTCAGAGAAGGAAAACCCCAGGTCCACCCTCCAATCCTCCACTAATTCCCTACAGTTCGTCAATGTCATGTCTATTACTGCCTCTCTATCCCTAGTTCTGAACGTAGGTGTATTCCCTCTGTTACAGATATAAAGATTGCTGGCAATAATAAAATCAAACATAGACTCACCTCTTTTGTTGATGTCGGCACTTCCCCATTGGGTATGGTGTGCATTGGCGTCACACCCTAGTACCAGTCTCGAGCCAGTTCTGCCTGAGTACTCCACCAACTCTCGCACTTTTTCACCAGGTGGATCGGTAGCCTCGTACGGCAAGTATACCGATGCCAATGCCAGGACCCTTCTGTCCTTGGCTTCTCCTGTCACAACCGTGAGGTCTCCATTACTATAAGAATGAGAAAACATAAATTTAAACTCAGTTCTCGCCAAGATACAAGTTCGTACCTTCTCATCTGTGTGGGGTACGAACAATGTATACCCCGTGACCCCTAATCCAACTACCCGGTTTTTATTAATCCAGGGCTCTTGGATTAAGGCCACGTCCACGTTGTTGTCGATGAGGTGGGTTACTAATTCGGTTGAGGCTGCTTCACAGTGGTGCAGGTTTATCTGCACCACTTTCAACCTCTTAGGGTCTATCATTTTTAGGAAACCTAAATTTGATAGACCCTAACCCGAATATTGCAACCCCTCCTATCGAATCAAGCTTTTTAAGAGACTCCCGGTCCACTGCGAACCTGAAGTCTCTTCCCTGGTTCTCTTTACAACCCAGTGAAGCTACCAACTTCCACTGGCTTGTATTGAGCCCCTTGTTCTGGTTGGCCAGTACCCCCAGTATGACCTCCACCGGTTTTATAGGTGGAGGTATCCATACCGTGACTACCGGCCTTAATGGCAACTCAGACGCTAGTATAACATCCAGACTAGCTTCAGGACAGGAGCTGCCACACTTACCAATTGCAGCCTTTAAAAACTCAAAGGTTTTCTGATTGCCGCAACTGACAGTTTTGACACCTCTTGTCCAGTCAGCCCCTTTGAACGATACTTCGTCCGGCCTTCCTTTGGCACTAAAGATTTCGTCGAGTAGTTTGTTCTCTAGCACCTGCCATCTCTCGACACTGATCCTTCCATCGGGATCCTTACGATCAATGACAGCCGCTAGAATACCGTCCTTACTCGACGACTCCTTTAGTTTCTTTGAAGTGGATGGTTGGTCCTTTCTGGAGTCAGTCCTCTTATTGATCTCCTTATGGGGATCTTTAAGAGAACTGACCACAGTCTGACCAGTCCTCTTAGCCGCAGGGGATTTCTGGTCATCACCAGACCTCACTCGCTTAACTACCCCCTTTTTGGGGCCCTTAGCAGAGCTCAGTCGGTGATCACCCGATTTCCCTGCAGATGTTGACTGGTCTGTCCCAGCAACCCTTCCTTTAGTGACTCCTTTTTGGGAGTGACTATCGGAAATTACCAAGACATTTCCAGCCCTCATCGCGCGACTAGTAGTGGGTAAAACGTTCTCAGGCCTAGCTCCCTTAACTGCGACCAATCTGTCACGATTAAGAGGGCCAGTCGTTGAACCTTTACCCTCCTTTTCCTTATCTTCTGCTTTATCCGAGGATTCAACAACAGGGGGTGCTGGGGATTTGCTGTCTTTACTGACAACATTTGTATCCACAGCAGCCCCTGTTGTGTATCCCGCAGGATAGGGAAGCCCTAGGATGGCACCGACAGAGCCGTGGATTCGTTCGAATCTAGCAACGTTCTTTCGGTGCTTCCTCAGCAGATGCCTATCCCGCCCATCGTGCAGTGAGGAGTCTTTCTTAGCTATCTTTTCCAGAAAGGCTAAGGAGGCTCTCACACCACTCTTGGCTTTATCGTAGCTCGTTCGGCTATCTGACGTGACCTGTTCTGTCGCATCTTGCCGAACAACGAGTTTTGATACACTCGCCAATCCACTCTCCAACCCGAGTGTGACTCCGGAAGTCGATGGCCCAGCCCTATGGCCCTCATCATGAGCCGAAATCAGAGTTATTTCGTGCTCATCATCAGAGCCCAGAGTTAGGTCACCGAGTCTTTCCGATGCCCCTGTACGAGACGGAGATCCGATTGGCGAGTCTATCCTGTCCGTCATGACTGTCAGTTCTGTCATTAACTGACTCTCCTGCAGCAGAATATCTCTGTGAATACCCAGCAAGTCGGAGTCCAAATCTGACCCCGAACCTGCTGAGCTGACAGAGACATTCCCTGCGCCAACTTCTTCATTTCTTTCTTTAAAATTTAAATTGTCCAGTTTTTGGTCCCACGAGTAAGCACGTAAACAAAGCGACCATCGCGCGCAGTGACGGCGTACGCGGACTAGGCTAGAATTACAACTGACCCTTGCCATCGGCGTCAGAGGGAAGCTGTTCACGACCAGTTTCTTTTACCACTAACTAGCCATTCAGGTCCTCGGCACTGCTATCAACCACCTTGACCTTAAAAGTGGGGGATGTAGGGAATCAAAGGGAGAAGTGGGTAGGATTATAGGTAAAGAGGATGGGATATGGGATGGATAACCCTTGGTCATGCTGGCTTTAAAGCTTATGCCTTCGAACTTGTTCCGGTTAGACTGTACCGAAACAAGTTCCAAGACATACACTACCGCCGGCATTTAAGCCACCACATCGCGGCAAGATAGTTATCCAGGTTGTTTGAGTTAACCTGCAAGTTTTTGCAATTTTTCCGTTCGTTTACTTTTTTGTGCAAGAGCCATTTTTGAGAGTAAAATTTTCATATTGCCCAAAATTTACTCAACTACTGGATTTTACTGGAAAAGTAAACAAACGCACCTATAGATAACACTTAAGTAAAACATATAAATCAAAGCATAATTTATTAATTTTCTCTAATTTTGAAATTTTTTATTTTTGCGAACAAAACTTTAAATTACTGTCCTCAAATGCCAAACCACTGTCCAATTTTACTGTCTGCAAAATTTGCAAGGCAGTTGGAAAAGTGTATGTACATTAAACATCTGCATGAAACTTAATAATGATGTTCATGAAACTTTTATTAAAATTTTGTATTTGCTTCGTTTGTATTCAGTATAATGAATAACTACGAAATGAAAGCAACAAACATACGAAATTTAAGAGACGAATAAGATGCAGTGTTTTTGTTAACTTAAGCAAGAGAATATGAATACGTACAACTCTGAAACAAAACAACCACTGAATAAATGTCGAATAAGTTCATGGAATAACACATATATTTTAAAGTCAGTATTGCCAGTCGAAAGAAATGAAAAACATTAGGAAAAAAAAAAAAACAAAAATAACCGTGAAGAGTAAAAGCAACAAGATAAGAAAGTACATTAATATTAAAACAATAAAAATAATACAAATTTGACTTTGTTTTCAATGTAAATTAGTTGTTTTTAATGTAAATTTTTAGAATTCAAAAAAAATTTCATTTTATTTTCAATAACATTCTTCAGCAATGTGTTTAGCTTGGAAGTACATAAAAAAGTTTAGGAAAAAAATTTAAATTTAATTTAAAAAATGCTTTACAAATTACACATATTATTGTAAAGGTAACAAAAAAGAAAAAATTACATAAATTTACTAAGTGGCAACATTGCTATTGAGTATTTATATAAAAAAATGAGAGAGTGAAAACTGCAAAACAAAAGTCGTTTCATTGAACAGTCTTTGTTTTTGCCATATGAAACAAAATGCGTTTGTTAGTAGCAGGAATAAAACAACAGTTTGTTCAATGGTCTGAATTTTGTTTGAATACGAACTTCATTGAATAAACATTTCAGCATGTTCATGAATGAAGTTATTCATGCAGACCTCTAATGTACATATATTAGTGAAAAAGTTTGCATGTAATTGCAACTGTCTTGTCAGTACTGGCATATGTAAACACGGTGTTAACGTATGTTTTGGAATATTTAAGCCGTGTTCCTACAACTTGTTAACTAAAGCGGACTTTAGGTATTTTTTTTTAAATTATCACCCATGTACTTGAAATAGAATTCGAGTAAAATTGAATTGAACAAATTTTGATAATTAACATTTCCTTATAGTTCATAAAAATATTCCATTTTTACTTTAATCGTACTTCACCGCACTACTTACCTTTATGAGAAGAACTATTCTTAAAATCAGGAAAAAGCTACGGTAATTAAAAAAACCTGAAAATCTCCATCGCTTTAAATTTCATTTAAACTTTCAGCATTTTGTTGAATTTGTGATATGTTAAAAATTTTTTTTAATAAAACATCGATTTGTTTTTTTGTTTTGTAGTTTTACAAAATATATATATTTTTTTTTTAATTTTAATTTTATATATATATATTTTATTTGTATTCAATTTAATTTTATTAAAAACTCGTTGCTAAAAAAATAAGACAAGAAAATTTATATTAAAAAAAATTTTAATTATAATGTACTTGTTTTCAAGAAAATTTAATTTAAACATTTTTATTTGATAACTGAAACTTGTAAAATAATCTTAACAATTAAAAAAACAAAAATTCTGAATATTGTTTGATTAAAAAAAAAAATAAGAGGAAAATTTAAATTTGGAAATTTTGTTTTTATTAACTTTATTTAAGGGTTCCTTTAGGGTGTTTTGTTTAAATACAAAGAAAAAAAAAATAATTATTAAAAAGAAACATTAACTATACCTTAAAGTATAAATAATTAATATTTTCTCCGTTTTTGTTTTTTAATAACTTCTCACAAAACTAATAATTATAATTAATAAACATAATTAAGATGGATTATTTATTAATAATAATATAGTAATAAAAATAGTATTTAATAAATGTTTGTTTTCTTTTCTTTCAACTACAGAAGACGGATGTGTTTTTAAAATAATTCAATGGTCCAGAGCAAGTTTTGTGATTCGTTTTAATTAACTATTATATTAAAAAATTTAATTTTTTCTTTTAATATCGAAAGAGAGAGATAGAGAGGGAGTAAAGGGAAACGAGAAAAACTTTAAACAAATTAAGTTGTTTTTTAACTGATGCTGTGTTTAATTAAAAACTTTTTTTACATTAATTTTAAATTCTTTTCCTTTTTTATGGAAGAAAAAAAAAAGAATATAAAAATAAAAGAACATTTTGTTCAAAAATAAAATGCAATAATAAAAAGAACAAAAAAATTAAATTATAATAATAATTTTTATAAATTAAAGCGTTTGTTTTGCGACATTTTTCTTTAAAAATTTTAATTTAATTTAAGTCTTTAACTTACATTTTCTTTTATTTTGAAGCTTTATTTTGTTTTACAAAAGTTTTTTTTAAATTTTTGAAATAAAAAATAATAAATGGTCTTAATAAATTGTTGTTGTTATAATTTTATAATAATTTTCATATGATTAGATTACGAATGATTTTTTTTTTTTTTTTTTTTTTGTTAATATGAATAGTATTAAAAAATTCATATTTTTAATTGAAATTAATTATTTTAAAAAAATAATAATAATTATGGTAGTGTTGGGGGATATTTTGTTACTGTTTAAGACTTGTCTTTATGTAGGAGCTTTTTTGATTTTCATTTTGTTGTTAATTGGCTGAACTGTTTTATGTTTTTATTTAATTTTTAAAATTCTAAACAAGCTTAAAACATTTTAATACAAAATGCAGGTTTCTGATTTTTGAAATTAATTTACATGTTTTCGAATTGATCAACACGACGTTTTGTATTGCCTTTACGAATTTCACGTAATGTCTTGTATTTATCACGTCCTTGGCGTACATTTTCACGATGAATCTTATCATTTTGGGTTTCTTTTGTTTCGTCACGGGATTGAGCCAAATCTTGTTTTAAGGCCTGAAAAAAAACAAGAAAAAATAGGTATAAAATTTAAATGAAATTTAAAAAACTAAATACCAACCTTCAATTGATCGTGTAAGCGTTCATTACGTTCAGCCAATGTACGTCTATCTTCGATGGGATCTTTAATATGCTCATCAGTATCCAAATCACGTGATACATCACCGCCAGCATCACCATTTGTAAGTTCTTCCTCATTTTCATTTTCATCTTCAGCCACATGATGATGTTGGGGTGTAGTAGAGGCAGCCAATAATGCGGCAGCAGCTTCAGCCTGAAATTTTGAAATGGTTTTTTTTTTTTCATATTATATTATAATTATTGTCAATAATTTGTCTTATTCACCGCTTTAGCACATAATAATTCTTTTATAGAATACATAGACATTTTTATTGAAGCTCTTTTACTACTATTAATAAATGATAATTTGTTGTAGTAAGCCCTGAAGAATTAGTGGTTTTTATTAGAGATGAAACGATACGCTTTTTGCCAATACGATACCGATACTCAAAAAGATATATCGGTGCTGCCGATACGAATATTATATTTAAATTCAAGCTTAAATTAACAAAACTCAAAAAGAATAATTTCTGTATTATAAAAAATGCCAGTGTAAGATATTATTTAAAACTAATTTTAATAAGATTTTAAAAACAACGAATGCAATTTGAATTCATGGAAAAATTAAAAAAAAAAAAAAAAAAAAAAAAAAAACAAAAAAAAAAATTGATTAATTGTTGTATAATTGATTCAGTTTTTAAACAAAAAATCAATATTCTACACTTTTTCGGAGATGACGATTGCGAAACTCCGTTTGAAGCAGACCTGCAGTGAAAAATCGTCTCTCAGATGTGACTGAACTCATTTAAAAACTTAAGTATTTCTGCGCCATGTTCTTAAATTTTGGGTATTTGGGTATACAATTTAATTGCACCAGTAAACAACCAGATCTGCGTCTCTAGAAAAATCACATCGTAGGATGGACAGAGGATCATTATTCTCCAAATTTTCTTTTTAAAATTTTCACGAACGCTCCAAAGGTCAGTTTTTGTAGACTTATCAAAACTTTTACTAGGTGTAGGGGTGACCGCGTCCTTCAACACTTTCTTAATGCAGTCATGTTACGAAGCTCAATAAGACGTTTTTTCGAAGGTAGAGAATTGAAGACAAACAATAGATTCCATTATTCTCTAAACACTCAAATCTTTCATTCAGAGCGAATGCTACGTAAATCGCCAATTTTTGGGAATCTGAACTATTCTGCATCTCAGTTTATATATTTATCGTATTTTCTAATAATGTTTGACTAGCGAAATAGCGTCAGAAAATTAAGCAGTTGTTTTGCTTATAAATTGTGTGATCTCTTCGAAATAACCCAAATTTTGTAGCAAAATTATTTGTATTTTCACTAAAATCATCAAAAACACATACAAGATTTATCAATGGGAAAATTTTTACCATTATGGTGCAACGCAAAACGGCTAAAGCTGCCGGTCCACATCAAGCGTTCAATGCGCATGAGTCCAAAAAGAAGTAGTGTAAAATTGTAATGACAAGTTATACAGCATACGCGTGGAATGCATATACGTATCGAAAGCATGAAGTAGGATTACTTTCTACTTTAGAATGCGTCTTCAAAAAAATTAAAAAAAGGAGGTGTTAGTTCACAATGTTCAAGTTTTAGCCGTCCAGTCTTAAGCTTTTGGGAGAGAAGGGAAAAGAAAATTCAATTTATTTTCCTCTCTCCTTAAAATTCATGACTTGACGGCTAAAAATTCAAAAGTGTGAACCCGCATATGCGTAAAACCCGTGGTGTTTAATTAACAGAAACAATTTGTTATTCTGTTTGATTTTGTACTCTGCTTTGAATGTGTTATTGCTCTTCGTTGTTATGCAAAAAATTTGCATTGAAAAATCAATTGTTTGTTCAAAAAAAACTATAAAAAAGCATCGTCGTAAAAGCCCCAAGTATCGCCGATACACATATCGGTATCGGTATTTGTCACATACCTAGTTTCTATAAATATTTTTTTATATAAAATAAAAAAAAAAAAAAAAAATTAAGAGGTATTTTTTATTAATAAATAAGAGAGAGAGGGTATTTTAAAAATGCTTTTACAGTATGTTTTTTTTTTTGTTTTATCCAAGTTTGAAATATTATTCTAAAGCTATTAGACTTGGTCATAATTATGAACAATAAAATATCTATTAAAGCCCAAAGAAGAATAAAGCAGGAGTATAACTTAGTAAAGAATAAATGTCGACATCCAAGCTGAATACATATTGATGAATTTTAAAAAATATTATCGGATTAACCAGGTTATCTACGATTATTAAATTTGCTGTAAAGGGACTCTCTAACAAGCAGAACTCTCAAAGTTAAACTCATTTTCCTATGTACACAGACTTAGAAAAGTTCAATATTTTTTTAATTAAAATTAAAAGTTTAACTTAGAATTCTTTTACATGATTGGAAATGTTTAATTAAATTATTTAATTTTATCATTTTATGTCAATTTGCAAAAGCTTACATACGATATATTTCTTATACATATATTAAAAAATTAAATTTAATATTTCGTACGGACTTCTTTGGATTTTTTTTACATCAGGTAAACGAGACGGTACAGAGTGGGTTGAAAAAAAATTGATAGAAAATATTTTTTTATTTAAAAAAGAAGAGAAAAATTATAGGTGCATGTATACATATATGTATGCATCAGGGTGGTTCTAAAAATGAGGTTGAACAAGTCACCTTCTAGGATTGAAGATTAGTTAAAAAACAATGCCAGAATTTTTATTTTTTTACCCGCCTCTGGATACAGTCGTTTAGTTTTTTGTATGTTCACCACTGCTTCCAGCATATGATTTAAATAAAAATTATAACTATTAATTAATTCATTTATTAATGATGTGCTAATAATCCCAATTTATGATAAAAAACACTGAAATTTATTGTTGTGGGAAAGCTAGTTTCTATGCGCATTTCGCTGGTTGCTTAGGCTAGCTCGTCAGGAAACTTTTTCCAAATACTTTAGAAAAGCTAAAAATATTATACAAGTAAGACCATAAAGTGAATAAGAATTTTAAACACTCAGCTCTACTTGTAACAATATCAAAGCTTCAACAAAGACACAACAATAAATAGTGAATTTTTTCTTTCTTACATTCCCCTACAATTGGCTGGGTTTTTTCCAACACGAATTGTAGTTGTAAGAGGATAGAAAAAATCAAAATTAAAAAAAACAAGTTGCTAAATAAAGCAGCTTGCCATTTCAGTTTTTTATTTGCCGGGCACATGCAAATTTATTATCAAAAATTATTTTCGGGAATGAAATATTTATTAATTAATTCATTTATTAATGATGTGCTAATAATCCCAATTTATGATAAAAAACACTGAAATTTATTGTTGTGGGAAAGCTAGTTTCTATGCGCATTTCGCTGGTTGCTTAGGCCAGCTCGTCAGGAAACTTTTTCCAAATACTTTAGAAAAGCTAAAAATATTATACAAGTAAGACCATAAAGTGAATAAGAATTTTAAACACTCAGCTCTACTTGTAACAATATCAAAGCTTCAACAAAGACACAACAATAAATAGTGAATTTTTTCTTTCTTACATTCCCCTACAATTGGCTGGGTTTTTTCCAACACGAATTGTAGTTGTAAGAGGATAGAAAAAATCAAAATTAAAAAAAAACAAGTTGCTAAATAAAGCAGCTTGCCATTTCAGTTTTTTATTTGCCGGGCACATGCAAATTTATTATCAAAAATTATTTTCGGGAATGAAATATTTATTAATTAATTCATTTATTAATGATGTGCTAATAATCCCAATTTATGATAAAAAACACTGAAATTTATTGTTGTGGGAAAGCTAGTTTCTATGCGCATTTCGCTGGTTGCTTAGGCCAGCTCGTCAGGAAACTTTTTCCAAATACTTTAGAAAAGCTAAAAATATTATACAAGTAAGACCATAAAGTGAATAAGAATTTTAAACACTCAGCTCTACTTGTAACAATATCAAAGCTTCAACAAAGACACAACAATAAATAGTGAATTTTTTAACTTTTGTTAACGTTCATTAACGAACTCAGAAGTTGATAGTATTTTTTCTAGTACGTCACTTTTCTAAATTTATTTCTAAAAAGTAGCTTTTTGTGCTGCATACGTATACTTAAGTAAGCTATGTTCACTTTGTATTTTTTCGTCAAATATTTATTAGGTCTGAACATACCTTTACTGCTGTGTATTGAGTTGTTGAGATTTTATTTCGCTTTTACTACTTTTTTCTTGCGGCAATTAAGCAAATCGAGAGTGAAATTAATTTTGTATAGTTTTTGTATGAGTAATTTGCATGATTCGGCAAACAGTGGCGTGTAGAGCAAACCAATACTTAATAAACTTTAAAATAGTTGATATTAAACGAAAATCCATAAAAATTTCATGAAACTGATTTTGGATTCAGAAATACAAATACCTAAATTTTTTCAAACTAATAATGAGCTGACGATTTGTAGTCCGATCATAAAATATTGCATATCGTTATTCATGGCTTGTATAAGGCCTCATTTTGGCCTTTGATGATTTTTTTAATCCAACATTATGTCATCTCGGATCGTTCCCCCTAACGTCCAATTTTTTCCCCGAGTACAGAAAGCCCTTCTTCTTTAAAGCTTTAAATATATTCTCTTTTATGACACGCCTCAAATTGGGTATATTTTTAATTTTTACTACATGTTACATTAAACCAGATCGAACTCAATACAAAACAAAAAAAATTGCCCCACTCTCCCCCTAGAAAGAAAGGTATATAAATGAAGTTTCTAGAACTGTTAAAGTTTTTTTGTTTGCTATAACCCAAAATACAGCACTTTTTTCTTTTTATATACCGCCGTTTTCAGCATGTTTTGAGAAACTGGAGTTCTTTCCCAATAATTGAAACAAGTAGAAAACGCAGTAAATTCGCAGGATTTTTTTGCATATATGTATAAGCTGAAATCTCAAATAAGACCAAAAAAATTAAAACGATCTCGATCTGAAAGTTTTGAAACTCAATTTTATATCGAAAAATACCCCATATATTTTTTAAATTAATTGTTATATTTTTTTATTTTAAGTTGCCAAACTGTCAAAATACCATCATCGATAACTCTTTGGCAACTAAACAATGTTTCCGTACCTAATACCAATTTAAGTTGTTTCCATCCGTAACCGACCCATTATTAGAAAAAACTAGCACTCGAAATTTCTTAACTTTTAATTTTAACCAAGGCACGCAAAATTTGTAAAATTTATTTGACTTTAACAGCTCACTGCCAACAAAGTAAGTTACTCAATCAAGCACTCATTTAGGCAGTTAATTATGTATAATTTTTATTACTTTCAACCAATACAAAACATGACTGTGAAGGATAAAGTTAAGCTTTTGAATTAATCCACCTTTTTAGTTAATGTCAACCATTTTTTCTTTTTTACTTTACACTTTTACTTTTTTTAAATATCCCATAAATGCTCAATTGTGAGGGATATTCCATTTCGTGTTTATCACTATATAGTAGCCATTCTTTCAATTCTTTTGACGAGTGCTTAGAATTGTTTCACTGAAGAAGTGTTGAATTTCCCCCCAGAACTAAAATATCAACAATAGATAGATAGCTATCCTTTAAAACTGTCCGCCATGCATCCCCATACCATGACATACCCGCGTCCATTTTTCAATTTTGGGTTTATATTTTTTGATAGTATGTATATGTAGTATGTATTAGATTATTGCCCAACTTTGGCCCGACCATCTCCTCCAAAACCCATATATTTACATTAATCTGTGAATATTACTCGTTCCAAAGCGTTGGATTATTTATGTAAAAGTGTAGATACTTTTGCGCGTATTCCAAGCGTTTTTTATGTTTACTGGTACTGGCTATTATATCCATTTTTTTCTTGCTAGATCTCGACAGTCTGGTCAGAAGCCCTTTCTACCGGGTCAGTTTTTACTTTGCAATTTATTTCGACTGTTCTTATGGTTTTCTTTGACTAATAGAATAACTGTGCCATCTGTTCGATCTACGAAAATACGAGAACGACGATAACGTGGCTTACTTCAATAGTTTCAATTTTCGTTGAAATTTTTTATAATTGTTTGCCCGTTTTCTTTCTTAAATTTAATGTTTTTAAACTTAATTTAGAAAACTGCCGTCGTTCCTCAATTTAATTACGGGTTTTCGAATTGTTTCAGAAATTTCTTTGTCTCTAATCATTTTACTCCGCGACTAACACTTTATAATATCTGTTTCTATTCTCTGTTTATGTGAAATGTCAAGATCTACTGATAATTTAAAGCCAATATCAAAAATGTTTACACTGGTACTAAGAACGATGCATAATTTTTTTAAACAAAGTATGTATGGTTGGTGGATTGGTTAACTTAGTAGCATGCACAGAACTAGGCGTGCTGCAAGTAGAGTCCACAGTGACTCCGTTTTGACACTACACAACTCGTCAAGAATTGGAACCCCCAATCATACTGGATCCAGGGGCAATACTGAGGTGGCTAGAGCCAACCCGTTGCGTTGAGATATTTCCGCAAGTTGCTGAGTTTCACCCGCGATATCTCCGACAGTCCTGGTATAAGGCAATCCCCAAATAATCCATGTCGTATTGAATTAAACGCTGGGCAATCACATAGAAGATGAAATACTGTCTCCTCAGTTCCTGGTTCCCTGCAGCTGCGCCAGCATTCATTAAAAGGGAGGCCAAGTCTCATAGCGTGCTTATCGATCGTCCAGTGACCAGTAAGTACATATAAAGGTCTCGATACGTCTTTCCGGCTGAAGTTGAGAAGTCGCTCAGAGCGAGCTTGGTCATATGTGGGCCACGTTGCTTTGGTAGCTCTGCAGCCATCCAGTTTCCTGCATTTATCGTCAGCCATATCCAGATAGTGTCTTAAGATTTCGCTCCTGATAGTTCCCAGGGGTGTTGCGACTGGCACACCCTGTGAAGTATCAAGAGCGGCTCCAGTCTTGGCCAGCCCATCCGCCTGTTCATAACCGTAATGGTCCCTTTGCGCAGGGACCCAAATTAAGGTAATGTCAGATAAATGTAATTAAATTTTTTATATTTTAAATAAAACGGAAATTTGTTAATGGAAGGTCGAAATCCGCAGAATATTTGAAAGTTTTCCCAACCATTGGTCCAACAAACAGCACCTTAATTTAGTAAACGATTTCTACACACATTTCTGTCATTAAGCAAATTAGTTCTTTTTAAAAAAACACATACACATTTACTTACTTAGTAAATGTGTATGTGTTTTCACAGATGTTTGCAAATTAAGCGCAATTTAAATATCGCACACAGTTTAATTAAACTCGGGCAATTGAAACAGAAACAAATTAACGACAAAAAAAAAAAAAAATTCATTTTTAATTTTTAAATCAAGCATTTAAATGTAGATATTTTTAACTAAAATGTGGTAGAGTCTGTTTTGGTTTGGTTCTGCAAATCCTAAGAGCAAAAAAAGAATTCCACTTTTATTTATTAAAACAAATAACTCTTAAATATTTTCTGGTTGTCAACCCTGAATATGACTAATATACTACTTTAAACAAACTACAATTAGGACCACAGGCGACAAACGACAAAAAAAAAATAATAATTCAAGAGAGTCAAGAAATCCATATAACGGGTTTCTTTTAAGCCCGATAGAACATACGCAAGGCTTAGCTGCCAAACAAACTGTCATACAAGGCTCTCTTTTTGACGTTTATGATCAGTATATGTACTCTTGAAAATTATCTAACTTTACTTTCAAAATCTGTGCTTATATAAAACCTACCTGTTTACGTCTGGCTTCTTCAACTTCATCTTGCAGACGTTTAGTTTCTTCATCCTTGGCATTAACTTCATCTTGGATGCGCTGTACTTCCATTTGTTTAGCCATAATTTCCTCCTCGAGTTTAGCCTTTTCGGCGGCTTCCATGTTCTTGGCCTCTTCGAGACGATTTAACATGGCTTGCAATTCCTTCTGGCGTAATTCCAATTCATCCTTGGCGGCTTGCAATTGTTTTAATTGCTCTTCGAGACGCCGAATCATCTCTTGGGCTTCCATTAAGTCCTTTTGAGAACGTTCCATTTCCTCTTGCATTTGCTTGAGACGATCTTCGTACTCTTGTTGTTTCTTTTCGGCACGTTCACGGGCAGCCAAAGCCAATTGGAGTTTTTCACTGTTAACATATAAGGAGATATTTTAGAAATAGTGATTTTTTAATTGGATTTCAATTTATTACCGTTCTTGTTGTTTGGCATTCTTTTCTTCGCGTGCCTGAGCCTTCATCTGTTGCACATCAATGGTATCGGGCTTACGACGGCGCATATACAATTCATGATTACCCATGCACAAGGCCAAAATACGTTTGTTAATCCTCACGCGTGGAGCAAAGAAAACAAAGTCAGGGGCTTTCTTATCGATGGGCTTGATAATGAATTTCTTGTCAGAGAAAGAAATATTGCGAATTTCTGACCAAGGGAAACCAATTTTAGGAGTCAATTTATCCTCCTGCTCATAGATATTCAAGCCGAGAGCATCAACACCCAACCACAAGTCGGTACCCTTTTTATTTTTAATTTCAAAATAATTGACACCATACATTTCCAAATCCTGAGCAATTTTTAAATATTCCATCATGGCATCTTCACGCAACATACCACGGTGTTCCTGCCACCATGTCATTATCGATTGTTCCCATTCGTCCTTGGACATTTTGTGCTGGTCGATAACACGTTGAGGCAATAGACGATCATTGGCTAAAAACCCGGCTGTGTGTAGCGATTTGTTGTGATCGCCGTGACGAGCCTGCACGGCATACGAGGCCAATAAGACTGAAGTTTCAGGAGGACAATAGATTTCATCTGATAATATGGCATTCTTAACTTGTAAGTAGAATAGACGTAGTGTTATATCCTGAATCAATTCCTCGGCCACATCTTCAGGATAGAATTTTGCACGGAATCTGAATTGTAAAGGATTTTCCTTTTTAACATCTTGGTTCATAACCTGTTATGTAGTGCAAATAAAACAAAAATGTTAATTAGAAAATTTAATGAAATTGAAAAATAAAAATAAAACAAAACTAAAATTTTAAACAAAATTTTTTTAAACTTTTAAACTTAATATTGATAAATTTAAATTTTTTGCTTTTACCCATGTTGAAAATGGCATAGATCCAGTCTGTTTTTATTTGTAAGCATTTTAATTTTTATAATAAAAAAAAAATTATAAATTAATTTTATAAATTTTATATGTTAAATATTTGTTGTTATTAAATGTTTCTTTTCTGATATTGATATTTTTAAAAATCCCATTAATTAAAAAATACAATTAATTACAAAGGAAAGCTGCTGCTAAAGGGAATATTACATTTATCAAATTTATTACTTAAGTATAACTAAAATATCTACATATCTACATATGCTTAGGTGTATAAAGAATACACTGTGCTACAGTAATTAATACATATTTGTTTTTGAAATTAGAAAAAATATTTTTTAATTGTGATGTCATAGTACATCAATGTATTTCCAACACATAAACAAATTTTCAAAATTTCAAATAAAGATGCATTGAAAGCTTTCAACATTTTTAAAAATGCATTATTTTAATAATTAGTTTTGTGGTTATTTTAATAATTAGTATTATTTTCTTATATTGTAGCACAGTGCATTTTTTTGAACTGGCATTAATTTTTTATTTATTTCCAAAGTATGTAGTATATTTGATATTTCGTTTTAACCACCCACCATATCTTCACCATCACTATCATCAGTTTCATCATTTTGATGGTGATGACCATCGGCTGTTTTTTTATCCACATACTTTTTAACACGTCTTAAATATTTTATTGTTTTTATGGCCGGTGATTCGGGCTAATTAGTGTCATAAAAATAATACTTGTTGTTATAGCTGACTTTTTCGGATGACAATTTTATGTTTGTATTTTATTTAAAAAATTATACAGTGTGATAGCAAAAATACACTCAAGATATCGAAAAAAAAGAAAATATTTAAAAATTCATGAACGAATAAATTTTTGAATAAATATGTAAATCTAGTTTTCATATACATAAATCTGTGGTCATATGGAAGGGAAGCTTAAGTCGAAATAACACAAAATTGAGTTAATACAGATAGAAAAAGGTTAAATTCTTTATATTTGCTAACATTTACTTTTAGCCTCTTTTGAAGTTGTTATTAATATTATAATACACAGACTTAAAGCAAAGAACTTCTCGAATAAAACTTCAACAAAACTGTAGATATCTCGAAACTACCATATCCGACCGACATAAGCTTCTTTAGGATATTGTCACGGATATATTTTTCAATATTTTTAATTTTTTTAGTTGAAACGTAACTATTAATAACAATGTTGATCATTTTTATCTTCAATCGGATCTTAATAACTTTTTGTTATGGTGTAATCATAATATGTTGGAGTTGAATCTATTGAAATGCAAATGCATGCGTTTTTATAGAAATAACTGTATTGCTGTTAACTATGCTTTGGGTGGTCATCAATTGGAGTTGGTTGATTCATTTCTTGATCTCGGAGTCCTATTGGATCATAAATTAAACTTTGTTTCACATATAAAGTTAACTGTAAATAAAGCTAGAGGTATTCTTGGCTTTATAAACGCTGGGCTAAAGAGTTCACTGATCCATACATAACGAAGCAACTTTACATGTCACTCGTTAGACCTATCTTAGAATATGGGTCAATCATTTGGGATCCATATTACAACATTCATAATTCTCATATTGAATCTGTCCAAAAACAATTTTTGTTGTTCTGTTTACATGGTCTTCAATGGAGTCACTCGACAAGATTTCCTTCCTATTCTAGCAGACTGGCTTTAATAAAACTACCATCGCTCAAAAGTCGTCGTACAATGTTAAATGTATCTTTTATGAATAATCTTGTTAATGGTAATATTTGTTGTGAATTTCTGTTAAATTTTGTTAAATTTAATATACCTTGTCGCAATACTCGTCATTATAATCTGCTTTTTGTAAAGTTTTGTAGAGTAAATTACGCTATTGCTGATCCTTTTTCAAGGTTATGTCGACAATTTAATTCTTTGTCTCAATTTGTTGATTTTTCTTTAAATTTAAATGTTATAAAGCATAAAATAATTGTTTATCTTAACTAGTAATTTTTTATGTACATTTTTAAATCCATCATGCAATTCATTAATTTTAAGTCAATCTTGTTATTAGTCAGTAAGGATAATGTCCATTGATTAAATATATATAAATAAATAACGAGTAAAAAAGCTATAAATTATTGAAATCGCTTAATTGTTTACGAACACATTTTTGTTAAAAAAGAAACGTAAGTTTTCATAGTAAGATCAAATAAAGTTAATCAATTTTTATATGTATTGTAATTAAGACGGGAACTTTCGAAAAAACGTAAGTTTTAATAACCGGTTTATAGACTTTTAATTTAAGAAATGTGATATAACATAGGGTTAAGTTATTATGTTTTAAAAAAAAAGGTACATACTTTTCAGTCTTCTAAATTGCTGTTTTCACCAGGCATCAGAAATTAAGAACCGAAAACTTAAAATTTAATGTGCTGTTTTCACAACACAAGTGATTTGACGTGTAGTAAAATTTATATGAAAAGCACTCAGTTTTTTGAGTATTTTTCATATAAATTTTACTACACGTTCAATCACTTGTGTTGTGAAAACAGCACATAAGTTTTTCATTTGAAAAATTCAAAACTCATGCGTACAAAATAAATTTTTTTTTCTATCAGTAAAAAAAAAAAAAATAGGAAACACAAAAAAGATATTTATTTTTATAGTACAATATGTGTTTTGTACATGAAAAGAAACAAAAATTTGAAAAATATTTATCATTGGTGTTCAAAACATGTTTTCAACTGCACAAAAAAATTAATTTGTTTTAGTTGTTCTTCAAAGTTCAAAATAATAAAGTTCTTAAAAAAACGTTTTTGAGAAAAATTTTTTTTTTTTTTTGTTTTTAGAATTTTAATTAAAATTGTGTTTAAAATTGCAATTGAAAAAAATCTTTAGAGATTCTTAATTATCAAAACTAGCTGCTGTTGCATTAGCTGTACCCGCAATACAGGTATCTGTGGAGACAGCCTTCAGTGCTTTGCCAATTATTATGACCAAAAATAGAAGGAATTTAAGTTCTGAGCATGTAGAAAATTTATTGTTGCTCAAACTCAACATCAAGCTAATTGATAAAATTACTATTTAGTTCTAGGATAATCTTTATCATGTTATAACTACTTATTATTAATTAGCTTTATATTTTTATACCCTTCACCGAAGGTAAAAGGGTATATATAATTTTTTTACTATAATTTTGTACGTATGAGTTTAAATTTTGTCAATTAAAAAAAATTCAATTTTAAGTTTTCGGTTCATTTTTTTCTTTTCATGTACAAAATAATATTGTACTGAAAAAATAAATATCTTTTTTTTTTGTGTTTGCTTTTATTTTTTTAAACTGATGAAAAAAAATTTTTTTGTACGCATGATTTTTAAACTTTTAAAAAGATAGAGGGAGTTTACACGGTGTCTATTCAGACATGTCTTTTTTCTTCATTCCCTTTTGAACATGCTTCCAAAAACCTATTGTCTTTTCACGATGTCTTTCCAAACATGTCTGTTTTCATGTCTAATTGTCTAATAGCCATATACATACAAACTAATAAACATGAAAATTCATAAAAACAAACATGAAAACTCGTTTCGTGTTTGTTTGGCAACCCCTCTTTCTTCTCTACCCCGATCGCCTACAAACAAAACAGACGTGTTTGTCAGACATGTCTGAATAGACACCGTGTAAACTCCCTCATAAAATTTAATTTTCGGTTCGTAATTTTTTGTACAAAAGTACAAAAAAAAATATTTTTCTAAAAACCTTTTTTTTTTTTTGAGAACTTTATTATTTTGAACTTGAAGAAACAATATGAAACAAAATATTTTTATCTATTTTTGGTTATTGTACAATTTAAAATATTTTTCGAACACCAATGATAAATATTTTTTAAAAAATATAAAAAAAAAACGTTTTCCGGTCCTTGGGTTTCACAACACAAGTTATTGGACGTGTCGTAAAAATTTATATAAAAAGCACTCAGGTTTTTGAGTGTTTTCCATATAAATTTTACTACATGTTCAATCTCTTGTGTTGTGTAAACACAAACACAATTTGATTCGGTTTATCAAATAACTTAATAAATACTTAACGGAAATTATAAAGTATTACTAACTAACATATTATGTAGGCATTTAAGAAACAATTTCGGAAAATATATGAATTAAAAAAATTAAAACCTTTTGTACATGTTGAAAAATTTTCTTACAGGTTCAGACGACCCCTTTCTTAGACCAAAACTATTTTAGGGCGAAGTTCTTTAGCGAGTCTTATGAAACTTTGTAGAAACATTCGCTTCCAGGCAGTGCGACGCCCATTCAAAGATATACAATATTCAGCCTTATTACGTTTGTCGTTTCCATTTCCATTGTAAATTTGATTTTAGCATGAGAATCATTCAATGTTTTTAGAATAGTTTCCTTGTCTTGAGATTAAATTATTGCCAAAAAATCGTCTACATATTTTGTGATATATTTGATATTAATGTTAATTTCTTTAAGTTTTGCCAGTGTCGGGGATAGAGGGTTGCCCATGGGCATTCCAAACACTTGCTTATGAAATCGTTTGCCATACATAAAAAAATTATTGTCATATAAGCAAAAGAAAATTAACTGCCTGGCCCACAATGTCGACAGGAACATTTCTTTCGTATCTTTATATTGAAAACAAAAACAAATTTTAGTTTTTTATTATTGTTTCAATATAAATATGCGAAAGAAACTTTCTTGTCGTCATTGTGGGCCTGGCAGTAAATTTGTAAAACATTTAAAATAATCAAAAAATTTGTAAGTTATATTTAAAATAAAAAAAAAAAAAAAAAAAAAAAACAAAAATTATTACAATGTAATGTGAGCTTTTACACATATTTAAATAGACGTAGAAAAATACACTATGATACGTTAGGAAAACCGTAATAAAATTATTGTTTTATTTACATTGAAGCTCCAGGCCCAACAAGCTAAACAATTAAAAAGTAGAGTTGTTGTTGAGAATTGTCAAAAATTTAGCTATATTTAATTAAATCAATTAACACATGGTTTGATATGGCAACGTTTTTTGATAATATTTTAATTAAATTTTTATTTAGTTTTTATTTGACTTTATTTAATTTAGAAAGTAAATTTTTGGGATCTGATTACAGGAGCAAAATACGCGCACAGTTTCACTTTTAAAGAAGTTTTGATTACGTTTTTGTATTTTCAAATAGTTCTAGAGATAAGATTGACTTTATAATTGAACAGGGGAATTAATTTTAGAATCTTCACGGACTTTTTGAACTTATCTCGTTTTTAAATTTTTATGTGCATTAAATGTTTTGCATCATTTTAAAAAATTCTTTAATTTACCAAGAATTATAATGGTCTTTTTTTACAGAAACTAATTCCCTAAAATTTTTATATTATTTCCAAAATTAGTTTTCGTTATTTAAATTGAATAACATTACCTTTTTGTATAATTTAATCCATGTGGAATCACCTTTAGAGTCGGTATATTGTAAACCAAAGAACCAGACTTCACGTAGACCAATTGTCTTAACAACTTGATCAAAAAGCTGTTTGCCGGTGGTAGTTTGCTGGATAGCAAACTCCAATTCGGCATCCATAGTGGTAACACGGACATTTAGCTGAAATTGTAAAAAAATAAAAATAAATAAAAAATGAATATATTATAAAAAAAAACTTAAATATAGTAAACTATTAATGTCTCAATTTGTTATTTAATTTTACGTGATTTTCGAAGCATCTGCATGCGTATGTTTGAGTTTAGTGTGGGTGGGATTGTGTCCATATTATTTGTATGATTTTAAATTGGATTATTGATTGCATGGTTGGTCAAATAAATAAACAAAAAGTAATAGCAAAATCAACTGATATGTACTTAAATAATGTATACATACATACTATATATATATTCATATTAGAAAGTTGGACATTGTCACGCTTACATGCACGTGGGGTAGTGGGTTATTGTGGTCGATTTTTTTTTAAGAAAGAGTCTGACAATATAATTTCTATTCATTGTTGTTTATGTTTTTTCTGTACATGTTGTCACCGGTCGGCAGTTTGACAACAAACACTTAAAAAGACGAATATTTGTTGATTTTTTTATTTGCTTAAACTGCAAACAAATCGTGTATTAGATGTTTTTTTTACATACATACATATATACATATGTACTAATTTTTTTTTATATATAAGGTACAATGTGATCATTTAAGAAAAATATTTACCGCCTAAGTAATAAAAAAACAGGGTTTCAATCAAAATCCGTTTTGTAAACCCTTTATTAACCTTTTTTTATTTTTTATAGCTTAGGCCGTTAGAATATTAGCAAAAACTAAAATAGTTAGGTTAAATTTGAACAAATTTGATATGAAAATATTTGTTAAGTGAGGTGAAATGTATAAGAAAACAAGAGGTCAGTTATTTTTTTTTACTTCAGGTATAACCTAGGAAACCATGATGAAAACATTTCTAATTATATTTTCCAAATTTAAAAATTTTTAATATGATTTAAACGAATGGTTCAGGGGCAAATGCAGATATTCTCTTTAATTATTAATTAAATTATTGCCATTGTTTTTTTATGTTTTAAACAACGAATTGTTGTTCAAAAATATTTAAAAAAACAATATCATAATAATAGCGATGTTAATAAAAAGTAAACAAACTTTTTATTCGAATACTGTCTTATCGTAAATTAATTAAAAGTGCTTTAAACAAACATTTTTATAATAACTTTCGGCAAAATCTTGTTCAGAAAGAAAAGTAATATATATTTTAATTTTATAAAAATAATTTTTAAGATCTAAAATTATAAAAAAAATATATTATTTATAGAATATCATGTAAACCGAATATAAGTTTTATGCATCACTAGCAATAAAAGGGCAACCAATCCAGTGATGCAAAACGTGGCACAACTGGACCATTTTTGGCACTTATGAAAGTTTTATGGCCCTGTGGAAATCTATTTTGGCCCTTTCAGGTCCAAATTCAACTAACTACTTTAAATTGTTCAATACATTTTTCAATGTAATTTTCTCACTTTTTCGGACCATAATTTTAATTAAGAATTAGTTTTGCTTGTTCATAACCATATAAGCCGCTCAAACGGTTTGACATGATGTAAAAAACATATGAAGCTTGTTTGTACGAAAAGCAAAAATTTTAAATATTCACAAACACATCCAGTTGTCGGTGTCAAACCGCTACTACAGAAAAAGTTTGGCTCTATCAAAGGTGTTTGGCCCTTTAAAATCGCCAATTTGGCCCAAAACAAAATAACTCAAAATGCATCACTGAATCAAGCGTAAAGAAAGTTGCCATACTAAAACACAAAATTGATACAAACACTTATGCTAGGTTTTTGAGATGTGGAGAATTTAGTTTAACGTAACTCGGATTTTTTCGGCGAAATGAGATGGTTTTTTTTTATTATTTCATTTAAGACCAACATTTTAAGCAAAACTAAGCTGTTCCGTCAATGTTCCGTAGTTTAATAGTTAAAAATCTGTTAATGTATGTTTATGAATACAAATTTTTATTAGAGGTTTATAAGACAAAAATCGTTTGATAGTTAGCTTAAAATAAGAACTTTTTATCAATATGGCCGTAAATATTTAATTATTGAATTATTTTTAATATTTCGCTGACCGTTGGTTGCATAAATTTTGTAATTTTTTTATGATGCTAACACATGGTTAGCGAAATATTGAAAATAAAAATATAAATAAATATTTAAATTTAATTTTCTATAAAAATACCTAGAGCCTAATGATATTGTTAAATTTCGTTTGTGTTTTTGTATTTAGCCATATTCGTCTGTTAAAAACACGCTCACTTTCGAAAGACTCAATAGAAAAGAACAATATTAGTGTCAAATTCTTTCTAGTTATCCTAAGCAGTTTGAGATTGAAATCCAGCAAAACCGGTTTAGTAGGAAAAAAGTTATAATAAACTCAAATATGAAAGAACTTCCCTAAAAAATTAACAAATATATTCATAAAAATTCTTCGGGGGTTTTTCCCTTCTCCCATTTTTCCTATTAAACTTCAATTGTAAAAATTACAAAATAAATAGATTTTCTTGGGAAAACGTATTATAAGAAATAAAATTTGCATGTTTTTATTTAGGTTTAAAAAAATTAATTTTCTTTTAGCCTGCTATAACTTTAAAAATCATGGTGAAGGGCATCATACATTTCGTTATAAACAAATGTTTATTTATTTAATTTTTGTTTTTTAAGAGCATTTATCATATTTGTTGTAACGTGCCTGACTACTAACTACATACATTTAACCTAAAAAATTATAATTGGATTTTATTTGTTTTACGAATTTGTTGTTGTTATTGCTGGTTTACTTTTGTTTTGCTTTATTTTTTCTACAATCATGCACCCTCATAATGCATTTAAAATTTTTTTAAACTGTTTTTTAACGTTTTAGAATTTGTTGAATAGTTTATAACCTTTTTTTTTTGGTGGCAAAATGGTATATCAGTAGGGACAATTTTATTTTTGCAAATATTTTATATTTAACGATTTTTTTTAAATACTTATACATATAAAAGTTGCAATGTACGCGCCATTTTACTAAGGCGTTTAAAATCCGGACAATTTTTTTTTTAAATTTATTAAGTCAATCAGTGTCTTTTATTGACGCTAGACTGGATACATCATTGGAAAACCCCAGCAAGCACACATCATGGTTTAAAGGCAAATTTGTTAAACGTTGTCTGCAGAAAATCCATCCTCAAATGTCACACGATATTAATTTCTTTGGTAAATACTTTCTTAACAACCTTTTTCTTATTCCTCAATAACTATAAAAGAAAGGTTTACACAAAAAATCTTTTGATTTTTTGTTGTAAATCTTCTCATCCGTTCTTAACGAAGTCTACTTTCAGATTTTGCTTTTGTATGAATTACAAACACTTGAAAAAAAACAACCTATTGTGGCCATACCAAAAACTCTATGTCTCCTACAGCAAAATCACTATCTTTAAAGCGATAAAATAAAATCTCTTAATAGGCTCGGCGAAAGATTTTAACCCAAGTGGAAATCATTAAGAATGTCTTTATTTTTCGCAGCACTTTTTTCTTTATAAAAGGTAATTAAATAATATTCACTGCAAAACGAAATTTTTAGATCAAAAACCAAAGCGTTTACACTTGACAATACTGTGATGACAATAGTAACACATGCAAACTTTTTCACTAATACATACACATTTTAAATGATTTTAAATTTAAAATGCTATGAAACAAGGCCATTTCTCAACGATAAACGTTTGATAATGATTTGAAAATCAAAGCATTCTATTTGCAAATAGAGAAATGGATTCACTTTCAACTGGCTTTCAAACGTTATTCTCAAATGTGGATTGTAATACAATGTGGAACATAAATGAAAAATACATATTTTCGTTCAATGTTTATTTAAATAAATTGTCAGCTCAATATTTGGCACCATAGCTGCTACTGAAAGATGAAATAGCGTTTTTTCCGTCCTCAAATGGCTTGGCTCCTTCTTATGTTAATGATTGTCATGGCTCTGCATAGCAGCGCAATCGTACAAAAAATTATAATTTCTTCACTTTTCCGTTTTTTTTTTTGTAATCGCATTCTCACTTATTGTAATTAATTTTTTACTCACAAATAATCTTTATTTTTCTCAAGATATTAAGGTTTTCTATAGACCAATTTACCCACTTAATATGTAATTTT
Organism: Pollenia amentaria; assembly: GCA_943735925.1. Classification (NCBI taxonomy): domain Eukaryota; kingdom Metazoa; phylum Arthropoda; class Insecta; order Diptera; family Polleniidae; genus Pollenia; species Pollenia amentaria. The sequence goes on from OX031008.1 coordinate 126,347,860, forward strand.
CCTTTAATTGTGAAACACATTTAACTTTAGTCGCGATTTTTTAATGTTTACATTTATTTTTTGCTTAAGTGTTGCCAAGTTTATTTTTGATTTAAGAATAAAAATTGAAAATGGTTTGAGAATTGCGCTTGATATCAAATGAAAAAGTCATTTCATATAGAAGGTTTGACTTTATGTTGTGACACCCAATCTTGCAAATTTGGACAGTGAATTGACATTTGCTGACAGTAATTTGAATTTTTGTCCACAAAAGAAAATAAAATAAATAAGTAAAAATTAAATACATAAATATATTCTGCTTTGATTTTAAATTTTAGGTAAGAGTTAACTTTGTTCACCCATTATAGTCGCTTTATACTACTTTTCTTCTTTTCCTGATTATTTTTTAATATGTGTAGTTCATAAAAATACGTATAGCTGCAACTTGCACTTCAACATTCAAGTTCGACATTTTTTTTTTAAATTAACGGTCCTTATTACCGTCTGGAAGCCCACGTCACGAAAACAGTAAGCAATAATTGTTCTTATAGGTATTTTCTTACCGTCATGAGAGTACTGTCAAGTGTAAACGCTGTGTAAATACCAAGTTTGCGAAATAAATAATTCACTGTGAATGAAAACTTTTTTGTACCTCTAACACATAATTTTTTTTAATAATCTATGACTTTGAAAACTCCATAACGCAGTTTCCATATTTTGTTTAGATAATCGACCAAAGATCGTAGTTTTTAAGATTCAGAGTTTTTGGGTACTATAATTTTTAACACTTGTAGATGCGGTGCTTTAATTTTCAAAGGTGTTTATTTTTAATTTTTATTTATTTTAATTTTTTTTTTTTAAATTTTTACAAACCGTTTTCGTCTTTAAACTGCCACTATAACGTCGCAGACGTAAGCGGCTTTCCGACACAACCATTTGGCTGGATTTTGTATTTTTAAATATTTTCTTAATGGTCACCACGTTTTAAAATTAATTGTAATATTAAAAAATTATATTATTTGTTTTTCAAATTAACCATTAAATTACAAGGTTTTGAGAATTTTTTTTCTTTAACAGATTGTAAAATTTGTTATTTATATGACGATGGTTGAAAAGCAACTAAACAAAAAGAACTCATTTTTAGTTATTATGGTAGTAGTAATTCAAACAAGAACAACAAATAACAAAATCACGAAAAAAAGAAAAATTGTAGTTACAATTTCCACTTTTATTTAATTCCTGCTGCGTCGGTTACTGTTCTGTTAGTTGTTATTGCTGTTGTATGTAGTAGCTTGGCTTTTCACAAAAATAACAATTTACTTTATTTATTATTGTTTTTAACAACAAAAACAAACAAGAAAAAACAATTAACAACAACAATAGGACACATACCACACCTACAATTAGTGCAATAGCAACAAAAAAAAAAAGCAATAGCAACAACAACGACTAGAAATAACATCAGAAAAACCAATCAAAATAACAACCGGGGTTTACTATTAAAATTATATGCTCTGTAACTACTTAGTTCCATTAGAGAACTTATATAAACAAAAGTCTTAAATAAAAAAACAGAAAACTAAGGTAAAAGTAGTAAAAATAAATATAATCCAAATTAACTACATATTATAAACAAATTGATTGACGCCCGAGTTAAAGCAGAGTGTGCAGTAGTCACGTTAAAATAAACAAATACACCAAAAAGTTGTACTTAAAATCATAAAATAAAACAAAAAGAATATTGTAGAGAACACTGTAAAACAATTTCGAACTTTTTTACAAAATAACGGTTTTTTGACAATCGATTCTGGTAGACTAAAAAAATATACGTGTTTGTGCGTTTTGAAACATCACATCGGAATTTCATTTAAGTAGGGGTTAAAGTTTCCCTATGTTGGCCTGTTCTAGCTAGGGATGGGCAATAAATATCGATATTAAAAAAATTATAATCGATATATACCGCCGATATTAAAAATACCCATATCTCGATACATCGATATTTATCTACGACTATCGAATCAATCCGATATTTTTAAGATCTCTTTATAATAAAATTCAACATTTTAACCGTTGCTCAACTGCTTACTATACTGTTGTTTTTTAAGAATTGCATCATATGTTTTTTAACTAATATTAGGACAATAACGGCGCTTTTCCATTGCACATTTTCATAGATATAATATATATGTTCTATTACTTGTAATTCCATTCTAATTTTTTATTGTTTCTTTTAATTTCAAATTTACTTCCTGTCCCTCGATTTCAAACGAAAACTTCGTTCGCATAACTTACCTTAAAATTGGCTTTTGTTTTAAAAAAAAGTTAAGCTAATGAAAGTTTCGTTCGAAATCGAGGGACAGGAAGTAAATTTGAAATTAAAAGAAACAATAAAAAATTAGAATGGAATTACATGTAATATGTTTGTGCCTATGTAAATATGTATTAAAATTTGGTAATAATTTCAGCTCAATACGTTCGATACATCGATATATCGATATTTTTAATTAATAAATATCGATACTCTTAAAAAATATCGATGCGATATATATCGAAATATTTTTTCAATTTGCCCATCCCTAGTTCGTGCAGCATAACTTTATATGGAACTATGTGTTTTTTACATCTAAGGTATAACACCCAATTTACATGATGAATTTTATGACGTCCAATTTTGGACGTCATTTCTTGTTTGGTAGCAAGCGGTGTAGAGAAGAAAGAGGGGTAGAAAAATAGACTTGGAGGGAGTTTACACGGTGTCTATTCAGACATGTCTGACAAACACGTCTGTTTTGTTTGTAGGCGATCGGGGTAGAGAAGAAAGAGGGGTTGCCAAACAAACACGAAATGAGTTTTCATGTTTGTTTTTATGAATTTTCATGTTTATTAGTTTGTATGTATATGGCTATTAGACAATTAGACATGAAAACAGACATGTTTGGAATGACATCGTGAAAAGACAATAGGTTTTTGGAAGCATGTTCAAAAGGGAATGAAGAAAACAGACATGTCTGAATAGACACCATGTAAACTCCCTCATAATTTCTGTTTTCATGGTTTTTTTTGACACTTCGCTTTACACTTTTTTCTGTTCTTTCTGTTACGTTTTATTTTTACATTCTCATCTCCTATATTGAATGAAAATGAAAAAAAATTAGACGTCCAAAAAAAAAAAAAAAAAAAAAACCATCGTATGAATGTGAATAGTTTTTGGTAGCAACTTCAAAGGGGAATTAAGAAAATTAGACGTCATAAAATTCATCATTTAAATTGGGTGTAAGTTATGTCCAGAAACTTTGTAGAAAATGTTAAGGCAAATATTTATGTGAAACATATTAACGCTTTAATTCCCCTTTATAACTATACTTTTTTGATCTATTCTAACTAATCGTAGAAAACATCCCTAAGAACGGGGAGGTTAGGTAGAAATGGAAATCAGTACCCTTCTGACACTCTTAGACCTCATGATCCATTGTGATACCATGGAGTTCCAATAAACAGGACCCCCACCACAGAACAAACCCGAACTTATAAAGAAGTTAAAAATGCGTTATAGTTAAAACACACCAAACCCCAAAACGTAATACAAACTGCAAAGAATAGCCATACTCAAACTAGATTTTTTAATGGTAAGGCCAACAAAAAATGTCTTTTAAAACTTCAAAAGGAATCCCAAAACTCCCAAAATAACTTCCTCAAACCCAATACTTCTACTAAGGAATACTTCCCTACCAAGTACGGGTCTCAGGATTTCCATTACACAATTTTTACAAACATATTGGATCATATACGCAGTGCTTAAAATTTTTGATTCTTACTTTACGATTGAAGAAAATGTTGCATAAAGTGGACATTAAAATTGCTTTTTTAGACGTACATTGGGGTAGTATTTGGCAAATATTTTTGATTTTTTTTTGGTCTCCTCTACCAGAATCCATTGTCAAAATCACTTTATTTTTTCTGTGTTAAACAGTGTAATTTAATATAATACGACCGAATAATTGGAATGAAAATGTTTATACATTGATTAAATTACTAAATACGTATTTTTTTAAGAACAAAAGGTTGAATGTTGCCAGATTTGATAGAATTTTAATGTGAAAAATCTGATAATGCAAATTTATCTTATACTCCATTTGTGTAGAAACTTTATGCATCTGTCGTACACGTACCGATAGTGAATATGATGAGTTTAGTCTTGTATTGCGATTACCTTCGGCATGGGCTTATCTAGCACTACCACGTAACAAAACTTTCTTTCCTCTGCTTCTCTTCTACAACTTTTAAGGTTAAGATGGAAAGTAGTAGTGGCAACAGCTCATTTTTGAAGAAAGCTAGATAGTTAACGCATTTCTGTCAGTGCCAGGGCACGGGTTGGAGGTAATATATATGTACTCATAAATGCCTATGGCAACAAAATAAATAATCCGAAATTAAAAATTAAAAACAAAAAAGTTATAGGGGATTTTCAAACGTCTGTCAACGTAAAACAAGCTCTACCTACAGAATGGAGACTTAGCTCTGACAAGGAGATTGGTATAACTTTTATATTATCTTCAATGAAGAATTTAGAGGGTTGTCTGCCAACTACTGTTAGTGTAATTTTCACTCCAAAGGTACAGCTCATATTTTATTTATTTTTGAAATATTTGATATTAAGTTTAAATAACATATCTTAAATTAAGAATTGGAAAGGAAAACCCCCAATTTCCTGCAATTTAAGGTATGAAGAAATGTAATAGAAATATGATATTGACCTTTTTTGTCTATTGCGAAAGCTTGTCTACACCCTCTGCTTAGAAATGTTAAAAGACATGCCTGTGTCTCCAAGAAAACGTCATATTGAAAATCCAGTTTAAAAAAGCTAATGTGCTTTAGACGAAGCATTGCATTGCTTATGCAGCTGATCCTAACTTGCAACCGATCTATGAAAAAAATCAGCCTCAAATCCATATGTTTTAGATGTCCCTTCCCGAGATTTACACCACTGCCAACAATAACCAGCCCAGAAACTTTTGCTCAAGAGTGGTTTTATTAGTTCAAGAACGGAAAGTTTGATGTCGAAGACCATGACAAAGCCGAATATACAAATATACAAACACATGGCAATTGTTATTTGTTATCAAATAAAAAAGACCACATCATAAAATTTTATGTTAATTGAAATCTCTGCTTTCTTATGCTAAGCCATAAAAAAATTGTGGCAAACGCCTTATACAATACATAATCACTTGACAACACTTTCTTAATTATTATAAATCTGTCCTGCACCTTTGTTACTAAAATCAACAAAATTAATTAAATGACTCCTACAATTTTCCGCCATTAATATCTATTGTCTTATCTTTATGGGTCAATATCACTTTTACTTTAATGGTTTCTATTTTTTTTTCTTGTATGTATAAATATTTGCTGCTCCTAGTTTTTCCAATTTATTGGCCAATTCATGACTACCCACAATTGCTTACATTTAAAATTTGTAGTCGATTGAATCATCTTGTTTAAGGTGCAAGTTGGCTTACATATATTTATTAATTCATTGTTACACTATATTTTACTTAAATGAGGTAAGGCAAATAAAACCAATAAAAAAATTAATCATTATTGTTGCTTAGGTGGGAAGGACCTCTGTTATGGCTTAACAAAAGTAAACGTATGTTTACGGTTGCAAATAAGGTGGTGGTGCTAATTGTTGTATGACTTTTTTTTTAAACACTTAAGAAATTATGTAATAAGTAGTATGTACACTAAAAAAAATCCATGCTACATTTCTTTCGTACACAGAAAAAGTTAAAAATTGTCTCTAATCACCAAATTTATACAAATTCATAATATCAAGCAAACAATTTGTTGATTTTGCACCTATTACCAAAATGATTATATTGATTACTTAAAATTGTGAATATTTTTTTTCAATAAATGATATTTTTAATTTTAATTTAAAATTGATCAAAAAACTTTGCCATTTCAAACAGTACGTTAATTTATTTAATTCAATATTGACAATTCCCAACAACAATTCTACAAGTTTAAATTATTTTATTTTAAACGAAAAAGTCAATTAATATTTTTTGATATTTAATTAAAATTTTAATTAAACACTTATTTCAAAACAACTTAAATATAAATTCACTCAAAATTATATTTTTAATTTTCTTTCGTAGTTCTATTTTTCGTATATCCAGTGCGAGTTCGATTTTAGCAACTCGAAAAAATCTGGCCTGTTGCAATTAGTTGCAATTATCGAAAAGTTTAAACCATTATGTTTTATACTGGATGACGCTCCATTTTTTATTTAAAAATGTTATATTTCATCGTATATTTTCAAATAAACAAGTTGATCAAACTTTACTTAAACAAATCTAAAATAAAGTTTTAGAATAAAATCAATAAATAATAATGAAAAAAAATAATTAAATTATCAAATTATTGTTGCCAATGTACGTTTCTGTGTAAACCCGCAGGTTTCACTATCCTATTCAATCTTCCGATTTGTCAAAAAAAAAAAAAAAAAAAAAAAAAAAAAAAAAAAAAAAAAAATCGTGTGTGCTCATAACGGATGATAGTGGGCCTAAAAATTAAATTGAGTGACACACTTTTTCGGCAAAACTGTCCGACTTGAAAATTTGGTTTAAATGATAGATTCTAAGCGACCACGGTTGCAATCCTTTAAATTAGCTGAATCATATCATTTTGCACCTTTTTTGTGTGATAGTGTGACATTGACAACAGATTTTGCAGACATGTTTTTTTTATGTCGGATAGAATTATAACCAGGGTTCAGAAATATTCATACATGAATTCTAAAATTCCAACATTCATGATAAATTGTCATGAATAATGCTTGCAAAAATTTTTTGTGTTTTATTCTCACACTGTAAAATGAATAGCTAAGAATTTTTTTTATTTTTAAGCACATGAATAGTTTTGTTTTTTATTTTCCAGTTTGTACATATGCACGTATGTGAATAAAGAAAAGTACAAAATTGTAAAAACTAAAATATGAGAGGCTAATCGTTGCTGTCATTTATGTTTATAATAAAAAGAGTTCCTCTCTGTTGTGTTTTACTTTATTCGTGTTTAAAAACACAAAATATCGCTTGCTTCATTTGTTCTTGTTTAATAGTATTTGTAGCCTTGATTTGTACATGATAAAAATGTTTTTTTAAGCGTCGTTTATTCGTGGTTTTTTCATACATTAAGAAAATAAAAACACTTGCAACTTTATTTTGAACAATTGTAAATATAACAACAGTACAAATTTTCAATGAATTACTTATTTTAAAAGTGTTGTGTTATGTTTTTTTAAAACTTTAATAAAAAAAAATATAAAATAAATCATACCTATTTTTTTGTTTTTTTTTTTATGAGCAGTATTTTCACTTAAAAAATTGTTTTTCTCTAAATTTGCACTTCAAAAAAAAGACATAAAAAAACTAATCGTGCCACTAATTGTTGAAAATTTGTTTTTTTTTCAACGTTAACGAAACTAAAGAAAATATTTTGTAGCAAATTTTCTTTGTAAAATATAAGAAAATTTGTTGTATTTTTTACAAAATAATAACACTGCGGAACAAAATTGAACTTTTTTTGTGCGGCCGGGAACTTTGTGTAATTTTTTTTACTAATTTGAGGTCGCTGATTCCAAATCTAACCTTAATTTTTCTCTATCAGCTCCAGTTTTAGAGATATACCGTTATGTCCAAAATTAAGGTACTTTCAGCACATATATTGAAATAACATGAAAATGGTGCATCATATTCCCTTAAGAAAAAAAAACCGAAATTCGCTAACAATATTATCTTTAAGACGTACTAACATTGTTTTAAATTTGGCCAGTAATTTCAGAGATATCGTTGAAGTTTTTAAAAAAAACAAATAAAAATTTAAGAAAAAATATTTATTTGTTCTTTAAAAATTCATTAAAAATAAATGTGCAACAAAAATCACAGTTTGGGTCTAAAAGCATTTAGTTCAACATATTTCGAATGAAATGAGCTTTATTTCATTGCAATCGGTGTACAACTTTTGATTGTATTCACAATTTATCCATAAAAAAAACATATTTTAATGTGTATTATTTTTTTTTTTTTTTTTTTTTGTTCACACATACACATTAAAATACGTTTTTTATGGAAATCGCAATTTTTATCAATTCGGTAAATTGTGAACACAATCAAAAGTTGTGCACCGATTGCAATGAAATAAAGCTCATTTTATTCGAAATATGTTGAACTAAATGCTTTTAGACCCAAACTGACTTTTGCTGCACATTTATTTTTTATGAATTTTTAAAGAACAAATAAATTTTTTTTTTCTTAAATTTTTATTTGTTTTTTTAAAAACTTCAACGATATCTCTGAAATTACTGGCCAAATTTAAAACAATGTTAGTACGTCTTAAAGATAATATTGTTAGCGAATTTCGGTTATTTTTTTAAGGGAATATGATGCACCATTTTCATGTTATTTCAATATATGTGCTGAAAGTACCTTAATTTTGGACATAACGGTATATCTCTAAAACTGGAGCTGATAGAGAAAAATGAAGGTTAGATTTGGAATCAGAGACCTCAAATTAGTAAAAAAATTACACAAAGTTCCAGGCCGCAAAATGGCTGTTCCGCAGTGTAATTTTGTAAGAATTTTTTTATTTCGTAAAATAACAAATGATTTGAAATTTTTTATTTGTATTTTTTTATGATAATAAAATATGCAATTTAATGAATAATTATAAATTACCATAGTTGGGGATAATGCACTAAATATTGATTTAAATCAGCATTGCACTATCACTAACTAAAACTGCAAAAATATTAGTTTGCACTAGTTTTTACCAGCTTTAGTGATGATTGGTATTTGTTTCACAAGCACTAAAATAAATTGAGTATTGGATATTGAATATTGATGTTGCAAATTTTTTTACTATCACTAACGGTGATTGAATACATAAGATCTGCACTCAATTCAAATAGTGCAAAATTTGTACTTGCAATCAAAAAAACTGCATATGAAAAGACTCTCACTAAAATTTAGAAATTGTAATTTTGTTGTGCATGGTTTTTGAGTTTATTATGTCTGCTAAATAATCTATTGTTTTTTGAATTTCGCAATCTGTCCATTTTTTTATATCTCTCGAATTTTGATTTGTTTTATTTTTTGCAACATTCATTTAAATAAAAATAAAAAAAATCCGTTTAATTTTAGATTGTTATTATTATTAATAGTTGCTCTGTTTGATACTTATTTAGATAAAAAAAAACTATATTTTATGAGATTGGCAACGCCATTCAACTGACGTTTAACATATGTTTTGTGGGTGGCATGTCATAACGTCCACTGACACAGTGTCCATGGACTACGACGCTCCAAAAAGCGTCCGTGGACACTATGACACTTTTGAAACTGTCATAATGTCCGTGGACACTATGACACTTTTGAAACTGTCATAATGTCCGTGGGCATTATGCCACTTTACAAATGGACATTATGACATTTTCAAAAGTGTCATAAGGTCCATAATTACATAATATATTACGAAAATGCTTTTGGGCGCAAGGATTTTATCCTCTTTTATATTTCTCTGAACAGCCGCCCTTCGGCCGGGCGCAAGGATTTTCTGGGCACTATGACACTTTTTTTGCGTCATAACGTCCATGGACACTGTGTCACTGAACGTTTTGATATGCCACCGTTTTGTGCAAGAACTTGCACTAATTTTTCGCGCTTGCTCATGGGCAGTGCAAGGTGCAAGATTCAGTGCGAAATTATTTTATACATAGTTTTTGTTACGTTTAAAAAAAATTTCGCCTTTTCGCACTTTTGCAAGACTAAAAATTGTGACATGAATTACTCTAATGTATTAGTTTGCAGTCCCTCGCAAAAACTGTTGCTTTCCATTGACTTGATTCAACATATCTACGTCGACGAGAAGTGAAAAATAGAAGACGTCTTCGTCGATCATCCAAAGGCAAATATAAGTATAATTAAAGGGCTGATTGTCAAAACATCGTATACCACCAAAAAAAAAAAACTATAATTTAAACATTGACTTTAAAGTTTAAAAAATATATTAAAATGTATTAAGCGTATAAAGTTAATTATTGTTTAAATAAGAAACCAATTGGAAAAAAGCTTAAAATCTTTTGAGGGGCTTTTGGGGTGGTTTTAGTCAAGAGGAAAATCACATAAAATCATTTTTTCAATTCGGGTGGCTTATGATGTTTTAACAAGAAGCCCTTCAATGGATGAACAAAATGAAGCTTTAGGAGATTCTGGGCAACAGGCAAAAATCATTTAACGAAGAAAGATGTTATTGATATATAACAAAAATTTTGGAAAATTTTATGTTTTATTAAACATAAAATCAATGACATTTTAATGACCTTATAAACCAAATAAAAACCCCTTTAACGAATGGCATTTAGAGCATCAAATGCAATCATGATTGGTAAAACATAATTTTTACATAAATTGCGACACATAAAGAGTTTATAATTAACGAAGGATTTGGAGATAAAAAGAACGTGCCTGGACTAATTCCATTTTTTATTTCAGATCCACACTTTTTTTTTGAAAAATGAATGGTAATAAAAATAAATCTCACAAAAATATTAAATATTCTCCTAAAAATAATTTTATAAATGGAAGGCATAAAAAAGTTGCGAGTTTTTATAAAAAAAAAACTGCAATGATGTAAATATCCGGTGGGAACTCATTGTTGTCTATTAACATTCGTATACAATTGTTTTACTATTATAATTAGTTGCGATATTTTTTTCAAAGTCCATTAAAAATATTTTGATCAAATAAGTCGTAAATTTCATTATTTAATGAATGTTTTTTATTTTTTTTAATAACAATCTGATTTGAAAAATACAATTATAAATTTATGAATTTTTTTTTTTATTTAAGGTCCAACCATAATGTGCTTAAGGTAGTTAAGCTACTGTCAAAAATTAACGAAAAGTCTCTCAAATACATAAGTAAACTGAAAACGATTTTTATGTGGCCATAATGCTATATGATCAAAAAATTTACAATATGCTTCAGTGGTAATTAAAGAATAGTGCGTTATACTTGTTCGCTATTTCTGGTTATAATGCAATAATAATGCACTATTTATGATGTGTTTAATAATAATGCAAAAGTAGTTAATTAATTGGCACAATTTTTAATTGTATTTAAATGTTAATGGCACTACTTTGATAAGAAAATAGGTAGTTATAGAAAATTAGTTAGTGGTAATGCAATAAAATTGCATTTCCATTGATTAAGTTTGATGTGAAAACAATTTTCAATGCGTTATATTATTTAATGCATTTGACCCATGTCTGACTTAAATCCCACACTGCAAAAAATTTTAGATGACTTGTTAAGGACTAATAAATCAGTGCAAGTCAAACTGTCATTTTGGCTTAAAATGTGTTAAAACCAGCAAATCTATAAATCAGTAAACATATAAACAGTCTCTAAACGCATAAGATTGGGCGTTTAAACTACCATTACGGACCATGTGAATTTGATGAATTTGACTACATATAAATATAAGTTTAGTTCAACTGAAACCGTGTTTAAACATTCACTGATTTATAAGCCATAAGTTTCATTGCAGTATAAACTTAATCACCCTTATTCCATTTATCGTCATCAATACGAAGCGATATCGTTTTGTGTCGATTGTTTTAAATCGGTATATCAAGTTTTATCGATAAGCGTCGATGTATGTTTGGTGTGCCGTACGCAACGTTGTAGTCAGTGTTGTTGGTGTCGAAACAGTTTTATTCCTTTTTAATTTTTGAATAATAATAATGTTGATTTAAAAAAAGGGAAAAAGAGCAACAAAATAGCGAAAATTTGCAAAATTTTTAGTATTTCAAACCAGCCATAAAATTGATTAAAAGTGCCTAAAACTATAAGGAAAAGCAAAAATTCCATCATAATAACTGAATCAGCAGAAATTCGCTAAAAAAAAAATACTATTTTATATGTTTAATTTGTTGTTTTACAATGGAACGTAAAAATCGCCGTTATTACGTTTAAAATCGATATTAATATTTATATCTAACCGCAGTAAAAATATCGTGTTAGTTTCTTTACTTTTTGGTAATGAAACGGTTTGTTTCAAAATTATTTTTCATGTGCATTTAATGCAAAATTAAAAATGGTTTTGCTTCATCTGAAAATTTTTAAATTTTGAGTTAATACAGCATTTTTGAACGAACAAGTTCGATATGAAAATTATTGCTGGTTTAAAAATTAATTTTTAAAACATCTGGGTTGATTTTTTTCCTTTTTTTAGTGCGTTTTTCTTACACGCTGTGAATAAATGATAATAAAGTAAGTATTAGGTATTAAATGCTTTTTAGTTTAAAATAAAATAGTTGTATTAGAAAATGGTGGATTAATGCTACTAAATGAAAGTTGAATAAAACAAAAAACAAGCAAATGTATTCCAGATTACCGTTCTAAGGTATCTGTCATATAACCAAAACAGACATAATTCTCAACGGGTGAAAGTACTAGCTAGATACATTAGACTGGTAGGCCACTGTGATTTAGCTATTTTTCGCTGCCTGTGCAGTGTGGCCATTTAAGCATTTTTACAGCTAAATTTAGCATTAAAATTTTTTATTTAGCTGCAACATTTTCATTTAGCACTTGGTATTTTATTTAGCATTTTTAGAAAAGGTTTTTAGCTTTTTTAGCATTATTTTAAAAAGTTGGACGAATAGTTTTCTTGATTTTACCAAATTTGACTTTTATAGATTATAATAAATTTTGACTAAAAATAGTTTTATTCAAACTGAAATATTAGAAATACCCTCATTATTTTGATTGTAAATTTATATCGCAATATGATACATATTACGATATAAACGTAAAAAGAAATTTCATTTTTTATTGAGGAAAAAAATCCAATAGTGTAAATGTTTGAAAAATATTTTTGCTTAAGCTGCTGAAAAAATAATAATTTCAAAACTACAATTTTTCTATAACTTTCAACTATAAGAAATAAAATTTTTTAAAAAAATTTTGTATTGCATTTATCAGGGGTTTGCGGGCACCCTTAATACCAAATTTAATCTCAACCCATATGTGCTAAATATTTATACGAGTATTTATTAGATGCTTTACCAAAATCTACCCTCTTGTTTAGATATAACCACTCATTTCAATTTCTTTAAAAAATAAGTCACTAAAATGTATTTAGTCTCGAATAGTTTCATACTGGTAATTAATTTTCAACAAAAATCTTTAAAAAAAAAATTTTAGCATTATTTTAAGCCTTTTTTAAAATAATTTTTAGCATTTTTTGGCCATGTCTAATGCCAGATTTAGCTGCAAAAAATTTTCAAGATATAGTCCCAGTGTGCCCGTGACAAAATAAAGTTTCAAGGTAAAGAAAAAAACTGTGAAATATAAACAGCGTTGCCTGATAACTGATAATCAAATACTTATGTATGTGGGGGATTTCATGTCAAGTGACCCAACTTTTGAAATCGATGTCTTCCGATTTGGATGAAGTTTGCACCATGGTTAGTTAGTCCTATTGGATAGTAGTTTAGACACAAAGGTATGATATGCTAGTTAGGTATGTTATATACAGTCGGAAAGGTTAATTTGTCTAGTTTCTCAGCATAAGTTTTATTTTTAAGATTTTAGAAACACTTACACACAAATAGGAAAAAAATTCATAATAATGCATATGCTGAAAATTGAAATATCCTCGTCTTGACTTAGAAATTATTTTTTTTTTTATACATAACCCACTCGCGGCCCAAAAAGCGACCAGAACTACCTTAAAGGAAAAGTCCCAAGCTTTCTTTTGAGCAAAAAAAAAAGTTTTAAATATAAAAAAAACATTTAAAATAAAAAACAACAAATTTTTTTTCGAAAGATTGAAGAAAAAGCTATCTAATTTGTTTGGGACAAATTTTGTTAACACCAATAGATAATAAGTTACATGGATGAGAAATAACACCTGTTTGGCCAAAATGTCAAATTTTGACCCCCTATAACTCAGAAACTTTTTGACCGATCTTGTTGAAAATTTGTGTCTTAACTACTACCCAATAGGACTAACCTCGGTGCAAATCCGAAGACATCGATTTCAAAAGTTGGGTCACTTGACATGAAATCCCTCATATATATACATAAATCAAAAAATAACGATTATTATCTGACTTTTATATATAAAAAGGATAATTATTACGGTCCTGCACCTGACACTAACACGATGTTTGTGTTTATGTTAGTAAAATTATTTCTCTTGAAAATGGTATTTAACAATTTAAAAATATATTCAAATCAACTGAAATAAAATTACAAAGTAGAAGTGGCGTTGCCAGATTTAGAAACATTTTTATATTCTCAATTTTTTTAATCAATTTGCAAATTCGTGACAAATTCAAATTTTGTAAAAAAAAAATCCAATCAAAACTAAGTTTAAATACAAATATCACATTTATTTTTTAAATATGATACGAAAAATATCATTAATTTAATAAAGATGATATTTTTCAACCAAAAATTTAAAGTTTTAAAAGAGGTATTGACTTTCTTCAGTAGAATATTTTCGCGAAATTGGTAATCGATCTGAAAAATGAAGAGCTATGGGAAATTAATTTTTAAGTCGTTTATTAAAAATGTATGAGTTCATGTTTTATAAATAAAATTTTTACATTATTCTCTACAAATTATAAATAAATTTTTTAAACAATTAGTTAAACATTTGAAATTAACTTACCGCTTTGCGTGACATTGTGTTTTAGAAAATCCTTTACAATAAATTATATAAAAATCAACAACAAATACAAAACGTTTTTTTTTTATTTAAACTAGTGGAATAATATCTGAAATGAAATAAACAAACAACAACAAAAAATGATTAGTGGGGGTTTAAACATAAATATCATTCACAAAAATGCAATTTAAAAAAAATAAACAATTCACAATAAAACAGTCAACAAACTAACAATTAGCTGAAAAAAGTCCAAATAGTATTTAAGTTAAACTTTTTATTTAAAAACAATTAAATTAAAAAAAAAAACTATTTAAATTTATTAACAATAATGTTCAAATATATATATATATATATATATATCAGAGCTGTAAATGAATCATTCATTTTTGGTTTTAATTCATTAATGAATTAGCAAATTTTGAATTAATTCTTTTCACACAAATAAATGAATTGAATTAAATTTGTATCAATTCAAACGAATTAGGCAGAAATGAATTTAAATTCGTTTCTAATTCAAATGAATCTGAAAAATGAATTGCAATTCATTTTTAACAATTTCAAATGAATCTGTAAAATGAATTGCAATTCGTTTCTAATTCAAATGAATCTGAAAAATTAATTGCTTCAAATGAATTAATTCAAATGAGTTAAAAAAAAAATTAACAATTCAAATGAATGAAATCTAAAATGAGTTGCAATCAATCAAATTCAAGAGCAAATCTAGGGGGAATAAAAAATGAAAATTTATTTTTTCAGTGTTTGGAGTTTATTTCTTCAAGAAGAAATTATTTTTATTTTTATTCTGAACGACAAAACACATTTAATTTTCAAGAGGAAATAAATAATTTGACATTACATGGGAAAATAATAACAACTCTCCCTAATGAACATACATGGTACTTATTATACCATGGAGTAAACGAATACAGCTTTGACAGCAAAAAATGTTATGTTGAGATTCAAAGTTGCTAGAGTCTTTAAAATTCGATTAAAAATAAAAAAAAGGAATTTTCCACAATATACAAACAAGAGATTATTTAAACCAAAATTGATTGTTCAGCACAACTGTCACACTATTTGATAAAAATAAAAAATTTAAGTTTCTTTTAGCAAATAAACAAAATTTTCACATTTTGATAGGATTTTCACCGATACATAATAAATTAATTCCTATTCTGCCGCTACTGGCAATTCCAGTATATCATAGGAATTTTAAATCTAAGAACTTTTTGTTTTTGGACTTTGCTAGGTGATTTACAAAACGAGCTTGCTGTCTTTTACAAAAAAAATTGTTGAATAACAAAACGACAGTGATGCTTACTTTAGATTTACTTACAAAGCCAATTCAAATTACATTCAATTCCATTCCAATGAGTTGGAAATGAATTGTTAATTTTTTTTTCATACTCATTTGAATTAATTCAAAATCAATTCAATTCATTTGAATTAGAAACGAATTGCAATTCATTTTACAGATTCATTTGAATTTGTCAAAATGAATTGCAATTCATTTTTCAGATTAATTTGAATTAGAAACGAATTTAAATTCTTTTCTGCCTTATTCGTTTGAATTGATTCAAATTTAATTCAATTCATTTATTTGTGTGAAAAGAATTAATTCAAAATTTGCTAATTCATTAATGAATTAAAATCAAAAATGAATGATTCATTTACAGCTCTGATATATATATATGTATATAAAACAGGTAAATGATTCATGTTTTGATTTTATACTTTGAGGGTTAATTTGACTGTCTGTAATAATAAACAAATGATGTTTTTTAAATGACTGACAGTTCAGGTTTAAACATGATTGTTGTCATCAATTATTTAAAATAAGTTAAGAAAAAACTTTTAACGTTTTTTCTCCTTATTTGGCATCATCTTGTAAATGAAAATAAATATTTATTGTTTTTTTAAACTTAAGATTATATATTTAAGAAAAAAAAAAATAAAAAAATATGTAATGCGAGTATACTATTTTATTTAATTTTATTAGAGAAAGACAAATATGGTAAAAAAAACTGCAATAGGTACACGTTTGTCATTATTAGGTTTTATTATATACTTCTTCTCGGCATTGTCGGCACTTCAATTAGAGAAAATCGGCAAAAACGGCAAATTAAAAATATCCCTTTTAAGAACAATAAAACATATTTTTATTAACACAAAAAATAACAAAACAGAATAATTCAGCATTAACTTACATATAACCCATATAAAAACATAAACATTAATAAAAAAGAATATTTTTATAAATAAATTGTAGTTAATTTAAAAAATTTTGTACATTAGGTTAATATTGTTTTTATAGTTGAAAATTTTTTTTTCAACATTTTATTTTAACAAATATTTTATAGATAAATATTTGAGTTTAATATTTAATTAAATCCATTTAAATATCAACATCAAAACAGTTTGCATTATAAAATTTTAAGTAATCTTTAGAAAAAAGAATTCCTTAAAAGGATTCATTTTTCAAGGAACATCGAAATTTGGTTTTATTAAGCTTGACTTGGCTAAAAATTCTTTCCACATTTGCGGATGAATGTGGAAGGGCCATAATTTGTTGTACAAACTTTGACAGCACTGGGAATGCATCCGTAGAATCACCACGTTTTAATTCTGAAATTTTTTGCCAAAAAGTTTGCAAATTTACTTTAATTCCTTCTAAATCTTCTTAAAAGTTTAAACTTTTAACTTTCTAAATTCAGGGTCTAAAATTTGTTTTTATTTTTCAGAAATAAAACTGGGAAATTCTTTCAGAATTTCCATAAAAGAAATATTTTTTGCATTTAAAGTTATTTTTGGGATTACAAAATTTATTATTAATAAGATTTATCTATAACGTGCTAAATCCTCAATTTTTATAAACCACTGAAATTTAATGTTGAGGGAAATCTATTTTTTATTCGTATTTCGCTGGTTGCTTAGGCCAGCTCGTCAGGAAACTTTTTCTAAAGACTTTAGAAAAGCTAAAAATATTATACAAGTAAGACTATAAAGTGAGTAAGAATTTTAAACACTCTGGTCGTACTTGTAACAATATCAAAGCTTCAACAAAGACACAACAATAAACCGTCAATTTTTCTTTCTTACATTCCCCTACAATTGGCTGGTTTTTTTCAACTGGAATTGTAGTTGTAAAAGGGTAAAAAAAAGAAAGAACAAAGTTAGAAAATAAATTGCTTAATATAGCAACTTGCCATTTCAGTTTTTTATTTGCCTTTTTCATAATTTTGTTAAGGTTAATCATATTTAAAGATTGATAAGATTTTTGTTAAAAATCAAAACGTATTAATATTTGATTTGACAGTTCTATATAAAAATTAATTACAGTTATTAACAATTTTGTTAATTTCCCTTTTGTTGGGTTTTGATTTTGATAGTAACTCAATAGCCCAAATAATCCTCATCAAATTTCAATAAATTCGATGTGTTCATAAATTCCGTTAAGTAAATTTAATTTTTAATCGTGTTTTATAAAATTAGTTAATACAGTTTTAAAAAACTTTCCATTTGGTTGTATAGGTTATCACAAGTGCTCCAAAATTACCCAAAATTAATAAATTGCACGTTAAAAATCATAGTTACCGTGGTTATCTGTTTATCAAAAAATCGGCATTTTAGGATCGTCGGCAAAATCGGAAAATATGGCAGGCCTGATCGCAAGGGTTACAAGTTTAATAAAAACGTATTTCCTTTTTTTATAAATTTATATTTACATTTGTAAATTGTAATTAAATTTGTTAACATCATAACCTAGATAATTTTATATTTGTAATAAATAAAAAAAAAAAAAATATCGAGCTTCGAGTCGAATACGTATTCTTTCTAATTTCAATGACGGCAAATACATATTTTTAAAAGTGCTTAAGTTATTTTTATTAAAGTTTTTGGCATTTGTAGCAGAAGGAAAGTAAAAATATGTATGACATTAAACTACACAAAAACCCAGTAGAAATGCTGTATTCGACTTTGCCGACTCTTATTTGTATACCCTTCAACTTATTGAAAATCGTACCTAGCTCTAAATTAGGGATAAACACTTGTAAGTATTTTCGGTATTGGATACATCTTATACAAAAAATATTTGAGCCAGGGTTGATCCTGCTACTTCATATGTGGGGATTTAAGGGCTTTTTTTAATTGAGATTACATATGGAATTAGTAGTTGTTCAGAGAAGTTAAGAACATCAGAGGTGAATGTGGAAATGTCATCCGGTAGCGTGGTATGGCGACCAATTCTAGCAGTTGTCATTAAAATACATGTTTCGCTTGAAGCACACGGAATATATGATTACTTAATCTCAATCTTTTAAAAATGTCACTTAAACCCCTTGTGTTTTAAGCCCCTCATATGGTATGGGCGCTATTAGTTATAGTAGTTATTATTATAGGATTCATAACAGTGATGGAAAATTCAGTACTATGGTTCTATTTTCAGTACTTTTTCCTTTTAAAAATACCACGGTACCCCCACGTCCGTTTAAGTACTATTTTCTTGTCAGCTTCTTTGTTTAGAAATTTATCGTTGATATTTTTTTAACATTCAAAACCAGGGCTGTGGAGTCGTCAACGAGAAGACTAACTCCGACTCCAACCGATGAAATTCCAACTCCGACTCCTAATCTAACCTTAATGCTAAATGTATATGAGACTGGTCCTTATTTGACTTTAAACTCTTTTTTTAATGCATTACCTTTTAAATGGTCAAATATAGAAAGAAAATAGTTCTGTAAAAATTTCGAATCATTTCGAAGTATTTTTATTTGGGAAAATAATATTAGAAAATTTTTTTTTAATTTTTTATGCCGAAAAGTACTTCGACGCCGACTCCGGTATAAGAACCTCAACTCCGACTCCACAGCCCTGTTTACAACATTGCCTACACAACATTTATTGTTCTTTTTTCGTTCATGTTGTTGTTGTTTATGTTTTTATACCCTTCACCCATGGTAAAATGGTATATATTAATTTGTAATTTCTACAATATTGATCGTTACTCTATAAAGCATATATATTCTGGATCCTCATGAGAACAGAAATTCAAATCCGGTTAACCGTTATAAATAATTACGTATTTTTTTTTTATTTTAAAGATTATTTTCCAAAAAAAAAAAAATATGTTTGAAAAAAGTACCAAAATGTTGAAAAAAGTACTCTTTTGCTTGGTGTTCAGTACCATCTAAATTGTTCAATTTTCCATCACTGATTCATAATATAAATGCTTATAGAGTCTAACACCCAGTTTACATGATGAATTTTATGACGTCCAATTTTGGACGTCATTTTTTGTTTGGTAGCAAGCGGTGTAGAGAAGAAAGAGGGGTAGAAAAATAGACTTGATTTCTGTTTTCATGGTTTTTTTTTGACAATTCGCTTTAAACTTTTTTCTGTTCTTTCTGTTACGTTTAATTTTTATATTCTCATCAACTGGATTGAATGAAAATGAAAAAAAAATTAGACGTCCAAAAAAAAACCATCGTATAAATTTGAGTAGTTTTTGGTAGCAACTTCAAAAGGGAATTAAGAAAATTGGACGTCATAAAATTCATCATGTAAATTGGGTGTAATATTAAAATTGTAGAAATTCAAACGGTATGACAAACTCTACCTGAGATGAAGAGTATAAAAAACGCTTAATAAAATCAACAACAGCAGGGTACACTAATTATCTAGCGATACTATAACCTAAACATCTTATCGTTTTTTTTTTTTGTTACTAATTTCTCCTCTTATAAATCTTTGAGTTTTGAGTAAATTATGTACAATCACCCTTCCCTTATCGTGGTTGGCGTAGGTATATTTATACAAAAAAATCGTGATTAAAAAACTTAAACATTTATGCAAAAAAAACGCCAACCGCGATAACCTTTTTTGTAAACAGTGCCTTATTTATTGTCGTTTTTGCTAACCGCGATACCATTTTTTGAAAACGTCTAACTTTTGCTATAAAAACGCCAACCACGATAAGGTTGAATATTTGTTATTATTATTTCCGAAAATTAAAGCAAGATTTGAATCTTCAGCCATTTTTGCAGTAGTATGTTAGAGAACCTTAAAAAAATATTAATTTAATAAATGACATATACAATTCCCACTGGTGATCGGTATCGCACCATGTTAACAAAATTCGCTTTGCCAAACTCACACAACTGAACGAAATGAGCCGGTCATTTTACTGAGCGCATTATGATGCATCGATCAATTTTGTATATTTTATTTTTGTTTTATACATTTCTATAACTTAAAATTTTCATTTCTATTCTACAACTTAAAGATAAATTTGGGTTGTTTTTGGTATCTTTAGTTAAATTATAAAAAAAAATCATTTTGTACCGCAGAAAAATTTTATTTTACAAAATAATTCCCAGATTCTATTTGTTAAAATAATTTTTGTTAAATTTTGTTTGCATGTATATGTACATATACTTCTCCACTATAAACATTTTTTGTACCGATCTTTTTATTCCACTCTGTTGATAGGCTAAAGTTAAGTTGAAATAATTGATCGCTTTTTATACGGCTGATTAAATCCTACCTTTAGCTATCGATAAGTTGTGAAAACAAGGGTAAGCCTTGCAAAGGCGCATGGGCTTGGTGTATCAGTTAACTAACGTGAACTTTTACTTTTTTTTGCATAAAAAAGTTAAAACGGTAGTTTCTATTTAATTCAAATTTTGCGTTTGGTTTAAAAGAATACCCTTTATTATACACATTTACTATTATGTATATTTGCAAAATGCTTAAATCATTTGTTACTAAAAAAAATTCAAGTTTAAAGTCTACCGGCTCCTACAGCATGTCTACAAAAAGAAAATCGCTGCAAAAAAAAACACCCACATTTTTTGATTACATTGTAAAAGGAAAACATTTTTGACATCAAACTAAATTAAGATAAAACTCGCTTTAAAATCAGCAAGAGTGCGAGAATGTGTCTATAAACTGTCTGGATTTTCTTAAAATTAATCGTGCACAAAGCAGACAACACAGACTGATATATAAATATTAAAGATGCAGGAGGGTCTGACAGACAACTAAAAAAAAAAAAAAAAAAAACAGACATTTAGTCAGACAATAGTTAATTGGCAGTGACAATATCTTAAAATAAAATCACTTATTGTTCGTGTCTAAAGCAGCGTTTTTTTTAGCTTATAGTGCAATATTGATATCAAAGAATAAATACCAATTCATCTAAAAAAAAAACATTTTTTAATGCTTAAACAAAAAAATAAAGTGAATAAATAATTGAAAAGAAAAAAACTACGTCATTTCCTTTTCGTTCAGTACTTATTTAAAACTAAATGTCCGTTACGCTAGTCAAGTGTAAAGTATGAATTTGTGGTTTGGTTTGTACATACATATAAATAGAAATAAGGGTTTTCAAGCCGATAATAATCGTAATTGCGATTATTATCGATTTGCACCGTTTTATTGCAATCGCACAAAAAATTGTTGAAAAGTTTATTCAATTTGGAGAATTTTTTAAATGATGTTGAAAACTAGACCCTGTCTTAACCGACGAATAAAACGTTTAGCTTCTCAGGTAAAGTGTGTTCTCATTTTCTCTGTCAACAAATGTTCATACATTTAAATCAACATTGATAAACTACCAGTAACTGTCGTTTAATGTCACTAAAACTAAAGATTATGTCCTAAACTTTGGGAGGCAAGTCCCGACATTTCCCGTCTAAAATTTTTAGGAATTTAAATAAGAATTTACATTAGGCCGAAATTTTGTAGATTTCATTTAAAATTTTCTTCGAAATCTAGTGCGCTTACATTGCAATTTTTTGACATTTGTTAGATTTTGGTTTCATAACCAAAACAACAGACTGAAAGTTGTTTGTGTAATAATACATAAGCACACTCAAAGAAAAATGTATCTTAAAATTGATGATGCCCTTACATCAGAATGGTGACATTAATGAAATTACAAATGACATCAATGAGGCAAAAAGTGACATCAATTCAATGACGAACGTCATCATACAATTTTGTCTTATTTTCTGCGTTATCTATGCTTTGACTACAGTGACATTAATTCGATGCTACATTTTGTGTATTATTAACATTATTTCCATGTTTAATAAATAAAACTAGAAGCAAAAATTCCTCATATTCTATTTTTTTAGTTAAGTACATAAAATTTTCAAAGTAGGGTTATTACGAAAACTATATCGGGCATGCTGCTGGTGTCTTATAACTGAGAGTTGTTCTTCTGTAAAGAAAGGGAGGAACACAGCAAAAAGAAACAAAAATGTGTAGCGGGTCAGTAATAATAATATTCTCTTTGACTTAAGACAATCCCAATGACTTAATTTAATGACAGTTTGTCATTTAATTGATCTTAATGAGTTCTTTCTCCGATGTTACCGTTTCATCGCACTGATGACATGTTTTATTAAACTGACTCCGATTCGCCATTTCTGTGATGCCGATGTGTCATCCCATTGATGGTATAACTCCAATTTTTGACATCGACGACAATTTGTCCAAGTGATGTTAAGGCTGACATCACAATGATAAAAAGTGTCATGGGGTCAAAAACGAAGACACTTGTCATAGTACTGGTGTCAAAATACATCGGCGTTGTGACGTCTGTTCTATCAGTGTAAATATACGAAAAAAAATTTAAAAATTTGCGTTTCTTTTTAACTATAACTAATTGAAATTATTTTATTAATATTATTTTTGAATTTTTTTTAACAGATTTAACAAGCCAGCATATTTGTTTTTTGTTTAAATGTAAGTATTTTTAGTACTATATGGAGAAAACCATAGTTGCATTAATAAGTACAACTAGATTTTGAGTAGATTTTGTAAAAATCTAGTCAAAAGTAAATTTAGTTTTGTAGGAAAATCTAGTCAAATACAACTAGATTTAGCTCGAAATCTCGTAAGTACTAGATTTCGTTGTAGTGAAAATATGCAAATTATAAAAATTATCATTAATAAGGGCATTATTTAGGAGCTGCAATTTTCTGTTTATGTATATTAAAAGATATCGCATTTTGTATAATCGCCGTTTTACGGAATAAATTTTAATCGTAATCGCGATTATAATTTTTTTTAATTAAATGCAAACCCTAATTGAAATGTTCTCACACATTTTAATAAAATCCCTCATATAAAATCATTAAAAATAAGAAAATAATAAAAAAAAATCAAATTTGAATTTTTAACATATAAGGTTGTTTTTATTATCATGTTTAAGTTGGTTTTAGCTCAGTGTTGCCAGAAGTTGATAAAAATTCACTATATGAATGCGTTTTCCTCACTAAATAGTAGCGCTGGAAAAATAGGATACATTTTTATAATTATTTAAATAGTAGGTTCTTTGATAAATTAATATTTTTTATTAAAAAAAAAAAAAAAAAAGAAAAAAAAAATGTGTTCCCATTTAAATTATTCGAGAATAGAAATTTTTGTATGTTTGGTAAAGGCCGGGATTCACTTTCCTACACAATCGTACGATTCATTCACTCGAAAATCTAAATTCTTGCCGGCACAAAAATATGTCTGCAAAATCAGTTATCAATGCCACACTATTACACAAAAATATTGCAAAATTATGACTCAGCTACTTTCCAATAAAAAGCAACTCTGATTGCATAGAATCTATCAATTTAAGAACATTTTTATAAGCATTTGCATTTCGGACAGACTTGACAAACAACTCTTTCACTCAATTGAATTTTTAGGTCAAATTTTTTTGACAAATCGTACGACTGTTTAGTATTTTGAATTAAAAAAAAGAGATCTTTCTACAATAAAATTGTTTTTTTAAATAAATTTTTTATTAATTATGTAGTAGTGAAGATTTATGTTGTGAATTTTTTTTTTTTTTTGGCATGTAAGGAAAAATTAATTTTTTTTATTAAGTGCAAAGGTATTTTAGAAAAAATTTTATGGCAACACTATTTTAGTTCTATAAATACCCACAGGAAACTTTTTTTTGTATTTCTTTCTAATCGCAAATATGACTCATTATTCATGACTAATCAAATGAATTTTTTGTTTGCTGGTTTTCCAGCGAATAAAATAAGCACGTGATTTATAAATAAAATGTATAAGCTTCAGTTAACAAAAACTTTTAATAATCAATTAATTGTTTTTTAATTTAAACACAAGCAAAAACAATATTTATAAGAAATTATAAAAATTACACAAATCTTCCAATGTAGTAATTTTGATTCATAGTTTTATATGTACATACATTAGGGCGGGCCGATTTGTAAGGACAAAAAATTGTCGATATTGTGCCATCGATTTTCGATAGCTTTTGTCATGAGGGAAAAAGTTCCACTATGACATTTCAAAAAAATTATTTTCGAGGCGCCCAAATCTCAGTTTTTTTTTTTTACTTTTTCTCGACTTTTATTTTTAAAGTTTTGTTTTTAGTACATAATAAAAGTTTTGAAAAAAAAAAAAAAAAAAAAAAAAAAAAAAAAAAAAAAAAAAAAAAAAATGTTTTTGTTGAGGTTTTGGACGAGTTTTTGTCGAAAAACAAATTTTTTGCGCGTTAAATTTTAAGTTTTTTTAGTCGATTTAAATTTTTTAATATATCCTATCCAAAGTACCATTGTGCGCTTAAAACGATGGCGATATCATTAGTAGCGGCTCTTTTTTTCCTCATGCCAAAAGCTATCAAAAAATCGATGACACAATATCGATTGCTAAATCCCACCCCACATTCATACATGCTTACATACATAAATAAAAATTTTGAGAATTTGTTTTTGTTTTAAATGTAGTTGTGCGAAAGAAAGAATTCTTTTGCATTTAGTGTAATAGGCAGTAAGAAAATAAAATTGACACTAAGGGTCAGTTTTTGACTTTCTATAAAAATTTAATTTACTTTTAAGTTCTATTTAAATATAAAATGATATTGTCCAATGCTTTTTTAAATAACACTAAAGTAGCCTACGTTGCTCATTGAAAGTATATTTAAGTTTCCATGGACAATATGACCTTAATGCTACAACATTACAAAAACATATGCACTAAAGCACCACCTTGTAAATAAGTACACTTTAAAAAATTCTCTATTTTGTTAACAGCTGTTTTATAAAAAACTATCGATAATTTTTTTAGAGGTGCTACCATACTTTTATGTTAATAATATAAGATTAATAAAATAACTATAAAAACGGCAACTGTATTCAAATACAATTTAAATTAAAATAAAAACTAAATGTCAAATCGCCCAAGAATGGGACCCGACCCCTTTCGCTTTGAATGAAATTTGGTGTGAACGATCCTTTCATCCTATAAGGAACATATATTAACGAAAAAAAAAATTTCAAAATTTTTTTTCCAAAGTTACGTCATATTAAAAATGTCATAATTTCGCCGAATTAGCCGAATGAGTTGAGTTTATTTTCTCAATAACTCAAAAACTACTGCACATACGAAAATGATTTGTATGTAATTTTAATGAGAATACTTGGGGCTATAAACAATATATTGTTACGAAATTAGATTTGTCTAAGAATTATTTATGGTTTTAGTTATAAGTTATCTTGTTAATTATAGTTTTATGTCATATAAGTTACTATTTTTATGAACGCCACTGTAACAAAATTTTCTAGCAATTGTAATTGTAGACTTTAGATTTAAAATAATTCGAACATAATTTTCTAGAAACTACTAGACGGTTCTTGAACCAACTAGGAATAGTTTTGAACTATAAATACAGGCTAACTCATAAAAGTTTAGTTTAGTTTGATTGGAGACATTAAACGGTTCATATCGTTACTTACAATAGTGGTTAAATTTTGTGAACATTATAATTAATTTCAATAAAGTTTGTTAAGTTGAATTCGTGTGTGCATCAATTTTAATTTGCAATTAAAATAACTCAAAGGTTTATTAGAAAGGAAATAAACCTTAACGCGTTTTATTAAGTAAAAACGTAACAATATTAAAAAAAATAAGAAAATAAGAAAATAAAAAAAAAAAATTTTTTTTTTTAAAAATTTAATATCTATAAAATATTAAATTTTAAAAATGGACTAAGTCAAAAACCTAATTTTTTTTTGGCTGATTTTTTTTATGTAATTCTTCAAACTGTTCTTTAAAAATCCTGAATCTTTGAAGGAGGTGTTTTTTTTTCTTTTTTAAGATATGATTTTTTTTCTTTTGCAACCTGTAAAAAATAATACTAAAATGTGGGCTCAATGTGGGCACTTTCAAAGAAAAGTACACTTTTTGTTACGTTACATCTCCAAGTAATAAAATTTAAATTACAAGTTTAATAAGAAAATTTTTCGTTTGTCTTTATTAATTGTTTTTTTTTTTGATGTCATCTTGAAAGTAAATTGCAGCCTACGTCACATCTTTCAATTTATAATTTTGACAAGCAGTATATGCAAAAGACTATCAAGAAAAACATGATCGTATGGCTGCAGCACAGAAAACAATTTTTTTTCAATTAAAAAAATAGTTTAAAAAGTATTTAAATTTAATTAATGTGATAATTGAATCAATTATTTTTTTTGTTGAAAGAAAATTAAAAATTTAATTTTGATTTAATTAACATTTTAGTTGTTTTGAAATAAATTTTCAATTAAAATTTTAATTAAATAACAAAAAATCTTAATTGACTTTTTTTGTTTAAAATATAATAATTTAAACATGTAGAATTGTTGTTGGGAGTTGTCAATATTTATTTAACTAAATTAACACATTGTTTGAAATGGCAAAGTTTTTTGATCAATTTTTTAATTAAAATTAAAAATATCATTTATTGAAAATATTTTTTCAAAATTTTAAAATTTTTAGTAATCAATATAATCATTTTGGTAATAGGTGCAAAATCAACAAATTGTTGCTTGATATTATGAATTAAGAACAAATTTGGTGATTGGAGATACAGTGAACTCGCAGAAACGTGAATATCCAAAATCGTGAACACCACAGAAACGTGAACAGTTTTTAGTTTAAATTGATTACTCTAAAACGTGAACAAACATTGGAGGCTCTAAAACGTGAACAAATTTTTCTAAGATTTTTTTTTTTGTTTACACTAATTTTATAAAATTTGGGAATCCCCGAATAAAAATCAAACATTCTTTTATAGTAAACTCATTGTTTTGCCCATTAAGCAGTTTTTAGTTATCGTTTGCTAGTTGCAATGAAAGGATCTATAAGCGACTCATAAACAATATAAATGATTTCTTATAGTCTAAAATTAATTTTAAAGTTAAGTGTTACTAAAAATGTCTGCTAAAAAGCCGAAAGCTTTAAGTCTTAAAGAAAAAGCAGATATCATAGAGTTTTCAAGAAAAGGATCATCTGTTACTGAACTGTCCAAAAAGTATGAAGTAGCCAAATCGACTATTTGTGCTATTAAAAAAAAAAGAAAGAAGCAATAATAAAAATTGTTAATAATACATTTTCGGGACCTGGTAAGCGTAAAACTTTACACTCATCAGAACTTCCAAGAATGGAGAAAGCCCTCTACAAATGGTTTTTACACATGAGAACGAAACATTTGCCGGTAAGCAAATTATGATAAAAGTGAAAGCTCTTGAAATCCACGCAAACATTAATGAGAATAATTGTGGATTTAATGAAAGTGATGGTTGGCTTCAGAAATTTAAACAAAGATACGGCATTCGACTGCTCAAAATTAAGGCATTGAAATGGGCCGAAAGTGAAATGATAGATCAAAACGATGTAAGAGTATTGCGAAATTTAAAAGAAAAGGCTGTCTATAAAATGGTTGAGCAAAAGAAACGTCAACAAAAAATTACTGAATTTTTTATTTAAAAATATTATTCATTTGCAAAGCTTCCGTCTATTACATAATTTAATTTGTTTTAGTATACGTATGTTCCTTACTTGAAACTGTTTTTTAAAAGTGATTTCTTATTATTTTTTACTGATTGGTTTTTTAATATTTTTATTTTATGTGTAAATTGAAATTGAAGATTTTAGTTTTTGTTATCAATAAAATTAATTTAAAAAAAAATAACTGATATTTAGTCTTGTTTACAACAGTTTGATTTTTGTGGTCAAAATAATAATACAGTTATTGCCTAAGAAAAGTATGATGCGGAGAAAAATTCACAGATTCCTTTATTATTTTCAAATTTTTAAATAGGAATTTGGATTTTTCTAAATTTAGAACAATAAAATGATAAAAGCAATTTAAATTCGTGAGAAAATAGTAAAAAAAATCCAATCGGAAACGTGAACAAAATCGAAAACATGAACACCCTTGGTAAAAATTAGTTCACGTTTCCGCGAGTTCACTGTATTTAATAATTTTTTCTGTGAGGGTTAGATACAATTCTTATTTTTAATTTTCAAACATGCTCTAGTTCACAATGAATTTTTTTTACTTTGTAAAATTGGAAAATTTTCAATACATATTTACTTCTTAAAATTCTAAAAAGTAAAAATTTAAAAATAAAAAAATTTAGTTTGGACTGTTTTATTATAAAGGCTTGCTATTAAATTTTAATGAAACTCTATGCGCTTAGTTTTGCGAGTCACTGTACTTTAAAATTATCTCACAAAACATGTGCAAAAAAATTTGTGACATCAATGTACTTGATTATTATAATTTAATTAAAATAAAAGTATAGTACGAGTAGCACTACCAAATTTAAAAAAATATATAATCAGCATTATAATAAAAAAAAAAAAATTTCCCGGGAGTTTTTCCCTTTTCCCATTTTTACCATTGAATTTAATAGGAAAAAATAGGAGAAGTGAAAAAAACTCCCGGGGAATTTTTATTCATAATTGAGTTGCATGAAACAGCTGTTCAATCTAAATTAAAAAACTTGAAAATTGTATTTATTTACAAGGTGGCCTTAATAAAACATTTGATTATTGTTTTTGCCCGTTGTTTTTGTATTGTTGTGAAATTGAGGCCACCATGTCAAGTAAATACACAATGGAAACTTTAATAGACTTTAAATAAGCAACTAATGTAGATTATTTAAGTATCTATCATTAAAAAAAATACAGAAACCTCAATTTCGAATTGAAATAGAACTAAAAGATAAAAAAAAATTTAATACGAATTCAAAAAGACCAAGTTTATTAAACCATGTAAAAGCCGGAATTTAAAAAAACCACAGGAGCATTACATTTGTGTTTATAAAATATAATTGTTAATTAAATCTTATATAATAATTCACTGCAAAATTCTGGCAACGTTATTTTGTTTATTAATTGTGTTTTAAAAATAAGTTTTGCAACAGAATAATTTGATTCATGCAAAACTGTAGAATAACCGACAGAAAATGTCAGCCCAAATATGAATAAAAATTTCCCGGGAGTTTTTCCTTTTTTCCATTTTTATAATTGAATTTACATAGGAAAAATGGGAAAAGGGAGAAAACTTCCGGAGAATTTTTATTCATAATTGGGTTGTGTATCTTTGTGGGAATTTATGATTTACTCAATATTATTTATATTTAAAAAATTTTCTGTTAAAACACATATTTTCTTTACAATTATAAAACACTCAGCTTAAGAAAAGTTTAAACAAACCACGCTAAAACTAGCTACAAAATAAAATAACTTATCTTTTTTAGTTAAATAAAAATAAATTTTAAAATCTATTGACAACATTTCGTTAGAAACACACAAAACTCATTATTATTTATAAGAAACTGATGATATGTAATTTGCCTTGAACTTGATTTTACTTTGAAAATAACAACAACAACACTTAAATACAAAAAAGAAAAAGTAATAAAAATACTAACACAAATCCATACAAAACTGCAACGGCGTTTATTTTATTGTCTGGCATTAAACAAAATACAACCAAGTTGCTATTATTGTACTAAATCAAATAAAAAATGAACATATACATACATGCATATGCACATATCACACTTGATCAACAAGAGAGTATTAACTGAATTTTTTTCCCCCTATTTGGGAACATTTTTTATTTTTCCACATTGTGGAAAAAATCGACATGTACGTGTCGGGTAGATATAAATATTACGTAATCTTATTATCGACCCACTATAAAAATATCGTGCTATTTTGTCCACTTTTTGTTGGTACACAGAAAAAAAAATAAAAATTGATTTCTATTAAAAAATTTGTTAAGTTAATAAAAAAATTAATTAAATTTGCACCAGTAAACAAATTAATAGTATCAATTAAACGTTTAATTCACTTGATTAAACGTTTAAATTCACTTGATTAAATTTTTAATTTATTTTATTTTTGATTAATGCTTTAATTGGTAAACAATTTTGGATTTAAAAAATTCTTTTTAATATGAAGTTAATATTTAATTCAAAATTGTTTTGCTTATACTGAAAATTTTTCAATTTCGAGTTAATTAATACCCTCTTGTTGATCAAGTGCGATTGCATATATTATTTTTTATTATTAATTTTTAAAATATAAGTACAATATAACAATAAAAAAAAAGAAAACACAAATAACAAAAAGTCAGTTTTACTTACTCACGAAAGATGAAGATTTGAAAAGAGCAAATAATTTATAATGAAAAGCCTTAAAAAGATATTAAAAAAATGCAATAAAAAAATCCACATTTGAAAAAAAGATATATATAGAGACATACAGACGGACGGTTTTAAAGTGCTGTGCTTTTGTGGAATTGGAAGGCCAGTTAAAAGTTGAGATGAGGTTAATGGTACTTCAACATCATTTTTAATATTCACACATATTTCTTTTTATTTTTTTTTTTGCTGTCTTGTCTGTTTTTATTTTATTGAGTTTGGCCTGGGTGTTTTATTTAAATACCTTAATTAAAAAAAAACACAAAAAAAAAAATTAAGAACGTAAAGTCGGTCAAGCTCGACCATATGATACTCTATACTTTTAAAATAAATTTTTGAGTGTATCTACCCTATTTAGGTAGATACCCGCCAGAACTACATTAGGTTATGAGGTTAAGATTCATGTAAAAGTTCTTTGGATATAGTTAGATATCTTCATCTGTATGAGATTTGTTTGCTTTTGAGTGATTTAAGGAAGGGGGTTTATATTGGACCTACTAGCGCAAATTTTTTTCATGACATAGTAGCTATCGTTGTTATTTTCGCCAATTTTTATGTAAATGGTAAAATTTAGAAGGAAGTTATGTCATTAAAAGCTATTTTCGAGACTACTTTTTATATGGACCGATTCCAATAAAATTTGGTAAGATGATTAAGATTACCATCGAATAAGTTTGGACCAAATTAAATCTAAATGTTTACATAATAAGATGGTTTATGGGCACAACGACTCTATTTCCGAAAGAAGCTTTGTAAAATAATAGACCTATCCCCACCATTTTCGTCATTGGTCCTTGTGACAATTAGAAACTATGTACGACATTTCATCAAAATATTACCAAAATTTCGGCCTGTATTTTACACACAAGGTTTACATGGACAGCTAGACAGGCGGAGAGATGTCCGTACATCGTTAGATCGGTTCCGAAATTGACTCTGAGTCGATCGGTATTCTAATATGTTAAGGTGTTATAAACAACAGCATAAAAGCACAAAAATTTAGCAAAAAGCTAAATTATTTTAAAAATTTTCTTAAATTAGTGTTTAAGAAAATATTTTTGGGAAAAAGTTACATTTACATTATTTGTTTATAACACTTTGCAACACAAATAAATATAACATTTTGCTGTTTTGTTCTAATATATGTAATAAAATTTCATGTCCAAAATTTTTGTAGAACATTTCATTCCCGTCCTTTCCCTTGAAAGGGGTGTTTTTTTGGCATTTGTTCGAATTGGGCCACTGTAACTGTTATGAAGAGGAGTTAGAGGGTTAATGTGTTCCATAAAAATATTTGCCGTCAAATGTTCAACAAACCTTATACCTCAGATGTAAAGAACACATAGTTACATATACCGATATGCTGCACGAACCGGCCAAAAGGGTAAAACTTTAACCCCCCTAAATAAAAATTCCGATATGATCTTTTAAAACGCCAATATACGTATATTTTATTTTTGTCTCCTCTACCGGAATCCATTATCAGAACCCCGTTATTGTGGAAAAAGTTCAATAGGAAATGTAATAAAATTATTATAAATATTAGTAAAAGTTATATTTTTAAACTTTAATGCAAAAGAGGAAAAAACGCTAAATTAGCATTATTAAGTTTTTTAATGCTAAAAATTTTTCTGTTTCTATGATTAAAAAACTTGTAAAGAAATTCATGTTTTAATATAAAAAAAACCTTAATAACTGATTTATTCAAGTTATCAAATACCAATCATTAATAAAGTAGGGATGACATTTAAAATACCTGCTTTAATAAAAAACAATAACCGGCTATTTTTTAAACAAAATATTATTAACAAACAAAAACTCAATGCCAATCATACTCAGCTCATTTATTAAAAGGTAAATACAGGGTGTTTTTTTTACAGGTTTGTTTTTCGAATAGAGATAAAACTGGCATTTTGTGGTCAAATCTGGCAACTCTAATGTCATTTATGTTCAGTTTGGTTTGCCATTTCATCATGAACAGATTGACAAAAGAACAACGCTTGCAAATCGTGCAAATTTATTTCGAAAATAACGGTTCAGTTCGCGAAGTTTACCGCAAGCTCCGTCCATTTTATGGTCGACATAATCGTCCATCAGAGCAATTAATTCGGTTAACCATGGATCGTTTTCGCACTACGTTTACTCTATGTGATAATACGCATCCGCAGAGACGTCGAACAGTGCGCACCGAAGAAACAATTGTCGCTGTACAGCAAAGTGTTGAAGAGGACCCGAATGAATCGATTCGCCACCGTGCACAGCAATTGGAGCTTTGTCCATCAACTTTATGGAAGATTTTGCGCAAAGATCTTGGCTTGCGACCTTACAAGATCCAGCTTGTGCAAGAATTAAAGCCGCGAGACCATGCAATGCGTCGTGATTTTGGTGTATGGGCCGAAAATGAGATTGATCTCGATGCTGATTTTCATCGCAAAATTTTGTTCAGTGATGAGGCTCATTTCAACAAGCAAAATTGCCGCATTTGGAGTGAAGAGAATCCACATGAGACCCTTGAGACGCCATTACATCCACAAAAACTGACTGTTTGGTGTGCTCTATGGGCTGGTGGAGTCATTGGGCCATACTTCTTCCGAAATAATGCTGGAGAGGCAGTTACCGTTAATGGAGACCGGTATAGAGCCATGATAACCGACTATTTTGTTCCCGAATTGGATGGCATGAATGTGGATGAGTTGTGGTTCCAACAAGACGGCGCTACATGCCACACAGCGCACGCCACAATCGATTTATTGAAGGACACATTCGATGGGGCATAATTTCGCGGAATGGACCTGTCAATTGGCCACCAAGATCGTGTGATTTGACACCATTGGATTATTTTCTTTGGGGATATGTGAAGTCTCTCGTCTACGCCAACAAACCAGAAACGTTAGGGGAATTGGAAGCCAACATTCGTGGCGTTATTGCCGACATACGGCCCCATATGCTCGAAAAAGTGGTTGAAAATTGGACCTGTAGAATTGGCTTTATTCGAGCCAGCCGCGGCGGCCACATGCCTGAAATCATATTTAAACATTAATGGCATAAAATTATCCTTCCAATAAAGCCAAATTGATGGTCATTAAAACGATTTTATTGTGTTTTATTTCAATTCGAAGTTTTATACCACTGAAAAAACACCCGATATAACTACTTTGTTCTTTAGTGATTTTTTACAAATATCTGCTGAAGTAGAATCCGACCAAACATTCGGGTTCGGCAATGTTCGGCGTTTCGTTAAATTTTCGCCAAACACTTTGTAAAATAAATGTTGAACATGTTGTTGGTGGACTGGCAATGCAAGTATTTATAAACCGCTGTCTGAGAAGAATACTTCGGGTGTATTGGCCACAAATGATATCCAATGAGAGGCTGTGTTTCGAAACGCAGCAATCTCCTCTAACCGCTGAAGTACGTAGACGAAAATTGAATTGGATAGGTCATACGATAAGAAAAACACACCCAGACATTGCTAAGACCGCCATAGAGTGGAATCCACAAGGTAGTCGTAGAAGAGGACGTCCGGCCCATACATGGAGAAGACAAGTCACAGCAGACGCAACAACTTGTAACACCAGTTGGAATGAAGTGAAAAGAATTGCGATGGACAAATCAAAGTGGAGAGATTTTGTTGGGGCCCTATGCTCCTTTTAGGACCTTCGGGAACACATATATATATATATTGGTGGTACTGATTTGCTGTATATCACATTTTTTACTAAGGCCTGGTACTCTGTTCAACATTTCACGTGAAATACTGTCAAAACTCATATGAAAAAAACTTGTCCGGAATTTCTATGAAATCATGTTGATAGAATTGTATTTTGTTCAATTTGTGGCAAATTTTTTTACAACTGCGATTTAATATAGGCTGCACTTATTTCACGTGGAATTTTAAGCAAATGGAAAAAGTTTACACTTAATATTAAACGAGAAAGAAAAAAACATAAATTACACAACCGGTAACAGCTTTTCATCCATATTTACTTTAATTTTTTATTTAAAAACAAATACTTTTTTGTGAATGTGGATGTGTTTACATACACAAAACAATGGCACATACTTTGAAAGATTAAAAACGACAAATTGTGCAAACTCGCGAGATAGGTAACATTGATACATGTCAAAGTTTTCGTATGAAGTAATTGATGTTGCTGAACATTTTTCACAAATCGGAACAGAGTAGTAGACTTAAATTGAAAATAATACAATTTCTTTAACATTGTTTTTTAACACTCAAGGAAATAAAAAATAAGCAAACATAATAATAAAAAAATAACGTACATAAAAGGTTCATCATTATGGAAAGAACATATCTCAGCGCCATATTTAAAAGATACAGAGGAGCATGGAATCAATTTAAATAAAGAAATTTAAAGTGATTTGACTGAGCCTTAAAGTTCTATATACTCAAATATATATTAATAACGAAATTCTTCAAGAATTCGTAAAAAAAACCTAAAGCAGATTTTCAGTCTTAAAAAACACTACACGCAAAGAAAAAACATGATTAAGGAATGGTCACTACGACCATTTTTATTCATATTTACCTAATATGTTTACCCTAATAAATTTATTATAGTCATAATATAACCTTAAAATTTGTTATTTGTTCCTAACATTTTTAAATTCGCTATAATAATATTATATGGTCTTTTACACCTAAAAAGTTACTCTGATCTAGCTAACCATTTTAAATTATTTAATATGTTTGCTACTATAATATATATATTTTCAACTATACAATTAAAATCATAATATTGCTGCACACAAAAGGTATTTTTAATACCATAATTTTTGTTTGCTTTAAAGCACATTCTCTTTATGAGCACATTCAACAATAAAGCACATTATCTTTATTGTCGAAACAACCAGTCGAAACAAACCATCCGAGAGCGTTAGTTAATCATGAAACATGAATGATAACAAAATAATTGAAACATTTTTCGGGGAGAAAATGCCACGCTACCTTGCAAAATTAACGATATAAATTATTATGCATTTATTGAAACAGGTAAGTTATTTATATATAATTATAAAAATATATAAATAAGCAATTGCTTTGTCTTTCTTGCAGCCAAAGAATCTACAACACTGAAACCAGCATAGAAATTTCGGCACAAGATGTTGTCATTAGCCCCGATTTTTTTTCAATAACTATTCAACAGCATATTGATATAGTATATTTCATAAAAGAAATAAAAGGTAAATTTAATTTTACTTTATCTTAACAAATCCCAAGTGAGCGGATAAAAATAATGAAAAGTGTTAATGCATGCCGAAGTAAGGCTACATAGATCTCCTTTTTTTTGGATAAATTTGTACCACAAAATATAATTTATAAATTGACACACACACATGTATATAAATGCGTGTATTTAATATTATTTTTAAATATAAACTATATTTTATTTATTAATATACATATGCTGTATATTTATAATAAAACATAAATTTTTGAAATTAATTTTTTTATTGTTTTTATTGCGAGAACCATATTACATGTTGAAATATTACCATATTACATGTTGGGGTTGAAAAATAAAGAAACATGGTTTGAAAGATCGTTTGCGTTGTTCTTCTGAACATAATAATATGTTTGAGACAATAATTAGCTAAAAACATTCTGTCTGAACATATATTGTTGCTGAAGACGTGTTTGACACAATCATAACCACAAACATTAATGATAGTTTGCGATTGTGATTGTATCAATCATGTTTTTTCTTTGCGTGTAGAGGTTTTCACCCTTTGTATTAAGTGTACAACTCTGTTATATTTAATACGATTTTATACTTCAAAGTGTGAGTGTCTTTTTCGTATGCTTTGTAAATTAATGAATTTGCTGAGTGAGAGAAAGAGACAGATAAAGTTTCTTCAACTGTTTTATTCTGGAAATTTCACACTCTTTGTTTACTACTGCTTTTTGTGGGATTTTTCAACCACAGCGTAGTATATTTTAGTCTAATACATTTTGTTTTTGCAGTGTTTTAAATGTTAGTATTTTTACTAAAATTATAAGATTAACAAGGTCTACAAGGGACTTTACTATCAAGGGTGAATTCCGCTACTTATACATATATCAGCCATGTCACAGAGTACAATTCCGTTCGGAACCGAAGAAAACATATTTGTTTATTGATATAAAGTTTATTTTGATGGTTTTTTGGCCTTTAAGATACAGAAAACTATCATTCCGTTCATGAAAACGAAAACGGATTTATTCCAGAAAGTTTTTTTTCGTAATTTTCTAAAGCCTAGTACTCTGTTCCAATTTGTGAAAAATGTTCAGCAACATCTATTATTTCATGCAAAAAATTTGACATGTATCAATGTTATCTATCTCGAGAGTTTGCACAATTTGACGTTTTTAATCTTTCAAAGTATGCGACATTGTTTTGGATATGTAAACAAAACCCACATGTATTTTACTAAAAAGTATTTTTTTAAATAAAAAATTAAGTAAAAATGAAAGTAAATATTTATGAAAAACTGTTACCGGTTATGTTATTTATGTTTTGCAGTTCTCATTTTTATATTAAGTTTAAACTTTTTTCATTTGCTTAAAATTCCACGTGAAATAAGTGCAGCTTATATTATTTCGCAGTTGTAAAAAAATGTTGCCAGAAACATTTCGCAACTTTTTCACAAATTAAACAGAGTACAACTCTACCAACATTTTTTCATAGAAATTCCGCACAAGTTTTTTTCATATGAGTTTTGACAGCATTTCACGTGAAATGTTGAACAGAGTACTAGGCTTAAAGCACCAAAATACGAAATGAACTGTGCTTCCGAACGGAATTGTATTCCGTGACATGGCTGAATATATATTTTTATATTGTAAAGTAGTAAAAAATGAAATTTAAAATAAAATGTCAACAATTTAATACAAATACTCATGAAATAACTTGAATGTGTTTTTTTTTTTATAAATATTTAAAATAAAACAACAAACATTTAATAAATGCTTTAATTAATTATATACATATTTCTATTGTTTCAGTAATTGTTGAATCAATGGTATTTCTCATTCACAAAAATATGACTTCCATTGTTTGAATGGACAGAAAGTCGATGAAAAATTAATAAAATGAATGGAATGGATACATACATGTGTATTTAACCCATTAAATGGTAAAATTTAAATTGGTTTTTTTTTTTTCATCTTAATGTTCGAAGGACACATTTTTAAATAAAGATTCCAATAGATATACATATTTAGTTGTTATGCACTTTAAATTGCTTAAATTTTAAACCTCTAAAATTATATTTTTTGTAGTTAGAATCGGCGAGCTTTAAAAAAAAATTCTAGCGGAGCGATTTTCAAAGTAATATATCAACAGTAATTTTTAAGTTAAGCACACTTATAAAATAAAATAAATTAAAGCACAAAAAAAAAATTAAAGTTTTTCTTCACTCTTAAAATGTTATAAGAATTTTAACAAATTTTTCTGTTTTAAATATGAAAGGTTAATAAACTATCCGGAAACAACTATTAACTTAAAATAAATTTGCCAAATATCAATAGTCTTATATACAGTTAATTTCAAAATGTGACCGATTTCGTATTATAATCATCAATCGTGCGAAAATATCAAATTTGTTTTGAATAAGCATTATTTTTTCTGAACTAATTGTGGACTCAACAGTATGAAAAAACAAATGAA
Source organism: Pollenia amentaria (assembly GCA_943735925.1). Lineage (NCBI taxonomy): Eukaryota > Metazoa > Arthropoda > Insecta > Diptera > Polleniidae > Pollenia > Pollenia amentaria. The sequence continues at coordinate 126,386,762 of OX031008.1, forward strand.
ATTTATCTATAAAGCTTCGTTCACAATGGCAGCAAAATTTTCACTTGGTGTTTACAATAAAGCAACAATTTTTTCACAACCACACACATTTTCAATGCAAAATTTTCCCAGAACAATATAACTACGTATTTATTATTATTATACCCCCCATCACCTATAGTGGTGAATGAGGGTACACTAAGTTTGTCATTCCGTGTGAAACTTTTTTATTATACATCTAATACCCCATAAAGTATATATATTCTGGCTCCTTGAGTAATTCTAAGTCGATTTAGCCATATCTGTCAGTCTGTCCGTCATTCCGTATGTTGAAAACGCGCTCACTTTCGAAAAACTCAAAAGAAAAGAACAAACTTGGTTTCAAATTTATTGTAGTTATGCTAAGCAGTTTTGGGATTGAAATCCAGCCACCCTAAAAAATTGATAATTTTCATACAAAAACTAACATAAATGGTGGAATAATGTACGTAATGATATTTAATTTTGCACGAATTCGCTCTATACGACTGCAAATTATACTGTTAAATTTCGTGAAGATCGGTCCATAATTGACCATAGACCCCATATAAAGCCTACTCGCGGAAAACATTTTAGGACGCCTAAAACCGTAATAAATAATGCTATATCAGAGTTTTATATGACTAGAAATCGCAGTGTGAAATTTCCAGAAGATCGGTACATAGTTAACTCTAGGCCCCATATAAACCCTACTCTCGGAAAACAGTTTATTACGCCTTAAATCGTAATAAATAATGCTATAATAATAACATTTAATACTTCACAGTTTTATAGGACTAGAAATCACACTAATAAATTTCATGATGGTTGGCCCATAATTTACCATATGCCCCATAGAAAGCCCGGCCACTTTGGGAAAATAATTAAATTCCCTAAAACTGTAGCAGATATCGATATTGCAGTAAAATTTCTTTCAACTTAGATTCATATGGCCAGAAAAAATATCATGCAATTTTGTGATATACGGTCCATAATTTACCTCCGGTCCCATATTAAGCAGCCTTCTGAAATTCACTGTTAACGCTAAAACTAATTACACTGCTGTATTGAAATTTATTCTAATTTATTTTTTGTAATACCAGAAATCAGTCTCCATAATTTACCATTGGTCCAATACAAATTACCCTTCTAAAAATCATTTAAGTTCGGCTAAAACTGTTACGAAAAATGATATTTTACTCAAGATAGTTCAAAGTTCTAAAAAGAAGCGCATAAAACTTTCTTATTGTCGGTCAATAATTTAATAAATGTAGGTCTAAACCGCAACCAATTTTAATGCTGACGTTCGTTTTTGTGAAGTTTATGTGCTGTTTTCACAACACAAGTGATTGAACGTGTAGTAAAATTTAACAATTTAACTAAAACAATTTTTAGTTAAATTTTTGATCGAAAAAATATCTGAAATACTTTGGGAAAAAATATAGTAGAAGAAACGAAAATAGTGCTGCCATTGTGAACGAAGCTTAATAGTGTTTTTTTATTTTTCTTATCTTTTATGAATAGAAATTTTATTAGCTTTTATACGAAAAGTTTTGAAAACATTTTTCTAGTTATAAAAATGGATTAATTAAAAAATAATTATTGAAAAAAAAAAAAAAAAAAAAAAAAAACGATTGTTCGAAAAACGATTTGTTAAATTTAGAATAATTAAAAGAGAATTACCATGTTCACATTTTTGTATGGCTATAAAAATATTGTGGGTTTCGTCATAAAAAATGTTTAAGTTATTACTATTATTGTTTTTGCATAACTTGTATTTATTTAATAAAAAAAATTTATTTGCAAATTTACAAATAAAATGACACGTACATCAAATGTTAAGGTTGTCAAAATTTGTGTGATTTTTAATGAAATTTTTTTTATATTTATTATTGTCTTTTAAAGAATATGTTAATCACGTGTTTTTCATTCGTAAATGATTAAAATTTTATTAAATGATTGTAATATGTTTGCTCAGAATATCTTTAAAACACTTAATATTAACCAACCCCGTTATTTTTTTTAAAAAAATATATATTTAACTGAATTTCTAAATATTGAAGTGTATTAAAAAATTTTTTCTAAACTATAACAAAATAAGTTCATTAAAAGCCGTTTTACACTATCACACAAGTTTTACATATTTTAACGAAAATGCAACTCTGCTCTAATTATTGTTTAAAGTTTTCAAAAAACTAACAACTTATCATGACAGGGTTATTTTTTTTTTTCAAAATGTGTGATAGTGTATAGTTATAAAAATTTACCTTCGTTGCAATTTTAAAAGGTTGAAAAACGTTTTCTAAGATATTAGGTGAGGAGGGAGTTAAAAATACATTTGCTCTTTCGCAAGACCATTTGCACCAAATAATGAATCCCGCTAATGTAATAAATTTTTTTTTTTAGTTTTAAGAAATTGCATTTGGTGCTGAAGGTTTTTCTGTCAACTTGACCAGCAAACACGATTTGACTATTACGTGGTAATATGTAATTTTTTTGCGAAAAATAAGTCATTACCCTAACATAAATATTAGTGGGTTACGAATATCAATTATGAATATTCACTAATACTAATACGAATATCTGCAGCAATATTTGCTGAATTCGAATATCCAATCTAAACTTTAGCGCCACTCGATATTTCGAATTTAATTGAAATAAATCTCCCTTTGCGTTGATAAGAATAAATGTGTAAAAAATACTGTCATACTACAAAGGCTGGGGTTTCGAGACCTCAGTTAAACTAGGTTTAATTAATCATTAATTTAATTACCAAGTTTGTATACAAAATGTTGTCGGAACAGCTAAGTTTTGCTTAAAATGTTAGTATTAACAATAAGTTAAACTAATTCAAGCTTAATCCACATTTCAAACCCTGGCTTTAATGTATTTAACATTATTATGACATTCCGATGACTAAATTTTAAATTATCAACTTCGCATCTGAATGCCACTAGTTAAATGTTTACACTTACATTATTATTATATACAGGCCAAACGCACAGCAAACCAAAGGATCTTTTGTGCGGCCCAAGTATTTACTGAAGTAGATTAGGGCTACAAATAATGCCAATACAAGATGTGTACAAATTAATTATTCTACACGGTGAGATACTGCATACTTCATCTGAAATCATTAAGAGTACTCCAATGAACTTCATTATGCTTGCATACTTATTACACTAATAGAAAAATGCGCCTTTATATTGATGATGCTCTAACATCAGAATTGTGACATCAATGTTATTACAAATGGCATCAATGAGGCAAAAAGTGACATCAATCTAATGACAAACGTCCTCATAAGACTTTGTCATATTTCATGCGTCATCTATGCTATGACTACAGTGACATCAATTAGACGCCAAATTTACTAAAATTGTGTTTTTTGTTCAAACATATTTAAAGTAAAAAACAGGGATCGAATATAACAGTTATTATCAAAATTTCAGTTCAAAAAGTCTGACAGAAAGAATTTGTCCGTACGTTATTTGTGTATAGCATTGTGATGGTTACTAGCCAGGGAATAAAATCCTAAAAATAATTTTATTTTGTTACTTTTTTCAAATAAGTAAAAGAAACTGTTTTTTACTGATATTTTTAAGTTAAAAATAAAAGTTAAAATTTGGCCGATATCTTTTCAGTCAATTTGAAATTTGATAATTATAGTTTTTATTAAATAATATAATTTTTCGTAAGTATTAAAAAATATAGAAGAGTGCTATATTCGGCTATGCCGAATCTTATATACCCTTCTTCATGGTATATATTGTGTATTAGGGTATTCATTTAATCGGACTTTTGCTTTGAACGAATACCCTATTTTGTATAAACATGATGTTTGTACCTTATTTGAAAACTTTTCCAATTAACAGTTGTTTTTTGACCAATAAAATACTGATCACCAAATAATAGTTATTTTTTTCAACTTTTTCAAAAAAACTTATAGCGGTTTCAGTCCCTGGTAAAAAATCATAATTTCTGGATATAAAAATTAAAATTTGAGAAAAAAAAGTCAGTAAATCATATTTTGGTCAAAAAATCATCAAAAATATGATAAAATCATAGTTCTGGCAACGCTGTTTCTTTAATTTTTTTTGGCGTTTTCGATATAATAATAATCAACCTGTGTATACATATATATGTACGTGTGTATACGTATAAATGCAAAAAGTACAGAAGAGAAAAGAGAAAAATTTTCAGCTAAAAATGTTCAAGACTAAAAGAACTTTTGCTTTTAGGTCTGCGACTTCTGACAACTTTAAAAAACAAAGACACTGATTGTGATTTTGCTTTTGCAACTTATCAAATGCAGAAGAAAAACGAAGCATACGACTGTCGTTTTTTTTCATAAGTTTTGACAGAATCAATGTTTTATTTAAAAAAGCAGAGAAACGTCAATGAAAAGTTAAAATGTTGCGACTTTTCAACTTTTGACATATGTTTTCCAAACACTGTTTTAAGGCACTTCTCTGAATTTCCTAAACATTTTTGAAATTTGAGTTGAGCCTGTTTATGATTTGGTGTACGAATGAAAATGATTTGCCGCTTAAATAGAGAAATGTGTTTTAAACGGAAAACCGTTCTGAATGCAATGTTCGTTAGTGGTCCAGTGTGGTACAGGGCTGTCATATGTGGCAATTTATAAATTTTCAAACTTGTTTGGCGACTTATTTTCGATTCGGCGAGATGACGTTTTTTTTTTTGGCGATTTATAAACTAGTGGGCGATTTTGTTGGCTATTTTTAATGAGGCATGAATTTCTTTTGAAATTCCTTAAATTCAATGCAAAGAAATAATATTATTTCATTCATGTTTATGGTCAGTATTTGAAACTAAATTATGTTGAAATGGCTGATAAAGATAATGAAAATCTTCGAGGAAATGGTCTTTTAAGACCTTTCACGGTCTTGAAGGAATCAATAAATGGAATTTCTTAAAACATGAATATATTTAAAGTTAATGAACATTTTCCATTATAAAATGCGCCAATTTATTATCACAGATAAAATTCGTTGTTGTTAAAGATATAATAAAGATTTGTATGAATCCTAATGTCCACAGAAAAAAATTTTGCCCCAATTAAAGTATTAATCAAAAATAAAATCAGTTTTAATTAAAAATTGAATCAAGTGAATTACACGTTTAATCAAGTGAATTATACATTTAATTGTTACTATTAATTTGTTTACTGGTGCAAATTGATAGTAACAATTAAACTTTTAATTCACTTGATTAAAGTTTTAATTCACTTGATTAAAGTTTTAATTCACTTGATTAAACTTTTAATTCACTTGATTAAAATTTTAATTCTCTTGATTAAACGTTAATTTCACTTGACCAAATTTTTAATTAAAACTGATTTTCTTTAATGCTTTATTTTGGGAAATATTTTTTTGGATGTTTAAGAAACACAATGGAAAAAATTACCGTTTGTTAATTGGAAAGAGTATTTTAATTATGATATTCCATCTAATTTAAATCCGTTTAGGCCTAAATTTTATAGCTACAAGGATACAAGGGTACGAACCATTTTAAGGAGCTTGCTTTGGTTGTTCTTTATATGCTAGCAATTTCCTGTGTTGCAATAATGAACTCCACTAAAACTCGTCTTCGAAGTAGAATGAAATACGAACTTCTAGACGCGTTATTACGAGTTAAAAGTTATATGAATGTCAATAGTACATGTTGCGCTCCCTTTGTACCTTAGTTGAATAAATGTAATTCCCCCACAATGTATTAAAAAAAAAGACAAAAAGGGAGTCTTGCTGGTGAAGTGTTTAAGTATATCCCTAGAGGGAAGCGAACTGACACCAAAGTAGTTCCGTGATAGGTCCTTGGTGGTAGGGACCGGGTCACTTTATATGAATGTGACCTATCACTTTTACATGGGGTTGTCATTGGAGGGGGTCAATTGACACATAACAGCCACCAAATGACAAGTCACACATCTATTCTCAATGAACGTGTTTAGTGTTAGTTACTATAATGGAGTATTATTTCAATACAATGTAGTGTCATTTCAATAAAACAAGTCTAGAACTAAATTTAAGAACCAAATTTTAGAAAGTCCCCAAAAAAATGTGTTACACCACCGTTGAAAACTGTACTGTAATTCATTACTTTTTCTACCTTTTGGTTCTTCATAAACCAGTTAAAGGATTGGTTCTCCTTTCACTGGTCATGCGTTCTTTCTTTTTGTACTTGTTCTATTTTTACAAATCCTAGAACCCCAGTTATTCTGGAACACAAATTTCCCACAGGGATAATAGAACTACAACTACATACAAATGTATATCCCGTATTTGTTTTATACTTAATACTATAAACTATTTTAAAGTAAACATTGTACATACTTTGTTCTAAATAAAAATTAAGCAAAATATATATCATGGCGAATTTTTGTCGTATTTCAGTGATACGGAATATATTTTTTTAGGAAAAAATATTTTTGATCATTAAAAAAATATATATATATTATTGTCAAAAACTAAAAAATAAAGGCTTTGGCGATTTTTGACATTGAATTTGGCGAAAAAGGTCCAAATCAATCTGACAACCCTGGTCATTTATAAAACTTTGTTCTTTTCGCACCATGGTGAACGTCATATAAGATTCGGCATAGCCGAATATAGCACTCTTACTTGTTTTAGTTAAAATATTTTAGTTTTTATATAAAAAAAAAACATTTAAAATGCATAAACCAAATGATGTATATTGTGGTCATTGCCATAATTATTTATATCTTTTTTATTTGTTTTTTTTTTCTATGACTTTTGCTATTCAACTTCTGTTTAATAATTTTGTATATTTGAGTTTTATTTCATTCACAATTGTTTTTTTTTTTTTTTTTTTTTTTTTTTTTTTTTTTTCCAAAAACCCCTTCTCCACCCACTATATGGCAATTGCACAAATATTATTTGCTGCTGTAAGCTATTTTTGTGTTTTGTATAGTATATTTTTGTATGTTTTCTTTTCGAAAACTTTGTAATATATGATTTTTCGTATTGAATAATTTACCCTATTTTTAAATTGAAAAGAAAAAAATGAGAGGGGAAAATAAAAAGAGAAAAATGTTCCCATCATTTAAATCTAAATTGACGTATTACAGCAATTTGTCAGTGTTGTTATTTGGTATTATTTATTTTCATATGAACTTTGGCATCAAATTATTGACTTTATAGACTTTTTATGTAAATTTTATAGATAAACTTTAAACTTTATTTATAGATTAGTGATAAAAAATAATTATAGTCAAAATTTAAAAAAAAAAAAATAATATAACTATTTGTTTAATAATTTCGGACGTTTTTATAACAATTTCTATTCTAAATTAATTAAATTTTAAGAGGCACAAAGCCCCCTTGCGTATTTTCATCGTGCCGAATTTAAAAAAAATGTATTAGTCAGTTTTCGGGAGCCCTAAAAAAATTCGACTATTTAAAAAATAAAAAACCTCAGCGTGCCTGACCATGAAAACCTCTTAGCTTTGAAATTTCATTGGCTGAAATTAATTTTGGCCTAAAAAGTAGCTCAAATAAATTACCTAGTGTGCCATGCTGCGATAAGAATTGAAAGTTATAAAATACCATTTATTAGATATAAATAAGTCTATTTTGAGCCACGCTCACTTGTTGTGTATTGATAACCAAGATGCTTGTATCTCATTTTAAAACATTTGCTCTTGCTGTTCTCTAGAATCTAGAGTCTAGATATACAAAACAACAACAACAAAAGTAAAATTAGAGGCAGTCGTGGTTGTTTGCTCATATCTCAGCCATTTGTTGACCGGTCAGGCTGAAATTCAATATCAAAGATTAACGGAGAAAATGTGTCATAAATATACACCAACCACGTCCCTAGCATTTCTGGGGAAACCCCATTCAACAGAAGAAGGGTCAGATGGATATCGTTAAATCAAATTCGCTCCTCATAAGGACTTATAATATATATATATATACTTTATACAGTCTTAGATCAATATTGTAGAAATTACAAACGGAATGACAAACTTAAATATAACATTTCCACTTGTGGTGAAGGATGTTTAATTTTTAAAATTAATGACTTAATGAATCATTTTATTGTAAATTTGTATAATTTAGAAGAAAACTAAAACTTAAATAATAATAATTTGTTGCTTATATTCGCACCTGTTTTGGCATTATTCGCTTAAAAAATTATTTATGTTTTTCATCAAAACTAAATTTGCTAAATTTTAATTAGACTTCAACTTTGTTTTTATTATTTTACTTACGTCTTGGATATGCAATTAAGTTTTTATACACGCTTTTTTCTTAAAAATCACCAAAACTTGCAAAATTATAAATGCATATAAGCGATAAATACTGTATATGTCATCATCGAACCATAAATAAAATTAAAAAGCGTAAAAAATATCTTTTTTTTTAAATAGTGTTCGAAGAAAATATAAGGGAAACAAAACCAAAAACGGACATATAAAGTGCCCAAAAAGCGTCAAAATGGCAACAGTAATTTTTAGTTATTAAACTGTATGTTCTACGCAGATTCCAAATATTACCAACCACTCGAGTTTTTTCGTTCATAAAAATTAGTTTACAAAAGATTCCAGGTAATTTTCGAAAATAAGAGAAACATTTTATACGTTCCCAAGAAATAAAAATGTCCAGGGAATTAGGAGCCGTTCTACAAATGCAGAAAACACTGATTGGAATGAGGTGATTTCAGTCAAAAGTATTAAAAGATGTTAACGATTCATTTCAGGCTTAAAAAAATTTTTTTTTTTTGGCAAGGAATTAATCGACAATAAGCTCACAGCTAATGAAAAAGCTATATCTCTATAGAAAAAGATAGGCTGTTTTTCTAAACGTGTGTTCACAATGTGTAAATACAGTATTCATTCATTTTAACGTGCATACATACATATGTTGTATTTTATATGTTTTGCATCTAAAAATTTTTAACTGCTTTATTTGATTTTCTCTGCGAAGTGACAACCAAAAAGTTGCATTTAGGAACAAAATGCATTGTCAACATTTTTATGGTTGCATTTAAGAACATGTTGCCATGTCTCACTAAAATGCAACAGTCATTTAGGAAAAAAGCCATAGTCTACACACAAAAGTTTGATATTGATATTTATCCTTTAAAACAATTTATCATCATATTCTCTAACCACGTAATCAATTTTCAAACGCCTCAGAAAAATTGTTAATATTTAAAAATATAAAAACATCTTATGATGTCATTTTTTCAACTAGATTCTAAATAAAAAATAAATATTATCGCTTTTTCATTAGGTTTTATTGTTTTTTTTTTTTTTTTTAACTCAACAAATACACAAACACGAACAAAAAATAAAATTCAAATTAAAAAAATATGTTAAAAATATCTTACTGTAAGTGCAAACGTAATATAAAATACTAAATTAATTAACTTATAAGATTCTCCCTTATTGCCTTAAAGAGTTTTAAACACTCTTTTCGTTATCTCTATTATGATATCCTCTCTGACTTTTTCCGTTACTATTTACACGCATACACTCACAAACGAAATTATGAGATCACAATTTTATCTTAGAAAGTTAACCGTTTTTTTTTCTTGTTTTCTTCGTGTTAATGGTAAATATTGGTGAAAAATAACATTTTAAATTCTTTAAAATTGAATCATCATATTTCTTGTCATTCGTTTTTTTTTATAATAAAAATAATTTATTAAAAAATTATTACGTTATTTTAGGATTTAAAAAAATTGTAAACAAATTACATAATATTGACTAGAACAGAAAGAGAAAAAAAATAACCATCTGTCATATAGTTCTAACTCCAGATCAGTGTTGCCAATTCGGGGGAATTACCCGAATCGGGTTTTTTTACTGTCGTGGGTAGTAGAGTGTGGGTAATTCCTTTTAATTACAGATCAGGTGCAATTTGAAAGCACTAAAATATGGCATACATTTTAGTGTTTTAAAACGAAATAATTTCAAATTACACCTGATTTACACCTAAACAAATTGTTATAAGATATTGTTGATTTCAGAAATGAACCGTGTTCTTGACCACAAGTTCTGTTTCTTTTTAAGAAATGATTTCCATCTTTAATATAGTTTTATAAAAGTTTGATAATGAATGACGCAAGCATGGAGCGCTAAGCTAAAAGTACACACCATGCATTCTACGCTGTTTCGCATCATACGCAACTGCCAAAAAAAGTGTTGTAAAATATGTGTTGTTTTACGTAGCAAGTTACATGTTCAAAAGCGTATGATGCCTTGAGGCGTTTAATGCAAAAAGTAAGTTTACATTCTATTTTTGTAAGCGTCACAGGCAGCGTTCGAACAAATCAGCTGATTTTGACAAATAAAATTTTATTTTGCCTTGTAATGATGCCGCATAGAAAGCATTGCATGTAATCTGAACCGCAGTAAGGTATGAAAAGCATGCTTGGAATGTAATTTTCAAAAAATTGTAGCATATACAACCAATATGACACAATAGAACACTTTGTGAATTGCCTAATATTATGAAATTTTAAATACTTTTTTTTTTTGGATTTTTTTTTTTAAGTTTTGTTTAAATATCAGGTGTAGTTTAATTGAAATTGGGTAATTTCGTTTCATCTCAAGTGCAATTTTGAATATTGCTAGTGTAACACTGTTCTAGATTGTCTTAGTAAGAAATGTGTTTACCTTGTTGTTGTAATTTTACACACGTACGGAATTTTGAGAGATAATTTTTTATTTTGGTTTAAAAGAGTGTTTCCGTTCTAGTCAATATTGTATGAAACTAACCGACACAAGATATTTGTTTATAACTTGAATCTTATGTTTTTTTTTTGTGGGATTTATATTTTGTTTTATTCATTCTCTCTCTATCTTTTGTTTTTTTCTATATTCTCGCTCTTCTTCTACTTCAAATGAACTTGACATATTTACGTGTTTTGATTAAAATCTAAAAATGATTGTCATTTAATTTAAATGCACAGCACAGAACATTTGTTTTTTGCAAAATATTTTTTTGGGTTTTTTCTGATTCAAAATTTATTACTTGTTTTTTTTTTAAAAAAAATTTTTTTTTTTGTGAAAATCTTCAAATTTAAATTCAACAAATACTTGAACAATTTAAAATATTTGAGAGAAAGTTAAGAACAATACTTTTGGAATCACTTCCCTTCAAGCAATTGGTAGTGTTTTTAATTTCGCGGTATTTTGCAACAATACGGAAGAATCGAATTATGAGTTCATTTTAAAGAGGTGTTCACATAATTGTAACAGTTATATAATTACAACAAAAGCACAATTTAACATTGCCCACATAATATTGACTTCTTCGCAAGGATTTGCTGTTAAATAGTGAATACCTAGTAGAAAGCAAAATGCGTAAATTTTGACAGTTTGTATTAAAATTGAAATGTGATCGGTGGTACGTGCGTGTGAAATAATATAAATTTATAAAATTATGTAAAATAAAGTGAAATTTTAGATATTCGAAAAATTAAATAGTTATAATATTGTACTCAAAATTATGACCCCACTGGATACAAATGTTACCGAAAAGCGTTCTAGTTGTATAAAAGAGTGCACAAGACAGTCCAAACTTTTTCTTCGAGTAGATTGTGTAAACTTTTAATAAAACATAAATAATTTTTTTAGAGCCAATAAAAGTGAATTTTAAAAAATAAATTGATAATTGTCTTTTTTATAAAGGATATTAGTCACAAAATAGTTAAAAATGATACAAAAGGATAATTTAAAAATAGGGTCATAAAGGGTATCAATACCGTAGAAAAGGGCTCAATTTGATACTTTAGTATCACAGCGCCCTTAGACTGCTTTCAATACAATAATACATGGTATAAATCCGAAAATTAAAACTAGCTCCACATTTTTTTTTATTATTTTTGTACAAGTTTATGGGTTTTATTTTTTTCAAAAGTTATCCTTTTCAGAAATTTCTCTCTGAAGTTACCATATGTAAAGTATTATGCGAAAGTTTGGAATAGGAGTATCTAGCAAAACTATATATAGCCTTAAACAAATTATGTAATATACTCCCCAATTATGAATAATAATAATTCCCCGGAAAGTTTTCCCTTCTCAAATTTTTCCTATTATATTAATTTGTGCTTCCAAGGAATTTTTATTCATTCATACAAATTTTAATCGACAAGTTAGTTTTACTTAAATAAAATTTTACTAAAGTTTTAAGTTATATACATACTTCCTTACACGCTTAGCTATACTCCGTACTCCATGAGGTTTATAAAAAATAATGAAACTTTTGGTCATCCAGAGAACCAGACAATTTTTCTTTCGCTTTTCTAAAAAATTTTGGGAAAGTGTTTCCTGATGATCTAGCCTAAGTAACCAGTGAAATGCGCATAGAAACTAGCTTATCCTCCAACAATAACAACAATAAATTTCCGTGTATTTATCAAGAATAAAAATTGTGAATAAATCACAACAAACAATATCATCTAATTACATTTGGTAAATTTTTAAAAAATCTTTATACAAATTATTGAAAAAAAAAAAAAAAAAAAATAAAATATGTGACCTGGTCTATGAAAAGGTGGCTTATGACTCAAAAAAATTATTACAACTACCGAAACTGACGAAATGCATTGTTTATCTTTAACAGCTGATTTTTCGAAATTTTGTTTTTGAGTCATAAGCCACCTTTTCATACACCGGGTCCATACATATAATAAAAAAGTGGGATCCCGAAAATTCCGGAATTCGCCTAATCCCGAAAATCCCGCTATCGGGATTTCCCTATTGAAAGCCCGAATTTGTACTCCATACCTAACAAAATTTTTTTTAAATGGTCGGTAGGTAAAACCAATAATGAGATGACGATATATTTTTTAGCATCACTCTAGAAATCGTGAAAAACTACAGTAATTTTTAAAAAAATTTAACAAAAAATTTCCTTCGAATTTAATTTTACTCGAATTAGATTTTCAGAAAATGGCCAATAATACTTTTAAGATACGCACTACTTTCAATAAATTTTCACAAAAATATTTGATTACAGAAATAAAAAAAAAAACTGTTGTTAACTGACAGTTAAAGCTGGGGGCACAAGTCAGATTAATTTATAATGTCCCTTACACTTTTCCACTTCCTATTATTGTCGTGTTTTTAACTTATTTTATTTCTATCCATGTATCGGTGAAATAAAAAAAAATTATAAAAAACAGTAGTGGTCATCTAATTAAAAAAAAAAAAAAAAAAAAAAAAAAAAAAAAAAAAAAAAACAATAATAATACATAATAATGAAATTTTAAAGAAAAAGCAAGCAGACATATAATTGTAGTTAATGGGTTTTTAGAGTTTTTTTTAAGCGTTTAACAAATATTTAAAGCATTTAACCATAACAAAACGATAGAAAAAATTTAAAAGTAATAGAAAAAGTGTATAGATAGAGGCAGAATATTTGTTTAATAAAAACAAGAGCTGAAAAAATCTTAAAAATTGTTTAATGAGGGTTTCTATTTACGCTTAGAATTGAAAAAAAAAAAAATTTTTTTTTAGCCACGTTTATGACGGTTTTATTTATTTATGCTGAACAGAAATACATACATACACGACGAGAAAAACATGGTTAAAAAAAGGTATTATGTCCCCCCCCGCAATGGCCACAAGCCATTTTTGTGTAACTACTATACAAAACCGGAATTACAATTCGAATTTTTCTTATTTAGGCACATGTTTTTAAATCCTTAATTATCCTACAGTATACATAATAATGTAAAGGGAAAATTTGGAAAAAAAAACTTCTAGTGCGGCCCCCCCTTATTTTTTCCGAACATAGGAACATAACAAAGTTTAAAATTTTAAGAAAATTGTTAAAAAAAAAATTGGCCGCTACAGCTCCTATAATGCCTCAGACGGGTCAAATGTATGACCGAACCCACTTTATTTTTTATCGACAACATTTGTTTCTAACATACGTATCCGATATCTCAATTCCTTAAGAGAGCTCCCATATTTTGGTTGTCCGCTTTACGAATAATGCATCATATGTATAACCATAATATGATTTACATTGAACGTATTATTGTTAATACTGACCATATTATGGTAAATTTTGACCATTATATGGTCAATTTCGAACATATTTTTGTTAGTATTGACCAAAATTTAGTTATTTTTGACAGAATTGTGGATAATTTTGACAATATTACGGTTGATTTCTGGAAAATTATGATAAATGTTATCCATATTATAGTCACTTGCAAACATTAACATTGTTAAAATTCAAGCTGCAACCATACTCTTTTTCTGCGCGTATTGAGATTTTTTACACTGAAATCTAATTGTAAAATACGATCTTTTAAAGTAGTAGATTTTGGTATTGAACGGTTTAAATTTCAGGTATATAAAGCCCTAACTAACAATTGTTCCTTTTGTTTTTAAAAATACAAGCTTTAATAAAACTTTTATGCACAAATTTTCCCAATATTTTTATTTTTTTTCTTAAAAAAAAAATAACATATTTTAATGTACATGTGTGTTATATAAAAAAAAATATTTTATGTACTCATGATAATTATTTCCTGATAAGATAAACACAAGTTTTATTTATAGTATGTATAAAAGTTAAAATTGCTTTTGTATTTAAAAACGAAAAGAAAATCAGTTTAGTGAATTTTGCTGTAGATTTAGAGGTTTTTGTCAAGGATATTTATAACAGGTAGACTCGCCTCAATGCGCTTTAGAAAAGTTCCTACTTATGGATGTTAAAATCGGTTTTTTCGTCAAACGTAGTTTAAAGAATATTACTTAATCTATTTAAAAATTTGGCACAAAATTAAGAACAATAAATAATAAATTGCTTTTTAGATGACAATATTATTTTTTAAATCAAAAAGAACAATAATAAAAAAAAAAAAAAAAAAAAAAATTTCAGGAGAAATAATAATTACATGAGCTATGAATTCGCCTTAGGTTTTTATATAGAAAACAGTTTTTTTATTTTTTACTCTAGTTTCAATTTACTTTATATAAATTGTTTATGGTATAATTACTTGGGATTTCAAGTTCAGCCCGACATTTTAAATCAACAAGTATTTATGAAGTATAATAAAAATAGATTTTAAATATCTATTCTATTACATAAACAATTATTAGGTTAAAAACAAAAGAATTGACCTCAAAAATTCCTTTGGCAGTCTTTTTGTTTTCAATTTTGGGGTTTTACTCAACAAGCCATTTTTGAGTTAGAGATTAGCGATTAAATTAACTTTAATCTCCGTATTTACTTTTTGAGTTTTATTATTTAAGTTTTTTTTGCTAGTTTAAGCGGCCAAGGCTGGTGGTTTAAACTTAAACTGTCAACATACACATGTATATATATAAACAAAAAATTATTTAAAAAAAAAAAAGATATATTGCTAAGCACTTTTATTTAATTTTTCCTTTCTATATTTATTTTTTTACATATTTTTTCACCAATTTCCAAAAAATTTCTACCTATAAACAAATTTAATTCGCGCATTTTCTTCTTCTTCTTTAAAAACATCCATAATAAATGGCAACATTTTTATGACATTTGCATAAAAATGTTGCCATTTATTTGTGTTCAGTATGGTAACACAACATGGTTTAAGCCACCACCTAAAAATATCAAATTCAATTGATACTAGATTAACTTAATTCTCAGATAAGCTAATTATAGAATTAAATTAACATTAATCTCAAACCCAAAAAGTGTCTCTAAAACGTCAAATAGTCGTCTTTATGTATTATGTGTTTAAACAAAGTCTATATGTATTATGTGTTTCATTAATTTTTCACGTTTTTCGAGGTCTTTTTTTACTTCTTTTATTATTTTGACAAAAATTGGAGAATTAACAGTGTTTTCTACTTATTTGTTGTTTTATACAAAAAAGAATATTATTTCTATAGTTTTTATTTATTTACAGCCAGGCCCCCGATGTCGATCGACAACTTAAGCGAGCGACAACAAGTCACTCATTATTGTTCTCTTAAGCGGCACACTAACGTAATTCATTTGTTTATTGTTAAATGACTGTATTGCCACATCACCAATTCCACGAATAAAACGTTAGTTTGAAAATAAAAATTGACAAAACATACGACTCTGTGCTACAAACAAAGTAGACAGGAAAACAAAGGAGTAAACAAAAAACAAACAAAGCAGGTAACAAAAATATAGAATATAATTTTATGAAAAATATGTATTTTAAAACCCTATATAACTTTATAAGTGGCGGTGCTTTAAAAATATATAATAAAAAAAATTAAAAATTAAACATAAAGTAGAGAAAAATTTCTTTTAATATTTTAACAAAATTTCTCTGTTGACAACCAAAACATTTGTGGTCGCATAATATTTCTTAGTAGGACGCAAATTTGTATGAAAACTGTTACGTTATCGGTCGCTTGCATTGTCGATCGACTGGTCGTGCTGAAAATTGTTAGTGGGGCGCAAATCAGCTGTTTGCCGTTGAAAATGCAAGCGAACGACAGCAGTCGACATCGGTGTCCAGGCTGTAAGTGTTTCATTCTTAAAAATTAAAAACTGGACTATTAATTTAAGTTTTAAATCAATTTAAAATACCTTATTTTATTTTTCAAGATATCCAATTAACATACCTGAAAATAAAAAATAAAAATTTTTAAAAATCAAAAAATATTGAAAATTAAGTTAAAAAAAAAAAAACATTAATTTATAACTTTTTGTTTAAAAATAACCATGAATTAAATAAATCATGAATTCAATTTATAAAGTTTGTTTATTTTTCTACATTTTTGTTGTTTTATTATGGTTGGTAAACCAACCTTATATGCGTTGCCATCTGGCAGCATACAATTTGTGATTAACAGATGGCAACTGTCTGGAAAATGTGGAGATGCCTTCTGAAACAGTGATAGAAAATTCAGTACTATGATACTATTTGCAGTACTTTTTCTTTTCATAAATACCGCAGTACCCCCACGTCAGTTTAAGTACTCTTTTCTTGTTAGGCTTCTTTGTTTAGAAGTCCAGCGTTGCTATTTTTTTTAAATATTTCCTACCTGCCGATAACATACAGAGTAGAGATGAGCGATCCCGTGATTTTTAAAGATCACCGTGATTAGTGAATGTGATTTAAAAATCACTGCTCCATTAAACTGTGATTGTGATCACGGTTTATCAGTTTTCTGTTCTTTTAAAGCAATTGCGGCCAAGGTATATGTACAATGCGCGAGCTTTTGCAAGAGCTTTTGTAACCACTTTACAAAGAAACAACAACAAATTGTAAGAGCTTTCAAATCTGTTTACTTTCATATACATACATACTTGAACAAAAAAATTTTGGCATAAAAAAATTCTAATAAGATAGAAGAGAGAATGAAAGGAACAGCAATTATCATTCGACATTTCATTCAAAAAACGCTATTACCCACACAAACAGTGAAATATCATAAATTTGTATATGTAACACAATACAAAAAGAACGACTTAGAAAGTACCTGTTACTTGACAATTTGGTCACAACTGTGATTCGTGATTTTTCAGTAACAGTAATTAAATCACAGGTACAGAAATATCGCTCATCTCTAATACAGAGTACACATACACTTTAAAGTTCTTTATCGTTCATGTTTTTTGTTGCAAAATATTGATATTCTTCAAGCATCAATGTCATTTTAAACGCGTTTTAACTACATGGTTTCGATGACGGCATAATATACTAGTATAAATTTCCTATTTTTACTCACAAACATATTTTGAACACCACTAGAAAATATGTAATAACATTTTTTTTCGGGAATTAATAATGAATTAATTTTTAGTTTGTTAAGCAAAACTTTATAATTTTAATATTAATTATAATTAATATTTTATTCTTTTATATATTTGTTTTTTTATATTTAAAAAAAAAAAAAAAAAAAAAAAAAAAAAAAAAAAAAAAAAAATTGGTTATATAAAAAGGTTAATAAAGTACTCTTTTGATTAGTGGTCAGTACCATCTCAAATTTTAAATTTTCCATCACTGTTCTAAAATAAATATTTCAGCTATCGGCAACCCAATTAAAGTTAAATTTTATTAATAATGGGCCCACAACTATAACACATAATTCTTTCCAGATTAAAAAAAAAATTGTTATTTTCAACTATGTATGTATGTACTATTTACGTATTTCATTATTAGGGTTTTTGTTGGCTTAGATGATTTATACAAACTAAAATAGAAAAAAATAAAATCACTATAATTTTAATAAAAATAAACCTTTTTACATAAAACCGCCGCCTCATATATGAAGTGTTTCACTATTTTTAAAACGTGTTAAAACCGTAGAAAAAAATAATTTGTAAATTTTTAAAAACAACTCTAAGAATTTGCACAAAAAGACGTGCCAAATATCTGAATTAAGTAACAAAAAAAAAAAAAAAAAAAAAAAAAAAGCATGAAAATGCAATATAGACTTTGAAAGCAAATAAAAATATAAATATGTATTTTATAAGCTGAAAACAGCAGCAACAGCTTTTAAGCCGTAAAAATGTGATTCATTGAAAATAAACACAAATTTTAAAACTAAAAAAAGCTACCTTGAAAAATTTTATTAATTTGCTTGCTGAATTAAATGCATGTGTGTTAAATTTGTCGAAATTGCTATAAAAACACACAAATACATAAATAATATTTGAAATAAAAAAAATGCCGGCAAAAACAGCAGCAAGTACTTGTTTAAAAAAATTTATGTTTTATTTATAGTAAATATTTAAAGAATTTTATATAAAACTTTGACTTGAACGGAAACTCTCTCAAAATAATTTAAAAAAATATCTCTTAAAATTATGTACGTGTGAAGTTACAACTTATTAAACAAATTACCTTTTTACACAATCAAAGAGTAAGGGTTTTTGACTGTCAATCGTATATGTAAAAAAGTTTTAAAATTGTCACACAAACTTTTTGTAAATATAGATTGTCCATTAATAGCGGTTTTCACCCTTTGTATTAAGTGTACAACTCTGCTTTATTTAATACGATTTATACGACAAAGCGTGAGTATCTTTTTCTTATTTATTGTAAATTGATGAATTTTCTTAGTGAGGGAAGAGGCAGATAGAGATTTGTCAACTGTTTGACAATCCGTGTGTAATTCAGAGTGTCCAGGTTAGGGGGGTTTCCCCCCAGATTAAGGGGGTTTTATTTCACTTAGGGGCAAATTTAGGGGAAAAATTTGAGGCACATATATTCTTATTTAGGGGGTTTCTAGGGGGTTTCACTATTTGCTTGTATGTACATAACAATAACTTAGGAATACTATGTATATGTTACAGCTTGTTGTTGGTTGGGCAGAAATCGTTTTTGAAAAGATAAAAAAGAAAGCGTTTTAAGAGTGAAGTATTCATGGAAATAAACGTTTCACAACTTTTATCTAACGCCTAAAATGTTCAAACTTTTTTAATTCCGATAATATGTACAAAGTTAACGAAAAGGATTTGGCAGCACTCGATATTTTTGAAGAGACATTATTCCAATATTTAGAAAGAAGCAGATTTCTACTAACTCTATTTTTATTTATATATGCATGTACATAGGTTACAGTCTTTTTTAAACTGCTTAGAAATTGTTTTAAAGATATTTTATTGAATAAAAATATTCAAGAAACTTTAAAAAAATTTTTTTGGGACAATTTCATTCAAATGTTAATTAAAACTGAGTCAAGTTAAAATAATTGAAATGAAATTATTATCTAAGCTTTGGAGGGGTTTCAAATTTTTAGGGGGAAGAAAAATAATGACCTGGCAACACTGGTGTAATAACACATATTATGTGTAAAATTTTTACTTGTAATCTGTGTGTAATTTTACTTTGTGTTCTATTTTTGCATTCATTTCTGACAGAAAAGTTATTCTTATCGAACATTTTTTGAAGAAATTATGTTTAAAATAAACTGAAAATCTGTGTCGGCTAAGGCAAAATTTGAGTTTACGCCACCTTTGTAATCTCCATGTTTGAAAGTACCGAATTGAAACAAAGTTTCAATTTTTTGGGAAGTTATGGCAATGTGGAATAATATTTAGAATAAAAGCTTTAGTTGACTTCCGATCCATGAACTTTGAAATATTTAGGAATAAAAACTTAAAAAAACTGAAACCGAACAGGAAGTGATGATTTTATTATAATTATAATATAAACTCAAAAATAGACTTAACCTCTTTTTCCTTATTGCTGCAGAAATATTTGTGCAATTTATTTTAAGACTATCGAGTGGGCAATACAGGATACCCATAGGTCAATAAATTTTTTTTCATTAAAAAGAGCAATTGACAGCGAATTTTAAGAAATTATGTTGCTTGAGCTTAAACATAAACATTATTTTTACTGTTCTTCCTCCTACGTTATTGCTTATATTTGAGACGTGCCGTTAAAAATGTGCATACATTTCTTTTTTTACTTCAAGGACAGGTTTTATTTGCATTTTTAAACATAACCATTTAGTTGCAAACAAGGATTAAGAAAAATATGAGGTCTTCATCATCACCGAATTTTTTATAAAAGCAATTTTTTCTTTTTGTATGTGCAATTTTGCTTCACATGTGTAATTTGGGACGCATTCGTGTGTAATTTCCGAATTCTTCATTGGCAACACTGAACACACGTGTTTACTAAAGCTTTTTGTTGGATTTTTCAACCATAGCGTAGTAAATTTTAGTCTAATACATTTTATTGTTGCTGTGTTGTAAACGTTAGTTAAAGTACTAACGTTTACAACTACTAACGTTTAATAAGATTAACAAGATCTACAAGGGACTTTACTATCAAGGGTGAAAACCGTACAATTTTTGATATCTTAAGATTCACATCATTCAAATATGGTTCAAAACATTTGTCATCCATTTTCAGTCATCTAAAAAATAGTGGTGAATAAGGGTATACAAGTTTTTAAGTCCGTATGAAACTATCTAAGACCTAAATATTCTGGATCCTTGAGTAATTCTAGTGGCTAATGAATCAGTGAACGTTGAAACGCTCGATAAGTTGAACTAAACTTAACATTATGTGTAGTTTAAATTCAACAGCTGTAAATCCGTGCCCCATGGGTCATATTATGAATCCCCTTCATATAAAGTAATAAAACGAGAAAGAACCAGCTCAGTCACTACCCGCACAAAATGCAGTCACATGAATAGTTTAATGCCAATATAACCGTTCCTCTGGGCTAACTACACTTTAACCACATTGCCACCAGTTAAGTGATGTGTATTGTTTTCACCTATCACAATTCGATCCTTTTTGTTATAATATTGTGCATCCGGGATAAATGCTTTAAGGCAAATTGACACAAATTTCCCCTAGGGCATATATTATATGTAATTTAAAAATAATATTGTGGCAACACTCCGGCAAATGTCGTCAAATGCATATGGTCTGTTTTGGTAGTTTAAACGCCCAATCAAGGCCTATCCAATAGGTCTGCTTACCGCTACAACAATACAACAGTACAAAGAACAACAGGCATTTTGTTTGTGTAAATTTCCTCGCGGTTGTCAAAATCTTACTACTACATGGGGAAAACAAAAGGAAAAACGTGTTTTATATGCATGTATGTGTAGCAAAAAACAAAAAACGTAAACAAAAATATACACGTATAAGCAAAATGTAAACAACTTTTACTTCGTTGAGGAATAACCTAAATTAACATCTGGCTCCTTGCGCAGACCTAATGGATAGACCTTGCGACCAATTTTATGCGTTTAGAGATACACTCAAAATATTTTGTAGGTAAATTCCATAGAAAATTCATTTTAAACAACTAAAAATTTATAAAAATATAACGGATCATTTCATTTAAAATAAATGAATTTTACGTAAATTTTTGAATTTTTTATTTATTTAACAGCATATTCTGTACAATTTAATAGTTGTTGCTTTAAAAAAATATAAATTTAACTGACAAAAAATCAAACTACATAACAATATCAGTACGGAAAAATATTATTTTTTGGTATTTTTTTTTTGGAATAACACACACAAATGTTAAAACATAAATTGATTCGCAAAATAACTATTAGCCCAATTATGAATTATGAAAAAAATTCGCCGGGAGTTTATTCCCTTCTCCCATTTTTCCTATGTGAATTCAATTGTAAAAATGGGGAAAGGGAAAAAACTCCCGGGGAATGTTTATTCATAATTGGGCTGTATACTTTTATTTACTTTTAGCAGTACGAAAAACGAATTTAATAACCTACTATCAGTTACTGTAATAATTTTATGAGTGTAGTTTATATGTGTACTGATTTATAGATTTGCTGGTTTAAACACATTTGAAACCAAAACCAGAGTAAAACTTGTACTGATTTATTAGGCCTAAGTAGATGTAGTCATGCCGTATGTCTGTTCGTCTGTTAAAAACACGCTCACTTTCGAACAACTTAAAATAAAAAACAATATTGGTGTGAAATTGTTTCTATTTATCCTAAGCAGTTTGGAATTGAGATGCAGCAAAATCGGTTCAGTGGGATAACAATTATAAGTCCAAATGTGGAAAAACCACCCTAAAAAATTGAATATTTTGTTACCAAAATTAACATTAATAGTTGACAAATGCACAGATTGACATAAGATTTTGTCAAATTTAGGTAATATGACTAGAAAACGTAATACTAAATTTCGTGAAGATCGGTCCGTAACTTACCATATGCCCCATATAAAGCCTACTCCCGAAAAAGACTTTAGTACACCTAAAATCGTAACGAATACAGCTACTGTAATAATAGTTTTATAAGACTAGAAATCACACTGTCAAATTTCATAATTTACCATATGCCAACTCTCGGAAAACACTTTAGTACGTCTAAAACCGTAACGAATAATGCTATTGTTGTAAACTTTGGTCTGTCACAGTTTTCAAGGATTAAAAATCACACTGCCAAATTTTGCGAAGATCGGTCCGTAATTTACAATATGCATAAAACCGCAAATATAGATATTATGGAAAAATATGGTTCAATATAAGATTCCCTCCATAAAATCATTTCATTACGGCTAAAACCGTAACGTTACATAATCAAATTAGATCAAATTAATATGCCTATTAATAAAAGCATAAAACTTTCTGTTTTTATAGAGATTGGTTAATAGTTAATTAACAGTTTATAGATCTCATTACAGAAATATTATAACTGTTGGTGGAGTGTACCTAGCAAAAATATTTCAAGATTGGGAAGCAGTAAATAAGTACACTGCATCCAAACCGTTTCCTTTTTTGCTTCTTAAAATGACTGCCCTACTCTAGTGCTGTAAGATAAGCCATATAATCATGCAATCTTTAAATGCGGTGCTTAATACTAGAAGTGAATCGCTTTTTATTCGGTTTTTAAGATAACATTTTCTACTGCTTCATTGAAACAGTGAAATCCTTTATTCTTTTGATAAAAAATAAAAAATTTTAATTAAATTTTACAACAATTAAATATAACAGTGCATATATATAAAACTATAACCCTCTTATTCCAAAATAATATTTTGGATTAATTAAAAGTTTTTTAAACGCTGAAATGAAATTTTTTCCAAATGCTTAATTTTTTCACTCTCTTTATTCATGTAAATCATGTCTGCTTTCAAGGCATGAAATAAGCATATTTTAGATCTCTAAAGCAGAGCTTCTACTGAAGGAATTACAAACAAAAATAATGTAATATTTCATAGAAGTGTAAGCGCTTCTCTTCGAATTGTCCATTACATTATTGCTGGGGCTGGGGTATCAAAGATTTTTTTTTTTTTTTTTTTTTTTTTTTTTTTTTGTAAATAAAACATTATTTACGGTAAATTTTGCTTACTTCTTTAATTAAAAAGAAAAGAAAAAACGGCCTTTAAAGCTAATCGATTTCTAATCGAAGTTTACTCTAATTATGCTTTTTTTTAACGTGTAGTTTCTGCGATTCCAAGTAATTAATTGTGACACGGAAGAAAACAACGGCCGAGACAAAAAGTCAAAGATAATGATTAATTGGATGCATCACTTCATGAAGATTGTTGTCAAACTCAAGGCTAACTTGCAAAATTACTGTGATTCACTTAATCAGCAATTTTTAAGCTCAAAACAAAGAAATCGAATACCACACATTTTGAAGCCGAGAGTCGTTAAAGAAGATGTTGTGTGTCCGAAATGCACCCATAAAAGAAGTAATTACACTCAGGTCTTTTTTTATGCGGTAGATGCGTTTCGCAGAAAATCGCATAAAAAAAGACTATAGCTCCATACAAAAACTAGGGATACGTTCCGGAATTTAAAAAAATCGCATAAATTGAAATCAAAGTATTAAAAATGAACCTAATTCGCATAAAAAAAGTTTTTCTTTTAATTTAATTAAAACAAAACATTATATTCATAAATGCAATTTTATGTGAACAAATATTTTTTTTTTAAGTAAAACTAAACACAAAACTTAACAAAAAAAATAATTCATATTAAGGTATATAAAGTAAATCAAAATAAAATATTAAAAAATGATAAAAATAGCATTAAAACAGTTTTTAGTTCTCATGAAAAATAAGATAAAATAGGATTATGCGTGATTGGCATGAATCCTTAGGATTAACGATTTTCGATTTTGGTCTCAAAAGAAATCGCTTGTCCTTTATTATTATTTTTCTCCATATCAAGATCTTAAAATCGAATCCAAAAATTTTATGTTAGCATTGAAACCATAAAAAAATTACACTTCATTTTTGGAGCGAAACTTCAACACCTTCGATAATTAAAATATAAAAATCTGAGTCAAATTCCACCACAATTAATATTTTAAATTTAATACAAAATGCAACTGTTACCTTTGCATCTCAATGACTAAACTGCAAACGTACGTTAGAACATTTCTTCGTCGCCTGCTTACAAAATCTATAAGGGAAATCCCAAATTTCAAATAATCTTTGCTGGTATTCGCATTAAACGCATTATTTAACAGAAAGCACAAGCCTTAACAGAAATCTACTAACTTAACAGAAAGTACAAACCTTAACAGAAATCTCAAAGCTTTACAGAAAGCACACATCATATGTCAAAAACTACATTACAGTATTATCAATTATCTAAATATTATTTTTATATAAAAAAAATTTTAATATTTAAAAACCGCATAAATTGAAATTCGCATAAAAAAAATACCGCATAAAAAAAAGACCTGAGTGTATTTCATTGAATCATTATTGGCGATTAAAAACGGATCCATTACGGCAACCCAAAGCGCAAGAGGGCGGTAAACTAGCCAAATCAACTTTAACGCCGAACTTTCAATAAGAAAAGGTATTCCTGTGCTTGGCGAAACCGAAAGGGAACCATTTATTATGAGCTGCTGAAAACAGGTAAGACGATCACAAAGGATGAATACCAAACACAACTAATTTCATGGAACATGGAACAGGCCTGGAACTCAAATTTTTATTTTAAACTTATTTTATACAGATGAACCGCTGTCGAAAATTTTGCCAATAAACAAAAACACTAAAAAAACCAAAAAAAAAAAAAAAAAAAATTTAATTTATTTTTTTTTTGCGAATATCGCCAAAACGCGCATAATGGAAAGTAAATAAATTTCATATTAGCTTAAGCAAGTTTTTTTAAAGATGTAACAAAATCTTATGAATTCGAAAATTGGGCTCATAACTTCATCTGAAATCTGACCTTCAATGTAAACAAATAGTGGATATTTTAAGTGTAATAAAAATGTTCAAAAATACGTAAATGTATTCAAATATTGTACAAATTCATTAAACATTAAAATATTGGCATATCCACTAAGTTATCCACTTTTTCCGGAAAATTACCCATTAAAGATTTTACAGTTGTTTCCGTTAACTTTTTGGACGAAGCTTAAAATCGAACATGTCCTGGGATACCTTTCCTGTGTTCTTTAATTCTTTTTTTACAAGACCTCAATACCTCTCCACAGGCCGAAGATCTGGACAGTTGGGTGGATTTGACACTCGTGGTACAAAATTGTCATTATTGTTTGAATACCACTAAAGGGCCTTTTTCCATTGTGTATTTAGAAAATAGTGGTTTTTAAGATTTGACACAATCGCATTTAAGTCTAGATCTTGCCTCAAGGTATCCGAAATCAACTTAATTCATTATTTTAATTATAAAAGAAGTTCTTTTAGATCAGAATCCATATGTTGCCAGAAATATACGGAAAAGATTATAGCCTAAGATCGCCAATACTTTGAATTAAGTTATGTTGCGCCTATATTTTATAATAAACTCTCAAAAATGCAAAAATTCACCTTATATTGAGCACATTTCGTCGGCTGATAATTTAATTGGCGTATGTGGATTCCGATAGTTTCGAGTAAATTGAGTTTGAACATATTTAATTTGAAAATTGCTTCAGCAAATACCACATACGATAACTCAACACTCCATATCTCGAAAACCGTATGAGGTATCGAAAAACTGATTACGCCAAATGAAAGATCAAGCCGGAAACCCTAAGGAATCGATTTTAACTCAAACCCGCAAATCCACATACGACATTTAAATTATCAACCGACGATTTGTTTAAAATAATTAATAAACCTTCCAAGAATTTTTATAAATAGTACATAATTTTAAACTTAAAAAAAAATCGATCAAAAGGAATTATCATTATAATAATTAATTTTTACTTCATTTTGTTAAAATCTGACAGAAATAATTTTCTTTTCTAATGCATGGAAAACTAATCTAATTTCTTACAATAAATTCATTTAAAAACATTGCAATATAAAATT
Source organism: Pollenia amentaria (assembly GCA_943735925.1). Lineage (NCBI taxonomy): Eukaryota > Metazoa > Arthropoda > Insecta > Diptera > Polleniidae > Pollenia > Pollenia amentaria. The sequence continues at coordinate 126,413,483 of OX031008.1, forward strand.
AAATGCAATTTAAAAACAATATCTAAAAATAAAGATTATTTGTTAATTGTTTAAAAAAGCTATAAAAAAAACTTTTCTATAAATATATTCAATGCACGCAATGGTAGTTGAAAAATATATGTATATATACCTACATAAGTAGAAATATAACAAAATTGGAAAAAGTTACAATAGAAAATAACAATAATAATTTTATTATTTTTCAAGTTTCATCATAATTGTTTACGCGAGACATGTTTATTTTTCTGGAGAAAAAAAAAACCCAAAAAGTCTCAAGTACAATATTATATAATATATTGAAAACTTTATTATGCTGAACTTTAGAGTTTATACTACACGACACTGGCAAAAATATTTATTTACTTTTTTTTATTATTATACAAATTTATTTCTTACATACGGGCATGTTCTGACAATCGCAAAACGTTTAATATTGGCGGTTGTGACTTGAAATCGCATAAAGTGTTCTGCAAATTGCAATAGCAAGAAGCTTGGCGACTTCAAATTGCAAAAGTACGAGTATGTTCAAGAGAACTAGAATGTATTTGTAAGAAACTATGGAAAATCGCAACTATGTAAATCTGGCGTTTTGCGATTTCAAATTGTGCGTTTGTCAGAACATGGCCGATAATTTTATACATTATATTTTTACGAGAGTAAAAAAAGTATGGAAAGATTTTTATGTACAATAATAGCAAATTTAGTTATTTGGGAGATACATTAAAATAAAAGTGACATTTTTATGCGAAATAATAGAGTTTACAGCGGAATATGTAAGTTTTTTGGAGTTTTCGATTTTTTCTTTAAGAAAAAAATTTGCCGCGATTGCTTCTAAAGCAATTCTACACGTAACAAACACATTTTTCGATATGGTCACGTCCAACAAAACTATTATTACCGAACAATTTTTAAGCATATTATAGTTACTATAACCATATTATTGTCATATTAAACATTTGCGCGCATTTTACGCTTTTTTTCTCAAAAAAAATTTATAATTATTGTGCATTTTTAAATGATCTCATTAGGCGGTAGTTAAATAATAGGTCGATTTCGTAATTTTTAAAACAAACTTATCACATATCGTCGGCTTAGGGCTAAAAAATCAGAGCAAAGTAAACCCTCTTATTAGTTTAATATGTGTTTAACCCAAAAAATCTATAAATCATTAAACATATATACCATCTTTAAACGCATAAAACTGCACGTAGAGAAAAAATATGTTTAGATATGGTCACCTCCAACAAAACTATTTTTAGACAAAATTTTAAACATATTATGTTTAAATTTAACGATATTATTGTCACCGACAAACATATAATTGTTAAATTAGTCCTCCATCAAGAAGCCACAACCATATTATAGTTGCCTCTAAACATGTTATGGTTAAATATGACAATAATTTGTTTTTAAATTAACAATAGTATTTTCCTCTTTTCTAAGAGCAACATGCTTTGGTTGAAAATCAACCATGCTATTATAAATGTTAAACATATTTTAGTTATTACTAACCAAAAGATGTTCGGATGCAACCATAATATGGTTGTGCCTTCTTGATGGAGGACTAATTTAACAATAATATGTTTGTCGGTGACAATATTATGGTTAAAATTAAACATAATATGTTTGCAATTCTCTTTAAAAATAGTTTTGTTGGAGGTGACCAAATTTAAACATATTTTTTCTCTGGGTGTGGGCATTTAAACTACAGACCATATAAAGTTGACAACATTTATCGTAGAACTGCCACCTGTTATTTTTTAAGCTACAAATAATACATGAAACACTGATTTACAGCTGTTGAGCTTAAACTACATATAAATGTATGTTTAGTGTTACTAAACCAGCGTTTAAACATTCACTGCTTTATTAGCCATAAGGCGACGATATGTATGTAAAGAATATTTGAGCCCAATTGTATCAACCTAGCTTGTTTTGTATTGACCTTATGGTACTAAAACCCTGAATTCGGAAGGACACTAGTATTAAGGTCAGGTCCAATAATAGACCCATTTGACTCATTTTTAATGTTTAATACTCTTTATCACAAAGTACTATACAAAGATGTAAAAACTGGCGAGTGAAAAAGGCCCAAGCCAGTTGCGAAGGCATCTTTCAAAGAAAAAACGGTATGCGATTTTTGGTATTGAAGTGGAAATGTGTAAAAACAGGCCGCTACAATCAGCACAAATGTCGTGATCGAAATAAAAATAACAAAACACAAACCTCGTTAAAAAAAAGCATTAGTTCAAGGCGAATACAACTACAGGTGGTGTCGAAACGCCATCAGATTTTGAAAGTTCGAGCCAAATTGTGTTGATTTGTTAGTGTTTTGTTAGGAATGGTTGACATTTTGGACCGTAAACACTAACATTGCAATTCAAAATACCGTATGTTGTTTCTGTTGTTTTTGGATGGTTGTAGTTCCGACACCACCTGTAGTTGAATTCACCTTGTATATTTTAACATGAGCGTCGTTGCCCGATTTCACTGTTGACATTTGTAATTTTGAATTTCTATCCACCGAACAACTTTAAAGCCTTAAAATTTAAAATATCAAAAAAAATTTTTTCATATTTTAAATCCAAAAATATTGATCAAAAACATTTGGCATATTTTATTCTATAAAAAACATCAAATTTGCACAATTATTAAGATTATTATGAACAAAAAATTAAAAGTGTCTTTTGAGCTAGCACTAAAAAAATGTCAAAAAATTAACAGGAAGGCCTTTTGAAGTTTACTAAAAAATATCACAAAATTAGGGAAATAAAAAAAAATTAAAGCCATCCAATTTGGCATGGACTGCCCTATATACCCCTCTACCTGTGTTGAACGGCATCAAAAATGGTACAAAAGCAGTAAAGTCACATGCTTTTATTGATTGTTTTTCTTTTTTAATACGGATTTTCAGAGTAGCGAACTTTAAAACTATATGTTTAATACAATACGTAATTATTTTAGTTATTATTGAAAACCCAATTCAAAGAATATGATTTTCATTAAGTCCTGTTACAAAAAAATTCAAAGCATAATATTTCATTAAAATGAGTATAACACATCATCAAGTTGACACATTTATTGTCCTCTTTAGTTTACAAATTTTCATTTCAACAAACCGGTAAAATATCTTACAAGTTTTCACGTTAAACCAAAATAAAATCCAGAAACATATGATCAGTTCAAAAGAAAACCACAATAAAAAATTCATGTTAACACAGAATTTTCGTCAAGTTTATAAAAATAAACAAAACACAAAACAGGGAGCCACTTGTTATATCAAACGGGTTTAGTCATAATTTTTAGCCATATAATGACTGCTACTTTTTTCCCAGTGTGTTAAAGTAAATGACTATTGTTATTTAAATGTGACATGCAATCTCCAAAAGCAACATTCATTAACACAATACAGATACTTATGTATTATCAAAATACAAACATGCATATTTTAAATAAAGATGAAATACAATGACTTCTCTGTTTTCCCAAAAACAACAAGAGGAAAAAAGGCTCAAGAGCAAAACAACCAAAGTCAGTGTTAAAAACTAAAGTTGCCAGATTATAATTAAAATTTTTTGTAGAGAGAAGACATTTACAGTTTGGAAAATTGAAAGCATTGCTTTGACGTAACAGCTTACGTAGCTTTTTATTTAACTCGGGATGAAATGACGTTACGAAATATTTAAAAATTATGACATATTTAACTATCACTGGGTTTACATTTAAGATGCGGTTGCTTTAACAAACCCCTACAAGGGTGTTTTTGAGACGCACAGAGCTTCCGGTAGGGATAACTGTGAACCACAAATTTAGTGTGTTTGACTTTTTTTTTTAATATAAATACTTTGGCAAATCACCATGCAAAGACTAAAGGCCGCGTTAGCCGACCGTAAATGTAGAAATGTAAATGTAGTGTAAACAGCTGATCGTTTCTGTTATATGGAAAGCAATACAAATGCTAAACTGACTGTAATGTCACTTAACCGTAACGTGCCAACCTGTAAAAAATAGAATTTCATTACGAGGTAACGTGACAGCTGTAGATAGTGATGGGCTGCTTGTTTATTAAATGGAATGTGGGTAAATTCACTCTTTTGCTTTGGTACTTTTTTCAGTAATAATATCTGTGGACTTTTGCCAAAATAATTTACAATACATACATATTATCATTTATACAAATATGTATATGTTTAGATGTATAAAATAAAAAAAATGCATACATATCCACATACCATAAAAACTGTGGTTTTTAATAAAAAGTCGACTTTATGTTTTCCATAGACAAGTTTAAGTATACTTTTGACGTTAAAGTCGGCTTTATATATAAAACATGTTGTTTTTAACGCATTTAACAACAGCATCAGCTGATTTTCGCCAAAAAAAAAGTTCGTGCCAAAAAGTTATAAATGTTTATGTTACAAGATATTGGCCTATATTTTGTAGTTATTAATGATTTGGAGGAAAACGTTTATGGAAAGAAACACAAAACACATATAGGCCCCAATTGTGTAAAGCGCAATCGCAAAAGTTACATTAAAAGCAAAAACAAAGTCAAAAATATTTTGTAATTTTGTTGTTGCCTTCTACAGGAATTCATATTACGTTTTAAAAATTTGTCAACGCCACACACAGGGCCCAAAGACAGTGATTTAAAAAAAAAGTGCTTTTTTAAGTTTATATGGAAATGCAAAAAAAAAAAATTATTTTCTCAATTTAAGTGGACATAAAGTTATTAATTAGGCTTAATTAAGAAGAGAATTTAACTTTATTTTAAAGGTTGAATAAATCAGCGTTGTTTTAGAAAAAATTAGGGTGCGCATCGGTGCGCCTTAGAAGTTATGTACGAATTAGTAGCAACACGCGTTGTGTTACCAACAAAAAGCGCTACACGACTTCTGCTATAATTTTTATTAGAGATGTGCAAATGTCGTGATTTCTTACGCGTGAGTCACACATGAGTCACGCGTGATCGTGATTAAATATATATACATTAAATGTTGTTTTGTATATTTCAATTGAATATGTTTACATTTTGCAGGAACAAGCTCGAGCGTTGTTTTTTTAGCCTCCAAAGCTTTTATGATATTTTGAAAAATTTTAATTGTAAAACAATAGATTAAAAAATTACCTATTTAAAAGAAGAACTAAAGAAACGCACTGGTTATTCGGAGGGCAACTCTCAAGCTTTCAATAATACGTTTAAAAGTTTTTAGCAGGAGCGTACGTGCAGAAAAAATCATGTTTATTTTTTTATTAATAATTTTTTTGCATGGGAGGTACCCATCTCCTCCCTCTTATACCTCCAAAGTTTTGTTGGAACATGAAGTTTTGTTTTAAGAGTTACGCACATCAAATTTAGTATGCTTCACTATTGAAATTCTTCAGATATAAGAAAAAAACTAATTTTTTTGTGGGGGGGGTACCCGTATCCCCCCTCTTATACCCACAAGATTTTGTTGAAAAATTAAGTTTGTTCTAAGAATTACGCACATCAAATTCAGTATTCTTCACTATTTTAGTTCTTCAGATATAAGAAAAAAAACTAATTTTTTTGTATGGGGGGTACCCGTATACCCCCAAGATTTTGTTAGAACATGAAGTTTGATATTAGAGTTACCCCTATCAAATTTAGTAAAAGGGATTTTTGCCCCAGTGTGCGCGACAATTGTTTTTTTTTAATTTTCAATGCCAGCTATTTAGCGGTGCCACTTGCTTATCTTTTGTTGTATGCTGTATGAAAAATTTTCTACATTTGAGGTAGAACCCAGTTAAATTCGGTTCAATTTAAAACATACTTTAATTTCGACTATAGTAGCAAAATAATTAAAAGTATGTTTTTATTTTAAAGTAGTTTTTAAGAAAAACCGACCTTAGCGTTTGACTATGACTATGGACCAATTTTTTCATCAAGATGGCCCAAAAATAAAATAAAGAAGAAATTATTAAATTAATTTCGTGATATCTTTAACATAATAATATTTTTTAAAACCAAAAATAAAGCTTTTTTCATAAGATGTTTTCGCTTCGAGAACATTTGAAAAATATACTTGCAAACGACTGTGGTGTAAACACTCAAGCTTCTTGCAAGACTATCGACTATTTCTTCGGCATTTTCGTTGATAATACATATACACTACTTGCAAGTAATTACTTGCATGTGTAAAGGCAGGGTAAACGAGGTACAGGTATAAGCGTATAATCAATGTTACTTGGGCCTATTAATTTGCACAGATACATAAGTATGTGGCAACTTAATTGTTTAACCCTCGTATACATGTATACATACATACATATGTATGTACTTCTAAATATAAAAATATTTTTAATTGCAATAAATATTTTTCTTAGATTTTCTTGAAATCAATGATGCGTTGTCTTTTACAATCATTTTCGTATTTTCTTTATATGTACATTTATTAAAATCAGATCAGACGACATTAATACCAATAGAAATTTTGTATAAAAAATATTTTTATATAAAAATAGTCTGACTTCGGTTTAATAAACGGTTACTTTATAGTTTCATTATTGACTTTAGCAACTGCACTTTGTTAATTTTTTTTTGTTTTCGTTGGTTTTTTTCTCTTTCTTTATATTTTTTAATTCTTGTTTTTGTTGCTATTCTGTTTTTCATACCAACATGACATACTTTCTCAGTAATCTTTTTTTTCTACTTTGAAAATATTTCTTAGTTTGTTTTATTTATATATATAATATATATATATAATTATATTTATATAAAGGGTGATTTTTTTGCTATTTGGTTATTCAGGGTAATTTTTTTACAGTGTAAAAAAGATTCGTGATATGTGGCAATGCCAAAAAATGCTCAGTCAGGTTTACCATTTCACCATGAAAATTCTTGCTGTCTGAGAAATGTGTTTCTGTCGAAAAACTGTCTTCAGCAACGAAGCTCATTTTTGGCTCAATAAATACGTAAACAATCAGAATGATCGAATTTGATGTGAAGATCAGCCAGAGGCAGTTCAAGAGCTGTTAATGCACCCTTAAGGATGCACTGTTTGGTGCGGCTTGTGGGCCGACGGCAATATTGGACCGTACTTCTTCAAGAGTGATGAAAATCGCAACGATACAGTAATTGTAACAAGGAATTGTGCGATGATAGCCGATATTTTATTTTATTTGCCCAAAAGAAGAATTGGACTTGGTTGGTATGTGGGTTCAACAAGACGGGGCCATATGCCACACGGCCCGCGATACCATAAACCTATTAAGAGGCGAGTTTGGCCGCCAAGATCATGCGATTTGACGATTTGACTAGACTATTTTTTTGGGGTTATGTGAAATCTCTCGAGTACAGGAACAAGTCAGCCACATTTTTAGCCCTGGAAGACACACTACACCGGCCGAAATGCTGGAAAAATTATGCAAAAATTTCAAAGCTCATGGATGGACCAACACGGCGTCATATGAAATAATCTTTAACAAGTAAATGGCAGGCATTCATTTATCGCCCCAAATAATTATTTCATTGACTTTCGGACCATTTCTGTGTTTTTTTTTTCAAATATCAAAATCCAAACGGTTAAAAAATCGCCCTTTATGTATATTATATATTATTTATATTTTAGCATTTATTAATGTTTGTACTGTATTAATAAATTTATACATTCATAGTTGCAACATGAAATTTTTTCTATTTAAAGAGAGAAAAAAAAACTATCTAAAGACAACTAACTTGTCTCAAACTTAGAACTGGATAGAGCTTGTTGCTATTTTTGTTGTCTGTTGGATTTGGTTTTCAATAGAGGCAATACAAAATTTACCACAATAACAATAAATATTAGAGAAACCATCAAACTAAATAACAATTTAAAGTTAACATACTATATTATCTAAATATGTTATACACACCTCTTACAAAATTTATATTTTACATTGGTCACAATATCCCAGCAAAAACTTAATTAACTTTTTAACAACAACTATCTATGCAACAACTTCCTAAACGCATTATGTGCGTAGTTCAGTTGTCTACAGCCAGTATTGCCAATTCTTTATGAACAAAAATAGCTAAATTTTAAACAAATAATCGCTTAAAAATGGCCCTGAAAAAGTATTTATTACACCCAAAGAAAAATGCATCTTCATATTGATGATGCCCTTACATCAGAATTGTAGCATCAAGGTAATTACAAATGGTATTAATAAGGCAAAAAGGGACATTAATCCAATGACGAACATCATCATAAAATGTTGTCATATTTTAGGCGTCATCTATGCTACGACTACACTGCCATCAATTCGATGCCACATTGTATTATTTTCATGAGAAGCAAAATTCCAACGTTCTATTATTTTAAATTATTTAGTCAAATACATAAAATTTTCAAAGTAGAATTACTACGAAAACCATATCGGGCATGCTGCTGGTGTCTTATAATTGAGAGTTCTTCTGTAAACAAAGGGCGGAATACAAATTATTGTGAAACAAACATGTTTACCGGGTAAGTAAATAATAATATTCTCTCACTTTGACTTAAGTCAATCGCAATGACAAACTGTCATTATATTGAGCCTAATGCGTCGTTTCTTCGATGTTAATAAGTCATCGCACTGATCACATGTTTTATTAAACTGACTCCGATTCTTCATTTCTGTGATACCGATGTGTCAACCAATTGATGACGTTATTTAAATTTTAGACCATGATGACAATTTGGGCAAGTGATGTTAAGGCTGACATCACAGTGATGAAAGTGTCATGGGGTCAAAGCGAAGACACTTGTCATAGTACTGATGTAAAAATACATCAGCGTCATGACGCTTTTTCTATCAATGTACAAAAACTTGTCAATTGCAATCCAAAAACTGGTCGAATTAAAATTTTTACAAGACAATTGAATATGGGCACATTCACAAAAAACTCAATTTTTATCACGTTACGCCTGCAAGCAATTCACTAAATGTAATGCTACTTACGCTCTACACCAAAGTACAAAAAAAAAGTTAATAATATAATATAAATTATTCTTTAAGAAACAATTTATAATGCTTGGTGGCGTAACGTAACAAAAAGTAGACTTTTTTGTGGAAATGCCCATATATAAAATGATTTTCTTGGTTCGACTCTCAGCTCAAATAATTGTTTTTACTTACATAATATTTAATCTGTAGTAAAAACAGTAATGAGTCAAATGGGTGCCCTACATCGTAAGTAAAGGTTAACGGAATTTCTCATTACAATCTAGGTTACTTCGTAAGATAAATTTTTGCTGGGATAGGTTACTTACCAACAACTTTCTCATCAAATATAGACAACTTTGACTGACAGTAATAGTTACGCATTGAGAACAAAAATCACAAGATTAACAACACTGGCGTAAAGAAAAAATCAAAACAAAACTTCTATTCATTGACATACTTTCAATTAAGTGTTATAACTGCAGTTTTGTGGATGCTGCACTTTTTCATATTAAATTAAAAGCAACTTCATTCGTTTAGTTTTCTTTCGATTACGAGTATCATAAGAATATAAATTTTATTTTTTTTTTTTACAAATTATTGTTAAAAGTGAAAAAAAAAATCCACAAACAAAAGAAATTAATTTAGCGAAATATCTCATGACCGGGCACTTTCCAAATGGAAGGCTGACGGGACCAAGCAACAGTGGTCATCTAAAGGGGGCGACCGATTAAGGAAGGTGTCCGGTCTGTTACGAGAGATAACACTGTGTCTGATTTCGCCAAAATAAATATGTGTACTTTTGCCTTTATACAAAATTTATTTTTATTATTATAAAAACTAAATTTTTTTTAAGTAAAAGATTCCATTATTAATACATTATTTCATTCAAAAATCATCATTATATGTCGAGTAGTTTTACCCCGAATCAAGAAAAAACTTACAATAAGAAATCCATTTTAAAAGAATTTTTAAAAATTCCCAGAAAACAACATACTTTTCATTCATTACTAATTTATATTAATAAATAAATTTGCCACATCTCAGAAAATAATCAGGAAATCTGTTAAACTAGACGCAATTTTTCCATGAAAAATTCAATGAATGGACAATAAGATTTAGTTAAAGGTGAAGTTCAAGTGAAAAACTTGAAGTATAAATTTATCAAAAGTACCGCAAAGTTAAAAAATATAAATATTAAAATAATCAAACATTAGGGTGTAATTTTTTTTGTCAAAACTTTTTTAATAAGCGACGGTGAATACTGTACTCTAATTCATTACTTTTTCTACCTTTTGGTTCTTTATATACCAACTAAATGATTGGTTCTCCTTTCACTGGTCGTAAGTTCTTTCTTTTTGTACTTTTTCTATTTTCACAAATCCCAGGACCAGTCTGTTGGAACAATTGGCAAAAATTTCCCGCAGGGACCCTACACGATAGTATTTACAGGCAAATTTATTAAGAGTATCCCTTAGTTTGGACCCATAGGCAATTATAGACCTATGGTCAATGCTGTATCTACCAGCACAAAATTTTGCCATGGCATAGTAGCTAATATAAAAGTAATCGTCGCCAAATTGTAAACCAATACCAACATTTTTAAGGAATTAATTGCATTAAAAGCTATTTTCGAGAGTAGTATTTGTATTGGAGCCATGGACCGATGCCAAAAAAAATTTTGTAAGATGATTACGCTTAAAATAAAATATGTTTGGGACAAATTTTTTTTGCATAAATACCAACATAAGATGGTTTCTAATAGGGATGTAACGAATACCGATACCGATATATCGGCGATACTTCACGTTTACCGATATATCGGTATCGGCGATACTTTTTGAACAAACAATTTAATTTTCAATGCTTATGTTTTGCATAACACGTAAGAGCAAAAAATCAAACAGAATAATAAATTGTTTCTTTAATTCTTAAGCTGAAGGTCGGTCCACACCACGCGTTTTATGCGTATGTTTCTTTTTTGACCTTTTTCGAGACGCATGCTAACTAAAGTAGAAAGTAATCCTACTTCATGCGTTCGATACGTATATGAATTTTACGCTTTTGATGTGTAACTTGTCCACACAATTTTACATTTTGTCTTTTTGGACTGATGCATTGAACGCTTGGTTTGGACCTGCTGCAAAATTTTCTGCCAATTTTTTAATGATTTTTGTGAAAATAAAACTCACTTCGCTTTAACTTTTGGGTTACTTTAAATATACCACAAAATCCATAAGCAAAGTCACTGCTACACTATTTCGCTAGTTAAAAGTCTTCGAACATTATTAGAAAATATGATAAATGAATAACCTGAAATGCAGAACAATTTAGATTCCAAAAATTGGCGATTTACGTAGCATTAGCTCTGAATGAAAGATTTTAGTGTTTTGAGAATAATGAAGACCCCTATTACGAATCACAACTCAATTCAGTTACCAACATTCAGCAATATAGCAAAGTTGTAAACCATAATACAAAAATTAAGAAATTAAAGTAAACCGTAATAGGGGCCGAAATCTATTATTTCTCTACAACTCTTTACCTTCAATACAAAGCTAGAAAATTTCAAAGACAATAGATCGAAAAAACGTCTGATTGAGCTCCTCAACACGACTCTACATTCCGAAAGTGTTGAAGACACGGTCACCCCTACATACAGATAAAGTTCTGATAAGTTAACAAGAACTGACCTTTGGATCGTTTGTGCAAATATTAAAAGAAAATCTATCGATCCTACGCTGTGGCTCAGCTAAAGAAAGAGTCTAGATAAAACTTAGATTTTTTAATTTTTTCCAGAGACCCATTTTGTTTAATGGCACAATTTAATGTTATACTCAAAATTTAAGACCATGGCGCAGAAATACTTAGGTTGTCAAATGAATACAGTCACATCTGAGAGACTGAAGCAGGTCTGCTTCCAACTGAGTTGCGAAATTATTTCCGCAAAATCTTATTAATATTAATTTTGAATACTTATAATCTCTTACACTGTTTTTTTTTTTTTTTTTTTTTTTTTTTTTTTTTTTTTTTTTTTTTTTTTTTTTTAATTTTACCATGAATTAAAACTCATTTCATTATTTTTGAAATCTTATTAAAATCAATTTTAAATATTAATAATCTCTTATGGCCATTTTCTCAATGTATCGACAAACTGCTTGTTACTTAATATCTACATTAATTTATTAGACAGATAAAATGTCAGTTAACGATTTTGATTTTCCCAGTATACCGACTAAAAACATTGTTTTCAGTTGGCAACATCTCTCAAAATACATGTAAAAGTTGGGAGTCAGCTGATTAAATTTTTCTGTACGGCAAATAAATAATTGGCAGATGAGTGCTGGTTAGTTTTGCGACAGAATACAAGAAAATTAACATTGAGAAAACCAAATTTCTTGAATGAGCAGTTTTTCGATGGGAAAAAAGATAATGAGATAATGGCCATTACACTGTAATTTTGTATAATAAATAAATCTACTTGAGTTTTAGTAATTTTACCTCAGCAAAACGGCGTATCGTTCCGTCCCTAGTTTATAGGCACAAATACTCTATTACGAAAATAAGTTTGTATGGGGGCTATGTGATATTATGCACCGATTCTTACCATTTTCAATAGTCTTGGACAATTAAAACGTATGTGCCAAATTTTATCAAATTATCTTTTAAATTGTACTTTGTGCACAAGGTTTAGATTGGCAGACGGAAGAGCGGACATCGTTAAATCGACTTAGAAATTGATTCTGGGTCGATCGGTATAATAAAACCAATAGTTTTATGTGTAACACAAATCAGCACAAACGCGTAATAACCTCTTCACTATGGAAGTGAGGGTATAAAAACTCAACAAATCACTTAAATGAGATCAATATTAGTCATACTCTTGAAATTTTGAAATTCAGACGACCAGAGAAAAAGTTAAAATAATCGAGAGTACATATTAACAAGAGTTGTTGGTTTCAAAAACACGACAACATTTACTTTGCCAGTTTAACTTATATATTGGCAACCAAGATGACATTTATTTGTATAAGCAATACAAAAAAAAACTAAAACAAATAATTATTTCGTTTTTATATTTTTTTTATTAACCACGGCACATTAAAATAATTAAAATTATTAAGTAACCGAAAAAATCAAACTATAGCGTGTTAGCGAGCAAGATGCCATTCAAATAATAATTGAAATTACCGAGGGGACCATATTATATGATTTTTTTTTTAATTTATAAAGTTTTTGAAGGGACATTTGAAACTTTAGAAATTATCGAGAGATTCTAATGAACGAGTTTTAAATAATCGAGAGTCGACTGCAATTTAAAATATATTAACACAAATATGTAGCATTAAAACAAGTAATAAAGTATAGTCGGTCAAGCCCGACCATATAATACCCTACACCACAGTATATAGTTTTGAAAAATGCATAGGTAATGTGGCTATATGAATAGGGATCCATTTATGTTTTTAATTGCACTAAAATCTGTTTGATATTTTCTGATATGCAGAAATTGTCCCTCGTGATCATACTTTTTTAAAAATGCATAGCTTATGTGTCCATATAAATATGGAAATATCAATGTTTTAAATTTCATTAAAATTGGTTTGATAGTGGTCACAAAGACCCTATTCTGGAAAGCAGCTTGTATGGGGGCTATATGAAATAATGGATCTGTATAAATAATTGGACCTTGTGCCAATTAGAAGAATTTCATCAAATAATCTTCAAGATCGGTATACTTTAAAGTGGTTCTAGCTAGGATCAATATTTTAAAGTGTTAAAGTGTAAGCACAAATGCATAATACCCTCTGCACTATTGTGGTGTGGGTATAAATAAAATAAAATAAACTCAGAACAATGAGGTTTACTTTCGCATTTTGTTGCATATATCTAGAGAAAGTTCAAAATGTTCATTGTCGTTCCTTTGTTTACTTAGTTTTGTTAATTAAATTCCTTTAATGATTTCAGATGACAGTCTGTTTCTCAAATCCATTTTACAAATGTTAAAACTAAAGCATTTAATAAAATCAATATAAAAACAACATTCATTATTTTTTGTAATAGTGGAAAAATATCTTCCTCAAGGTTATTTATTTTAGCATGAACACCTTTTTCCAATAAACTTCAGGTTCTAAATCACTCTGAAGAAAATTTTATTCGATTTTTAATGGCCATCTGAAATCACTGAAATCAAATCCTTATATTTTTGTTTCAAAACGAAAGAATTGTCATTTACACCTGATCTACACCTAAAAGAAATTACCATCGCTCTACCCACGACAGCAAAAAATTACACCCAATTTGAATAATTACCCACAAATTTGAAACACCCCCATAAAAAAATTTCCTATGTTGCGAAGCACTAATGGTACATTTTAAAAAGAAAGCACATATTAATGCGCTACGCAATAAGACATACAGAGATGCAGTAAGGCAAGTGAACACATGCTTAATAAATTTAAAAAAATATATATAAAATTTGAAGAGCCACGACATTCCCTTACTACGAAGCAGGTTTGTAAGGGAGCATAAAAAAGAATAATGGTAACAAAAAATTCAGTGTGCAAAGCTGATCGTTACATTCACAAATTTTTATATGCGCTGGATGAAGCGCTTTCTGTGTCAAAAGTGTTTTGCTTCAAAGTGGGAACTCGCCATATAAAATTCATGTCTTCCGTAAGCGATAGGGTAAGCGAAACTTTTACGTTTCTCCCTTACAAACCTGCTTCGTTGGAAGCTCCTTAGTTTATTGGGTACTCCATTTTTTAGCTCCATTTCGGTACCGAATGTGACTACGCAATAGTTACCGAAGCCGGTGTTTGTTATATCATGCATATAAGTTTTAGTTAGCGATTCGGGATTTTAAAATACGGAGTTTTAGAATTCGGGATTTTGAATTTGATTAAAATAAAAAAACGAAAAATCGACCAAAAATGTTTCTCAACTACTTATGTTAAAAATTAATTATTACCCAATAATTACAAAAATTCCCACTAAGAAATTGGGTGCTATTTCCTATTTTAAATCATCCAAATTTGTATGGAAAATATTTGGGCGGTTTTTGTAATACCACTTTGGGCGATTTTATAAAAGTTTGTTGTTGTAAAGACAACAACACCACCACAAATGTAGGTTAAAAGTTATTTGCTTGTTTTTTGTAGAAATAATAACACTACAAGAAGAAAAACATACATTATTTTCATGTTTAAAAAGTAACATAAAAAGTAAAAAGTCCCGAATTCTATTTGTGAAAATTATTTAGTTAAATACATCAAACTTTCAAAGTAGAATGATTACGAAAACCATATCGGACATGCTGCTGGTGTCTTATAATTTTGAGTTCTTCTGTAAACAAAGGGGTAAAAAAAAACAAATAAAAATCTCTCTATCTCACTGGTTCTCTGGGATAACTGT
Source organism: Pollenia amentaria (assembly GCA_943735925.1). Lineage (NCBI taxonomy): Eukaryota > Metazoa > Arthropoda > Insecta > Diptera > Polleniidae > Pollenia > Pollenia amentaria. The sequence goes on from OX031008.1 coordinate 126,428,822, forward strand.
TAAGGTTAGAATCAAAATCTCACTTTCGGATTATTTCAAGTACGAATTTGGAGAAGAACCAACTGAGAAATTCTTGAATTCTTGAGAGCACAGTTTTAGATTAATTTTTGTCTGACTTTAATTTAAGTCAGTCTCGTTTTGGTTTATGACTTACACAATCCGTACATGAATCAATCATTCTTTCTGTACTTTATTTATTGGTACCGCTTCGCTTGATTCAAGTACGGAAGGTTTGATTTTTGGTTTCAGTGTATGGTCAAATTTTCAAATCAGTTCTAATAAAATTTGTAAGGATATTTTGAAATGAATTTTTAGGCCAAATTCAATCTAAAAACTAACATAATTTGATGGTTATTGAGCACTATTCCAAAAAGAAATTTGTATGGGGACTTCAACCATTTTCAATAGTCCTCGTTCTTATAAGAAATAAAACGTTTAGTGAAAACATATAAATTTTAAATTATCTCCAAAATTGCTACCTATACTTTGCGCACAAAGTTTATATGGACAGAAATTAATTCTGAAACAATCGGTATGAGAAAGTCTACAACCAATATATTTATGTGTTACACGTCAATGGTTATGTGGGCATAGTACAAATAGGGTGTGTGTGAAACGGTAGCAAAGTACTCATGGAAGTAAAATTTTGACACTGTTGAGGTGAATAAAGTTTCACTAGCCCTGGGGGCTAGTATAAATTTTGACATTAGCGAAGAAATTTTTGTCAATTTTCATTCACCAGATAACTTTGCTACTGTTTCACACTTTGTTGGATCAATTTATTTTTTGTTCCGCACTTGTGAGAATTAAAAAAAACAAACCAGCTAGCGTCAAATAGGCTTCAAAAAGGTGAAATATACACTTAAATCTTGAAAATATGCCGCAAAAATGCTCGTTTAACTAAAATATGCAAAAAATGCTGTAAATGGTAAAATACGTACTAACAAATCGATGCCAAAATTCACAAAAGGCTGTAAACGGATAAATATATTGTTTCTGCATAATATGCAACTGCATATTTTCAGCTGGTGATAACAAAAAATTCGTTAGTAAGCGTGTGTTGTCTTAGGAACTTTAAAATTTATTGTGTGTGACTTTAGTTATTTTCTTTATAATTAATAACCCCGGACTTATTATTTATTTTTTAAGATTTCAAGATATTTCATACAAACAAGTCCTGAAAACTGTAACTACCCTAATAAACATGTTATACATTTATTAGCACGTTAATTAACAGGTTTTTTTTTTGCTTTCTGTATCTTTCTCGAACAAAACTACGTTCATTTGCCTAAGTAAATAGGTAAACAAATATTAATATATTTATTTAAAAAATACATGTTTTTTAACTTTTTATAAAAAGCACATACATAACTTTTTGTTCATGGCAACAAAGATAAATTTTAGTTTATAATAAATAATGATATTTAAATTAATTTTTCACTTTATTCAAGTGTAATTAACACAAAAACACACCTTTTTATATGAATTTTCCACTGTTTTTCTGTTTCGCCAAAAACTCCTAAACTATGTCAAAAAATTGCACCGAAATTGTTGACCGAGTTTTAAAACGAAGTTTTTTACGATTTCAATACGCCCGTAGTTACTGTTCGACGATCGTACGCGAAAGCAAGTTCTCTGCCAACTAAATGGCAAAATATTTTAAAATTCAAAGTTACTGCCTCTATAAAGCATATACATATATACCTACATACATATATAAAAAAGTGTGACTTTATTGCCGTCTGACTGAATGACGGTCGTTTCACTAACTGCTTGTTGCTGGTGCTTGTATAAAAAAAGTTAAATTGTCATTGTATTGTGTATAATTGTTGTTATTGCTGTTGATCGGGTATGGATGACTTGCTGGCCCAACAACATTGAGCTTTAACCAGTAACACACATACTCAAAATACTGAGTAAAAAGTAATAAATAGAGAAGAGGAGTTGTATGTTCACGTTTGTAGGTATGTTAACATTCCAAAATAACTACAATAGCAACAACAATAAAATTAAAGAAATACAAACATCATCATCGCCAGTCGCTTTATCGTCAACGACAATAATTGAAGCTGACGTTGCTGCTACCAAACATCAAAACTGCCACCGCTGCTCGAAATCGGAAAAATAATATTGAATACGATTGTAAAAAATAAAATAATTGTATGAATATCGCTTACTTGTGAAACGATATAAACGCATAACTACATAGTTTAAATAAATATAGCACAAATAATAACACAGATATTCATGTCCACTCTCTTTCTCCCATTGACTCAATATTGTTTACAGAATAACCAAATATATATGGTATAAGTAAAATCAAGATTTAATTTGTAAATGCTACTTTACACTATTATACCTTGTATTAATAATACATGTCAAACACTCAAGTTTGTAATATGAAAAAGTGTGATAATGTGAATTCAATGTGTTATAAAAATTACAAGACTTCATTGTTTTTTAAAATTATTCTAAGCAATACTTTTCATTGGTCAGGGTTGCATTCTAACAAGAGCATGTTCATGTGCGATAGTGTGAGTACAAACTGAAATGTTAAAATAGACAACAAAACGCATTAGATTTCTATCTTACAAAGTATTATGGAATACGTAAAGTCCGCTTAAGTACTGGGTAATATTTTTATAAAAACATTACATTTTGATTATGTTTAACTTTTTTTTAGCAGATAATGATACCACTGTGTTAACAGCTAGATTTGTATACCCTGTAATATTTCTTTAATATTTATAGGTTCTTATTCTTATTCTGTATAAAATTCCTGATTTTCTTCTTGTGCTTCTATAAAAAATACAACTCTGATAAAGTAAAAATATTAAAAAAATTTTAATAGTACACTAGAGTCGGCATAAGTATTTTGACGAAATAAAGATCATGCATTTTCACGTTTGATTTTTAACAAAGTCGTTTAAAAATCAAACGTAAAAATGCACGATTTTTATATCGTCAAAATGCTTATGCCGACTAGTGTATCTTTAGCTTTTCTTAGGTCTTTGGGAAAGGTTTCCTAATGATCTGGCCTAAGGAACCAGTGAAATTCGCATAGCAACTAGCTTATCCTCCAACAATAAATTTCTGTGTATTTATCAAGAATAAAAACTGGAAATTTAGCACATCATAACAAAATCTTATAAATGAATGAAAAATTTTGTACTCCCGCAATTAGCTTTGATAATAAAAATTCTTATCGTTTAGAAAAATCTAAAAAATGGTGAGAGCCATACCACTGTAAAATTTCTTTACATATATTTAGACTTGTTATAACAAAATGTTTTCAAACTTTTATACATTTTGAATTTATTTAAGTTTTTGATATGTCGTAATACTCGGTATTATTGTATAAAAGGCCCTTAAATAACGTCGACCCAACACTTATACAACTAAAACACCAAAATTTCTGATTTAACCTGCCTGCATATCTAATCTTTTTTTCATTAGTCTTTTTGGTTTTATTTATTATTCATATCAATTTTCTTTTCTTAACCTTCAAAGTAAATATTTATTCCAAGGTATGTTTATTATCTATACCATTGCGAAATATCGTTTGAATGGGTATGAGATTTATTTGAATGTGTGATTTGACTAAGAATTTATTTGTAATCAATATGTAAAAAAATGGTCTGATGTTGTAGAGGGTTGAATTAAATAGTTTTATTTAAGTTTTCTTCATATAATTATGTATATAATTCAGTAAATATTTCATTATCAGTTCACATTCCGTTGAAGTGTTATGAAATAATTTTTTTTTCAGTGTAATATTCATATACATACATGCAGAACAAATTGTAAAAATATTTTTTAATTATTCTCTGTTGTATTGTTTGATTATTTTGATAAGAATATTTAAAATTCTTAAAAAAATTAAGTTTCTGCAAAACGCAAATGCGGTATATATTTTTTAGTTTAACTTTTTAATTATCCAATAAATCAATCAACCAATTTGTAGCACTCAGATTTCTAAAAAAAAACATTTCCATTAAAACTCATTCACCAACGACATTAAACGAGCAGAAATTACTCGTTTAATGCCGTTACTAAAACTGTATCCATTACGATAATCACAAACAATAGGGATAACGCTGACATGCTTTAGTCGAGTATGTACACCTATACAAAAATCTAAGGTTGTATTTCTAGTTGGATTAATTTAAAACGAACGAATCGATCACTAGGGCTATTTACCGAACATAGTTCATGATAATTATCTGGCTAATCAAGCAACACTATTATTCAGTGTTGCCAGTCCGTGTGTAATTTCTACTTACATGTGTAGCCCACGTGTAATTAGTTTATGTGTAATTTTTTTTTAGTTCTGTTTTTCCATTAATTTTTGCAAAATTGACAATACTTTTAAAATGACGCAGTATATATGTATGTATATGTATATATGTATGTTGTACTACACCTGGTTAAATTAAAATACGATGTTTTTAACTTCACTAACATTTAGATTGTAAAAAGTGTGAAAATGTTGGCAAAAATATTTATAAGTCCCTGTTCAGACCTACAATTTTCATTGCAGCAATTCTTGAGTTTATTTGTGAGAGAGGTAAGAAGATTGGGAAGCGGTTCACATTGTCATGTAATCTGTAATTTTATCTTGTTTTGTAAGTTCAACTTTAGGTTGTATTTATATATAAAATATATAATGAGAAGAAAAACACAAAATAAAAATACAATAATTGCAAACCTAAAGTTTCATAATATGCATACAAATGCAAAATGTTAAAAGCAGAATTTAAAAAAAATTGTGGCAACAAAAATTACAAATTTGTCATTCAAATATAAAGTTTAAAAAAAAAAAATCATGTGTAATTTGGGGCACAGTCGTGTGTAATTTTAAAATTCTTCATTGGCAATACTGCTTTTACTACAGAATTTACTGGAACTATAATGCTTTTCCACATTTTGCGCCTTCATTTGAACTACTAGATATTGTCCATTCCGATTACCACTTGGTCAGACCCATTGCACAGTGTGATAGTGATTTTAATGCTAAATACATAGAAAGATCGGAGATCAATCAAACACGTACAATTTTAGTAAAATAATTAGGAGCAGAATAACTAGATATTTCCTTTCGTTTCAAATCACTGTAATTTATTCAATGCTGCAAGAATACGGATTTTTTCTATCGCTTTATGACTGGGGATCAGTAATAGACTTCCCAATAAGAAATTTTCCTATTTTGAGAAGCACTAATGGTACATTTAAAAAAGTTAGCACCCATTTATGAGCTACGCAATAAGACATACACAGATGCAGTAAGGTAAGCGAACGAATTCTTAATAAATTAAAAAAAAAATTTGAAGAGCCACGACATTCACTTACCTCGAAGCAGGTTCGTAAGGGAGCATATAAAAGAGCAACGGTAGCAAAAAATTCAGTGTGCAAAGGTGATCGTTATATTTACCCATTTTTATATGCGCTGCATAAAGCGCTTTCTGGGTCAAATATGTATTGCTTCAAAGTGGAACCTCGCCATATAAAATTCATGTCTTCCGTAAGCGATGTGGTAAGCGAAACTTTTACGTTTCTCCCTTACAAACCTGCTTCGTTGGAAGCTCCATTTTTTATTGGGTTATTACTTGCCACTATGGTTATGGCAGCGTGGGAGTTGAATTTCATGCAAATTCATGTTTATCCTCGAAGATAGAAATATTAATTAAATAAGTTATTTATCCTAATCATGATTTTTTCATTTCCTTTTTTGTTGGAGACACCAAACGCCATTATTAAAATTTAAAATTAGGTTTATTTAATGCTTGAAGTAGCATTTCCGATGTGCAAAACCACCGTTGAATGTCTATCTGCTGTGTTATTTTTAATGATTTTGCAACATGTTTTTATGTTTGACAAAAATCGAGTGTCTCAATTTATGAAGTGCCAACACACAACCTACATGTGGTTCCAGAAAGAGAAAGTACTTGACATGAAATTCCTCGAGAATTAATTGAATTTCTGTAGCAAAATTGTTGGAAGAAACTTTTTCGATTTAATTTTGTTGTTGTTAAAAGTATTTTGCTAGAAAAATAAGAATTCGATGTATATAGTTTTAAATTTTTAGTACGGACAATAAAAATTATGTTTACTTTTCAAAAATTTGTTGTCTGTAATTAAAAGTAAAGTTACTTTTCTATTAAAATAAAAATAAAAAAAAAACAAATCTAAGTACACTGTCAGGTTTTCTTTAAGTAATAAATGTATATTTTAATAAATTTCTAAAGCATATTTTAAATTTCTTAAAACATGTTTCATGCGCAATATTTTCCAATAGCAAATGCATGATTTTCTACGCCCTAGTAATGATGCAGCGCTTTTAACAATGTGTCAAAGAATTGCGTGTACTGCAAAATAATCTTCTTATGAACAGCAGCAGCACACACAAATGTTATACAGTAATATTGAGAAAATGTAATGCGTTTACTAATGAAGGACACCAATGCCCAGAAGGGAGTTTAAGCAGATGCTTGATGACGATTTCTTTTCTGAACAAAAATATGTTACAGTATATAGATGCCACATTTTTTAATGTTACCTATAATCACTCGAAGTGTTACATGTTGTGCAGTTACAATCGAATAATTTTAGAAACTTAAATACATAGTTTTAAAAACTTTCTGCAAACTATTACGGTTTGGAAACAAATATTGAAATATTGCTTAAAAAAACTAAAACGATAATAATATACAAATAATAATATAGAACATAGAATGTTTCCTTTTTAATATGTAAAATTATTTATAATTTTGTTTTTACAAAATTATGAGCGGTATGTGTTATGACAAACAAAATTAAACCTTCGATGTACAAACAAATTAGTAAGTACCAAAGTTGTAAGAGCAATAGGAACACCTTAAATAAAAGTGAGGGTAAAATATGCAACATGTTTTGCATGTTTTTCATCAACATATTCACAAGAAACTTTAAAAAATTTTCCCACAATTGTTTTTTTTTTTACAAACGAACACAAAAATATAGAACATATAACATATATGCAACATATTTCTCAGAAAAGAAATCGCCATAACTGTACTATGTACACACCCCTTGTTAGTAACTGAATCTATCTAATCTTAAGCTCCAAGAGCTTCTGCGAATCGGGCATTGTTAAGATTTCACTGATGACCCGCGATTTTGTTAAAAAAGCTTGGGTTATTTCTCTCTCCCTCGAGCATGCAACAGCTCGAAGGAAGGTGTTTCGCCGGAAGGCACCGATACTGTTGTAAACAGCGTTACCGTTAGTGCTATTAAATTTGCCAGTTTTGCTTGTAGTTATCCTAACAAGTTTGCGATTGAAATCCAGCAAAATCCGATTAGAAGGATCAGAGTTATGAATCAAAATGTAGAACCACACCCTAAAAAATTGACAATTTTGTTACAAACACTAACATCAAAGGTGATATAAAGCACGGCATGATATAAGATGTTGCACAATCTCGTTCTATTTGACTAGAAATCATACTGTGCGTCTAAAACCGTAATATATATTGCTATCATAATAAAATGTGCTACGTCATAGTTTTATAGGACTAGAAAACAAACTGCAAAATTTGGTAAATATCGGTCTATAATTTACCCTAGGCCCCAAATAAACACTCGGAAAATAGTTTAATACGTCTAAAGCCGTAACAAATAATGCTATCATAACAAACTTTGGTACGTCACAGTTTTATATGACTAAATATCATACTGTAAAATTTCGTGAATATTAGTCCATAATTCACCATATGCCCCATATACAGCCTACTTCCGGAAAAAAGTTTAGTACTTCTAAAACCGTAACAAATAATGCTATCATAATAAAATTTACCCTAGGCCGCATATAAAACCTACTCTCGAAAAAGAGTTTAGTATGTTAAAAAACGTAATAAATAGTTTTATATTGTAATATAATTTGGTAAGATTTATAGGACTAAAAATCACACTATAAAATCTCCTGAAGCTCGGTCCATTATTTACCATATAATGTCAAATACGCCTAAAGCCGCAGCAGACTTCGATATTGTGGTAAAATTTGGTCTAATTTTGGTTCATATGGCCAGAAATAATATCATGCAATTTTCTGATTATCGGTACATATTCACCTTAGATCCCATATTAAGCAGCCTTCTGAAATGCAATTTAAACGCTGAAACAAATTTCACTATTGTATTGAAATTTTTTTCATTTAGATTTTTTAATAGCAGAAATCACTCTACAGGATTTCGTGATGATTAGTCTACCATTTACCACAGGTCTAATATGAATTCCCCTCCTGAAAATCATTTTAGTTCGGCATAAAATATTACGAATCATGATATTTTTTCAAGTTAGTTAAAATTGCTAGAAATAAAACCATAACACTGGCTGATTGTCGTCCAATTGGTTTAAACCGGAACCAATTTTTATACTAATGTACGTTTTAATAAAGATTCATTAATAATTTATAGTTCTCATATGTATATTCTAACTTTCGGTGAAGGGTATCAAAGATTCGGCACAGCCGAATATAGCACTCTAAGTTGTTTTAAATGCAGTACCTTTTAAATGGTTAAATATAGCAAGAAAATGATTCTGTAAAAATTTCAAACCGATATTTGAAATATTGCATAGCCAATTAATTTCGAATATATTTTTATGCCGAAAATCGGAGTCGCGAGTTTTTGTGGGTACTACGACTCCGATTCCGGTACAAAAACCTCAACTCCGACTTCGACTCCGACTCCACAGCCCTGCTTTTTACTAAATCAAGCAATAATTTTTTGTACTTTCTGTTTTATTAAAACTTACAGCTTCAATGTAAGTTACACTGTTTTAATTAGGGATGTACGATACCGATACGCATATTGTTTTTATTCAAGTTAAAATTAATTAAACTCAAATAGAGTATTTTTTATTACACAAAATTACAGAGTAAGTGGTTATTTATACTTAGAATTTCATAAGAATTAAAAAACAAAGAAAAAAATTTGAATTCATAATAAAATTAAAAAATTAAAATTTTTTTTTTACAAAAATAACAGCGTAAAAATCTATATATAAATAGGCAAAACAGTTAAGAACACATTGGTACTCTGTTTGCCAACCGATTTGAACAAAAAGAACACCATATGAGAGGTATTTACGTACGGTTGTGCACAATATATATTTCATTAAAATCTGTGGGGTAAAAAGGGTAAAAATAAGTGATCCAAAAAACAAATTTAAAGGCCTGTTTAACGATTTAGAACATCAACGTTCGCATAGAAAATTATATTTAAAACAAAAACAAAATTCTAAAATTTGTTTTTATTTTAAATGTAATTTTCTATGCGAACGTTAACGTTCGAAATCGAGGAACAGGCTGTAATACTTATCGTTGTACTTTAGAAAAATAAGAAACTTTTTTTTGGGTACTAAACGGGTATAACCTGTATTTTACAATTTTTTTTGTCACCCCATTTAACTTTTAAACCAACAAACATAGAAATTAAGATTATACCAAATTCGTAACTTTATCTAAAAATATAAATATGAATTTGGTACTTTTCCGAAATTCGAACTTTTTAGGTGTGAAAACCGTACCTATTTTTGGCATTTTTTTACAACATATTTTTCTTTATGTATTGACACATTCGTATTAAATTATGGAGTTCCACTGGAGTTCAACTTTTTGGTACTTTTATGCGGAGAAAAAATCATCAAAAAGAGAAAATACGGGATATAAATTTCTTTTTCTTTTCCGTGCTGCATTTGGTAATTTTTGAATTTTCTATAATATTGAACGCAGAAACATAAAATTAAACATGCAGAGTGATTGAGAAACTTTATATTAGAGAAGACTTTTTTGCACTTTTTGGTTTTTTAACTGGAATTTCTGATTTTTTTTATATTATTGTAATGTAAGTAGAAGAGCCAACCCGACCCACTAAGATGAATAAAAAACAAATGCTCGAAATATGTAAATTAATTTTTACTTATACTTTCTTCATATTCGCATAAATAATTATGGTCGAATTTCGACGAGTGGGCAAACACTAGTTAAAATATAATAAAGGGTGTTTTTTAAGCTAGATAGAACTTTAAATTGTAAAAAGTAACACAAAAAATTAAATTTTGATGAAATATTTTTTTTATCGTTTCAGTATACTCTGACAAATCATCATGAATAGACTCACGCTTGAACAACGCTACGAAATTATCCAAATTTACTTTGAAAATCAGTCGTCGATTCGCGCAACTTATAGACGACTTCGTCATTTTTATGGCGTACATAATCGTCCATCTGAACAAGCCATTCGTCGAACTGTGGATAGATTTCGTACCACATACTCTCTAGAGGATGCAATAACACCAACACGTCGAAGGAATGTGCGTACTGGTGCGGTTTTCACGCTGGTGGCATCATCGGACCTTATTTCTTCAAAAATGAGGCCGGAGCTCGCGTTACGGTCAATGGAGATCGTTACCGCACCATGATCAATGATTTTTTGTTTGAAAATATGGATGACATTGATCCGGAGGAGATGTGGTTTCAACAGGATGGCGCTACGTGCCATACGGCGAACGCAACCATCGACTTATTGAAATCAAAATTTGGCGATAAGTTGATTTCGAGAAATGGACCTGTCAATTGGCCTCCAAGGTCGTGCGATTTGACACCTCTCGATTATTTCCTGTGGGGCTACGTGAAGTCACTGGTTTATGCTGATAAACCAGCAACAATTGACGCCTTGGAGGCCAGCATTGTTCGTGTTATTCGTGACATACGGCCAGCAGTGCTCGAAAAAGTGGCCCAAAATTGGACGTCCAGAATGCGCTTCGTCAAGAACAGCCGCGGTGCCCATATGCCCGAAATCATTTTCAAATGTTAATGTCACGTATTGATCTTTCGAATAAAAAAAAAATTTTGATTACAATTTAATTTTTTGTGTTATTTTTTACAATTTCAAGTTCTATCGGGCTTAAAAAAACACCCTTTACTTAAAGTTGACATTAATTAGTTTTTTGCTTTAAAACAAAGTATTCTCAACTTTTACGGAGACAGACGATTTCGCAAGTCCGTTTCGTCGTAAATACATCACTGCGCTGCATCAGTGATTTCAAATGTTTATTTGTATATCAATGAAGTAGATGTGGACCCAAAAATTGTCATATTTGCCTTTTTTCGGCATTAAAAGAAGTTTGCTTTTCTGATGCAGCGCAGTGATGCATTTACGAACGTACCCATAGTCTCTCAGATGCGACAGAACTAATTTGAACACTTTAGAATTTTTGCGCTATTCTTTTCAAGTTGTTTCAAGGGTGTACCATGTCATTGCGGCCGTAAACAAGACGATCTGCGTCTCTAGAAATATAAAAGAGCTAAGGGTATCTTTCTACTTCTTCTTTAGCAGAATCACAGCAAAGGATGACACGAGGATCATCCTCCTCGGATTCTCTTATAAGTTTTTCACAAACTATCCAAAAGCCAGTTCTTTTAGACTTATCAGAACTGTGGAACAAGTGTATGGGTGATCGTGCTTTCAACAATTTCGGAGTGATATATTTTAAGTAGCTCAATTAGAAGTTTTTGCGACGATTGAAGTCAATTGTCTTTGAAATATTCGAGCATTGTATCGAGGGTCAAGAATTGTATTCAAGCAATAGGTTTCATTATTTTCTAATGCCTCAAATCTTTTATTTATATCTAATGCTGTCAGCCGCTTAATTTTAGGACCATTCTCCATTTTCGTTAATTCATGTGTTATATGAAACAATTTCATTATTCTGTTTGATCTTATGTTCTGCTTTTAATGTGTTATTTCCCTTAAAAATATAAAAAGTATAGTCGTATCGACAGCAAAGTATTGCCGATACCGATATATCGGGGAATCTTAAATATCGCCGATATATCGGTATAAGTATTCGTTACTTCCCTAATTTTAATATATACATATATAAGCAAGCTTTTATGAAATCTGTTTTCTTGCCATACGTGGTTAGCTTAAGCATATCTTGCGAAAAATTCATTCGTACACACTTGCTTTTAAACGTGTACTTATGTATGTTTGTATGAATCAGGGTTGTCAGAATTTTTGCCAAATTAAATACCGAAAAACGGCAAAATTCACCAAATTTAATTTTCTTAAGATTTTTTTTTTAAGAAAAAATTGCCAAAAAAAAATAGCAAAATATGTTTTTATAACATTGCATTTACACGTGTTAGTACTTTCATGAAATTTCTGTATAAGAATTATAAATAAGCATTTCAATGAATTGTTAATAAAATAAAAATTTGTCACCCGATTTTCTTACTTACTTTTTATTTGAGATGTGAGAAATTTGCTTCGCAAACTCTTTAGGTGATTTGGAAATTTTTCCAATAGTTTGTTTATTGTTATTATTTTATTTATAATTTTAAATTTGAATAGTTATTATCACAGTTTAATTACCAGCAATTAAGATATTTCATTATAAAATTTAAGACATAACAAAATTGCACTTAAACACAATTTATATAAGAAATTTTATTTCTTCTAGAAATATATTTGGAAAAAGAATACAAATTTCAACAAATTTTTTTTACTTAAGGTACACGCGAGTTAATACAAAATTCAGATAAACGCTAAATATACAACGTTTTTAAGTGTAACTCTCAAACTGGAAATCTTAAGATGTCTCTCATATGAACTGAGAAAATTTTCGTACATACACACGCTCTAATACATCATAATGAGTTGTTCAAACGAGAAAAAAACAGGACAACTAAATAAAACAAGATCTTATAAGTTTTTAAATACAATATAGTATATTATATATATACATATGTATATATGTATATATATATTTTTTTTTTGTTTATTAAAACTTAATTTTTGACACAATTAACCTAAATTAAAATATTGTAAACTTGTAAATTTTTGTTTTAGAACTCACACAAAAACATTAAGAAAAAGAAAAAAGAATTACACAAAACTTTATGTTTGTGTTTTATATTTAAGAAACAATTTTTTATTATACACCTTCTTTTCTAAATAAACAATAGGTATGTATACAAATTTTGCAATAAAATAAATATTTATCACGATCACATTAAACGATTTGGGGTACCGTCTGCTCGTAACGAAAGTTAAAAACAAAATGATTTGTATGCAACACACCCAACAAAAATTACACGCAGTTTATTTTGTTGTGTTTTAATTTTTCGCTTACTCTTTTAAATACTTCAATTCAATAAAAACTCTTTTTCTCATCATCTGTATTGGTTGGATTATCATTTTTATCGTTTAAATTTATAAAAACAAAAACTAAAATGATGATGACGGCTCGTATTACTGTCAATAGTGTAGAAACGACATCACAGAGCAAAGAATACAGTGGAGGGTAAATATTTCTATATATAAAATATTTTTTTATAAAATTGTGAGCCGCTCTATGAGTGAGAGGGTTGGCAAGGAGTATGACGATAAAAAACAATGAGCGAAATAGAGATTTTCAAAATTTATTGCAACATTAGAAGGAGATTCCTACGAAACTCGAGAAATTCGCACTCGCATTAGCATTTTAGCATTATAATATAAAGCTTATTGTTAAAACTACGGGTATAAAATAAAGAGAATGACAGTGTGAAGGGTTGGCTTTCTTAGGCAGGGTACCCAGAGGTTATTCGACCCAAAATTTCCCGATTTAATCTTTCTAAAAATTTGCATTTCATAATACACTTTTAAAATTTTAATTAATAAAATGATGATATATTTAACTTAATTTTTTTTTTTTATTATTATTCCTACACTTGGTATGATTTCATACCAAGTCCAAATCCTCTGCTTCGTTGCCTAACTCAAAAATGTTGGTAAATACTTGTAAATACAGGAAAAGATTCACTATTTCTGCAACCGTTGAAATTTTTTTCCAAAATATAAAGTTTTTAGGACCAGCACTCAGGGGAGACCCCTACTAATTCATTGTGTGGGAACTAGGAAAATATGTTATGGGAAGGATGATAGCGGGAGAATTGCTTATGGAAATTCGACTTATTCATGTTGGAAGTGAGCCAAAAAACGAATTTTCGACCGCACAAGGATGAGCTCTTGAGGAAAGGCGTGTATTTCGAACAAACAAACAAGTTTCGGGAACCAGATCCCTTATTTGACCAGAGCATATCTTATTATTGTAACGACAAAACAGTCATATACAACCCACGGTGCACGGCAGAGAAGCTCCAAAATAGACTTTGAAGCACTGGCCCTCACATGAGAACTGTATTTCATTCGCGGTCGGATATAGGTGGAATAAATAGCAAGGTGACCTCAGCAGTGAAGTATCTCTTTCACAGTTTACAAACCCCGAGGCACTTGAATGCTTCTTTTGACACCTTGAATATATGTATTGTCCATCGGACATGACATTGTATCTTCGTGCTTAGAACATCAAGACATTCGGATTCCTCAATTTTTATACCACCCATAAATGTACATATGAGGCACTTTGATCCGTCACGCGATTATGCGTCAGCATGCAACATTGGGCTTTTCGGGCGTTAGAGTCGACTCTATTCGCACGACCGCTTTCCGAGATTATACCAAGGTCTCGACCAACCGTATCATACAAGTTCTGCCTCATATCACCAACATTGGATTATAATTTGACACATACGTATTAAAAAATTTTTTAGCTCATAATTTAAATTTGTTACTACAATTTCTAAATTAAATAAACGCTTCATTTATTAAATCATTATTACAACTGCGCAACCTTTACTTCTCTAACACCAACATCCTATTTGCATCTGGCCTATACAATTGATTACATCAACAGGTGATTCTTTCCATGGAATAAAAAGCAGACTAAGAAAGACAGACATCCTGTCGACCAACAAAAAGCTAAGGATCTTCAACTCCAACGCTAAATCTATACTACTTTATGGAAGCTAATCTTAGAATGTTGCCCTAAAGACACCAACATCATTCAAATCTTAATGAACAGTTGGCTCCTTTAAATCCTTCGTGTATTTATTTATTTATTTTTATTTTATTTATTCACATATTATGTTATATAAGCCCTTAAAGGCCCAAAGAATAAAGATCGCTGATCTTTGGCGCACGACCCAACAAATTTCTATTCAGACCGAGATTTGTAGGTGAAAATGGCGATAAAATTGGCACACACTCAAGAAATCGTCAAAATGACAATCTATTAGAGGGACCGAGACGTGTCCCTTAGATTATGAAATCAAAACCTCAGGACATAGTTGGAGTGGTATTAGGTGTAAAGCAAATGAAAGAGATGATTTGAAAAACTTTGTTGTGGCCCTTTGTTCCTTAAAGGAATTAAAGGAAACAATATACATATCTACATATCGTTACCTAAAACACAGAAGGCCCTGACTAACTAAAAATTAAAAATCGCGTTTTTCATTGCAACAACGCAAATGTCCACATCTTGGAATCTTAATATATACCTCAGACATGCCAACAAATAACCACACCCTAACTTCAGCATTTGCTGATGATACAGCTTTTTTAAGCGTACACGAAAACTGACATGAAGCATCTCGTTACTTGCAGGATCATATATTTGAACTAGAAAAGTGGTTAAAACAATGGAGGATAAAGGTCAAAGAGCAATAATGCGTACATATAACATTCACCTTGCGTCGGGAGTCATATCCCCCTATTAAAATCAATAATCAATTAGTGCCCCAACAATCACATGTAAAATATCTCGGTATTCATCTAAATCGGCGTTTAACATGGAAATGCCATATAAAAGCAAAACTAACACAAATGAAACTAAAAGCATTTCAAATTAATTGTCTTATTGGAAGAAATTCCGTTCTTAGCCTCGACTGCAAACTTCTACTTTACAACTCTATATTAAAGCCAATCTGGTGCTACGGTATTCAGCTTTGGGGCACTGTCGCGGCCTTAAATATCGAAAAAATTCAAAGGCGCCAAAATAAACTTCTTCGAATAATCACAGTCGCTCCCTGGTATGTTAAAAACTCAAATATTCTCAAGGATCTCAATGTGCCACTAGTAAAAACTATTATTACGAAGTATGCATTAAAATATTTAAAAAGGCTTGAGTCGCACCCAAATCCATTAGCTCGAAATATTTTAAATGACAGCGGCCACTCTAGATTAAGGAGAAGAGATAGTGCAGGACTCATCCGACGAGAGGACCGCTAAACATCTACATAGGTGAACAGAAACCGTGAGGAGAAAAATTTTCGTCTAGCATTGGCAGGACAAAAATAAAGTATTAGTATAAGATTTGATAAATTATTGTTAGTTCATATTTAATAATATGAAGATTCAATGAATAAATAATGAAAAAAAAAAACCATCTTGGAATTAACACAAAAAAAAAAAAAAACGGCCCTATTTACAAAAGATTATGTATATGATAAACGCTTAAATACCTAACAGTTTGCATCATATGCACGTAACGATATATATAATAATAAACTTGAAAAAAAAATGTCAAATATTCCCAACAAATTTCCCAATCCCTAAATCAATTTTTTAACCCCATTTTCCATATTAAATCCACTTTTTCAGATAAATCCCTGTATCCGACAACCACTTCTCCCTAGTATAAGTAGTTACCCAGCATATAACACAATCTGGTAAGATACAAATTAGAACAGTTTATTTAATTTCGGGAAATCCCAAATTAAAAACACTGCAATTCACTTATTGAAACCAAATTTTTTTAAATGTTATTATCAACTTTTAATTCTCACTGTTAACGCAACCATGAAAAAAAACTAAAATAATTGTAGCGTGACCAAGGTTGCCAATTAAGAATTTTTGGCTAGATCGAGCAACTTTTTTCCTAGTCGTGTTAATTTTTAACACAATATTTTAAATATGCAGCAGGAAAGAATAATATTATATAATTCTCAAATTTTGCTGTTAGTTTGTTGTCTCTACAATCGTCGAACACTGACGTAGCAAAAAAAATTTTTAGCCAAATGATTTTTAATAAAGATAAAACAAAGCCCCGGTAGGCTAGCTGGTAGTGAGCTAGTCTATCAGTACCGGGGTTGCGGGTTCGATTCCCGCCAGAGACTCTGGTCTCCTGCAGACAAGCAAAAAGCTTTGCGGGATTAAGTGTAGGAATAATAAAAACAAAATATTATTTTAAATGTAATAATAGGGCGTTTACATTACATCGAAATCTAGTAGATTTCATTTGAAATCTTCTTCCAAATCTAGTTCGTTTACAATATACTTATGTACTTCTTTGGCATTAGCGAGATTTTGTTTTCATAACAAAAACAGCCGTAGGAAATATTTATATGTGAAAAATTAGTTATTTGTCTTCTGACGGGTGTCAAATCACAATATCAGCACATAAGGCCGAGAAAATTATTCATAATTGAGTATAGCGCATTAGCCAAGGTATAAGATAAAAAAAATTTTATTTTCAGAAAATTGCGGTGTGAAACTGAATTAACAGATAAAGAGCGTGGATTGAGCAAATAAAAGTGGTACTTGGTTTTAATGTAATTAAACGTGTTCATCAAATAATAAGACAAGATTAAGATCTTAAATATGAGAATCGAGTGCCTTAGCCACGTCTAAAGCAACATCATAAAAATGCACGTATTGCATTTTATGAAAAGTATAAGTTGTGGGAAGAGGAATTCGAATCTGTGGTATTCCGTGGAGAACAAATCTTTAATTTAGACGGGTCAGATGGTATACACAAAATATTGGAGGGACATAAGACGATCACGGAAAGCATGCCATAAACGAGTTCATGGTAGAGAATCACTCATGGTATGGGCGGCATTTTCATCGAAAGAAAAGTCCAAAATATGCTTAGTTCCAGGAAAAATTAATGCAGAAATATACTCCTTGATTTTTTTGGTGATTTGCATGGCGATGAATAGATTTTCCACCAGGATAATGCAAATGCGTTTTTTTAACTACCGACAAGAGTTATTGAGTGAGCTGCTTTAAGCCCAGACCTCAACCCCATCGAGAATTTATGGGGAATATTTTCTGCCAAAATATATGAATCTTCTAAGCAACATGACAGCCTTAAGGAGCTGAAGAATGCCATTTTGGCTGAATGGGACAAAATTAATTTATCTGCCCTATCAAAAGAATGCGACACAATATCGCGTGGTGTTCAATTGGTTCAGATTTTTTTACAACTAAGAGAATATGTACATACATATATTATCTATAAAATACGTTTTTTGCACATATAAATATTTTCTATGGAGATTTAAAAAAATAATTTTTTTTTGTCAAGAAAAATAATTTAATTTAATTTTGTTATTTAATTTTTAGTTCTCTTATAGCCAATTTACACTACAACGAAATCTAGTACTTTCGAGATTTCGAGCCAAATATAGTCGTTTTTGGCTAGATTTCCCGTACAAAACAAAATCTACTCCGTAACTAGATTTTGACGAAATCTATTCGAAATCTTGTAGTACTTATGGATGCAACTATTAGTCAATTCACAAGGTATCATAACATGTCATATTGTCAAAATGTCCTAATATTTCACAATGGTTTAAAAATATTGTTGTACCGCTCAGCGCTGGACTTTTCTGATTAATTACGACAGTACAATAAACACAGCAAGCAACGTTCTATTTATTTAAGACACTTTTTGTTAACAAATCAACAACAATATTTTTAAACCATTGTGAAATATTAGGACATTTTGACAATATGACATGTTAGGATACCTTGTGAATTGACTATATGTTTTTCTCCATATAGCTCTAAAAACAATATAGCTGCTTGTTTAAATTGTTAAAAAAAATTCAACAATTTTGTAAAATAGTAAAAAAAAAATGCAAATGACAAATAATATTGATAAAATAAATGAAGTTGATTATAAAGAAAATTTTTAAATGCCTATTTCTTTATATGTAAGTATGTGTTACACAAAAAACTTTCAGTCGACGGTTTTTGTTGTGAAAACCAAATCTCGCTAATGTCAAACAAGTATAATGTAAACGAACTAGATTTGGAGGAAGATTTCAAATGAAATCTACTAGATTTCGATGTACTGTAAAAATGCCCTATTACTTAATAAAACCAAAAAAAAAAAAATATCCATTTCAGTTTTTTCATTGTTTCTTTTAATTATAATTAAAGAAAGAGTTTTGGACATGAAATTATTTATTTGACTAAGATATGAATTTCTATCTACACTATAGACCCGATTTGCGTCGTTAATGGAGACCGGGGAAATGCGACGCAAATTTTATCACTTTTTTTTATGTAAATGCACTGATTTTTTTTTATTGATTGGGTCAAAAATTCAAATATTTAGCAATAAATTCTATTTATAATAAACAAGAGTCGTAAATATAAAAATATATAAAGAAATATATAAGAAAAAATATATTTTCCTAAAAACATAACTAAAATTAATTTAAATTTTTTTTATTTTTTAAATTTATTCTATGAGCTAAATTTCAGTTATGTATTTTATATTTTTAAAAATTTAAGCAATGGAACTATTAAAAAAGCTTTATAAAATACATAATTGAAATTTAGCTCAAAGAATAAATTCGACAAATAAAAAAATGTTGAATATAATAAAGTAGCTTATGAAAAGAAATAATTCCCAGATTATATTTGTTAAAATTAATTTATTCTATTTATCCATATTCACATAAGCATTAAATAAAATGAATATAATCTCATTTGCAATCAACTCGATTAATTTTTTACTATCACTTTTACTATTTTCCCCGCAAGTTTGATTAATTGTCGGTAGATTTGACGTGAAAATATCTAAATTGGCAACACTGTCTCATATATCAGTGGATTTTTAAATATGAGAGTACCTTTATAAAGAGCGAAAGAGAATTTTTGAACAAGCAAACTCGACTTTAACAGGTGGGTTTGATAAAACTAATATAAGTAAAAAAAAAACGTAAAAATAATAAAAAAAATACTGAAATAAAATTATTTTTAGAACAACTACAAAAGACAATTATACGAATACAAAAGTAAATACACAACACTAATGAGAATAAATTAACGAGGGCAAACAAACAAAATAAATTATTATGTATATATAAGGCAACATTATTAATAGATATTTTAATTTAATTCTACCTTTAATGACCAGATTCACAAAACTAAACAAATTTCTAAGAAATTCTCAAATATTTTAAAGGACTAAAAACTGATCATATTTCGGTTTCTATTTAAACATGGAAAAGTAAAAGCTTTTTGTGGATTTTTTTTATAAGTTTGTGTACTAAACGATTTAAAAATACTAATAAAGAAGAAAATATACATATAAAATAAAAGAAATCTGTATAGTGAAAAAACTGGTTTTTCTTTCTTATATTTCTTAGTTTCAAACACACATTTTACTATTAAGCCAGCAAGCAGTCAGTTCAAAAGATAAAACCCAACAGCAGCCAAACAAAATTT
This sequence comes from Pollenia amentaria, assembly GCA_943735925.1. Classification (NCBI taxonomy): domain Eukaryota; kingdom Metazoa; phylum Arthropoda; class Insecta; order Diptera; family Polleniidae; genus Pollenia; species Pollenia amentaria. The sequence goes on from OX031008.1 coordinate 126,449,209, forward strand.
TTGAATAAACAATAAAAAAAACACCAATAGCAATAAAAGCAAAATACATCTATCCCACATAGAAGAGTTAAAAAAATAGCGCTAATTGAAAAACGAAAAGAAAATTCTTTTGAGAAAACCAAATATTTTCAGCATAAAAACTGGTACATATGAAAAAGTAACAAAATTCCATTGAAAATTTACCAAAAACCAAATAGTTATGCATGTATGGATAAATGTATGTGTGTAGTAAAACAAATAAATCATTTTAGAAAACAAATACATACGAAAAAGATAAAAAGTTTGTTTCACGTCTAATATTGTTTGTCTCCAAGTCTTAGCAGCAGAGAGCAACAATAAATAGTCACCACTACAAAAACCAAATCCGAAAAAATAAGATTCCAATCGAAACAGAAAAGTCATGGCCAAAATAAAAAATTATGAAAGAGAAAACAGACAAATCACCTGTTCCACAAACAACAATAACACAAATTGTTTTTTATTGAGAACGATAGGAAAAGGTGTGAAAGATTCCGTTGTCAAAGTTAAAGTTTACATTAATTCATATTAAAGGTATTCACGTCCATATTTTAATTATTCTTGCAACTGTGCAAACTAGCAAAATAGCATTGTTGCATTTATTTGACGTTTACAACCTATTTTGTTGCACCTCCAATTTTTTTTAGCTTTTCCGAAAAAAAAATTTAAATAACGCACCTTCCATTTTACAATATCCCATGATTTCTTTATAATAAATTTGAGGCGTTGGTTTTTAAGTCGAATTTAAAATTATCAATGATGATGGTTTTGATAAAAAAGAAACATTATAGTGTAATCAGGTTAAGTAGAATCCTTAACAAGTGCATATGCCAGATGTCTTTACAACGACAAGAGCTAGCGTTTCCAAATTTAGTACGAATATCAATACACGACATCTGACAAAATCTGAGCGGGCTTGAAAAAGTGTGCGTCGCACCTCCCATTAAAAGGCCGATCTTTATGAAACTTTAACCGTGTAATATTCATGGGAGTAAATCCTTGCGCCCGCTATCTTTCGCGCGATTCTTTAGACCAAAGCTGTACAAATTATTGTATTATACTTTTGGAGGCTTATTTCATTCCTGAAATTGGGGTCTTATTTCATATGAAATAAGCCCCTTAAAATTAGGGTATTATTTCATTCCTGTTTGGGGTTTTACTGCATGTGAGGGACCACACTCTGGGGGGTTATTTCATTATTTTTTTGGTGGGCTTTATTTTGGGGGTTATTGAATGCCGCCAGTACAGAATTTTTATCATAGGATTATAATAAAATATTTTAAATGCAACTGAATATATAACTTCCATTATAACATTAAAATGTTAAATTTTTGAGTGTTTAGGTAAAATTTATAATAAATAATTTATAAAAAATTCAAGTTTACTTAATAAAACTATTCCTCCAACTGTTAAAAATAAAGCTTGACCCATTTTATAAAAATGTTCAATAAAATGCCAAATGCTTAATGAAGATTTTGCAGCCAAACCAGAATTTTTTATGCTAAATTTAGCTGCAAAAATGGTCACAGTGGTGCTATTTCTTAAAAGGGTAATTTAAAAAAAAGGGGCAATAAATGTAGCAAGACCGCCGAGAAAGGGTCAAATTGTTGCTTTACTGCCTATTTCATTAAATGCGATAAAGTTCTTTATTTCGCACAAATATATTGTAAACAAAAACAGTTTCTAAAAATATTGCTTTTGTTTTATATTTGTGCGAAAGAAAGCGTTCTATCGACAACGTGAAATTGGCCGTAATGCTGCATGTTACTACATTCAAAAAAGGACAGAAATGAAAAATACAAAAATTATATTTGCATGATTCAAGCATATCTGAATCATGCAAAGGAGTTCCAAATTCCATAGGAATAAATTAATCTGGAATTAACTTCGTGTGTAACTAAAGATTGAATTTAGCACTTTTTTCCTCAAAGGGGGCCACCGGGCGGGTAAGTCTAATTTGAGTACGCTCAGTCCAGTGGTGCTGCTGTGGTTAGCTCTTATTTTCGAGATATACAGTTATTTCGAAAATGGAGGAATTTGCACAACATATATTCGCGTACCTCAAGAGCGGTTTCGTTTATTGAATAAACGAAATAAACGAAATTTCGCAATAAAATTAGCTTTAAGATTCTAGCTGTTTTGGTATTTGTCTCTTAAACCGAAATCTGCACTGAAAATATCTACCGAATACAATTGGCACGTAGTAAAACTTGAAGTATTCATTTTTCTTATCACGTTTTTACTAGGGGGTAACGATACGCCTTTTTGCCGATACAATACTGAAAAAGAAATATCGTCGATAGCGATACCGCATTTTGAATTTGGGTTCAAGTTAAAATTAACAAAACTCAATTAAGCAATTTTTTATTATGCAATATAACAGCGTAAAATATTATTAGTTAATTCATGGTAAAATCATAATAAAAGAAAAAAACTAGTATGAAATTATTAATATTTAAAATTAATATTAAGATTTTTGATTAAAAAAAGGGCGACGGTTTCGCAAATACGTTTCTACCAGACCTACAGTGGAAAATAATCTCGCAGATGCGACATAAAGCATTAAGAAACTTAAGTTTTTCTGCCCCATTTTCTTCAAGATAGAAATAATAGGAGATCTGAGGTATCTCTCAATTCTTCTTTAATAAAAATGAATTAAAATAAGCAGAAATATCTTTAAATGTAAAAATACCAACAAGATTTTGCAATGAGAGAACATTTCACTACCAAGCACAGTGGAAGATTGCGGCGAAGTCCTTATAACTTTATTTCTTTTCGTAAAGTAATAAAACTAAGTACATGGGTGAAGTAGCTGAAGGCTGACTTGCGATGTTTTCAATAATAACTGTTACTATATCGTTATTGTTTTATTTTTATTTATCTGCTTTCCACACAGCGTTATATTTGGGAATTTTTAAAAAGTGGCACAAAAGGTCGTTTTATAAAAATAAAGTTGCACAAAAAAAAAAGGTTTTAGAGTATGTTCGTTTAAGAAATAGAAGTCGCAAACCTTTTTTAATGACTTTTATTTATAAAAACAACATAGCACTCGACATTTTCCCAGGAGCTTTTAAGTCGACGCACAGTGGCGCCCGTAGAGCAAGCGAGGTTGCAAAAATCAAAATTTTCATGAGTGCCGACGAATTTTTGAATAAACCCATGTTATAGGAAACTTTTCAACGATTTCAAATATGCCACTCTTAATAATATCACATTTTTAGTTTAGAAGATATAACCGTTCAAAGTTGACCGACTTTCGGTTTTCAAAAAAACACACAATTTTTAGTCAATTTGTTGCGATTTCAGGTGTAATATCACGAAAAATAGGTAACGAATCGCCTTATTTTTTGTTTGTATTGATTGATGTATTTATTAAATATATAATGATAAAAAAAAAATTAACTGTTTGCTTTGTGTTTCTCCTGGTAAATCACTATTTAAAAACTATCCGTTTTTTCACTATTTTTCAACTTTGACGGAAAATAAAAAAAACTATATTTTTCTATATTTGCCATATTTGCAAAACCTGTTCTTTGATTATTTCTTTACATAATTCAAAAGGTTTTATCTGCCCGTACGTGCCCGTTTGGCTTCTAGAGGTAAAAAAGTTTAAAAAGACATGGTTGCAGAAATTGTATGGCGTCCATCCCTTATATGTTTTGACTGACAGTAGTTTGATCTAATAGTTTGAAAAAAACTACTCATTGAAATTAGCAGGTACGTACCTCACATAAACAATACTTTGGCGTACAAATGGTTAGGAACAATATTGACTTATGGTCCCTACAGGTAGGCACAAATCTTATTTGGACACGTGCATAATATCAAAATTGCATTATTCAGCCTAAATCCATATGTATGCAGGGAACAGGTAAATTTTTAGGCATGGTAGCATAAGCCTATATATTGCAAAATAAGCATAATGCCTGGATTAGTCTACGCCTGAAAGTTGGCGCAACAATTACTGAAACCATTAAACAATTTAAGTATTGAAAACATGGCGTTGAACAATTTAAAATTATTTGAACTGTTTAGAAAGTCAACCACACCAAAGTTTTTCACGGAAGTGAAAATTCTTCCTGAGAAGTTGACATTGATCAGCAAATGGGGCTGCGATGGATCATCCGGACAAAGCGTTTATAAGCAAAGGATATCTTCCGATGACGCTACAATATCGGACGAAAATATGTTTATGGCATCTGTTGTTCATTTGCGGGTAAAATCGGATGATTCCCTACACTGGAAAAATCCACGTTCGTCATCAGTGCATTATTGCCGACCAATAATGTTTCAGTTTGCAAGGGAATCGGCAGAACTCATAAGGACTACGGTGAAGGACATTGAAGAACAAATAAGCAAGATTAAGCCTACAAAGCTGCAAATTGGAGAAGGAAAATATATTGAATGCAATTACGAGTTCCACCTGACTATGGTTGACGGAAAAGTCGTAAACGAACTGACAGGAACAACCTCAACAATGTCATGCCCGATTTGCAAAAAGAGTCAGAAGAACTTTTTTCAATTCAATTCAATTTATTTCATATATAATATGTTACATCTCAATTTTATATAATTAGTTGTAAAGAGTTGAAGATTAGTATCTTTTTCTGCTTAATTATAACATATTTCAATTAGTTATCATATACATATATATAGACAGAATTATATTGGAGGTAAAAATTTAGCAAAAACCTATTTAAACCCCTTTTTTCGTTTTATTTTTATATTTTTTTTATCGATTTTTTATTATTATTTGTCAGAAGAACTTTGGTAATTTAAACGATTCTACAAATGAGGAGAATTACGAATATGGAATGTCACCATTGCACGCAAGGATTAGGTGTATGGAATTCTTGCTAAAACTGGCATATACCCTACCACAAGAGGAGGAAAACTTCGATGAAAATACATCAATAAAGGATAAGGAAAATATCAGAAAGAAGCAAATACAGGATGCTTTTTTTAAACAAGTTGGACTAAAAGTAGACTGTCCCAAGCACGGATACGGTAACTCAAACGATGGAAACACTTCTAGGAGATTTTTTGAAAATGATGTGGCTGTAACTAGAATCACTGAAATTGACAATCAAATCGTGAAAAGATTGGGAACGATTTTGGATGTTTTAAACTGCAAAGAAAATGTCAATTCTACAAAATATGGAGAATATGCGTCGAAAACTGCATCTCTTTTAGCAGAAATGTATCCACAGAAGAAGTTGACCCCGACCGTCCATAAAATATTGGCGCATGGCAAAGATATAATTGAGTACCAGTCTTTGCCAATTGGAGAGCTTTCTGAAGAAGCACAGGAGTCTCTTAACAAATTTTATAAAAAATATAGATTGCAGAACACATTCAAAGCATCAAGGGTAAGGCAAAATGAGGGCCTCTTCAACATGTTGGCAGCATCTTCCGATCCAAAAGTTACAAAATAATTATAGTTTAGAAATGGTTAGTCTTTTAGATATACCTTCTCTTACGAATTGTGATGAATATTTTACAGAAAATTGAAAAAATAAATTTAAAAAAAAAAATTATTTTTTTTTTAATTTGTTGGGTAATAATTTAAAACATAAAACCCTAAAGAAAAAAAATAAAAACAATCTAAAAATGTAAAAATAATTTTTTTTAGTTACCATAAAATAGATTTGTCTACTAATTTTAACTTTGATAACCCATAAGTAGGCCCCTACAAAGCGTAGCACCATATGCGGTTAAAACTGTTCAATTATCTTATTCGGTTCAAAAGATATGATTTTTGCAACGAAAAAACTCAAATGGCGCCACTGTGCGACGTCGAGAAAGAATTGCCTCTGTTTTAGTCGACAGGAAATTTTGCGACGACTCATATTAAAGTTTAAGAAATTGTAAGTATAATGGAAACATATTCATTAAATACGTTAAAATTAAAAACGTCAATTTAAAAGAAGTTATGGGCATAAATTTTGTTAGCAAATTAAACGCGAAAATTCGAAAAAGTTTGTTAAGTAGCGAAAATTCGAGAAAAATTTTAATATTAGGCGACTGCCTCAAAGAGCAACAAAACTACGCGAAATCGCGAAAATTTGAAAAAGTTTGAAAAATTGCGAAAATTCGCGAAAATTTTTAAAATTTCAAACAAGCCATAAAATTAATTAAGAGCTCCTAAAACTATAAGGAATGGCAAAAATTCGGTAAAAATTGCAAAATTAGCGGAAATTCGCAAAAAATTTGCTAACAGCGGCATGATAGCAAAGTCTTATATTTATTGCTAACCGTTAAAGGATCAGAAAACTTACAGAACATGGCAAAAATTCGCGAAAAAATAGAAAATTGGATGAAGAACAATAATAATAGAAAAAAAATTGGAGGTGGAATTTTTTGTCAGATTTTAAATAACTAGTCGAGGTCGACACAACTATCTTATAAAATACAAAATTAACGTCGAAGTGCTGTAGTCGTCGGCTTGATGTGACAACCAATAAACATTAATGTCGACGTCGACAACGACTTACATAATAGGTGTGAATGACAATTTTGTTCGTTGCCGAAGATGATTTTGGAAAAAAGTAAATTAAGGCTGTTTTCAGTTTTCAAAAACTTTATCATTTTCACGTGTTGTTGAACACTGTATCCATCGTATCTCGTTTATAAAGTTTTAAATTAAACATTTTTTTGATTGTTATCAATTTATGAAAATTATGCAAATATAAACTCACTATATGCAAAACTACACATTTCTATTTGTCAGTGTTGCGCTTTTGTTTTCTTTCACTTTTTACAAGTTTCATTTGATTGCTCTCGCACAATCCTCATGGCTGTATGGGTGCTTGGGTATTTTGTGTCATTACCAAATTTGAATTTTTTTTTATTTGCATTTTAATGTCATGCATGTTTGATAGCAACGATTCCAACTCATCATTGCAACGCAACGTTGGTTGGTGATCTCATATTTTCAAAGACAAAATTTTGTATGTTGTACATATTTACTTATGTACATATGTACACACATATACATACAAATGTACATATTTTCTAAAGAATAATTTTGTTCAAAACAATTGGGTGAGTGAATCCGCTATAACGATAATCATTGTTTTGGCAATTTTTAAAATCCTTAATCTGTAATGCAGTTTCACCCATTTGTTTCGAACAAAATTTTTCTGAGAAATGTTTTCATATATGTAGATATGTATATGTATATGTATGTATGAACAGTAGAGCGTACCACCTCACAAGGAAAAAATGCGCCGTATCACCTGTAATATAGAGTACTTTTGCAAGGAGGCTTCGATTTTTTTTTTTTTTTTTTGCCCAACGTAGGGGTCGCCTTTTCACATTTTTCGTTATATCTTAGGAATTTACAGTCCGATCTTAGAGTATGATATATCAGTGCTTTTGTTTTGCTATCAGCAAACAAAACTACAGAGGGAAGAGAATTACATACACTCAAAAAGTCTTATTTGCAACGATATCAAAGCTTTAACAAAATACCAACCATAAAACAGTGAGTTTATCTTTTCTTACATTCCCCACTACAATTAGTTGAAATTCTCCCTACTTTAATTGTAGTTGTGAGTGGGTTAAGAAAAAACAAAATTAACAACAAAAACAAATTGCTTTATTGTTTTCGCAAAAAAATCAAAATAAAGCAATTTTCCAGTTCAGTTTTTTATGCACGTGCACTTGCAAATTTATTATAAAAAAAGTTGTTTTTGGGAATACATAATTTTTCATTAAAAGATTTTGTCTGGCCTAAGCAACCATTGAAATGCGCATAGGAACACCTAATCCTCCAACAATAAATTTCAGTATTTTTATCAATTATAAAAATAGGGAATTAAGCACAACAAACAAAATCTTTTAATGAAAAATTATGTACTCGTATTAAACAATATTAGTAAAAAAAAATTTATAAAAAATTTTTTTTGCTCGAAAAAATAAAAATCAAAAAATAATTGTTATTTTTGTTCAAAAAAATAATAATCATAAAATAACTGTTAGTTTTGATCGAAAAAATAAAAATCAAAAAATAACTGTAATTTTTGTTCAAAAAATAAAAATCAAAAAATAATTGTTACTTTGGTCCAAAAAAATAAAAATCAAAAAATAATTGTAATTTTTGTTCGAAAAAATAAAAATCAAAACTCTAAAACTCATAATATTTTATCATAGAAAAGTTCATAAGGATCAATATGGTATACATACTTGAATCAGTTTGCCAGCATTTACATCTATGTATATGCTTTTTTTGTTTTAAAATTTCAAAATAACGGTTATTTTCGGTCCCTGGTATTTAATAATCGCTCTGCAGTGTGCTTGAGAAGATCCTGCAATTTTACTTCTGCTGAGCTTGAAGTTAGCCCCCTTTCAGACTAGGCAAGTTACTTCCGCAAGTCTCTTGCGCAACTCTTGATTTGTAGATGTCAGGGGTAAGGTCGCGGTAAGCGGGAAAAATTGAGTACAGACTTTGTTGTACTCGGCAAGTTCCATGTGAAACTTTTTTTTATTATACATCTAAGACCTAATAAGGTATATAATTCTGGCTCCTTGAGTAATTCTAAGTCGATTTAACCATGTCCGTCTGTCTTTCCATCTGTCCGTCTGCTGAAAACACGCTCACTTTCGAAAAACACAAAAAATGGTGGAATAATGCACGGAGTGATATTAAATTTTCTGAAGATCGGTCCATAATTGACCAAAGGCCCCATATAAAGCCTACTCCCGCAGAAGTTTAGTACGCCTAAAACCATAATAAGTAACGCCATCATAGTAAAATTTGGTATGTCAGAGTTTTATAGGACTAGGAATCCCACTGATGAATTTCGTGAAGGACGGTCCATAATTTAACCTAGGCCCTATATAAACCCTACTCCCGGAAAACAGTTTAGTACGCTTAAAACAGTAATGCATAACGCTATCAAAATTAAATTCGGCACGTCAGTTTTATATGACTTGAAGTCAAATTTCGTGAAGATCAGTCCATAATTTACCCTAGGCCCCATATGAACCGTTGATAATATAAGGATCTCATAATAACATTTAAAACATCACAGTTTTATAGGACTAGAAATCGCACTAATAAATTTCGTAATGGTCGGCCCATAATTTTCCATAGGCCCCATATAATGCCCACTTTCGGAAAATAATTAAATTCGCCTAAAACCGTAGCAGATATAGATATTGCGGTAAAATTTGTCCAACTTAGCTTCATATGGCCATAAAAATTTCATGCAATTTTGTAATTTACGGTCCATAATTTACCTTAGATGCCATATTAGGAAGCCTTCACTGTAAACGCTAAAACTTATTTAACTAGTATTGAATATTATTATAATTTAGCTGATTGGTCCATAATTTACTCGTACTACAGGTCCAATACAAATTACCCTTCTAAAAATCATTTTAGCTCGGCTAAAACTGTTACGAATCATGATATTTTACTCGAGCCACTTCAAAGTTCTAAAATGAAACGCATAAAACTTTCTGATTGTCGGTCAATGATTTAATATAGGTCAAAACCGCAACCAATTTTTGTGCTGACGTTTGTTTTTATGAAGATTATGTGGATAACCCTTTCAAGCGTCTTGAGAAGAAAGGATGCCAGACTAATAGGTCTGTAGTCCTTCGGTTCGGTGTGGAAAGTCTTGCCTCCCTTGGGGATAAGGGCCACTCTACTCAAAGTCCAGCTCACGGGAACATACGAGAATCTATTGCATCCCCTGTATATCGCCATCATACTGGGTATAATTAGGGTCGAATTCCTTTGCCGGTCCGCCGGAATTATACCATCCATGCTCGGTGATTTATATGGGCTAAAGCTCTCGACAGGCCACTTAATATTATCGTAGCCCAATGAAATGGACATATGAGTGGGTGTCGACTTACCAACTTGATCCCGCAAGCTCCCTTGGAAATTTCTGGGAAAGTGAGTGTCAACCAACACCTCAAGTGTTTCCTGACTATTCGTAGTCCAACAATCATCCGATTTCCGGACATAGGTCGGGACAACTAGGCTCGCAATAAAAGTAATTTTTACCTTTACCAAATTAATTGATAGCCTGACGTGCTGTTGTTGTTGTTTTTCGAGCAGCATGACCTGAAGAACAGGTGCTGTTGAGTTGACAATCCTTGGTCGGTGTTCGTTGAACGCCGAGTCGTTCCGGTGCGTAGAGCCGATTGTGGGAACGACCTGACGTGCTAGATTATTTATGTGGCCGGAACTGTTTTAATCGTCGAAAATTCTTTAAGATTCACCTTCTTTAATTTCAGTAATGTTTCCTTGCAGGACTTTTTTTTTTTTTTTTTGAACCTTGGGTCACAGAAATTGCTATTGTTCGCATTGCTCGTTATGCTCTATAAAGATGGATATTTCCGGGAAATGTTGACATTTAAAAAAAATAATTAACTAGTTTTTCTACATAGTTCGCCAAACCACAAATAACCAAATATAGTACTATGAAAGTCCATTTAGGACTACCCTGTTCTCAATGAAATACAAAGTTGAAATAGGTTTGAAATTTTATGGCTCCCGAGGTTTACTAGTATTTACTTTCATATGAATAAAATAATTTTAAAATCGGAGAACATAAAAAAAAATAATTTTCGCCGCCTTCTCAAATTATGAACCAGTTAGGGCCGGTCCATAAAATAACTCTTGGAAAACGTTCATTTGCTTTTTATTTTAAAACTTTGTTTTGAACATTCTCAGATTCCTACAAAGAACTATCAAAGTCTTCAATATTTTGATTAGCAGTCACCAATCGAACTATGTATATCTTCATCAGAGAAGTTAAAAGCTTTTTCATGTTCAACGCATGCCCAAGTATATATTTCAGAAGGGCAGAAATTAGCGGATGGGTTAGGAGCAGATAAAGCTGGCGATAAAAAAACTGCATTTTGTATAAATAATAACTTTAAAATATTACAGATATTTGTATCATCTTTTTTAATTGCCCTGAACCAAAAATGTTGCAATGGTACTTTTCAGAAATTTCGTAAGATTTTTGAAAAAAAAAACTGTCTTTACACGAAAGTTGATATCCAACCATTTTATATAGATATTTATACAACGGGAAGTCTACGTTTCTAAATGATCTTGGTTTTACAGACTTTGCCGTTACGAGAAGCGGCAACTAATGAGATCCAGATGCGTTAACTCACGGCATAAAGATAAATCTATCTTTTGATATTTTCCTCCGACTTCTCGCCACTATGAATTCATGTTGTAGTTAGAACTGTTACTTTAAAAAAAAGGCTTGTCCGGACAACAGAGGGAAAATTTCTGAACTGTCTGAAATATTGACTTGTCCGGACTATAGAGGTTGTACTGTATATACATATATGTATATGTTTTACAAGATAGTGAAAACATACTTGACTTAGTAATAGTATAGAAAGAAGTCCGCACATACATATGTATGTATGATTATGTATGAACATACATTATTACATATGTATATATTATTAAAACATCTGTCGGCCGTTTATTCTTAATAATTTAACTTAAAAAATAAACAATTACACAAATATAAAATTAATCAAGGTAAGTGTTTAATAAAAAGATAAGATTTCATAAATTCCTAAAAGAACATTGTACGAGGTAAAAATAAAATTGTCTCATACCTTCGCATTTATTAAATTCTCTGTCATTGGTAATGTTGATAGATATGAAGAAGGCCATACGCACCGCGACCCAGAGGATCTTTTGTGCAGCCTGTGTATATCACCAAGTCAGGTTCAGGCTGCGTATAAAGCCTATCACCCTGCCCGGTGAAAGATCGTAGAAAAATTTTCGAACGGAAGTCCCCAAAGCGTAATTGGTTGTTATAAACAGAAAGAAAATTTGCAAATAAACGTCAAAGGTTTTGTTGACAAAAAAAAAAAAAAAAAGCAAGCCAAACACATTTAATTAACAATTGAAAGTCGTGTCTCTAATTCATTTGCTAGTAATTGATTCATTCTCTCAATATACATTAGCCAGAAAAAGTCTGCGTACCAAACAAATTCACCTCAAAGATTGTAAAAAAAAGTGGCGCAACAATAACTTTTCTAAATTCAAACTTTATTTATATTTATAAAAATTTTTGCTGCCTTTTAAACAATATTAATATTAAGCAAAAATTCCTACTTAATAAATTAATTAAAAAAAAAAAAAAAAACAACTTATTATCAATAAATTAATAATTTGTTAAATTAATAAAGTTAACCGTATCCAATTTTTTTTTTAAAGAATAAACCAATTTCATGGTATCTCCACGTGATATGTCCTGATTTTTATAAAATTTTGACAGTATGTAACTAACTGATGGTCTGGAAGATACAATAGACTTTATAATTTTTCGAAGTGCAATTGTCACCTCCCAAGCAAAGCTAACACTATTTTGCGACTATTTGTTAAACTGTATCAAGTAGAGCTTTCAAATTTTTGAAGAACCAACAGACTGTAAATGTATTTACACCACCAGGTTTCATATTGCCTCGATAGGAATAGAGAAAAGGATAGCCCAGATAGTGGTTATTTATTCTTCAAAGTTTATCTTACTAATGTGGCTTAATTGATAATCGGTTATAAAGTCGAAATACCAAATGAAATTTCATAATATCAGCTAATTCGACTGATGTCGAAAATCGAATTTAGTTCATAATAGGCACCTTAGACTCCTTGTAAATAAAATTGATATTTTTTCCAAATTAAATAAATTTCAATACAGCAAACAAACGTGGTTAACAATGTCACGAAATTGACAGTAACGTATTGAAAAACACGATTATTAGATCAATATTTTTATTTTGTACGCAAACTTTTTTGGGTGAATAAGCCCATTTCTTTATTTAATTTCAATGCCTAACGTACTAAACGTACTTTTTTAATTTAATTATAAAAAAAATAAGTTTCATGTAATGTCTTGAATATTTTTACTCCTAAATGTAAGAAAAACTTGTGTACGCAGACTTTTTCTGCCTAATGTACATACATACACATAAGTACCCAGTTGGCCATATTGCGGTCGACGACATCGTTGTCAATGATGTATGCACGAGTTGTTTCCTATCGTTTAGGTTTTCTAGAAGACAATTTAGAGGAAATCATTGTGTACGACACTTTTAGCGATAGTGTCTTATAAGTTGTCTTCTATTAAACTCAATGTGGGACAGCATAACCCTTTCAGACCTGACGCTAAACTACTGGGAATTTTGTCATAAATTTTGGAATATAAGGCCTCTATTTCGTATGAAAATATAATCGCTGTTAGGGTTTTACCATTTTTATATCCTTCAAGGATTTTAAGGAAATGCACAATTGATGCATCTCGTTAAAATTTTTAGCCAAAACGCATTTTTATTGCACAAAATGACGAATTGGCATGAATTATTAAAATTTACCAGTTTGTTCTGTTAAAATATACCCACTTGACTATTCGTTAACGATTAGTTCTTTTGTAATTGAAAACACAAGTTACTTCTTCGGCTCATTTTGACAAAACTAGAATGTGACACGAGAATTTTGCAATAATTCAAGTAACGTTAAAGCGAATAGCGGAATAACGTGACACACAAACATAAGGAACAATCAGCGCAATAGGTGCATGCTGCTCTATTTGACATTGGCCAAATAGAAGCGAAAAAATTGAGAACGAAGGGATAGAGGACATTGTCTTTGTCTTCTATCAAACTTTATATGGGACAGTATAAGAGCCATTATCTTATACGTTGTCTTGCATAAAAAACCTGTTGATGACAAACTCTTTTTCTAACGTAGTTGAATGCTTTTAATAACTTAATTTTGTTTGCTTAAAATTCTCACATTCTTTTGTTTTAATTGGTGATGTAGATGCCTACATACAATTTACGAATTAGCACATACCAGTAAAACCGAAAACATGTTGATGAAGGTAGTCGCGGGCTGGAAAATGGATAACATGCAGTTTATACTTCACTGTCAATTTAAGAATTGCTTATAAATTCGAATATACATATGTGTATTTATACACTTGGAAAATTTGTCTGAAGTAGCCCTGCAGCTAAAATGCTAACTATCGGGTGATTTATTGTGAGGTTTACTTTATACTGCAAGATAAAACACATAAGTTTGAAAGTGAACTTAAAATTTTTATTATCGTTTAAAAAAACAATTTACTGTTTGAAAGTGATATCATGTAAATGTAGGCCATGTCTATGGTGGGGTGGTACATTCGAAAGGTCCAATTTTGGGCGATTCGTTCGAGCATAGCGACTGATATCTCGCGAATAACACGAGTAATGGTGGCTTCCAAAGAGTCAATCGAGCTGGCTTTTTACTGAGGACTGACTTTACATATCACCATAGGTAGTCAATTTACCGTAGAAAAACGTTAAATTAAGTGATCACCAAAATTGTTTCTCAACAAGGTCATTGTTTCAGCGCTGTATGACTCGTAGTGCCGTCTTGTTGAAACCAGAACTCACCGAGACCGATATCATTAAGTAAAATGCGCCAAGTTGTTGAATACGACAAGCCATGCTGCTGAGAACGACGACGAATCGATTACTCACGGTATTCGAGTACACTCTCAGCTACCGCTGCTATGTTCACTTCACTGCGTGTTGGATGTGGTCTAACCGATCGAGTATCATCCACTAAAGTAAACTGAGACTCAAATTTGCGAATGTTGTTGGCAATAGTGGTTTCAGTAGGTAGATTATGCGCACCGTAAGTTCCTCGAATCTCACAGAAAGATGATTTTATTTATTTTTCTTAATACAGCAGAACAATTGGGAGACGCTGTTGAGGTGTGGTGAACAAACCCTTTCCCACGATAATCGGTGCAACGCACCGAAACGACCGGGAGTTCAACGATCACCGACCAAGGATTGTCCACTCAGCAACACCTGTCCTTCAGGTCTCGCTGCTAAAACAACAACATGAATCACCCTATAGTAATGTGTTCGGCGAGTTTGAGATACAATGATAAAATTTTGACTGCAGAGCTTTATACGTGACGCCGTATTTTTGTAGAAACAACACTACAAAAGTTGGTAAAAAGGAACAACAACAATACTACAAAAGTAATTTAAAAACGTGTTCAATATTTATTGTTGACCTGTGTCGATTATCTATGTTGTTGTTTATTTGTTTGGCTTAAGGTCATAAAAAATTATAAAATAAAAAAAATTTTTCCAATTTTTATATTTTTAATTTTGTATTTTATTTTTCATCCGATATTTCGACCATACATCGATGGTCATCTTCAGGGGATTTAAAACACTGTAAAAATTAAAAAAAATTACAAACAAGTTGATACAGTGTTTTAAATCCCCTGAAGATGACCATCGATGTATGGTCGAAATATCGGATGAAAAATAAAATACAAAATTAAAAATATAAAAATTGGATAAAAAATTTTTTATTTTTTTATTTTATAATTTTTTATGACCTTAAGCCAAACAAATAAACAACAACATAGGTAATTTAAAAACAATTTACTTGTTTGTTGTAGAAACAACAGTACAAAAAGAAAGACGTTGTTTTCGTGTTTAAAAAATAAATAAATAAAAAGAAGAAAATTCCCGAATTCTGTTTGTTTAAATTATTTAGTTAAATACATTAAATTTACAACGTATCATGATGAGGAAACCCATATCGTGGCATTCTGCTGCTTTCTTAAATTTCTGCAAACAAAGGGAAAAAATGGTCTCTTTGGTTCCAGGGTTAAGTGCTTAAATTTTGTTCTAAAATAAATACATACACATTAAAACAATAATTAATTTCGAAGAAAATATTGAATGGAATTGTCAAAATTTTAATGTATAATGATGACCATATCGGAGAGTTCCTTCTGTAATGTAAAACAAAAGAGAATATAACAAAAGTGAAACATATGGTCTAATAGGAAAAGGGCTTAGAATTATTCTAAAATAAAAATAAGAACATATTACTATAAATTAGGCTTGTGTCGTTCATGAATGAATTACTTCAACTGAATGATTCACTTAAGTGAAAGAATGAAATATTTCTGGATTTTCTTTCAATTTCTTTCATCATTCGGTTTCATCTTTTTTCTTCTTTTCATTCGTCTACCTGGCAGTTGTTTTGACAATGTTGCATATCATGCTGTTAGTTAGGTCTTTTACCATTTATCATATATAATTTTTTTTTGGAGATGGGCCGGTTGTTTTTTCTTTATAAAATCACTAATTTTGGTCGAAAGATTTCATAATTTGTTGTAGCAGTAATTTGTGTTGATGCAATATATCAGAATCAATGAAAAAGTAGATTTTTATTTTTTTGTATGTTAGGGTCTTCTGCGTTTAAGGTAACGATATGTACATACTAAATGCATGCATAGTTTATATTTCTAAAACAACTCCATAAATTAAAAAGAAAATCTAGGTGCATATAATCAACTTAAAATTAAGTACATACTCAAAATATCGAAAAGCATTGTACAATTTTGTTTGGCTTTTAATAGTTCTTATACCGTAAATAAAGCAAATATTTTTAAACTATTATAAAACTCATAAAAACGAACTAGTTGGGCTACTTTGACAACCCAACAAATCAAAAGTGCAACTAGTTTAAAGTAAAAACCAACCATTATATTTCTAGCTAAATGGTAGCTACTTATCTGCAGGAATATAACTATGTATTAATTTTTATAGTGGATAACATTGTAATGCATGGAGTCATTTTAGTCAAAGTAGGATATATAGTATCCCCCATATTCATAAAAAATATTTTAGGTTTATAGCAGGTTTATGAAACGAATTTTCTTTGAAAATTTGTTTAATAAACTTTTTATTATTAAAAAATATTTTGTATGAATACTGGGTTATATACATATATATATAGAGCATATGCTGCAATAGAATCAAAACTCAAAAAAAAATTATTTTTGAGCTAATGTATTTAATTCCCATTTAATTTCCATTAAGAATTAAATACATAAGCTAATAATGTGGAGTTGATCGACATATCGCTTCATCATATTGTGTAAAAATTTCATACAAATATTTTATATGCTCAACTTTAGGGAGAATAATTAAATTTGTAGTGCTAGAAAATTCAAATTTGAGTTATGACTCTAGTACAGCAAAATCTCGATATGTGCATTGCATAGGAGATATTGTCTTGTATATAGTCGTTAAGGAAATTATTAAATATATTGTAGGTCATCATTTCGTCTTGTGTCACCTCGCCGACATTTGTATATAAATTTCGTCGGCGATTTTTATTGAGCTATCCTCAGTACCTATTGCTGTCTTGTACCCGTCGTTAAAGATGCCTGAGAGACGTGGCGAACTGGGTATAAACATATACATATACATTTTATATAGTGATCGATCTAATCACGTGATGGGTTAGATACGAGTATTAAAAAAATAATAAATTTTATATATTTGCAAATAATTTCTGGAAAAACTTATTCAAAATCAAAGCGTTATAATTGAACACAATAAAATTTTTGATCAAGAAGTATAATAAGCGGCAAATTCACTGCCCTATTTTGTAAAACACTTCACTTTACTTAAAAAATATTTTCATAAAGTTTCAAAAATTCCAAAAATTTTATATAAAAAAATTTCAATGCAAAGTGAAGTGATTAACAAAAAAAAAACCCCCCCTTAAAACAATTCGGAAAGATTTTTTTACACAAAATTAAACTTAAAAATCGTACTTTTAAAGTTTTTTTTTCAGAAAAGGTTACATATTTAATTGGTAGTAGATGTTAGATGTTTCAAATGTGAATGCATGTTTCATATTTTCAACATTTTCCGAAATGTATGCAAGTGTACAAAGGGTATTAAGGTTTTGTTCAAGTAAGGAATGTAGATTTTTAAATTTTAATATTGCTCGTTTAATCGAATTAATGTGGTGTTTCCAGGTGACAGGCAAATGATTGTGTAGTAAAATTTATATGAAAAGCACTCAAAAAACTGAGTGATTTTCATATAAATTTTACTACACAATCAATTGCTTGTCACCTGGAAACAGCACATAAGAGTTTTCATTTAATCGAACAACTCAAATAATTTTATGCAAATAGAAAACTATGCATGTCTATTTGATTTGATAATTTTATTATATTAATCAACAGGAAAAAAAATAAGTTCTAAAACTATATATTAATAATATTAATCAAAAGCCCGGCTGCAAAATATACAGTTGTCAATGCGCCTTAAAGACCGAAACAAGAATAAGGAGACAAAATAAAAATAAGCTATAAACAAAGTAAACACTACTTCGGTTTAACAGCCTATAAAATGAGCCGAAAGCGACATTTTTTAAATTATTTTTTTTACCTATCTATTTTATAAAAAACTATTTTTAACAATTTATTATCCGCAATCAAATTAAACCAATTAATTAGTCCTGGAAATCGAGTGAAATTGAAATTAAATCACAATAGTTTTTTTGGATAAGAACTCAAATAAGGAATTTTTTTTCTAAAATTTAAAACAGAATCGTTTCCAAAACTTTTTCGATTTCAGTCGTATGTATGTATTCGTTTTACAGAACACAACTGATATATTATATATATATATATATAGGACGGTTCGATTTGTACGGGCAAAAAAATCGCCCAATTGGCAAGGAAAATCGTGTGCTAGGGATCAATTTGAGTAAATTTGCCCAAGGAACCATACCTCTAAAATGAATTCTGATGTTCCTTATTTTGACCCAAAGGTCGAATTTGGAAAAATCCTACTTTGACCCATTTTAAGTGCCCCAATCGAGTATAAATGTATGACCGACCCACCCTTGTCACTTGTGTATTTTCCCATAAATTTGGAAAAATGTTATATTCAATTATAATTGTTTTCCATTTCTCACAATTTGCAATTGTTGCCATTTTCCGATATCTTTTTTCATATTTTTTTCCGAGAGTTGCAAAAGCACCTCACTCAACAGATGGTCTCAACAAAACGAGACAGAAAACACAGTCAACATCGCCACACACGATGAAACATTGTGTTTGGAAACATAAAATATCAAAAAATTTTGATATTTGAGAAACAAAAAAGGTGAAAAGAATTTCAAATAGAAACATTCCTACACACGTAGCAACATTAAGTGAAACATGCCCATGTTTCGACAAATGTTGCCTCGTCTATGGGTAACTTAATAGATTAAGATTGTATTGAAAAATATTCTTTGTATTCGATTACAAAAATTTTTTTATATTGTCATTTAAATTGTTAAGTATTTGTTAAATTTGTTAAAAATTTGTAAAATTTGTAAAAGAAAAAAAAATCCCCTGAAGAAGGCACTCAAAGACGTGCCGAAATTTTGGATATAATTAACATTTTAAAGTTTTTTGTATAATAGGACCTTAAGCTAAATAATTTAACTATACTACAAATAATAAAGATCGAATAAAATATAATTATTTATATGAACTTCTTGATATAATCGCCTTAGTACAAACGCCTTAACTCGTATATTAAATTTACAAAATTGAATTTATTTTAATAACATCCAAAGATAATTGCACATAATTAATTTTAAAGTATGCTTAATGTATTTTTAAAAATGACATAGCTTCCTAATATTTATGACTTAAATAAATATAAAAATTAATTCTTTACAATATTCATTAAATATGAAATAAAAATTTTATGTTAATAAATGTTAAACGTTAAAAATGGATTTTCAAATTTTTTTGCACTTTTTGGGAAAAAAGTGTATTTTTTTGGAAACTGAAATGTATCTTTCTCGAAATTTCACCAGCAGCACTGGGATGAAGTTAAATGAAAAGTCACGTTTTTATATTCTAACAGTAGGAAAGGCAAATTAAGGTAAATTTTTTCAAACAGCAACAAAAAGAACATCCTATGAATCCTTTTTATCTTAAACAATCTTGCAACATTATAAGGTTAAATTATGTACAACGAAAAACATGGTTGCATATTGTTAAAAAGTCAATGCCTCTGAAATGGGTTAAATGGACATAGATAAAAAACTATTTGGCAACTCTAACCCACACCAACGAATGCCAGTCGAAAAAAAGAATATCAAAATTGTCAAAAACCTTAATTTATATATGAAAGAGAAACAAAAAAAAATTAAAAGCATAACCGGCCAAAAAGAAAAAAAAAATAGGGAACTAAAGAAAAAAATTTTAAAACCGGCACTGATTATTGCCAACATGACTCACTCCATAAAATTCTAAAATGCAAGCACCTCTTAAACGAAAAAAATGCCAACACAGATTCAGTTTAAGTATTTAATAAACTTATACCTATAAGATATAAGTAAAAATGTTCTTTTTCAAAAAAACTTACCTTAAACAAAATATTTTGGCAGTGTAAATCCTTAATATTTTTATTAAAAATTGCAGAAATTTACTGTTGGCGGATCTCTCGATTGCTTTTTTATTTTCAATAAAATGTTTTTATTTTTGGTTTTTTTCTGTAATTTTTTCCACTTTAATTTTATTTAAAATCTTCGAATGACGAGTCGAAAGTTAAAGGCGCGTTCTTTACAATTTATGCTTTGTGCTGGAACTTCTTTGTCTCGTCTCTCAGCCGAGTTTTTTTCTGTTCTTTTATTTCTGGCTGTTGCGCTTTTTCGCACTTTTTTAATAATTAAACACACACACTCATAAAAACATAAAACAACTTGTTTAAATGATGCTTCTTGTTGTTTCAGCAAGTTTTTCTTATTGTGCGTTTCCTTTTTTTTTTTGGTTTTTCAAATTTCAATGGTTTTACCCAAAAAACACTTTTCAATTTGATAGATTTTTATAAAACAAAGCTAATGGAATGGAAAAAGAAAATTAAGCAAAATTAAACGTAAATGAAAATTAAAAAAACAAATCAAACTCTGTAGTGAAAAATGACACGACTTTTTCGCAACTAGAAAATGTTGAGAGCGGCGTATAATAGTTGAAAGGGTTGCTTCAAAAAGGTAGTTAAATTTAGGGATTTGTTAAAAGTTCTACTTTTTGGTAGTAGGAAATGTAAATAATTTTTCGTAAAAAAATGTTTTATACTTTTTGGCAAAAAAAATTGCAAATAATATAGTATTTCAAGAAATATGATTTGCGTAAATTATTAAAAAATATTTTATAGTTTAAAAAGTGATTAGTACTAAATACTACAACCAAGTAATTTTCCCCCAATTAACGGCTTTGATATATAAAAAAGCGTGTGTATTTTACCGGTTTTGTAAGAAAATTTGTGGTTTTAATCAAATAGTTTTTGTTTTAAATAATTATTAAAATTCTTAAGCTGTGTTTCAAGATACTAATGAATTAAATCGTTTGATTTGTAAAATCAATTTGTTAACTAAATACCTTTTTGTCAAGTAAGTTAATTTTATTTTTAAAAAACTCATTCTAGATTAAATTGTTTACTCGTTAGGCATTTTCTTTGGAAGATTTGTAACTGTTTTTAAATTTGTAATATGTAAACGTTTTTGAAAATACAAAAATAAAAGAAAACAATAGATATGTCTAAAGGGAAAAATAAATTACACAAGGAGTTTCACAACATCAATGCTTAATACATACTTTTTATATTTTGTGTTATTTATTTGGTCCTTCAAACACAGATGCCAATTATGCGTCTTTACTTTTAAAACCTAATGTGTAATTAATAAATTTTTTGAATCAACTGCTACCGTTAATAATGAATTAGAAACTTATCAGTTTATATTGTCCTGTTTTGTCCTGGTTGCGCTAACACTGCATCCTCAACCAATGAGCCGTTGCGCACTATCTTGCAATTCTCTCTCCAGTTGCCGTTATATGTATATCTTGCGAGAGGCTATATTTGTAGTAATTCCAAAGACTTGGCAACCAATTCAAATTCTGTAAACAGCTCTCGCTGCTTCATAAGGTAATCGCTTTCTTTATAGTAGTTTCCCAATGTCTGCTTCCAGGAGCAATCCAAGAGTCTGATGTATATGGAAATGTTGGATGGAGTACACCGTTCACAGTCTTTAAGCTTTCAAAAGAGGTCGGACCTCTGACCTCTTGGAGCAGCAGGCGTAGAAGGTAACATTCCGTGTTGTAAGGACGAATGGTATACTATAGACTCTTTCAGAACTTGTTCTTTTTTCACACCAGGTAAAATGAGAAAATAAACACGTACAACTGAATTCTCCAGGAACGAGACCTAGCTATTTCTTTTTTAAAATTATGAAATTCCTCAAAACGCCGGAAAATACATTTTACCTGTAATTGGACCTAGCTAGATCGATTCGAAAAATTGAAGTTAAATTGTGAATTTAAAAATAGAAAAAGTACCAAAAATAAGTTAAATGTTGTGCCCGTATCAGTCCTTATTTCAAAAAGTACTAAAACTAGTTCAAGATATTTTTAACGATTTCAATTTTGTTCCTATCTTTAATACTCTCGAAGATAAATAAGGTAAAAGTGTATTAAAATTGCAAGTATTAAGATTAGATGTATTAGATTACCCTTTACAATTACATACATTTATAAAAATTAATTAAACACGCGGGTGTTATATGCTTTTTTGAATTTTGATTCCATCTTTCCTAATTTTGGAGACATACAGGTTACAGATTTTAGCCGTTATTATCATTTCTTCCATTTAAGCGATCGAATTTCAAAAATTCCATTGAAAGCGGACCTGTACAGAATTTAAGTCTGTTCCTTTAACTATTGGCTGGGCGTTGTATTTTTATATATATAGACAGATAATAGATAGAATAGATACTTAAGTAACAAAACTACGTACAGTTTTCACCCCTTAAACGTTCGAATTTCAAAAAAGGTACAAATTTGTATTATTATATAACCAATGTGATATAATTTTTCATTCTATGTTTATTTGTTCAAAAGATAGATGGCGTGACTAAAAAGTTTCAAAGTAAAGGTTTTAATCATTTACTCCCCAAATTCATTTTCCATTAAAAATTTATGAAAAAGTAACATTAATAGATAAACAATTGACTGTACCGATTTTACAAAAAACAGACCTAAAATTTTTCCTAATTGATTATATATGCTATTTATCTGATTGAGATCCATATCACAATATGAATCTATAATATAAATCAATTTTCACCAAATCCTATCACTCAAGTTAAAATCACCAATAACTACATAATGAGTATTTAAGACCAAATTCTCATACAAATGCATAATATTAAAAACATGTGCTGAATATAACTCAAAAGAACTTTTTGGGGGAATATAAAAAGCACAAATACAGAACATACCATCAGCAATAGGAATTATTACAAACATCTGGTCAAGCAGCTCATCAACAACAATATTTGGGCAAATATAAGATTTAAACTGCCTTTTGACAGCTATCAGTACACCACCACCTTTGAATAGTCCAGTCTTCTCATAACTTCTATCTTTATGATACACATTGTAGAGCTTTTTTGGGAAAATTTTTACATCCACAGGCCACAGTAAAGATTTTACTATTTTTTTATAAAAGCAAGGTGATACACAAGTTTTAAAGTTCACATGCTTAAGAATTTTTCATCAGTGCCTTGTTTAACTAACCTCGTACACTCAAGATGATGTTTGCCAATCTTAGTATTTTTTCCAATATAATCAATAATATTATCCGTTGTAACAGTTGGTTTGAACGACGAAATGTGCAAATACATTTTATGAGTAACAACATTTACCCATTTTTAAGCGCTAAACATTCGAATTTCCAATAATCACGTCTTTGTGGCTCGAATTGGCGAGGACCAACCTCCGGTCCAAATTTAAAGTTTTTAGCTTCAGCCGTTTAGGCTGTGCGATGCTGAATCAGTCAGTCAATCAGTCGGTAACGTTACAATTTTATACATATTTAAAGATTAGCGTGCAGCGAAATTGTTTATTTTTTACTTTAGTCATTGTGAAAATTTGAACCAAATCGGAGAATGTTTAGGCGTGCCTCTTAAAACCGGTATTCACTATCCTTCATAATCGTTCGATTCATTGCTCCATCACACACGAGACTATTTCTTAAGCCGCACAATTTTTTATCTTTCCGTCACACACGGGATTATTATATCGGTATCGGCGATATAGTTACTGTTTTTAAATAACAACTAAGCCTGGGTTTTTGAGATCTCAGTTAAACTCGGTTTAGTTTATCTGAAAACAGATTTGTGCTGCCATTACCAAGTTTGTATAAAAAATTTTGGCAGAACAGCTTAGTTTTGCTTAAAATGTTGGTCTTTAATGAAATAATAAAAAAAAATCACA
The DNA here is from genome assembly GCA_943735925.1 of Pollenia amentaria. Taxonomy (NCBI): domain Eukaryota; kingdom Metazoa; phylum Arthropoda; class Insecta; order Diptera; family Polleniidae; genus Pollenia; species Pollenia amentaria. The sequence goes on from OX031008.1 coordinate 126,473,376, forward strand.
TTTCGCCGGAAAATAGAGTACGTTAAACTAAGTTTAAACTTAATTAATAAAGCAGCGCATAAAATCAAAACAGAGTATGAAATTGTTTTTTTTTCTTCTTCTTCAGCTGAAGGCCTACAAAACGCGTTGTATGCGTTTGATACTTTCTTGGCCTTTTTTTTAAGATGCATGCAAATGTGGAAAGTAATCCCACTTTATGCGTTTTATACGTACTTTACAGTACAATTTTACACTGATTCTACTTTTTGACAATTGCTTAAACGCATCAACGAATTGAACGCGTAGTGTGGACCTCCAGTTTAAGTCGCTTTGCTTTGCACCGTAGTAGTGAAATGTTCTCTCACTTCTAAATCTTTTATGTATTTGTAATACAAAAAACGTACAAATTTTGCATTAGTTCTGAATGAAAGATTTGAGGGTTAAGAGAAAAATGAAACCTATGGTTTATCTAAAATACTTCGAATATTTTTAAGACAATCGGCTTCAATCGTATCGAAAAAACGTCTTACTGAGATACTATGGCTATGCATTCTGAAATCGTGGAAGACATGGTCCCCCTACACTCAGTAAAAGTTCTGATAAGTCTAAAAATGGCCTTTGTGAACAAATTATAAGAAAATCTGAGGAGGATGAGCCTCTGTCCATCCTCAGCTGTGGCTCTGTTAAAGAATAAGTCGATATACGTGTATAATTTAGATTTCCTAATAATTCTAGAGACGCATATACGCTTGGTTCAGAAATAATTAAGTTTTTCAATTAGTTAAGACGTATTTGAGAGGCTATTTTCCACTGCAGGTCTGGTTTGAAAGGATTTGCGATCTACCTTGCTTTTTTTAACAAAATCTTATTTATTTCAATTTAAAATTTTATAATCGTTTACACTTTTCTGTAAAAACATTTTTTATTTTAAATCGTAAAATCAAATAAACCATAAAATCAAACTCGTTTTTAGAACATTGCTCTTTACAGACTATTTAAAAAACTTAAAGTAATTAATTCAAAATATTAAATAAGAATTATATGATTTTTTTCTCATATTATAAAAAAGTACGGACTCCCTGCCTGTTCATCTATTTCCGAACGAAGACTTTGTTCGCTTACTTACATTTAAAACTAAAGCAAATTATAAAATATTGTTTTTGTTTAACATGAAAGTTAAGCGAACGAAACTTGTGAAAAAAACAACTTTCAAGTCTTATAAGCAAACTACGCTCCGCACAGGGCGGTTTTATATAAGAAAATGTAACAATTCTTTAAGCAAAAGAAACAAATTTTCTTTCCATTTTTTCAACACGATCTATGTACATATATGCACTTTAGCAGAGGGCCCCAAACCACTGTACCATATTCTAGTTTTACCAAATTAAAAAAGTGAACAATATTTTCACAGCACAAGGATCACGAAAACTGAACTGAAGCTTGTTATTTCAGTTGCCATATTGTTAACATATTGGCAACAACAAACTTATATCTGCTGATAATATTTTTTAAAGTAAAAAAGGCAGAAAAACTATTAACTTCCGGCGGAGAACCGTCAGAGAAATATGTTTGGCCAGGATTTAACAGGCTGCACCCGAGCTTTTACAGATGTAGCTGACAGTAAATCCTAAAGGACATGTATTTTCGATAAACTTAGCTGAAGTTTAATAACAAGAGACTGAGCTCCACAATACTTACGAGCGGCCACAACAAGTGTTAGAGGCTTTTATATATCTCTTATATAGCGTCTAATAGATGCCACTTTGTTGGATTTTTGTTTTTATTGAAATTGTATAAAAATAACTTTGCTTTTAAATATAAAATCCGTTAAACTTAAATCAATAAGAGTGCAAACTAATTTTTTGCAGTTTTATCTAGTGATAGTGCACTCCTGATTTAAATCAATATTTAGTGCACTACCCCCAATTATGATCTTTGGAAACTTTAGTTCTCATATCCACATTTAAAAAAGAAAGTTTTATTTAAATTACGCTTAAATTTAGTAAAAATTACAATATTTGTACATTAACCTCGAAGCACGCCTTAACAATTTCCTATTAAACTACATTTTTTACCATGTGAGTTTTTGATCATTTGACAAAATAATTCGTACGGGTTTAACGTAAATTCAAAAAAAAAAAAAAAAAAAAAAAAATAAATAAATAAGAAATCCATTTATTATTGCCCCTTATAAAGATTTACGATAATTTTTCAAAACAAACAGGGGTGTCATAGAAACCAATCTTATCGGTATTGGATTTGAAACCGACAAAAAAAATACATTGGTGTCATTAAATCCAATTTTATCGGTTTTTTGTTCGAACTGAAATTAGTGTCGGTTTTAGGTGTCACAGAAACCAATATTATCGGATTTTTATTGAAAATAAACCAAGCAGCTTACAGCTCTTGTTTTTATATTGAAAATAAATATAGTTGGTTAAAGTTTAATTTTTTATTTAATTTTTTCAACAGTTAGTTATTTTGCATAGATGGAAATAAATAAAATTGGTAAATTAGTATTTTTTGCATGTCTCCGGTAGTCTCCGGCAGCGGGCTGCTGCGAGCTTGCAAAAGTATTCTCACTTTTTCTGCGTACAGAAAGTTCGCAACACATTTATTTATTTTATTTATTAACAAGAAACAATTTATTTTTTATTTTTAATAAATTTGCTTTATAATTCTACAAAACAATAAAATTACACAAATGTAAACAACAAATGCAAATATTTAATACATACAACGATGACATTTATTGCATATGTTTAGTGTGTTTCCATTCTTATTTTCTTTTCTATAATTTTCCTTTTATTACAAACACAAGTTTTAACAATATTTTAGAGCACAATCATAATTTAAAAAATTATCAAACAAAAATTGCATTAAAAACTATAAACACATGAACCAAAACATAAAACAGCTGTTTCGAATATCGGTTTTATTTGTATTCGAAAATAACAAAACCGACTTGTTTTTATGACACCAAATGAAACCAATATTGGTTTGAAAAACCGACAATTAGCAAAACCGACTTGGATTCTATGACACCCCTGAAAATGTAATTTTGTAATTTGTTTCTTTTATTTTCATACACTTAGATACGCAGGAAATGATAGAACGAACTAGAATAGAGTAAAGGTTTCGACAGTATAGGTAGATGAAAGACATATATAAAATATAAGACTTAAGAACTATAGTTTTGAATATTTTGCATTAGATTAATTTTATGGTAAAAAAATCGTTTTAATCCGCTTTATCATCAGCATCAGTTTTAGATAAACTGTCTCCGGTTGATGGCTGTGAAGGTTGGGGTTGGTTAGCAGACGACGCTTGTGGCGCGCCAGATGGACCACCAGCTGTTGCAGCTGGCAATGGCTGCTGTGGTGGCGGTAATGTATGTGCCGCTGGTGGTGCACCGGGTGGTGGCTGTTGTTGACCGTAGACATCATGTGATGGCATGTGTCCTGGCGGAGGTAAGCCGGGACTACTTTGTTGTCCTGGCGGCATTTGTGGACCAGAGTGTTCACCATAATGTATAGGAGGTTGTGGTGGCGGTGCAGCACCATTATGTTGTGGTGGTGGACGAGAGTTCATATAGTGTGTGCCAGGTGGTGGTGGGCCATATGGTTGTTGGTAATGAGAATAGGGTGGATATTGTCCATAGGGTTGCTGAGGTGGTGGAGGATGAGCTCCATACTGAGGCTGATAGTAAGGTGAGCGAGTGGGTCCAGTTGGTGGCGGTCCATATTGGGGATAAGCACCATGCGGTGGCATACCACCCATTGCCTGATGGGGTTGCATGTGTGGCGGTAGATGTGAGGGTGGCGGTGGCCCGCCGTGTTGTGGTGGATGATGACTATGCATGGGTGGCATGTTAGAAGGTGGAATCTGTTGCGATGGAGCTTGACCAATTGCATTTGAAGGTGGTACATGTTGGGCCGCAGGGGGTGGTGCATTTGGGCCTGCGCTTGGAGCTGAAATGATAGGAGGTGGCGGCCCAACCACTGAATGAGGTGGACCTTGTGTGGCTGGCACTGGTTGTTCAACAGCTGGCGCCGGTGGTGGTTGGTTGGGTGGTTGTATCTGCTGTTGTTGTGTAATTATAACTGGAGGATGTTTCCTTTCTTTCGGTTTAGCATGCTCTTTGACATTTTCAGATTTGTGCCCCTTAGGCATATCCATAGGTTTGTGTTCCACTTTAGGTGGTGGTATGGGAGCAGTTGGTTTAGCTGGTGGCTCGATATCCATAGGCTCTGGATCAGTTTTGCTACCAGGCTCATGAGGTGGTTTTGTTTGTGTGGCAGACGGTGCTGTTGGCGGAGGTGCTACACCACTAGCCGCTTCTTTCTTAGCTTCTGCTGTTAGTGATCCAGGTGCAGCCGCTCCGGCTAAAGCACCTCCCACAGTGGATTTGTTCGGTATCGCATTGGGATCATCTATTAGACGCTGGCGTTCCCGTTTCATTTCTTCATACATACGTTGCACCATCTTTTGAAAAGTTTCGTCATCAACGGCAGGCTTACAATGTCGTTTTAGCTCCTCTTGAAATGCTAAGCTAGACTCCATCATACGCTGCTTCTTAGCCTCAAACTTTTCTTCCATTTGTTGCAATTCAGCTTCCAGTTTTGTTTGATGCATGGTCAATGAACTTACTTGTCTTTTAAGAACTTGCATTCTCTGAGTGGTGACCACAGAACGAACATCTGGCACCACAGCATCTGAAAATATTTCATTGATTAAGCGATGATTGCGCAAATATCTAGCGTATGCCACATGTTTAAACGAGTAGCCATCATCTTGGTCATCTTCGTCTTCTGCTGGTTGTATATCAATACGCCTTTCTTGCTGACCCTTACCACCACCACCTCTAGATGGCGTTTCATGTACATCACCATCGGCCTTCGTTTTACTTTTGGCCGCCAAAAACGACAAATAAGCTGGCGAATTATGATAAGCTTTCAAATTCTTCTCATACTCTGCCTTGTCTGATTCATACTCGTCAACAAACTCCTGTTTTTCCGTTTCCGTAAGTTGTTTCCACATAGCACCTATTTTCTTACCAACTTCCCATAATTTTAAATCAGGATGTTGGGCCTTAACACTATCCCATATCTTTTTTGAATAACGCATATAGGGCAAAATTGGTTTCTCCGGTGGTTTAGGTGGTTTTGGGGCACGACTTTCCGATTGATTTTTATTACTTGACGATTTTCCTGCTTTTTGTGGTGTAAATGCAGGGTTCCCATAGTTACTATGTGTAAATATAGGAGTATTATCTTTATTTCGTTCCGAACCTCCTCCAGTGCCAGAAGAACGAGATCTACTAGTACCACCTCCGCTACCACTGCCGGCTGCTGGTGTTGCCGGTTGTGCTGGCGCAATTTGTTTATAATTGCTGGGTAAAGACATTTTGATTTATGTATAGCCTGTAGAAGGTTTTAACTTTGTGTATAATAAATAAATTTTTTTAAAGAAAACCCCTTTTTTTTCACAAACACCACACAAAAAAGAAGCAAAATACTTGTCAAAAGAAAATCGACGACGCCATTATGTTGTTACAAATTTTAGTTGTCAAACTGATAATAACAATTACTTGGTTGTATGAAATAGTAACAAAAGGAGTACGTTTTGTCAGATACTATTATAATAAATTTGTTGAAAAACCTGCGTTATTTTTTTTTTCTAATTGGAGCTTTGAAGAAAAATTTACAGAATTCTTAAAAATGCTATAGCCGGAGAAGCAGTTCGTGCTCCATTGGATGTCCTTGTTTGTCTGTGTTGTCTTGGCGAATTGTCTCTCATCGTATAACTCTAGCGAATTGCGGTTTTTCCATTTACAACATTAACCATTCATTTTAAATTATGCTTTTTATTATTTTTTGCCATTTACTATTTTTATTGTTAAACATTTTCCATTTCACACCAAAAAATTTTTTTCATTTTTTTTCGTTGATAATAACTTGGAAACCTTTTAGCATATAAACAATAACTTTAAACTTGCTTAAAGACGACTAAAATTCTAATCATTTAAATTAATTTTTAACAAAATTGGACGAATATGTGTCAAGTTATAAAACAATCCCTTAAGAGCTCTCTTAAAAACTCAATTTTTGCTAAAATCAGGATATTTCATTTCAATATTATTCGTTAATATTATTCAATATTTCAAATCAATTGATTTTCATGAAATAAAGTTTGTTTTATTTTGAAAATACATAGTTTTAATAAATCTAGTGTTTCCCCACTGTAATTTCAATAATCTAAAAAATTCAGAAAGTTTTATTTGTAAAACCAAAAAGCTCCTCTAAGATTCTCATTTACTCGAAGAATTTTATGTTTATAAGTTCAATATTATAGAAAATTAAAAAATTACCACATGCAGCACGCAAAAGTAAAAGAAATTTATTTCCCGTATTTTCACTTTTTGATAATTTTTTTCTCCATATTAAATTACTTAATTTCTTTGTTTATTGGTCTAAAAGTTAAATGGGGTGATAAAGAAGTTCCCAAATACAAATATGGAAGAACAAAGCGAAGCAAGTCAATTTAAGAACTTGGATTTAAACATAAGTGAAATATACGGGCATGTTCTAGAAATCAAATTGATGGATCTAAAATCCAGAAAATTTTAAAAAGGACTCTATTGAAAGTTCATAAATATATTCCTTTTTTTTACTCCATTCATTGAGTACCAATTATTTTTACAAGAACAACTTTTGAAATAAGGAAAACGACGGTTATTTTGTAAAAAGTTGAACTTCAAAATCGAGCAAAAAAATTAAAATCAAATATTTACAACCGGAGAAAATCACCTTTAATTTGAGTACCCACACATACCACTGGGAGGGGCGTTTTTTTGTATCCAGGGGCCCCGGGCCTCATCGCCCTTTAATTTTAATTTTTAATTCTGAATCGGGTGGTATTTTTTCGTGTGCCCCGTAAACAGCATTTCAGCCAAAATTTTAAACTAATTTAAAATAAAAAACTAATTAAAAACGATAACGCTTCCATGCCCAATTTTAACATTTAATGATTGATAAAACAAAGTTTGTCCTTTTAATTATTATTACCCCACTAATTTAACGTATTTTCGTAACAAGGAGTAATCTTATTTGTTTATATCATATCGCATTATCTGGCAACATAAAGTGGTAATTTGCCGTTAAAAACAAAACAAAAACAGCTGAGGTGTTTTTTTTTTATATAAAAATAAAATGTTTAAAAGAAGTGCTTCTCACATAATACGTAATATTGCCAAAAATCAAAGATATTTTAAACATTTCTCGACACCAACATGTAGTAGAATTCCTTATCCCGTAAAATATTCCAATTTTCAAATAAACATATTCTCATTACGTCATTGCTCTACAACAAAACCCACAGAACGTGTCGTGGACTCTGTACTGGATCATGCAACTTATGAAAGAGTTTGTACCGAAACGATGGATGGTCTAAATATCTATTTCGAAGAGTTATTGGAAAGTGTGGTTGCAATACCAGGAAGTGATATAGCATATAGTGTAAGACATGGTTAGTTATTTGTATGAACTTATAAAACTTATTTGTTCTCCCTTAAAAGGATGGAGTATTAACTGTTAAATTGGGCACTGATCATGGCACCTATGTTATAAATCGCCAAACTCCAAATCGACAAATCTGGTTAAGTTCTCCTACTACTGGACCAAAGCGCTACGACTTTGTAGGTCCTCCATCTGGTGAATCGGGTAAATGGATTTACCGGCATACCGGCCAATCACTACACGAACTTTTACAACATGAATTACAAATGATATTCAAGGAACAAAAGGTTGAATTTGAAGATTTACCTTATGGCAGATAAGTTATTTTATAATTTATATAACTGAAACAGAAAATTATAAATTAAAATTGAAAAAAACTTAAGCTGAAAAACGTTTTATTAATTCTTGTAATAATTGTTGTTGTTGATCAAGAGCTCGTTCTTGCATTTGCAAACTTTTCTCAAATAAAGTAATTTTTTCACGATGTCTTTTTTCTTGCTCTTGATTGTAAAGATATAAGTTAAAATCGTTATTGCTTTTAGGAGAGGCAGGCTCATGTTTTAACTCGTTACTTATACAGCAATCTAATTTTGGTTTTCTTGACGAAGGTTCTTCACAAATTGTTTCTGTTTCAAAGCGTAATCTTTTTACATTTAAAGGCTGTTGTTGTGCTAAAGGTTCATCTTTTTCTAATTCAGTTGTGCTATTATTTTGTTGTCTCTCTTTATGTTTTTTATCTTCGTCAGTTTCCTCGTTATCTTTTATGTGTATACCATCTTCCATAGCTTGTAGTTCTTTTTCAACCATATCTATAAACTCATGTTCTTTATGTACAATTTCATCACTTTTAAAATCATGCAAATGTTCTTCAGGGCTTTCCAAATGTCCCGGCTGTAGCAATATTTCATCTTTATAATTATTCGTACTAACTTTAGCATTATCTAATCCTTTTACAATATTATCCTTAACAGGGTCTTTGTAAATGTTATGCAAATGCTCGAAATAATCAAAATTTTCAATATCTTCCTTTGTGCGAATATTAAAGTACTGTGTTCTTAACATAACATATTTGTGCTGTATCTGACGTTCATTAAATTCGAAGAAACTTTCTTGCATAGCTTTAGCTATATCGCGCCAAATTTTAGCCAATTTGCTTATACCTTCTTCTGCATTAAAACTTTCGTATTTAGTTTTATACAAATCCAACAGACAATGTATGGCATTAGGATAGAAAATATCGTCAAGTTCTCTTTCGCTTGGCTCCTCAATGTATTCTTCCACATTGGGATTTTCTTCCAAATACTCAACATTTTCAACTTCAAGATCATCTGGGGCCTCAACATGCATCATAGGGCTGTCTGGTTTTGTTATCAGTTGTTGTTTCTGGATGTATTGCACCGTTACTTTGGATTCTAAAAATTGTATAGGAATTTTTATTTTGTACAAATAAGTAAAGTAATAGCTTACCTTTTGTTTTAATTAATTCATTACTCTGTATAAGATCTTTTTTACGCATCATATTAATTATTCTAAAAAATAAGTATAAAAAAGATATTAAAATTATCTGCCTGACCCAAAATGTCGAAAAGAAAATTTCTTTCCTATATTTACAGTGAAAACAAACACAATTTTTTGTTTTTATTATTGTTTTTACGAAACAAATGTTCTTTTCGACATAAGGCGCGTTCGAGTACTTTTACAGTAAAATGCAGTAAATGAGTAGTTACTGACTAAACTGAAAAATTACTCGCTTAAATATTTTTTAACAAAAACGTTTAAGACATATACAAAGAAATTACTTTATGTAATCCTTCATATCTGTTTTATTTTATTTGATTTTGCTCATTTGTGCCCGGGTCAATTTATTCAAAAGAACAATATTTTTTTTGCTATTGATTACTTAAAAAACAAGTATTGCACTTGATATCCATAGTTTGAGTAGAATAATTCGTGATACTTACTTAAGGAGATGTTTAAGGAGATGGCAGTAACCAAATAATTTACACTTTTACAACTCTAAAAAAATTACTATAACCAAAAAGGTTTCAAAAGTTGGTATTTAACCATATATGTAAATGCTTCACAAGCAAGTTTAATTAATTAATATGTATTCACTTTTTGCTTTTATTTTTCTTTTATTAAACAATTTTTTCACAATTTGTACTCTTTTTTGCTTGTTTGCTTTTGCTTGTTTACCTTTTTGCACATATGATCTTTTGTTTTACTAAATTTAACTGCAAAAATTTCTGCAGTATAATACTCAGTCAAGAGCCGTCACTTTACGTCGTCAATTTGTGTTCTTATTTACTGTATTTTGTGTACGCCAAGGCAAATTCATACAAAGTGGTCTTCTTTGAAAACGGTTACAACACTGTAAAATACTTTAACGTTGTGTCAAAATAATACCACACTATAGTAAACAATACAAACAAACATTTTATTAGGTGTCTTCATTTACAGAAAATTATTGCTTATTTTCAGTAACCGTTACTAGTAAGTGTTCATTTACCCGAAAAACTTTCAACGAGAGGTTGAAAAAGAGCATACAAATTTGAGACAAAAACATTTTTAAAAATTTCTGCTAGTAAGAATTATCCAACCACCTGTTTCATGTTTTTTACAAAACAAAAAAAAATTTCATAATTTTTAAATTAAAAGCTTTTCAATAACAATATTATATAAAATATTAATTTTTCCAAAATTTAAGAACAATATTCTTGAGCAAAAAGTTCAAAATAATTGAATTTATTAAGAAATAAAAGGTTCATTTACATATAAATTTTTATTTATTTTTTTAGTAATAGAGTGAAAAATTTTGTAAATTTTAAATTTACTCTCTCATTGCATTTAGAAACGTTTAAAATTTATTAATACAAGTGAAAACTATAGAATTTATAAATGATTCCCTAAAACGGTATACAATTTTGACACATGGTTAGTTATCAGCTGTTGCTTACGTAGCAAGCCAATTCCACCTTCTATGAATTCGCATTGGTGTACGCGAACGCAATTTAGTAAAATGCAATAAAGTTCAGGAAAAACTGTCGTGTTCTCGAACGCACCTATTGTGGACCAGGCAGTAAAATGGTTTGTAAACAAGACTTTGTTTTTGTTTTCAATGTAGTTATACGACAGAAAGAATTCTTTCGCACATCGGAAATAGGCTGTTATTTAATTAAGATAAAAGTATGGTAGCACTACTAAATACAAAAAATATCAACAAAAAAAGTGTAGTTATTTACAAGGTGGTCTCAAAAACCAGCTGTTTGTTATTACTTTGTCTGTTGTTTTTGTATTGTTGTGATATTGAGGCCACCTTGCTAAGTTTATCCAATTAAAACTTAAGTTGAATTTAAATGTACCACATCGGTGACTTAAGTTTCATTTAAGTGTTTAGTGAAGAAGAGAATTTTGTATTTAAAACGATTTTAAAAATAAATGTCTTTTAATGTCAATCCTGAAAATTGGCCATAAAACTATTTTTTTTTTTTTTTTTTATTGAATTAAGACGCCGCAAGCCTATAGGGCCTAATTGGCTAGACAAAAATACAATATGATTTTCGGTAATTATAAAAAAAAAATTAAAAATTAATACTACTTATTATCGTGGAGACCCTGTGTTATTAATGTACGCCATTAGATATTTGAGCGGTTTCTGCAAACTATTGCGGTTTTGTAGCCAATATTGATATCACTAATGGCTTGGAAAAAGTTAGTGCTGGTTAACACTGTTTAAGTTTCAGCCGTCAGGTCTTGAGCTTTTAGGAGATAAGGGCAAAGAGAATGCCATTTCTTTTCCTCTCTCTCCTAAAAACTCAAGACCAAGGCGAATTCACTAGAAGGTGAGGTCAACTCTACAACACTGCTTCTGTGGTCCGATTGTCAAAATTATTGCTAGTAAAAAAAAACGTTTGTTTACATAAAAAACTAGTTTGTATACAAACTTTGACAAATCGACCACCGAAAAAAATAACCGTATGTTGACTTGACCCCACCTTCTAGTGAATTCGCCTTGCTCAAGACTTGACGGCAAAGACTTGAACAGTGTGAACCAGCACTTAAAACGATAATTATACATACAATTTATTAAATTCGTTTTCCGCAAAATTATTGTACAAAAGTTCAATTTTGACATTTTTGCAAACGGTTTGAGTAGTTTATTTGGCTTTTACTTTTGAATGTTGAATTATTACATTTTGTCTTTTTTGTTGTTTCTTTTATAAACTTGCATTTCAGTTTACATTGTAAAATTTTTATTGCAGCAATTTTTCATGTATGTTCCCTTCACAAATAGCAAATGTGAGTCCGAACTAAAATAAATTTTGTATTAAATGAAGAAACAAAACAAATCGCAAGATTACATGTACTTGTGCACCCGCCTTAATTAAAATATCTTTCATCTAGGCGATTCAATCATGTTTGTAGAAAAATCGAAATGTATATTTTCCAAACTGTTTGCACTACCTAGTGCTAAATTTATTCACTTAAGTGAACATTTTGCAGCCAAGAAGGAAACGATGAACCATAAAAATTTAAAAGAATAAGTATTTATTGGAATTTATTGAAAAATTATTAATAAGGTTTAGGCGGTTTATTTGTAAACGAAAAGTGCTTGTTTCCCAAGCCGATTGTGATTTTTGTTTAACTCTTAAAGCTTTATAGGAGTGCGTGTCAAGCAGATTAGGGCTTAAGAAATAAAAAATAATATAACCAAATTTATATAAAAATTATATATACCCTTTTACCTTCGGTGAAGGGTATAAAAATTTAATGCAAGAACTGCAAAATCTGCACAATTTACAAAAAAACTAATTTTTTTAACAAAAAACTTCAAAACTGCGCAATGCTTAGAAAAACTGTAAAATGCAGATAAATCTGCAAATTTGGCAACGCTGAAAATACATATAAAAAAAATCTATTAAAATTTCAATAAGAAAACAACGACTGGAAGAAAACCTACAACTTAGAGAAACCCAATTTAACATCAATTTTGAAACAAAGCTGAATTAAAACTGCTTAAAACTAATTTCAGATAAACTTAATTTTTTTGTTTTTTTGAAGAACTTTTTAAACAAACTAGTATGGCCAGCAGTCAAGACAATCGACTGCAATCTAGAAACAGACTGTTTGGTGTATGCCAGCCAGCCAAACGGTCTTAGTCGATTGGTACACTAAAGGTCCAACCAAAATATGCTTGAGGCCACTTAAGTCAATTGAACTTTTCGTTGTTTCGTCAAATGTCATTTGCTTAAGCAAAGTGCCAAACTAAACGCACATTCCGTGCGGAATCAGCTGTTTGTGTGTTATTACAAAAAATAAAATATATTGAAATGGATAAAGAAAAACAAGAATGCAGAAAAAGTTTTCCGCCAAATTCAATGTCAAAAATCGCCAAAGCATTTATTTTTTATTTTTTGACAATATATGTATTTTTAGAATAATTTTTTTATAAATCCAAAAAAAAATTGGTCCGTATCTCTAAAATCCGCAAAAAATTCAGAAAAAGTCGCCATGATATATTTTGTTTAATTTTTATTTAGAACGAAGTAAAAATGATTAGTGAACACAAAGGTGCAATTTTTAAAGTATTTAATAGTAGTCTACTTAAAGCAACAAAAAAATAATTTTTGGATATACCATACATTTGTATGTTGTTGCAGTTCTTTTATATGTATGTATATCTTAAATGCTATATACTTCACCGAGAAGACTCCCTTTTTGTCTTATTTTTTAGAATACATTTTGAAGGTACAAAAAAATGCAACATGTACTATTTTCATTTATATAACTTTTAACTCGTAAAGGCGAATTATAGTTTCCGTTCATACGAAACAAATTGTACGAAAATCGTAATACACAGTACAAATTGTTCGAACACGTAAATTATTTCTTTCGAATCGAAATACGCGGTAACCCCGAGCTCCACATCCATATAAAATTAAAATTTTACTTTTTTAATGTTTAGTAAACTAATGTTTGTTGGAGAAAAATTATGAATAAAATAAATCGTTGATATTATTTGAAGGAGAAAATGTGGTGTCTGTATCAAAATGAATGAATACCCTATAACCTGAACTGCTTTTGAAAATGAAAACATTTCTATTTATTGACCAAAAATACACAAAGTCCAGTCCTACTACTGTTTTATTATATCGAATCTTCGATGTTTTACTGTTTTTATTACAAAAACTGCTCGAATATAGTTTCGATAAAAATAACTATTCGAAACCAGTTTAATAAAAATGTTTTTCTATAAAAATTAAGCGTTCAAAAATGGCTTGAAGTTGATTGTTGTAGCAGCGAGACCTGAAGAACATGTTAATTATCCTTGGTCGGTGTTCATTGAACTCAGTCGTTCCGGTTCATAAAGTCGATTGTCGAGGGAACGAAAAAAAAACGTGTGAAGTTTTTTGTAGAATATGCAACTCTTTTAATGTTTAAAATCACTTCTCTTCTCTTTTAATGTTTAAAATCGCATATGTATGTACATATTTTCTTACAGAAAATTTGAAGATAAATACTTACCATATTAAAAATATTAAAAAAATTAAAAAAAATACTATATAATATACCTTTTATTATTATTTCAAAAGAAGGAAAAGCTTAAAAAATACTTTCTTTTTCATTCGTTTTTTTTTCGAAACAACGAATTTTTAGTTAGAAGTCAATGTCGAAGTTATTAAAATTATATTTTAATCATAATTTATTTAAATAAAAACAATCAGGCCTGTTCTGAAAATCTCTTATTGAAATCACGTGATTTCAAACCACATGTGCCTTTTTAAATTGTGTTGTACCGTTTTTGGTGTGATTTTTAAATGCCGACACCACAGCGAGAAACATAAACACGGTGTGATTTTCAAAACAGCACAAAATCACACGTGTGAATTTAAAAGCAATTGATTTTCAGAACAAGCCTGAATCAGCCATTAAAAAAATAATTTTAGAGGAATAAATAAAGCAAAATGCCATTGCTTTTTGAAGTAAAAGAAAAATCATGATATACTTAAATGAAATGTTCAATTGTTAAGGTTTGTGAAAAAATAATGAAAAAGCTTTCACAACTTAGTTTCTTCCCTGACCATACATATTATAGCCCATTTGTTGGGATGGTAATCCGAAACCCTGCACACCATATTGTTGTATATTATGAGGCGGTATTTGTGGCTGGGGACCTTGGCCCCATTGTTGATAGCCATCGTAAGGGTTTTGATTGTAAGCACCCATGGAATTGTAGTAATTGGCTTGAGCCGGATTTATTTGATTGAAATGACTTGGATAACCCTGTTGTTGCTGCTGCGGCTGTTGTTGTTGCTGCTGTTGTCGCTGTTGTTGTTGATAGAAAGCCATTTGATTGGTTTGTTGTTGAGCTGGTACTTGCTGATTTTGCTGGGGTGCATTAGTTATAGGTGGCACTGGTTGTGGTGCTACTCTTGACGGCGCAGCAGAAGATTTATTTGCCGAATTTGAATTACTTTGCTGTAATGAGCCCATAAGATTGGCAATCAAATTTTGTGTGTCATTTAATGAAGTCTTGAGACCAGCTGGATTAAATGTTAAAGCACTAGGCGAAGACGATACCGGAACAATGGGTGATTTAATAATTTTATCAGATTGTCGGGAGTGTTCTTCGGACAAGCGATTCACATTGCTCGAAGCTGCCTTAAATACTTCTTCAAAATTGTAATCATCGTCTTCATCATCATCTAAACTAAATTTATTAGGATTAACCCTGCGACGGCTGTCATCATCGTCGCCGTCATCTTCTGTACCCGGTGGAGCAGCTTTTCTGCTGCCCGAAGGTGGAGAATCATCATAACGAGATTTAGATCGTGAGGAAGATGATGATTTTGTTGGTGTGCTATCCGAAGTTTTATTAGATTTGTTGGAGTGCTCCTTGGAGCCTGTCAAATCGGAAATGTTAACAAATTTTCTTAGTTTCTCTACGCGACCAGGATCGGCCGATTCCAATTTCTTAAGATGGGCTATCAAATGATGTTGTTCCTCACTCGACAGATGTTTGAAATTTTGCAGTAATGTCTGTAAATCAGAATCTGTTAGGGATTCTAACATACTCGTATTGCTATCATTTTTAGATTCTTTGTCATTTCCTGCCGTTTCATTTTCCATTTCCTCTTCCACTTCTTGCACTAAGGCAGACACTTCACTTTCCAATAGATCATCGACTATAGCGGGCAAATTTGCCAGTGATAATGCGGTTTTTGGTAAAATGCATGCTATTCCCAATTGTGGCAAAATTTCATTACAATATAATGGCTTACCATCGTTTTCACGCTTAGGTTTAGACAGTTTAACCATTAAAATAAACATATAGATTAACTTGTCCATGTCGACAGTTGAAACATCTTCACGTCCCTGCATAACCAAAGCTGCAGCCATTTTGGTGGCCACAGTTTGTCGATCAAAGGGTAAATCTTTAATATTGGGAACAGCAGAGTTTTTAGTTAATGTCTTTTTGATTTTTGATGAACCATCACTGTTGATCTCATCCTTGTCATTTGATGTTTCGGTTGAGGGCGCTATATGATTAAAGGTAGGAATATAATAAAAAAATAACTTTAGTTTATATTTTTAGTGCAAAAATATATTTTTATAAATTACTTATTAACTTGGCAATTTAGACAATTTATTTTTTGTATTTCTTTTTCTCTTTAACACTTAACTTGGGTAAAATTAAATTGTTATTAAAAACCCCGTACGATAATTTAATTAGGAATTAAAAACTTCGAACTGTCCGTTGAATACGCAATATTTCTTTGAAAATATACCCTGTAACTTTTACTTTGAACGCACTTTTAGTTTCGAAACGGAAGGATAAAAGTTACGCATTTTCTAATATTCATTTGTATTCTTTAACAGCGAATTTGTTTTCACAAATTTAAACTTTAACGCATATCTTATTTATACATTTTAGTTTTGTTTATTTTATTAAACTTAAATTTTCTTCACAGGTGAAAAGTTTGAATTGATTTTTTTTTTTTGTTGTTGATAAAAGAACAATTTCACAAAATTCTTAAAAATTGTCCTCAGATTTGAAGACTTATCGACCGACATCTTCTCTTTAACACTTTTCAACAAACAAAAAAGTCGTTAATAAAGGATTAATTATTATTTATTTAGTTTTAAGTTTGAAATTTCATACTTTCAAAAGCTTAACGAAAATTAAATCGAACAAATTTTGAAAACAAGCTTGTAACGAATGTTCATAAAAATATTCCTTTTTAAAAACAGAAATACTACAGTCATTTGTTATCTCGTTCGATTTCAATTCCACTTCATTCCGATTTCTAGAACATGCCCGATAATTTCGGAATACAGTTTTTTACGCGAAAGAAATTTACACTTTTCTGCCAATTAATTATTTTTTTTACATATTATTGAAAATTTAAATCTTCAATAATAATTATGAAAAAGTTTATTTAGTTTAAAAATAGTTATTTTTATAATGGAAACATAGAACGCGAATTCGACACCACCCGGCTCGAAAATCCTATTTGACAAATCGGTATGTCGATTTGTCTTATTGAAAATGTATTTGAAATAGAATTTTCATGCTTAGAAAAACGCTTGCCGCGCTTGTTTAGGTAGCTCAGTTACTTTTCTATATAAAGTTAAAAAGTTATTTTTATTTTATATTATTTTTTTTTTAATTAAAAAAAGAAAGGCTTTTACCGAACATTAAAAAATTCGGAATTGAAACAAAAAAAAAATTAAAATTCGAACACAATTATGATTGAAAACAGTTTTTACCCAGATTTTTTAAATATGTCATTATTTATTACATTATTTATATTTTTAATATAGCATCACTATATAATTGTATTTAAATCCCAAACTTGTTTCAAGTAATTCTATACGAATTGCCACAAGGTTCTGTTAAACATATAATTCTTTTAAAATTTACATCCAATTATAACAACGTCATAAATGTATACAAATTTATTTATTGAAACAAAATATTCGAAAATGTCTGGTACTTCACGAAACAAATACATGCGTATTAAATTATGAAGAACCAATAATTTTTTTAAAGTAAACAATCTTAAAACCAAAACTTGCTAATAAAATACCTACAAGTTTTAATATAAAAACTACTCCAGAAAATTAACAAAATTATCTAACTTTATTTATTTAGCAAATTTTTAATTTCTTACCACGAAATAGTATTTCAATTTTAGAAAAATTTGCTTTCTTCTAGAAAATTATTCACTTTTGTATGTTTAACCATACGAAATATTCACTTTTTAAAACACGTTCATTACAAATTTAACCCGCAAAATAAAACAAACCCGACCGCTTCAAACGTATTAATTTTGCTAACTTAAAAACTAAGGATATATATATAACATATATATAATTGTATACTTACTATTTATTAAGCTAAAGAAAATTATTAAATATTTAATTAGTTTTTAAATATTTTCAACTTACCTTTTGAAGTAACCTGATGTATGAGAGCAGCAATATTTTTAATAGCTCTTTTAACAGCTCTAACTTTTTGCTGATCTTCCAAGACGTCAGCAATAAGTAATCCTTTTAATTTTTCCTTTATTGTTTCAAAGAAAACGCAATGATCCTCATTCATTAACAAATCGTCCGACGAGTTACCTTTGACCTTTTCCAAAGCCAAAGCTTTACCTAACAAATTGACGACTTTGGGACCCAAACTACCTAAATGTTCTTCGAGAGCTGTAAGCAAACGTAGTACAGCAACGACAGTCAAGGGTCCCTCAGGTTCCTCCTCTTTAGGTTCCTCTTTGGATTCTTTTGGTGGTCTCGAATCAGATTCACGATATTTGGGTATTTTACTGGAATCTAAAACGCGATAATGAGCCTCGGGGGGATAATGAGGTGGGTTAACGTTTGTTGGCGGATAGCGTGAGGGTCGAGAAAAAGGATAATAACTTGATGGATGTTCCATATTATAGTGTCTAATAGAATTATGTATTTTTTTATGCATATGATGTTTACCAGAGCTGGTCATTTCAAACTCATCTGAAAATGGTGAAAGAGAACGAGAACGGGAAATAGAACGGGAACGAGAACGTCTAAAACGACCACGTTCTCGTGGGGAACGTGAACGAGATCTGCTACGGGAGCGTCTTGATTTTGTGTAGCGTGAATGACGTGGAGAATCATCATCACTAATGTCAATAACATCTAAAGATTGACCACCCCTTGCATTGGTTTTATTTGCTGTAGTTAAACGATTTACAGGCACTTTATATTTTTCTTTAAGCTGATCCACCTTTTCCTCGGCATCTTCGGGGAGTCCCAGTTTAATTTTAATTTCTTTTTTCTTTTTTTCAACCTCAGCATTGAAAAGCTCTTTCATACGCTTAGTCCAAAATAATATCCATTCTGGTTTATAATCATATTTATTAGGATCAACTTTTTTTTCGGCCTGCAGTTCTTTGTAACGCCGATTCCAAAACTTTTTCCATTCCTCTGGATAATGAGGATGTTTTTCGGGAGCTTTTTCATAATCAGCTTGCATTTTGCCCATTTGTTTGAGTTGTATTTCTAACATACAACGATATTTTTCCCATTTGTAACGTTCTTGGGCAATGTGAGAAGCCTGTAAAGATAATTCTTTGGGTGTGGGTAACTTTTTCTCTGTCTCTTCCGACCCACCCGACTTGGTGCTGAACGCTCGCTGTTGGCTACGTACGATTTTTGGTTTTTTAACTGATTCGTGATTATCTTCTTCAGATGATATTTCATCTAAACCATCTTTAACATTTGTGGCGGGTTTGTCCTTGCCAGTACCCGCTGGATTAGTGTTCAAACGTTTAGATGCCTTTATGACCGCATTAGGTTCCGTTTTCTTTAAGACCTCTTTTTGTTCCCATAAAGTACGATCTATAGTATTCAAAAAATTTGGTCCGTTTTTCTCATCAAAGTGATTTTTTTTTATAATTTCTTCAGTTATTACAGTTTTGCGTTTACGAAAATCATCGGCATTCATAACCGACACCTGCAAACGCCCATGATGATCTTCAATGGCTTCGGCTAAACTTTGAACTATCAAAATCATTATATTGTGAGAATTTGGTTTGTATTTAACCGGCTGGCATTCTCTGACCGCCGACGGATAATGCTTCTCCAAATATTTCATGCGGTGGTTAAAGGAACACCAGTGATTCATAATGGTACGTGGATCACCACGTTTATCGCACAATGTACACAAATAACCGGGTTCATGACGTTCATCTTCGTGTAATTCTATAGTATATTCAACGCCAATTAAAGCATTTGCCTTATACTGATCTATAGATGCCTGTATTTGAGGCGGACGATTAACCTCATCTTCAAAACCAGGCGGAATAGGTTCACCGGGTATAACATTCATTACTTCTTTTTATATTATTCTTATCTCAAGACAACTTTTTTATAAACTTTTCTAACACACTTTGAGTTTTAAAAAACTTTATTAAACGACCGAAAATAGTTTATTTTTACGCAATTAAATAATAAATTTATTTTATTTTATTAAAACCTAAAATGAAATTTATTTTTCGGTATTATTTGCGTAAATTGTAAAAATCATTTGGTACTTACCACCTTCAGAATTTTGAAACTTTGGCTGACTGTGTGTTGTACGTAACACCGACGCAACAACAAGAAAAGTTTTGTATCACTTATTTCTTGCAATTTATTCTTCTCTTTTAACAATTTTCTTTAAATGAGGCAGTGTAGTTTGCCGCTGTAAAAATGTTCATCACAAGAAATTGTTGTATTAAACATATATATCTACTTAAATTTCACTTTCTCTATCAGTTCCAAATTTAAATAATTTGTTAATAAAATGAATTTTTCTAATTATTAATATGAAAAATTCACCCAAAAATGGAAATAAAAAATCTTAAGAAAAATGTATGCGTTGTTACCTGTCAAGAGAATGGCTTGCGTGTGTTGAGTAGAGCTGCAAAACAAACGATAGTACTATCGATAGGTTTCTTTCGATATCGATACCGTCGTCACATTTCTCTATCGCCGATTGTTTGTAATATATTTCTTAGTCTTCGTTCATACAGCTTATGACTTATTGACATGATTCTTCCTTTTTCTTCTTTTAACATGAATTGGTGTTCAAAAGATTCATGTCATGTTGACGACATGTTTTTTTTTTGTATAGTCTTTAAATATATCTTTGTAATATATGTTAATTGGCCTAGGAGGCTTTTATATATTAATGTGAATGAAATAAATAAATAAATACGAATAACTTGAGGGTTACACGATCCAGTTTTGTCTATCAAGTTTTAATACACTCACACTTTTTTTACCAATATACTTATACTTTTAAAAATTGAAGCGAACTTGCCTTTAAAATTCTCTTTCAAGTGACACGCGGTTCACACGGTGATTTTTTCCATGTTTTTTAAGACATGATTTTTTGTGTTTGTAGGCGAACGGTGTAGAAAAGCAAGAGGGGTAGAGAAAAAAACACGTTTTTTGATATCTGTGTCTTTTTTTATATTTTTCTTTGCACACATTCGTATTTTTGTTATGTTGCTTCATTTTATTTTTTATTTCAATGTGCGCATTAAAATTGTTTGTTTTTATAAATAAGCAAGTAAAGAAGAATTACCGATAATGGGGAAAAAAATCAACCCTAAAATCATGGGGAAAAAATCTTCGTTTGAATCTGTTGTGATTTTGGAAGCAACTTTCAAAAGGAATTAAAAAAAAGACATGATTTTTAAATCACGGTCTGAATCTAGCCTGAGAGTATCAATTTACGTTCAAGAAAACAGCTGATTACAAGTTTGGTGAGAACATTTTCGTTTTTCTTTATAAATTGTTCTCTTAATGACATCTTGAAAGGAAATTGCTTCAGCCTACGTCACAGCTTCCAATTTTTGGAAATTTATACAAACTGTATATGTAAAAGACTATCAAGAAAAACTTGATCGTGTGGCTGCAGTGTAAGAAAGAAAAAAAAATAGCGAATGAGAAAGCAAAGCGTACTGACAGTACATGCATGTGTGTACTCGTTTCTTTTCCCCTCGTCGCTCTCACCCATAAAGTAGCAATCATGTCAGTAAAACATGAGCCGTATGAACGCAGACTTAAGAAAATTTAATTTGGTGATTAAAAGGTAAAATAAACCACACAAATTGCTTGGAAAACACTCACTTTATTTCCGCTTTGTATTCGTCTATAAACAACTTATATATTTCTACTTTAATTTAGTTTACCAACGCAGCTCCAAATAAAAAATGCAAAGGGTTATAGAAAATTGAAAAATAAGAAGAAAAAGTTGTATGGAAAAAGTATAGGAAATGCATAGTTTTCGAGTTATGGACCTCCGAAGTTTTCATATGTTTATGCGATTTTCCATTACATTTCTGAACCATTATGGGCAATATTGGTATCAATGGAATGATATTGAATACATATATCTTTCTGGATATACAAAAAAAAATTTTAAACTTTATAATTTTTACCATCCACAAGTAACAAAAAAATGTCGATACTCGATACTATCGAAGGAGTTGACTACTCATAGTTTTGCCGCTCTAGTGTGCGTTGCCAACCTCAAAGTAGTTGATTATATTAGTCAAGGCAAATTCAAAAACAGGTGGTGTCGAAACGCCATATGATTTTGACAGTTCGAGCCAATTTGCTTTGATTTGTTAAGCCTCTAGTACACGGAATGTAAAAAGCCACATGCGCATGTGGTTCTGACGTAATTTTGACGTCAATGCAAAGCCACAATAAGCATTGCGTGTTGTGTGATGACGTCAAAATTACGTCAGAACCACATGCGCATGTGGCTTTTTACATGCCGTGTACTAGAGGCTTTAGTGTTTTGTTAGGAAAAGTTGAAATTTTGGACCGTAAACACTAAAGGCTGAGTTAGGCGAACTTTTCTGTTCCCGTAACTTACTGTAACGGACTGCTTGCACGTTGGTGCACTTATAGAACATCTAAAAACGTGTCATATGTTTTTCACATCCATAAACAAAAAAACAATAGTATACATAAAACAACACACACAGTGATGGGAAATCAAAAGGTTTAAATGTTGACCGTTGTGCAGAAAAAGTACCAAGTGATTAAAATGGTATTAAAACAGTATTTAGAGTAAGTAAAAAACATTAATAATTTAATATCTGCTATTAATATTATAGATTTACAATAAACAAATATGTATTTTAGCATATGCATACACATTTACATGTATTATTTTGTAAATTTGCATAGACAAAACAATATTTTGTAACCATTTCAAGCCTTTTGTATATTTCTCATTTCTATTGTTTTTGCATATGCATTTGTTTATTTTGTACATCTAAGCATATCGTCGCCCGTTGTGATTATCAAACCATATATATGTTTGAAAAAGAAGATTCTGAGGAAAAATTTTTATCTCCGGATCGCATATATAACGGGATATTTTCTAGCGGTAATAAAAATCATGTTTGCTCTTTACGCCACCTTAAGCATATTTCCTTGCAAATACATACACGTAGGGCAAAGTATTATTAAGAAAGCAGTAAAACACACCGAAAAGTTTTAGTAAACAATTCATTTATTTATTAACTAAAAACAAAGACTTAAACTATTCACGAAGTTATTATAAATTGACAAACGATAATACAAAAATCCTTATCTTATTTTATTTGGGTTATATAATAATTTTTGTCTGCTTCAGAAATAAAATTGAATAAAAATTTTAAATCAAAATGTTTATCATTTTGAATTATTGCATTTTTTAACAATACTTATTTCTGTTTCAAAAATATTTAACGGTGTTGGTAATTTATTCCGGCAATCTTTTTTATTATATTTGCTGTTTGGAAATGAGGCTGCAAAATTGAGTTTTTTTTATTTTATTGTGAGTAAGTTATTTTGAATATACTGAAGAACTTTTATTTTAGTAAACGGAAGAATCGAAAAATTTAATTGGGTAGATATCTTAGAAAAATTCTTAAAATCTGAGAATTTCTACAACCTTAAGTTTTATTTTATTTGTTTTGAAATTTTTTAAGTAGTTAACGAGTGACAAAATACTATGAATTTCTAAATGTTTGAGATATCTGTCTAAAGCACTGTGAACGCAATCTATATCTTGGATTTATGCATGCCCAGGCTCAGAAAACTTATTAATAATACTTTTGACCTCTAAATGGTCTGACAAAAATTTTAAAATGGCTGTGGACATCATTTGATTTTTATTTTGGGCAACATGCGAATCGCTGTACATAACTATATTTTGAATAGTTGGATGTTCTGTCATCAGAGTATTGAGTATTTTGTATATACAACTACTTTTTTCGTCGTGGAGGACTGTTAAAAAAGATAATTTTTCGGTAAAAAAGATATTTTTTTAAATTCTGTTAAATTCTTCTTAAGCAGAATTTGTCAGTCGATTTCTGCCAAATTGGGAAAATGCAGACTAAGGAGTAACACCTAAACCTAAGTTAGCACGTCAAGCGTTGCATTGACTGTAGCGGTCGGTTTCACACTACCTACAAAAAATACAAACACCTTTACAGTAAGAAATTAGTTACTTTATAGCCCAATGCAAAGCTTGACGCATTTATTTACTTTATAAAAGAGAGAACTTTTAATAATTCTCTATAACCGAAAAATATATTAAAAAATATTTGCATTCAACAATTTCAACTGCACGTAGATCAAAATGTCCAGCAGAAATCAATTTCAAGATTTTGTACTAAATGACGTATAGAGCAAAGTTGCACCAAAATGTTATGTTTAGTAAGATATAGAGCAAAATGGACACGATTTATCTTAGTAACGAGGCGAGATAGCCAAAAACGGATTGCAGATTTAAAAAATTTGGTGTCGAAAATCTAAGTTGGCGTTCTTAACTCAAAATTGTCAAAATGGCGTATGGAGCACATAAACCCCCGAACGACGATATGTATATTTATATATATGGAAATATGTTGTATTGTAATTCGTTTTGTCGAAGGTCCATAGATATACTGGAAAAAAGTACCAAAAAAAGAGCGAAAATACCCGCATTCAGTTTAATATACAATCAGGCCATCACTGCTTTACTACTGTCACGTAACGACGGCAAGAAATTCTAATTTATACAGATTGAGACGTCCCCCCAACGTGACATTTAAATTTGGTAAGCATTTACATTGTAAGCAAATAACAAAACGGACCAGACGTTTCGTTAGGGGACGTGGACGTTCGGCTAACTCTACCTTAACAATGCAATGCAAAAAACCCTATGTTGTTTCTGTTGTTTTTGGATTGTTGTAGTTCCGACACCACCTGTAGTTAAATTTGCCTTGGTATTCCCTACAAGAACAATGACGGTCAATTGATGCATCATCTGATGTTCATTGCTGATGGGTTTATACATCAGAAGTTCCTATCATTTTATTAAGGGCAATATGAAAAAACTGATGTAAAAATTCGTGTACGTGTGAATTGTTGCAAGAGTGTTAGTATATAGGCTTTGTATGTATTTGTTTTAATCAGCAATTTCTTGTAGGGATTAGTCTAGCGTCAGACAGGGCGATTTTTGTTGCCCAACTCAATTTTCCTTTGTCTCAATTTCAGTGTTGCCACTGTGTGGGTAACTACCCGAATTTGGTGTAATTTTTACTCTCGTAGATCGTAAAAGCGTGGGTAATTTTTTTGAGGTGTAGATTAGGTGTTATTTGAAATTCTTTCATTTTAAATCAAATAATAAAAGGATTTGATTTTAGTGATAAATTTTATACTATTTGAGATATTGTTAGACTAAAAAATTTATAGTATATTCAACCAAAGTCACTGTTTATTTAAAACAAAAAGATTTCCATAGTTTATCAAGAAAAAAATTTATAGTGATTGACGCCTGATGGACAATTAGATTTCGATAAATATGAGTTTCAAAGTGATTTAAAACACGAATTTTATTGGAAAAATAAGGTGTTTATACTAAAATAACACTAGAGAAAAATATATTTCCGATATTAAAAAAAAACTAATAAATTTTGTGATTGCTTTAACATTTCAAATGCTTTAGTCGAGAAATATTAAGCGCCCTTAACATTTGTTAAACAGATTTGAGAAACAAACTGTCATATGGATCTTTTTTACTAAATGAATTATACAGAGGATGAACATGAACATTTTGCACCTTGCCTAGATAAATGGAAGTATAACTTATATTTGAAGTTCTTATTTCATTTTTATTAATTTTTTGGAGGTTTTTAATGCTATTTTTGTTAAAATATTTTGAATTACTATGTGAATCTTAATAGTATGTTTAATACTGATCTTATTTAAGTGAAAATGGTATTATGAGTTTATGCTGAGATGTGAAACTCATACAAATATTTTTTGTAGTATACCGATCGACTTAAAATCAGTATCTGAGTTATCCTACCTGTTGGCTTGCCCATGTTGACCATCTACGCAAAGTGCAGGTCTTAATTGTTAAGATGACAATAACATTTGGTTCAAAAGTTTTTTTTTTTAATTTTCAGAATCGTAGTTCATATAAATCACTTTAAGACGAAAAAATCTCAAATAGATATAGTTACCTTAATAATATTCGGCGTTAAGAATTCTTAAATTATTAGTCTTAACTTTATAACATAATTTTTTTTAATAAGTCCATAATTGTATACGGGACTTGACAAGGGAACACTCTTAAAAATTCGTCTGTAAATAATTTCAAATATGTTCCTTTTTGTAAGTTTTTTTTTATAATTAAACGTGAATTTGATATCATTTGTAATCAGCGTTGCCAAATGTGCAGATTTATCTGCATTTTGCAGTTTTTCTAAGCATTGAGCAGTTTCGAAGTTTTTTGTTTAAAAAATAAGTTTTTTTGGAAATTGTGCAGATTTTGCAGTTTTTACATAAAATGTTTTTTACTTTCAATTTTGTTATAATATTTTTTATATGCACTTTCCGTTAACAAATAAACGATCCAAACCTAATTAATAATTTTTCGATAGATTCCAATAAAAAAATTGTATCTTCTTCAATTTATTATGTTTCGTCTTTTTCTTCTTGACTCTGCTAAATTTAAACTTAACTACGTTTCGATTTTTCTAAAGGGTCATCCAGCCATAATGCACGATGTTTATTGTAGGTCACACCTTAATATCAAGTTTTTTGCCCAAATTAATTCGACGTTAAGATTGTTGAAGCCTTTTACGAAAATGGGAGTTCAAATCAAATTGCACTTTGTGATTTTTTTGTTCAGCATAATCGACCAAATATGTCCACAAGCGGACGTATTGTGCGGAAATTTCAGCAAAGCGGCTCTGTAGGAAATGTGAAAACACCTATGCACGCTGATGGGCGAGCTACATCATCTGGCGTTGTTAATTAGACGCCACGATCATGTGATTTGACACCGTTGGACTTCTTGCTTTGGGGATATTTAAAAGAAAAAGTGTACGTCAATAAGTCAAGAACAATTCATGAGCTAAAGGATGATATAATTCGGTACATTAATGATATTGAACTTCAATTATAGTTCTCTGAAAACTTTTTGTTTTATTTACAATTAACATCGTGCGTTTTGGTTGGACCACCCTTTACAAAAATGTTTCAATCGTTTGTCAAATACCCCATTTATCAACGAAAAAGTATTGTACAAACGTACAATTTTGATATGTTTGCCAACCCGTTTGAGGAGATTGTTTTGCTTTTACTTTTGAAAGTTTGATTATGTCCCTGTTTACATTTTGTAATTTTTATTGTTTTGGGTTTACATTGTAAAATTTTTGTTACTGCAATTTTTCATGTATGTATAATTCGCAAATAGAAAAATCTACTCCCGAACTAAAATAAACTTTGTATCAAACGAGGAAACAAAAAAAAATCCGAAGACCACATGTACTTGTGAACTCTTATTTCCACTCTCTTTTATCTGGCCTACAAAGTAACGATATTCTTAAATAATAAGGGTTTTCATGATATCGCAATCTGTTCATTTACACAAACTTCGTAAAACAGCCCAAAAATTTTTCCTCGTAAACTTTCGCTGTTCAATTGTGCAATTCTACAAACGGATTTTTCTTAATGCTTACCATCGTTTTTAATGCAAAATTCAAGTGTTTATAAATCACAAAAAATAAATTCCCCGAAGTATTTGAGCAAATTAGTCTTTTGGCGTTCTTTATGCATTTTTAAAAGCATTTAACATTTGAATCACAAATTTCAACTTTTATTTTATACTTTTTTTTTATAATATTTATATATTTTTATTTTTTATATTGACGGTTCTTACTTGTTTAAATTACAATCAAATTAATAGGGTCTTAATGAAACGAGTTTTCGCATTTGTACAAGTAGCAATTTTAAGCGATATCATGAAAACCCTTAATATAATATTGATTTTGTTTCTAACCATATGTTAAAAAAATAACTAAGTAAACAACATATTTTTTTTTGGGTATATTAATGTGCAGTTTTTTTAAGTTAAAATCAGTTTTTTTTTCTTAAGATGCAGTTATTTTCAAAAAAATTATGGCAACGCTGTTTGTAATATTATTTTGATTGGGTAATTATGCGTCATCTCAAGTGCATTTTTAATTTTTTCGGTGGTAACACTGCTCAATTTACACGTTTCATCTTTTGATGCTCAAGTTCTTTTCAATTACCTTTTGAAGATGCCATTATGGTCACACGCAGCAACCGGTTTCAACTTTTTTTGCTTCAAAATAACAACACTTTTATTCAAAGCGAACCAAAGAGAAAAAGAAAAGAAAAAAATTTACAGGCAGCCATTGTTGTGCATATACCTACGAATGAGAACACAAAGCGTACTGACCGAGTACAGGCATTTCCATACCAACACCTTTTCTTCTTGCTTCCCTCTCCTTAAAATACAAGAGTTTAGCATCAAAAGATGAAACGTGTGAATGCAAACTTTAAAGTCGCTGACATTCAAACAGGAAGATTTTTTTAAGCAACTTTCGTGTTTTCCTTAGCTTTTATTTTCTTAAAATTTGACATTTGTGTCTATGTACAGCGTTGTCAACTTTTTTAGTGCTTTTTAAAATTTGCGAGCGATTCTTTAGTAAGTGCTCGGTGCTGATTTCATTTTTTTATTATTAATGCTTTTATTATTTTCTTTGGCAGCAAATATCATTATATCGCAAAATTTCGTAAAGTTTAACAAACACATTTTTGCACATAAGTATGTTATAATAAAATTATACATATTGCAAAAACTCAGGAAGGTCGTCAATGCGATTTCAAAAATATGAATTGAATTGAAAACGTTATTTAATACATTTCCAGTATTTAAAAAATGCTTTTTATCAAACCAATTTAAAAATTGTATAAAAATGATATATGTAGATCATATGTAGTTGATATATTTATCTGATATTCTGCAGTATATGAAGCAAATTGAATGCCCCACCCATTTAACAAAATTATGGTATTGATATTCGCTATATTATTTCCACTTTGCCTATAATATGCAATAGTGCCACAATAGTTTCAATGAGAATGGCGCAACTTTTATCCAATAAAAAGAGTAAACATAACCTACATATAAGCAAAACAACATTGTGCAACGTCGCCAACACATTAGACAGTATACTGCACTTCTTTTCACTGTGCAATACAAATTAAAGTGTGGCACATTCGAATATCACATACACAATATCAATATACTTATGCAATACGAAAAATTTAACAATTATATTGCAAGTGTATGGGCTGCTTTAAACTGATATTTCAATCCATGGCGAATTCAACTACAGGTGGTGTCGAAACGCCATCTGAATTTGACAGTTCGAGCCACTTTGTGTTGATTTGTTAGTGTTTTGTTAGGAATGGTTGAAATATTGGAACGTAGACACTAACAATGCAATGCAAAAACCCTAAGTTGTTTCTGTTGTTTTTGGATTGTTGTAGTTCCGACACCACCTGTAGTTGAATTCGCCTTGGTTTCAATCCAAATGTCGTCACTTTAATTTAGAAAAGAAGTTTCGAACATATGAAATTTTTTTAGGTTTGGGATATAAAACTGGATAAAAAAGAATATATAACAAAAGCTTATTTATTTTAAGGAAAGGTCTACGCATGGTAGAATAAGTACAAGGTCAAGGCCAAGTCATTCCCATTACGAATCCCGTCAGATTCTCGAGCCTGCAGCCCGAGACATCTCCCAATTCGTGCAGGAGTCTGCTACCTAGCCACCTCAGCCTGCTGTTCTGTAGCCTGGGACAGTGGCACAGAAAGTGCTCAACTGTCTCCAACTCCTCTGGGTCCCCACACAGCCTACATATATCCGATAAGCCAGACCCCATTCTGGCCCTACTCTTACCCAGCAGCGCGTGGTACCTACTAAGCATCGGCCACAGCGTGCGCGATACTCGGCAGTCCGTTCGGCCCCGCCAAGCCCGATTAGTCCTGTTCAGAATCCATTCCCTAATTCTCCCAAAGTAGAAGCCCATTGGAGGCCTGACCACCTGCAAACTGTCAGGATCCTCCATTTCCGAGCCCAGTCTTGCCATCTCATCAGCTATCTCGTTGCCGGTGATGTTGCAGTGACTCGGTACCCAGCAGAGCGTCACAACATAATTCCCTAAGATTCCTCCTAGAGCCCTCCTGCAATCGTCCACTAGCCTGGAGTTCACATAACAGCCCATCAAGGCCCTAAGATCCCCTGGCTATCCACATATATAGTGACCTCCGAGCCCTTGGCAATGTTAGCCCCTACCAATTCCACGGCCCTGAGAACCCCCACTCGTGGATAAATGGATAACTCTGCTGCTAAGCATTAGACAGGACGATAAGCATCAGAGTTATCCATTCGACCAAAAATAACGAAACCCCTAAATCACTCAGTGCCTGCCTTATGGCCTCTATTCTCACATTGTTAAAGGCACCCTCTATATCCAGGAATGCCGCCAAGGTGTATTCCTTGTCTCTCAATCCCCGTTCTATATAACCCACTACATCATGAAGCGCACTCTCAACAGACCTACCCTTAAGATAGGCAGGTATGAAAAATCCCCTGACCTCTCTCCACCCTCTAGGAATGTAACCGTTTAGCAGACATAACCTAAATAGTTCCACCAGCAGTAGGAGTGATGATCCATGGATATTCTGTAGCATAGCCATCTGGTCCTGCCGATTTGTAAGACCCAAAAGTATTAACCGCCCATGTAACCTTATCCAAGGTGATGATGTCACCACCGCCTCCCTTATCTCACCTCCCGAGCCCGATCCAGAAAAGGGGTTACCACACTCCACCTGTTCCCCCGTCCCAGAGTCCACACAACCCGGGAAGTGAGTCTCCATAAGCAAACAGAGATTCGGAGCTAGATTCCGTCCATGAGTCGTCCGATCTCTGAATAAGTTCCGGGATTACAGGGTCCTTGGATAAAATCCTTCTGAACCTAGACATATCATTTACAGATTCCACTGACTCGTTAAAATTGATCCACGAGTCCCTTTTAGCCCTTCTAATATCTCCCTTATACCTATTATAACTTGTCCTAAAGTTACACCAATTCTCATGCCTACGCGTATGCTTCGCAATATTGAATATCATTCTGACAGTGGTCCTTTGAGTCCTCAACTCACCTGTGCACCATCTCGGCTGCGAGCGTCTACCCGAAAAATTCAGCGGACAATATCGCTCATAGCTACTGTAACACCTCCGTAAAGGTACCCACCAGGTGCTCCACACCGGCCGAAGGTGACCCCCAATCCTGTGTAACTCTAAGGTTACTATTCACCAATCCCGAAAAGGAGTCCCAGTTGGTCCTCCTTGGATTCCTATAAGGACGCCTTTTTGACTTTTCGAAATTTAGATTAAAGGATATACGACCATGGTCAGAGAAGGAAAATTCAAAAGCCACCCTCCTATTATCTACTAAGTCTCTATAGTTCGTCAATTTTACATTTATTACTGCCTCCCTATCTCTAGTTCTATATTTATCGATGAGGTGGGCTACTAATTCGGTTGAGGCTGCTTCACAGTGATGCAGGTTTA
The DNA here is from genome assembly GCA_943735925.1 of Pollenia amentaria. Classification (NCBI taxonomy): domain Eukaryota; kingdom Metazoa; phylum Arthropoda; class Insecta; order Diptera; family Polleniidae; genus Pollenia; species Pollenia amentaria. The sequence goes on from OX031008.1 coordinate 126,504,849, forward strand.
TCTGCACCACATTCAGCCTCTTAGGGTCCATCATTTTTGGGAAACCTAAATCTGATAGACCCCAACCCAAATATCGCAACCCCACTCATCGACTTCCACTTCCTGAGAGACTCCTGGTCTACTGTGGGTAATTCGTCCCCAGGCCCAGCTCTCTTAACCGTGACCAAGCTGTCACCATTAAGAGGGCTGGTTAGTGAATCCTTACCCTCCTTCCTTGTAAGAGGATACGCCAGCAGAGTCTGGTGAGGATCCTTTGTCTTTACTGACAACATTTGATTCCTCAGCATCCTCTGCTGTATACCCCGCAGGATAGGGAAGCTCTAGGATGACACCGACAGAACCGTGGATTCTTTCGAATCTAGCAGCGTTCTTCCGGTACGTCCTCGGCAAATGCCTATCCCGCCCATCGTGCAGTGAAGAGTCTTTCTTAGCTATATTTTCTAGACTCCCCCACCACTCTTGGCTTTTTCGAGATTCGATCGGCTCTCCGATGTGACCTGTTCTTTCGCATCCTGCCGAACAATGGATTTCGATGTACTCGCCATTTGCTCTCTGTCTCGAATGTGACCACAGAAGTCGAACCATCAACCCTCTGTTCCTGACCATGAGCCGAAATCATAGCTATTTCGTGCTCATCATCAGAGTCCAAGGTCAGATCACCGAGTCTTTCCGAGGCCCTAGAACGCGTCAGCGAGTCCATTGGCGAGCCCATCCAGTTTGTCTCTGTCATTAGCTGACTTTCTTGTAGCAGAATATCCCTGTGAACACCCAGCAGATCCGAGTCTGAATCTGACATCGGGCCTGTTGAGTTGTCAGTGATACTGCCTGCACCAACTTCTGTCACTATGTCCGTTTTTTGTTTTATTTTTAAATTTTCCAGTTTCTAATCCCACGAGTATGCACATATACAAAGGACCATCTCGCGCAGTGACGGCTTGCACGGACTAGGCTAGAATTACAACTGACCTTTGCCATCAGCGTCAGAGGGAAGCTGTACGCGACTAGTTTCTTTAACCACTAACTAGACATCCAGATCCTCGGCACTGCTATCAACCACCTTGACCTTAAAAGTGGGGGAAGTGGGATTAAAAGGGGGGAGGAGGGGAAGGATTGTAGGTGAAGGGAATAGGATGAGGAATGGATAAACCTTGGTCATGCTGGCCTTAAAGCGTCTGCCTTTAAACTTGTTCCGACTTAGCTGTCCGGATTCAAGTTCCAAGACAAGATAGTTATCCTGGTGGTGGATCTGCCATCCAAACAAATTAACAATTTTCATTAAAAAAAAATTATCCTGCAAGTGAGCTCGATTTTTTAACAGGTAATATTGATAACTCACCTGAATATCATTGTTATATATTAAAATAAACTTGTGAGCTAAAGAACATCGGCGGTAAAAAAGAGACAGTTATCGAAAAAGTTTCTACCAATTTACAAGAAAATAAGTTGAAGAGGTACGGTGCAGACTAATTTTAAATTTTTCGAACATAAAATTAAATTTAAGAAAAATAAATATTTGATGTTATTGAAAAACTTTTAATTTAAAAACTATGAAAATTATTTTTATGTAAACAAAAACATGAAACAGGTGGTTGAATAGTTCTAGCTAGTAAAAATTTTACTATCAGAAATTTTTAAAATTTCTTGTCTCAAATTGTTATGTTCTTTTTCCACTCTACTAGTAATAATTATTGAAAATTAGCCATAATTTTCTGTTATTGAACAGACCTGTTAATAAAGAATATATGGGTTTTAAAATTTTTATATGTGATATTTTGAGCACCTATTACTATAATTTTTTGTATTGAATACATCAATTTAAACACAAACATATAAAAACGTATATATGTATATACATAGATATTGCTTGTATTGGAAATATTAATTTTTGTCTTCTTATTATTGTTGATTTTATTTGTCTTAAAATCTAGAACTGGAAAAGAAATTTGTTTTGTTTTGTGAGTACTAAACGGCAAACCCCTCTAAAGAGATTGTGTGGTTACAATCGAAAGTAGTCAGGGCAACCTGTCCGTGAAAACCTGGGTTCGATTCCCAGCTCAGTCAAGAATGAAAAATTATCAATAAATTTTAATTAACTTTATGTTGTAAAATTCCTTTCTTCATAAAAATTATTTAATGAAAATTAAATTCAATTAACTTACCCCTGATCAAAATATCGAAATTTGGATTAAAAACCATTAACAGTTCAACAAAATAACCACAATACTTATAATTATTATTATTTTTATTTTAAATTTTAGTTTTCCATTGAGGAATATTTTAAGCTAATTTTTAATAAATTAAAAAATTTTCAATAAAAGTCCTTAGTGCTGCTTTTCCAAAACAGGCGTTTTTCCATTTTGGTGCTTTTTGAAATTTTGAAGTTAACAACGCTGATCATGTATACATGAATGCAAGGTATATTTATAGCAGGTAGTCTCGGAAGGCCTGCTGATTATTTTTTTATTTGCTTGTTTTGTGATACCAACTGTCAAATGTTGTTTATGTTTTTTTCAACACTTGTTAAATTGCAAGTTTTATTGATAAACTTATCACATTTTCTTCTTTGAATCAGCTTAGGCGTTCACACAATGCTTGTCTTATTGCTGAAATATTACTTTTTTATGCATAAAGTACACATATATGTGTGCGTTTTTAACATAACGAATGAGAAAATAAAAAGTATATGACGAGAACATCCAGCTGAGTAGTCGTTTCTTTGCCCCTCGCCTATCTCGCCAACAAAGAAGCAAGCTGATCAAGGAGTACAGAGGAATTCTAGAAGGCATCCGTACGCCTTTTTTCCCCGCCGGGAATATTAGATTTTGCAATAAAAAAATGCTATTAGCAACACAAACAGTGAAATATCATATATTTGTGTTTGTAACATAAAATAAAATAAACTTAGGGAAAAAGCAAAATAAACATCTGGCTCCTTGCGCAGACCTATTGGATATGCCTTGGTGTAGACCTGGGGAAAAAAGGTACCAAAAGTAACAATACTTTTCATATAAAGTACCATCGATTTCATTCTGCACCATACGTAGGCCTGCCAGACGGTCTTGATTTTTCTTGATTTACAAGAATTTTTAGTTCTCGTCATGGCCCAACTAGTAGGTCTGTTCGAAACGCCTGCTGATTTTTTTGCAGATTTGTGTTTTTTACGTGCAATTGTTATTGACATCTTGCCCATTTTGTACACAAACAAATACATTGGTTTTTGACATCTTTAAAATAATTTACACAAACAAAATATAGGCATTTCCTCGGAATGGTCAACCAGGATGGAAAAATAAAATGTTGATAATCATCGTGTTTTTTGTTTATAATTATAAAAAAGTCTATGTTTTTATAATAGAATGGTATATGTACATATATGATATTTCAGCTGTTTTACTTGAGGAAATTGGGTTGGAAACTGGAAAATTTAATATTTTCTTTTTATGCTACATTTAAAGACATTTATATATTTAATTATTTTACATGCAAAAAAATTTGTTATGTTTGCACTCTTTATTTATAATCTCTCTATTAAAATCAATTAAGAAAAGGAAAGTGTAAGAAGAACAAAAAAGTTCGATTAACGGTTAATTAACGGTTAAAATATATGGAAAAATCGTACGTTCGCGACCGGTACTTAAGCCAATTAAGCAAAAACCGATAGAGATATTTTATTGTGTAAATACTGGATAGAGACCTACATTAATACACTTTTAAAATAAATTAGTCAAGTTTGATTATTCCGTTCTATTTCGCAGATTTTTACATTTCACGACTGTCAGCGTTCGTGACCACATGCTTATAACTATCATTATTAAAACTTAAACTCCATGAAATCCATCTTTTGCACTAAACATAGAGTTACCAAAATGCTTTCGAAGCGCAAAAAATGCTAGGAAAAGTTTTGTTTTCTATATTATTTGTACAACAAAAGCATACGAACGTACGATCGTGACCCCAGGAAAAGCCCATATGTGTTGTTTTATCTATTGATGCATTGTTGTAGTTTTGCGCAGACCTACTAATTGGTATCTGGTTCTCGCCAAGAAACAAGAAAATATATGTTTTGTCAAGATTTTTTAAGGCCCAACCAAAAAATAAGATATTATTTTTTAAACTTTTTCATAATCTAACTCAAATCTAAAAAAAAATAAACAGATAAAGAAGAAATGTAGAATAAAGCAAGTAAGAGTGATATTATATTCGACTATGCCGAATCTTTTATACCATTCACAATGGTGCGATCAAAACATAGTTATAGTTATATGAATACCGTTCTTTAGATATAAATAAATCTATTTTGCGCCACGCCCACTTCTCCACTCCCGCCAGTGATGCTATACACTTTTTTGTAAAGAACCTACGCGGCAAGAAACCATATCCCTATTTTAAAACTTTAAAATGATAAAATATCAATGCAAATAAAAAAAGCGAAACAAACAAAAATATGTATGTATTTTGTACTTTTGGATTTTGTTTGGATACTACAAAACTTAATAGTTTGTCCAAAATAATCTTGACTTGTGATGTCCTAACAACGTACAGGTGTAAGAATACCGTTTTATAAGATTTTCGGTGCAATGAAAGGTACATTCGTCTTGTAAAAAGAGAGGACAATACAAATTGAAGATTGAAGATATGTTCAGACCTAATAAATATTGGACGAAAAAACCAAAAAAATCGTGACCAGCAAGATGATCAAGCTTTAGCTTTACTTTTAACAATTCTATTGATTTACTTAACTCTATTTGTAAGAAGATAAGTGTATAATGTAATTTAGAAACTGTTAAATCATGTTTGATCTAGCCAAACAAACTAGTGGATACGTGGAGGACGTCAAATATTAAATATGTAGATGTGAACCTAGCTTTAGCTTATTTTTTTTTCTTAGGGCGACCATTAATGATAGAAAAACCTTTCGCTATATTTATTGGCATGTGGCAGTGATAAATCCAAGATAGAAAATTTCGACTAAAGGGGGGACATGAAATTTTCATTCAAAATTTTCATTTTGTTGACTACTCCAAAAGTTTTTGATGTCCATCTTTAACTAGTTGTCTATTTATTGTTCTGAAAAATAAAATTCTTGTAAAAGAGTTTTCCCTACGTATAACATCACTGACTCCCACCTTCATTTTTTCGGATGTTGTGCATTAATAACCAAGATGCTTGATATTTGACCGTTTTGTGTGCCTATGCTTTTAGTTCCAGTTCATAAAAGATCTTTGAGTAATAAACGTAATTTTGATTCATTGTTACCAATGTCCAAATAAAACGCCAACATATCTAAGTTATTGATTTCAATTTATTTGTAAAACAATATTTGTTCCTTAATCTACTTTATTTAATAATTTTCTTCATTTTCTAGTTATCTTCTTCAATTAACTAAGTATTTAGTGTACAATTATACTAAAAGTTAAAAAATAAAAATCATCATTAACAAAACTTAGGAAAGAGTTTCCAAATTTTTGAAAGTTTTTTTCACTAAAAACATTTTTGAATAATAAAAAAATCAATAAAACTCATGAATAGTTGTTCTTTTAGTTATAAAAAAGGCCATAAAAAAGATTTTAATAAAAAAAAAAAAAAAAAAATACATAATACTTAACTACTGACTTACTAATAAAATGTTAAATGTTTTAGGATTTACCTGCGAGTAAGGGGGAGATGTTGGTGGTGGGAGTTTGTTTTTCTCAATAGTTTTTGTTACTTAATCCGGTAAATCAATACTTATAATAGGTACCACCGGCTTCATATTATCATTTTTAGCGGATTTTTTTCTCTTTTTGTCATGTTTATCAAAATCACCCATGTGCACTGTACTGGATGATGAACTACCGTCTAAGGGCTGCGATTGTTGTGCATTACTATTGTCGGCATGATACGAAATGTTACCATATTCTTGAAGGAAAGGCATGGCGGAAAGAAGAAATTGGCTAAATGATTTGCGTATGCCAAACCACCATTTATTTCCACCTTTAGCACTAAAACTTAGGACAATTAGAGCAAATATAGAAGCCAACAGGGGAGAGAAGATGACAATGTACGGAAATTTCAATTCACCCTCTAGTTTGTCACAAATAACCACCTACACGAGGAGAAAAATATGTTAAAATGTTTTAATTTTTTTTGAAACAAAAAATAATAAATTTGACAAGCTTGAGTATTAAAAGCTCTATATATAATGCCACCCTTCAAAAGCTATTTTCTAAATATTTAAGAGATGCCCTGTATAAACCTAGATTCATTATTTAAAAAAACATAGCTTATTATGTAGTAACGATTCAATAAAGTAATGATAAATGTCTTCTTTGTTTAAAGTACTAGGTCGTGAAATTGTTAAAAAATCCAAATGACACACATTCAGGTTATCCGACATAGATTCAATTTTCAAAAGCCTTGACCTTAAGGGTGATTCATTTTAAGGTTTGATTTGCAATAAGCTTTTTTACAGATCACGCATGGCTTATATAAAATTGTTATTCGAGAGATACCAGTCGCTATGCTGGAACGAGTCGCCCAAAATTGGACCTTTCGAATGGTCTACCTCACCTTTGTCATGGCCAACAATTACATAATATAATTTTCAAACAGTAAATACCATAAATTGATATTTTAACAGAAAAAAAAAATTCTAAGTTCACTTTCAGATTTGTGTGTTTTAATTGACATTATAAATCAAAACTCACGATGAATCTCCCGGTATAATAGAATTAAAATGACAAATGAAAAAAAGACGCAGGATACTTCGGCTTAGTTCATTTAGAAAAAAAAAAAATAGGAAAGAGTGCAAAACCTCGAAGAACACGACAAACAACTAGTGAATACTATACAAACTGCTTGTAGATAAGAAAAAAAGGTAAATATGTGCAACTGACTATCTTTGAAGTTTAGTAATTTTTTGCGAAAAAAGGGTTCCACCTTTGCATATAGGAAATGTTGCTCGCTCACTGTAGGGGTGTAAGGAGTTTAAAGAGATAGAAGTTAATAAACAACTTCTTCACTTCAATCAAAATTAAGTTTTACGTTTTTTATGTTCATCCGCCATTCTCACCGCATTAATGGGAAACCAAACAACACTTTAAACAAAGAGGAATTTAACGTTTTTTTAATGAAGGAACTTTTGGCAAGATAAATATTTACTTTTACAGTCGAATATAACTTTTATGGGGGTATTTACAAGGTGTCTTTTCAGACATGTCTGTTTTATTCATTCTCTTTTGAACATGCTTCCAAAAACCTATTGTGTTTTCACGATGGCTTTCCAAACATGCCTGATTTCTTGTATAATTGTCTAATATCCATATACATACATACAAATATATAAAAAACAAAAATGAAAACTCGTTTCGCGTCTGTTTGACAACCCCTCTTCTTCTCAAACCCATCGTCCACAGACAAAACAAACGTGTTTGTTAAACAAGTCTGAAAACATACCGTGTACCTCCCTCATTCTCATAATTTTACTTACTTGAAAGAATAACAGTGGCAAAACCGTACATATGTTACCCACTGCGGCATTAAGAGCTGCTTTTTTCTGTTGTAACGATATTTCTGGAGTACGCATCATAATACCACAAAAAATAATATTATACAAAACACCTGAAAATTAAATTTTTTTAAATTTACCACACTTTGACCGAAAGCTTATTTTTTTAAAGTTTAAACTCACTAACTAAACTTAAGCAAATAACAATCCACATGGGCACAAATACCACTTCCCAATTCCAGGTTACAAATTGATCCAATTTTAAGGGTAGAGATACAAATTGTAAAGCATTTACAGCCAAAAATAGTTCCAGTTCAAATGAACGATCATGTTTTACAGCCCAAACACAAGCACCAACACTGGCCACTGAACCAAATATTAATGGTATAAAAACCAACACCCATAAATGGCGTTTGGAGGTCAAATTATCACAAGCCAATAATTCGAACATTAGTAAAATTAAATGCAAGGATAAAGAGATTAACATGGCCTTAAATTGTGTATATGAATCACCTTCAAGTCTTAAATTAAAAAAACAAAAAATAAATTGTAAGAATAAAAAAATTTATAACGTGTTAAGCCACAAACCTGTAATGGGGATAACGACACCAAACTATTGCCCCAACAGTGGCTCCTAAAGCTGCTATAGTTTTCCAAATCCATAAAGGGGTAAAAATTGCCCACCAAGGCCAATCTATTACAAGCATTAGTACAATGTTATGTAGCTGCCTAAATATTTTTCATATTAAATGGAAGACTCACCTATGTAACCATCCAAACGCAAAGCAAATAACGTTACAAATGTAAACAAACTACAGTGTACTATAAATTTACTGCAAACATAAAGACAATTACCATTAGTTTTAGATTTTTTTTACAAATTCTTTTAAAATTAAAATTTTTTTGTTCTTTTGTACCTAGGATTGAAATCACGAAATAATGACTGTAAATTCATTATTGTTATATTTTATATCAATTAATAATTTTTTAAAATAGTATTGATGTAATTCCTACAAGGAAGGTCACTGGTGTACACCACCAGTTGCTTTAGGGATTTGTAAAATTTTTTTCTTTGTACACTTTTTCAATAACTTTCTATTGTTTACAATAAAGGAACATTTTCTTTATATTATTTTCAATTTTTCTATTCATTTATTTTTATCAATATCCATGAGTTTTTTAATTTTTTTTTATAAATATTTTATCAATGGATTTATAAAATGCACTTCCAACTTTAATTTATTTTTACATAAATGTTTGTAAAGAAAAACAAAATGTCAAAACAATGTAAATAATACAAAAAACCAAAAATTGCAGAGTTGTAAAATAAGTAGTACACAAAAAGAAGGAGAAGTATGAGTTAAAAAATGTGTTTTTAATGTTGTCCAATTTACACCATGGACTTTTCTTACTGGCAGACAACGTTTGTTGGTTAGTCATCATCCAAACTAGCTCAAATCTAGTTTACCGACGCAGCTCCAAATAAAAAAAGCCTAGGGTGATAGAAAATTGAAAAATAAGAAAAAATAAAATAAAAAAGTTGGTGCAAACGCTTTGTTTTCGAGTTATGGACGTTTAAAGTTTTCATATAAATATGCGATTTTCCACTACATTTCCAAACGTATATGGCTAATATTGATATCACTTCAAAGCTTTTCACTAGATCTTTCTGGACATACAGAATTTATTTGAATATTTTTAGTTTGTTAAGAAGTGGGACGAGTTTGCAAAAATACAAAAGTTTTTAGTAAGCATAAAAACAAATCTATTAATTTTTTCTAATTGTTTAATGTATGTATATACTACATACTAATTTATTTAAGAATTTTAATTAAAATGCAAGTAATAAAACCTTTATGTTTATGTTATACTAAAGAGGAGAGAAATCTTGAGCCTGGGCAAAGGCCGGCTATACAGATCAGCCTTAATTAGCGAAGCTAGTGTTTGTTCTACCATATAGGAGAAAATCTTTGGTCCCGGCCGAAGGCCGTCTATGCAGAGAATCTTTAGTTAGCGAAGCCAGTTTTCGTTGTACCATGTAGGAGAAAATCTTTGCCCCTGGTCAAAGGCCGGCTATGCAGAGAATCATTAGTTAGCGAAGCCGGTATTTGTTATACCAAAGGGGAGAAAATCCTTGCTCCCGTCCGAAGGCCAGCTATGCATGGAAGCTTTAGTAAGCGAAGCCGGTGTTTGTTATAGTATATCCTTTCGTCCGGCTAAAGGCTGACTATGCAGAGAAGTTTTTTTTGCGATGCTGGTGTTTGTTATTTTATAAAATTTTTATTAAACTTTGTTTCCTAGTCCGTAACATTTGGACGGAAAAAGTAAAAAAAAAAACTGTAATGTGAGCGAAAGAGTTAAAAAATTTGAAATAAATTTGAATATTCAGAAAAATCTGTTGAAGAGCTTTAAAATTATACCAATATTGGCCATATACGTTTAGAATTGTAGTGGAAAATCGCATATTTATATGAAAACTTTAAACGTCCATAACTCGAAAACTAAGAGTTTGCGCCAATTTTTTTTATTTATTTTTTCTTTTTATTTTTCCTTTTTCTATCACCCTAGGTACTTTTTTATTTGGAGCTGTCGGTAAACTAGATTTGTTCCTCCAAACTTGCAGTTATTAAAAGTTCTGCTTTGAAATTGCATTATGTCCAGATTATGAAATTATAGTCTTGAAATTTTTGTATTTTTATCTTGTATTTCCTCTTCTCCTTTTTAAAAACTGTGAGAAAAACAAAACAAAAAAGAATTGCAGATTACATGAAACCGAGTTTCCCTCAACAATCTTTTTATTCCTCTCACCTATAAAGACAACCAGTGTTGCCAAACCTTGGTGACCAAAAATGGCTAAATTTACGGAAAACAATGGCTAAAATTCATTTTAAATAGAAACACATTAAAATTCGAAAACAAAACAAAAATAATTAATTCATTAAAAGTTTTTTTACAATAAAATTGTAAATTGAGATCAATTTGTAACATAAAAATAAACGAAAACTAAATATTTATATAAACAAGTTGGAAAATGGCTAGAAAAAATGGCAAATGGCTTAACTAATTTTTAAATGGCTAAACAAGGTGAAAATATTTTTTGACTCAAATGTTTTTGTTAATTTTAGTCTAGGGCTGCCAAATACATTTTTTCTTCAATCCCAAATTTAAAATCAAAATTTCTTAAAATATCCCCTCTAAAAATAAAAGCCGCCAAATTAATTATTTTTAAATAAATTATTAAGTTTTAAAATTATGTATTAATCAGTGGGGATTATTTATATCTTGTAAATTTGTATTTTAAATTCATATTAGCATAGATAATCACACTTAAGCAATAGTGTATTTTAACCAATTTTACAATTTAATTAAGGAAAAAGGAAATTTTGATCATTCAGTTAATCCAAAATATTAATATCAATTGGCCTAGCCATTCTATTTGTGGACATACATTTGAAAGTAATTTTACTTAGAATGCTAACATGTTGACCTAAACAAAAGAGGTAAAAGTTTTTTAAATCAACAGGAGAAACGCCTGGCCCATGGTTTTTTAGATACACAAAATTCTCCTGCCGATACAATTTGAATAAAAAGCTGATGTTGCGATCAGTTTTCATCCGTCCGATATTGAATTTACGTTATAATTTGTTTAATATAAATTTTATTGAAATAAGTTTTTTAACTAAGCAGATCTTATAAAGGTTAGGCTGTAAAAGAAACAAAACTTTCCCCAAAAAGAAAAATAGTTTTCTTTTACATCCTCAAATAAACCCAAATGGATTTTTTTAATCTAATTTGAGTTTAGAGCTCTAAATCTGGTAGCCCTGCTTTAGTCAACGGTTTAAGCAGGGCAAATTATCGGTGTGAACAAATCAATACCGAAATCAACCGCAATCAACAACATTTTTTTTGTTTTGACCACGTGCTATTATTATTGTTTTGAAAACAACACCACGTGCGTGACAAACAATAACAAAACATGGAAAATTATATTCAAAGACATTACGAACACCATATTATTCATAAAAAATTAAAAAATTAATAAAAATAAGAAAAAATCTTTAAATTTAGCATTTTAAAATGTTTTAAAAATTATGCAAAAATGTTGTTACATGAATAAAATCTACAAATTTGCCGGTTTATAAAATCCGATAACTGATTTTGAAAGCTTGTTACTAGGGCTATTAAGGCCGCCAGTTGTCACTTTCGACAAATCAAAACTTTAGGGGGTATTCCATATTAAAGAAAAAAAATTCAAAAATTTACCAAAAAGTTGTTACATGAATAAAATCTACAAATTTGCCGGTTTATAAAATCCGATAACTGATTTTGAAAGCTTGTTACTAGGGCTATTAAGGCCGCCAGTTGTCACTTTCGACAAATCAAAACTTTAGGGGGTATTCCATATTAAAGAAAAAAAATTCAAAAATTTACCAAAAAGTTGTTACATGAATAAAATCTACAAATTTGCCGGTTTATAAAATCCGATAACTGATTTTGAAAGCTTGTTACTAGGGCTATTAAGGCCGCCAGTTGTCACTTTCGACAAATCAAAACTTTAGGGGGTATTCCATATTAAAGAAAAAAAATTCAAAAATTTACCAAAAAGTTGTTACATGAATAAAATCTACAAATTTGCCGGTTTATAAAATCCGATAACTGATTTTGAAAGCTTGTTACTAGGGCTATTAAGGCCGCCAGTTGTCACTTTCGACAAATCAAAACTTTAGGGGGTATTCCATATTAAAGAAAAAAAATTCAAAAATTTACCAAAAAGTTGTTACATGAATAAAATCTACAAATTTGCCGGTTTATAAAATCCGATAACTGATTTTGAAAGCTTGTTACTAGGGCTATTAAGGCCGCCAGTTGTCACTTTCGACAAATCAAAACTTTAGGGGGTATTCCATATTAAAGAAAAAAAATTCAAAAATTTACCAAAAAGTTGTTACATGAATAAAATCTACAAATTTGCCGGTTTATAAAATCCGATAACTGATTTTGAAAGCTTGTTACTAGGGCTATTAAGGCCGCCAGTTGTCACTTTCGACAAATCAAAACTTTAGGGGGTATTCCATATTAAAGAAAAAAAATTAAAAAATTTACCAAAAAGTTGTTACATGAATAAAATCTACAAATTTGCCGGTTTATAAAATCCGATAACTGATTTTGAAAGCTTGTTACTAGGGCTATTAAGGCCGCCAGTTGTCACTTTCGACAAATCAAAACTTTAGGGGGTATTCCATATTAAAGAAAAAAAATTCAAAAATTTACCAAAAAGTTGTTACATGAATAAAATCTACAAATTTGCCGGTTTATAAAATCCGATAACTGATTTTGAAAGCTTGTTACTAGGGCTATTAAGGCCGCCAGTTGTCACTTTCGACAAATCAAAACTTTAGGGGGTATTCCATATTAAAGAAAAAAAATTCAAAAATTTACCAAAAAGTTGTTACATGAATAAAATCTACAAATTTGCCGGTTTATAAAATCCGATAACTGATTTTGAAAGCTTGTTGCTAGCGCTATTAAGGCCGCCAGTTGTCACTTTCGACAAATCAAAACTTTATGGGGTATTCCATATTAAAGAAAAAAAATTCAAAAATTTACCAAAAAGTTGTTACATGAATAAAATCTACAAATTTGCCGGTTTATAAAATCCGATAACTGATTTTGAAAGCTTGTTACTAGGGCTATTAAGGCCGGCAGTTGTCACTTTCGACAAATCAAAACTTTAGGGGGTATTCCATATTAAAGAAAAAAAATTCAAAAATTTACCAAAAAGTTGTTACATGAATAAAATCTACAAATTTGCCGTCTAATTGTTTGCACTATCACTTGTTCGCTAATATTTCTTAAAGGCTGTTTAAATTAAAAACAAATTCTGTTTAATTCGGAATTTTTAAGTTAAACAAATATTATAAATTAAACATGAGTTTTCTGGTTTTCACTACACAATTTTTCGTAAACAAGCAAAGATGGTATTGCCACACTTCCTATGTAATGCTTTTGTTTAGTAACCAGAGTTGCCATCTTATGTTATTTCTAACGAAAATTCGTCATTTTTTTCAATGTGGAGATGCGACTATTTATTTTATTTTGGTTACTTTTTTTCTTAAAATAATAATACTTATAAATATTTTTTTATTTTTCTTGATAAACTTTTAAATTAGGTTTTTTTTTAATTTTTAACAAATTTATTAACCTGTTTTCATTACGTTTTTAGCATAACACAAATTGTATGCACTCCTAAAATCCCTAAAATTCGCCAAATTAAATTTTCTTAAGAATTTAGTTAAGAAAAAATAGCCATATGTGACTTTTATATTAGAAACGGCCATGTTCTCGAAATCGAAATCAGGTAAAGTAAAAACCAATGGAGATTTTCTTTTAATTCTTTTTGTTAATGAGCTTAGTTTTTTCCGATTTTAAGAGTAGTATGAAATGTATAAAAGCGCTTTTGAATTATAGTCTTACAACCTAATGCAAAAAAAAAAAGATTTAATTGCACATTTGGTGGGTCTAATGTGTTGGTTAAGTAATGTGAACTTTAACTGTTTTTTGCATTAGGGGGTTAATCTTTTCTTCCAAATACAGTTTAAATAACATTTTGAATGTAAAATTTAAATGAATATAGGAAGAAAAAATGCAAATGTATAAAAAATCTGGCTTTCAAAAAGTTAAAATATGCTATGTTTGCTTTATGACAAGCAAATATGCTTGTTAAAAGCAGTTAGCATATATTTTCTAAATAGTTTCAATTATGTTTTGCTAATATTGTTGTAACTTATACCATATTCACACTGTTAAAGTTTAACATGTTTCAACAACTTTTTTTAAGAAAACTGTTCAGACTACAATTATCAGGTTTTGATTTTACACCTTGTCAGATGCTTTAATTGCTGCACAAAAATATGTTAAATACATTTTAAAAATTGATAAAAATTAATTAATAATATCTTCGGGATTTTATTTAAATTAGATTAACGATGCAATTATAAACATTGATAAGTTATTTTAAAAAACAAAAAAGGAATAAAATAAGAGCCGTTGCGCTATAATTACAAATATAATGCACTGGAAAAGCAATTGAAACTTCTATTGTTATATGCGGAGCAATTATATAGATTCAGATATGAAAAAAGGTTTTGGCAATTGGTTACTATTTTAAAATCAGCTATTGACAGATGTATTCATTTTATTATCCATAGGGCCGTACAAAATAATTTGGGAAGTGGACCGCCGAATTCTTAGTGATAAAGGCTTTAAAAACAACAAATCTAGATGTTTGTGCCTAGATTTGCATTATTCTTTTGCCGTTATTTGAATAATTATACCCTTTTATATTTTTTTATTATTCTTTTTTCCGTTATTTGATTAATTATAGTTTTTTTTTCAATTTTCCTAAACACCCCTTTATTTTTTAATTCTTTATTATTGTTTAATTTATGACGTACCGTCATTCAAATATGTTCAATAAAAACCTAAAATCAAAAAGCTACTGCATATACTTGAAAACATACTCCGATCCCTGACTTACTTGTTTTGGAGAGTAAAATTTTTAAAAACGTAAATTCTATTAAATATGTATATGGGAAATCATCTAAAATTAGCATGTTTTGCTCCTAAACACTCAAATTTGGCTATTAATCTACCTTTCATTAAAATGTTTTAAAAATATTTAGGTTAAAAAAAAAAAAAATTTGTAATAATTTTTTCCAGTGTATGGTAATTTGTTTCATTTCATTCTATCCTATGATTTGTCTGGTAGCACTGTTTACCTACAGAAAAAAACTAACATTTCAATGGACGATCGTAACTTCTTCGTAAATTTTATATTTTACCCTTTTTTATTTTTAGGAATCTTGGAGACTAATTTTGGTAACTATATGGGTAACTACAGGTCGTTCCAATTGTTTTAAACATATTGCTTATATATTTTTCTTTCCAGCTTTCAAAAACTAGTGGGTTTGTAAAATATTTGCTTTTTCGGCTAACCGACGCAGAAAAAGAAGAAAATGTAAGTTGAAAAAAGTGGCGCAAACCTATTCTACATATGTGGCTAGGTATACAACATTTATTAAAAAATTCGGCTGAAATGCAGTTTACATGGCCCACGAAAAAATATGTGCCACCTTATTCATAATTAAAAAAAAGACCAAAATTAAAATACATACATTTAATTTAATTGGGCACCTGAACCCAAAAAAGCGGGAATATTCACAAGTTAAAAATATGTTTGTTGAAATACTTCCGTCAGACTAAAGATTTGGAGCATTTTTAAAGACCAACCAAAAAGAACCGGGCCGCCCACTAAGTGGTAAGTGTTGGTACTCAAATTAAATGTAATTGTGTAAGAAAAACGATAATAAAATTTACGGCAGGTGGGGCTTCTGGGCCAAAAAAGTGGACCCACCCCTGCAGGCAAAAACTTTTAACTAAAGCTTCTCTGCATAGCCGGCCTTCGGCCGGGCGCAAGGATTATCTCTTCTATGGTATAACACCGGCTTCGCTAGCTAAAGCTTCTCTGCATAGCCGGCCTACGGCCGAGCGCAAGGATTTCCTCCTCTATAATAAAACAAACACCGGCTTCGCTTATCTCCACCGAAAAGATTTTTAAACTAATGAGGAAAAAATATTGATCGCATACAAAAACAAAATGCATATTTATCGTGACCAAATTGCCTTTAATTTGAGTACCAACACATACCACTAAGCGGGCGGGGCGGTTTTTTGGGTTCAGGTGCCCAATTAAATTAAATGTATGTATTTTAATTTTGGTCTTTTTTTTAATTATGAATAAGGTGGCACATATTTTTTCGTGGGCCATGTAAACTGCATTTCAGCCGAATTTTTTAATAAATGTTGTATACCTAGCCACATATGTAGAATAGGTTTGCGCCACTTTTTTCAACTTACATTTTCTTCTTTTTCTGCGTCGGTTAGCCGAAAAAGCAAATATTTTACAAACCCACTAGTTTTTGAAAGCTGGAAAGAAAAATATATAAGCAATATGTTTAAAACAATTGGAACGACCTGTAGTTACCCATATAGTTACCAAAATTAGTCTCCAAGATTCCTAAAAATAAAAAAGGGTAAAATATAAAATTTACGAAGAAGTTACGATCGTCCATTGAAATGTTAGTTTTTTTCTGTAGGTAAACAGTGCTACCAGACAAATCATAGGATAGAATGAAATGAAACAAATTACCATACACTGGAAAAAATTATTACAAATTTTTTTTTTTTTTAACCTAAATATTTTTAAAACATTTTAATGAAAGGTAGATTAATAGCCAAATTTGAGTGTTTAGGAGCAAAACATGCTAATTTTAGATGATTTCCCATATACATATTTAATAGAATTTACGTTTTTAAAAATTTTACTCTCCAAAACAAGTAAGTCAGGGATCGGAGTATGTTTTCAAGTATATGCAGTAGCTTTTTGATTTTAGGTTTTTATTGAACATATTTGAATGACGGTACGTCATAAATTAAACAATAATAAAGAATTAAAAAATAAAGGGGTGTTTAGGAAAATTGAAAAAAAAACTATAATTAATCAAATAACGGAAAAAAGAATAATAAAAAAATATAAAAGGGTATAATTATTCAAATAACGGCAAAAGAATAATGCAAATCTAGGCACAAACATCTAGATTTGTTGTTTTTAAAGCCTTTATCACTAAGAATTCGGCGGTCCACTTCCCAAATTATTTTGTACGGCCCTATGGATAATAAAATGAATACATCTGTCAATAGCTGATTTTAAAATAGTAACCAATTGCCAAAACCTTTTTTCATATCTGAATCTATATAATTGCTCCGCGTATAACAATAGAAGTTTCAATTGCTTTTCCAGTGCATTATATTTGTAATTATAGCGCAACGGCTCTTATTTTATTCCTTTTTTGTTTTTTAAAATAACTTATCAATGTTTATAATTGCATCGTTAATCTAATTTAAATAAAATCCCGAAGATATTATTAATTAATTTTTATCAATTTTTAAAATGTATTTAACATATTTTTGTGCAGCAATTAAAGCATCTGACAAGGTGTAAAATCAAAACCTGATAATTGTAGTCTGAACAGTTTTCTTAAAAAAAGTTGTTGAAACATGTTAAACTTTAACAGTGTGAATATAGTATAAGTTACAACAATTTTAGCAAAACAAAATTGAAACTATTTAGAAAATATATGCTAACTGCTTTTAACAAGCATATTTGCTTGTCATAAAGCAAACATAGCATATTTTAACTTTTTGAAAGCCAGATTTTTTATACATTTGCATTTTTTCTTCCTATATTCATTTAAATTTTACATTCAAAATGTTATTTAAACTGTATTTGGAAGAAAAGATTAACCCCCTAATGCAAAAAACAGTTAAAGTTCACATTACTTAACCAACACATTAGACCCACCAAATGTGCAATTAAATCTTTTTTTTTTGCATTAGGTTGTAAGACTATAATTCAAAAGCGCTTTTATACATTTCATACTACTCTTAAAATCGGAAAAAACTAAGCTCATTAACAAAAAGAATTAAAAGAAAATCTCCATTGGTTTTTACTTTACCTGATTTCGATTTCGAGAACATGGCCGTTTCTAATATAAAAATCACATATGGCTATTTTTTCTTAACTAAATTCTTAAGAAAATTTAATTTGGCGAATTTTAGGGATTTTAGGAGTGCATACAATTTGTGTTATGCTAAAAACGTAATGAAAACAGGTTAATAAATTTGTTAAAAATTAAAAAAAAACCTAATTTAAAAGTTTATCAAGAAAAATAAAAAAATATTTATAAGTATTATTATTTTAAGAAAAAAAGTAACCAAAATAAAATAAATAGTCGCATCTCCACATTGAAAAAAATGACGAATTTTCGTTAGAAATAACATAAGACGGCAACTCTGGTTACTAAACAAAAGCATTACATAGGAAGTGTGGCAATACCATCTTTGCTTGTTTACGAAAAATTGTGTAGTGAAAACCAGAAAACTCATGTTTAATTTATAATATTTGTTTAACTTAAAAATTCCGAATTAAACAGAATTTGTTTTTAATTTAAACAGCCTTTAAGAAATATTAGCGAACAAGTGATAGTGCAAACAATTAGACGGCAAATTTGTAGATTTTATTCATGTAACAACTTTTTGGTAAATTTTTGAATTTTTTTTCTTTAATATGGAATACCCCCTAAAGTTTTGATTTGTCGAAAGTGACAACTGGCGGCCTTAATAGCGCTAGCAACAAGCTTTCAAAATCAGTTATCGGATTTTATAAACCGGCAAATTTGTAGATTTTATTCATGTAACAACTTTTTGGTAAATTTTTGAATTTTTTTTCTTTAATATGGAATACCCCCTAAAGTTTTGATTTGTCGAAAGTGACAACTGGCGGCCTTAATAGCCCTAGTAACAAGCTTTCAAAATCAGTTATCGGATTTTATAAACCGGCAAATTTGTAGATTTTATTCATGTAACAACTTTTTGGTAAATTTTTTGAATTTTTTTTCTTTAATATGGAATACCCCCTAAAGTTTTGATTTGTCGAAAGTGACAACTGGCGGCCTTAATAGCCCTAGTAACAAGCTTTCAAAATCAGTTATCGGATTTTATAAACCGGCAAATTTGTAGATTTTATTCATGTAACAACTTTTTGGTAAATTTTTGAATTTTTTTTCTTCAATATGGAATACCCCATAAAGTTTTGATTTGTCGAAAGTGACAACTGGCGGCCTTAATAGCCCTAGTAACAAGCTTTCAAAATCAGTTTTCGGATTTTATAAACCGGCAAATTTGTAGATTTTATTCATGTAACAACTTTTTGGTAAATTTTTGAATTTTTTTTCTTTAATATTGAATACCCCCTAAAGTTTTGATTTGTCGAAAGTGACAACTGACGGCCTTAATAGCGCTAGTAACAAGCTTTCAAAATCAGTTATCGGATTTTATAAACCGGCAAATTTGTAGATTTTATTCATGTAACAACTTTTTGGTAAATTTTTGAATTTTTTTTCTTTAATATGGGATACCCCCTAAAGTTTTGATTTGTCGAAAGTGACAACTGGCGGCCTTAATAGCCCTAGTAACAAGCTTTCAAAATCAGTTATCGGATTTTATAAACCGGCAAATTTGTAGATTTTATTCATGTAACAACTTTTTGGTAAATTTTTGAATTTTTTTTCTTTAATATGGAATACCCCATAAAGTTTTGATTTGTCGAAAGTGACAACTGGCGGCCTTAATAGCCCTAGTAACAAGCTTTCAAAATCAGTTATCGGATTTTATAAACCGGCAAATTTGTAGATTTTATTCATGTAACAACTTTTTGGTAAATTTTTGAATTTTTTTTCTTTAATATGGAATACCCCCTAAAGTTTTGATTTGTCGAAAGTGACAACTGGCGGCCTTAATAGCGCTAGCAACAAGCTTTCAAAATCAGTTATCGGATTTTATAAACCGGCAAATTTGTAGATTTTATTCATGTAACAACTTTTTGGTAAATTTTTGAATTTTTTTTCTTTAATATGGAATACCCCCTAAAGTTTTGATTTGTCGAAAGTGACAACTGGCGGCCTTAATAGCCCTAGTAACAAGCTTTCAAAATCAGTTATCGGATTTTATAAACCGGCAAATTTGTAGATTTTATTCATGTAACAACTTTTTGGTAAATTTTTTAATTTTTTTTCTTTAATATGGAATACCCCCTAAAGTTTTGATTTGTCGAAAGTGACAACTGGCGGCCTTAATAGCCCTAGTAACAAGCTTTCAAAATCAGTTATCGGATTTTATAAACCGGCAAATTTGTAGATTTTATTCATGTAACAACATTTTTGCATAATTTTTAAAACATTTTAAAATGCTAAATTTAAAGATTTTTTCTTATTTTTATTAATTTTTTAATTTTTTATGAATAATTTGGTGTTCGTAATGTTTTTGAATATAATTTTCCATGTTTTGTTATTGTTTGTCACGCACGTGGTGTTGTTTTCAAAACAATAATAATAGCACGTAGTCAAAACAAAAAAAATGTTGTTGATTGCGGTTGATTTCGGTATTGATTTGTTCACACGCGTGGGCAAATTAATTAATATATTAATTCGCTTTGTTTTTGACATTACATGACCGAAAAACAAAAACAAAATACCCTGTTGTTTTTCGTGTTGCTGACTTGTTGTAGTCTCGCCGCCACCTGAAGTAAATTCGCCTTGGTAAATAACAAGCATTTTTCAAACCAATGAAAAATATTTATAGGAAAATTATTCACCTAATTAAGGAGGTTTATCTTAAAAATAAATTTTTACAATTATTTTCTTGAAACAATAAAAAACAAAGGTCATTTGTGATTTAAGCGCCCTCCTGTACCGTAAAATACAGACAAACACTAAAACTGTTTTATACACATTTCAATTTTTGTTGTTTCGTCTAGGAGTCTACTGGGAATCTCATTAAGAGTGTTTTTGATCGTCGACGAGCTCATTTTTTAATTGTAGAGGACTCGTCGCAGGGGAGAAACTAATACACGTGCTGATTCGTATGAGGGATTCACCATAACACAGCGAAAGACTCTTATATTAATCATAAACGGAATCGTTTATGATCTATGTAGTGATTATCTAACGAGTCTTTCAAAAAGCATACCAAGAGTGCTATGAGACTCATGAAGGGATTATTTTACAACTGGTGAAATGCTCAGTCGTATAACTGATCATAACTGTTTTTTTTCATGTCAAAACTTATAATTTTCATACAATTTATATAAAACAAACCTTAAGGTCGCGAAAATAACACCATCCTGTCGGAAAATCTTATTTAACAGATCCTTAGGTCAGTTTGTTTTATTGAAATTGTATTGGCAATAGAATTTTCATATTTCAAAAACGCTCTTATTTAGGTAGCTCAGTAATTGTAATATGACTCTTACGGAGAGACTCAAAAGGTTCATTCGAAGATTAAAAGACGAGCGTGTCAAAAATTTATAAAAAAAAATTAATAAATAAAAAAAGTAGACGTTTTTGTTTTTGTTACTCGTCAGATAATCATCAGAAGATTCTTTTAGTAGTTGTATATTAAACATAATCGTCTAACAAACAGCCTATGCTAGCTGGGTTTTTTTTATTAAACAGTATTAATTTGAATTTATATTTCACAGTATTTGTAATTTATTTTCTTTTAAACACCTGAAAACTATGGAAATTTGTGCAAATATCACGAAAATAGCCATTAAAAAACATTTTTTTTTATGTGGTGGTAAAATTTTTTATTTAATTTTCTTGTAGTTATTAGAAAACAGTGTACATTTTCAAAAACAGAAAAAAGCTCATAGGCGATATTTTTCTTTTTTTTTTTAGAGCTTAAGTGAATAATCACCATTTTTCAAACAAAAAAAAAAAAAAAAAAAAAAAAATACTTATAAGAAAAGAATTCACATAAAATTGTTTCACAGTTAGTTCTAAATATAGTTAACTACTACAGAAAAAAATTTCAATCTCGTTCTCCAAAAAATAAATTTTTTACAACAGTTTTCCTGAAGCATGTAAAACTCAAGTAGTTGTTTAGCAATATTTAAATAGCGCCGCCAAAAAGTGTTAAATCTAAAAAATTCCTTTTTTTTTGTCTATGGGACACAGCTTTTTTAAATTTTTTTGGGAAAAACATTTCCTGATGATCCGGCCTAAAGGACCAGTGAAATGCGCATAGAAACAGCTTATCCACCAACAACAAATTTTCAGTTGCTTTATCAAGAATAAAAATAGGGAATTAAGCATAACAAATAAAATCTTTTAATAAATATTTGTATTCCCAAAAACAACTTTTTGATACTTAAAAAAATATATAAACCAAGTGTGTTCGATTAACGCTGATCTATCTATAATTCAAATTACATCAAAATTGTCTAGATATTTTTGGAGAGGCAGTAATTTTCCATATGTTCCCCTCTTGGTCCCAGTTTAAGGCAAAAATAGAAAGCCTATATTCCAATTTCATCCAAATCAGTTCAGCTTTTTAGCCGGTAAAGCGTAGCAAACGCAAAAGTCACTTTCGCATTCGATCAGTGGACGGTCGAGCGGACGGATAGACTGAAGGCGGAATGAAGGGTGAACAGAAAGGCTCTGCTTTGAATACGAAAACTATTGCTTTAATAGATCTCTTCTAAAAGGATAATTATTATTTTCTAAGTATAGGAGGCTTAGCGACCCTGGACCCTATCCTAAGCACTTTAGTGGTTAGGATCATACCAGAAGTTCTGGAGATTACTTACAAACATAGAAACATACAAACTTTTCAGCGTTATAACATTTAGGCCCTAATCATGAAAAACGCAACGCAACACCAAAAAAGAAATATTGAAAGCACAAACAATGTCATAAATATTTTGTATTTGGTTGTTGCTTTCTACAGAAATTCACATTGCGTTTTTAAATTTCAAACGCTTCATATCATGTGGCGGTGAAAATTTTAAAACTGTACATAAATTTCTGTAGAAAGCAACAACAAAATTACAAAATATTTATGACATTATTTGTGCGTTCAATGTAATTATTTGGCGTTGCGTTTTACATGACTAGGGCCTTATATTATTAGATTAGATTAAATTTTTTTTAATAACTTGTGTTTTTTTATAAAAATACATAATAAAATTTTTCCATTAAAAAATTTTTATTTGGTAATGTATAGCTGTTCACTCCAACTTATGCGTTTCTATATCTTGGTTTTTTGCCGTATTTAGGGGCTAAGCATATAATTTTACGCTTTTACTGCTGACGAATGATATATCGGGTTATGACTGTGATAAAAAATTACCATTCATTTGGTACTATTTTTTACAAGGCTGTGTTGTGATAAGAGATTTTGACCACATATTGCTTTTATTTAGTATTTTTGTAATCCAGCAAGTTCTTATTTGTTTTAATAAATTGTATTAAGAAAGTACTGCATAAATATTTATGGATGACATCAATGAAAGTGACTGCTGTGGTAATGGCTGCGCGAATTGTGTGCTAAATGTGAAACCTGCAAAGTCTTATAAAGCTGACAAAAGCGGAAAGCAAAATATACTTGCAAAGTATACGAAATTTCGTTTAATAAATAAAACCTTGTACCTGTCTCAAGCAAAAAATGTATGGAAACTACATTTTAAGTCGAAATATTGCAATAATAAAGATTTTATATTAGACATTAATGCTGGATATCATTTAATGATGAGGAAAGGCATAACCGATATTGATATACAAAAAGTTCAGGAGAATGACATGGAAGAAGAACGGAAATATTTATTACGTCCATATTCACCATATTGGTGGGATGTTTTAGAAATGGAATTTAAAATTTTAGTTCACCTTATACCGAATGGACCAATGTCGGAATATATAAGGAATTTAGAAATAAACGATGAAGTAGAGTTTCGGGGACCAATTGGCACATACGAGCAACAGCCAGATTTAAAGGGTGTTAGAACCTTACTAATCGTTAGCCAGGGAGTAGCGGTGGCCCCAAGTATATCCATAATAGAGGAGATATTAAATAATGAGAACGATATGACTAGAATTATACATATAGCTTGTTTTAAAGATCTTAATCATGTATATTTTAGGGAGAAATTATATCAATTTAGCAAATATTGGAATTATAAGTCAAATATTTATTTGGCCAAAGAATTTTGTGATAACACAGATTGCATAAATAATTTACAGTGTCTAGAAACTTGTCAAAGCTTTAAATGTAAACTTAAATATAAAGAATCAATAAAACCATATCGTTTTACGGAAAAGGAATTACAAAATATAATCGAAGATTTAAAACACAAAAAACAAAATATTTTTATAGCAATTGCAGGAACTGCAACATTTCAAAATTATTTTAAAGAATTATGTCAAACTTTTAATTGTGATTTTCTGAAACTTTACTTGTTTTAATAAAATACCACCAAGGCGAATTCGCCTTGAATACCACTATAAAAATTATTTACATAACACTAATCAACAAATCGTTCGTTAGTTTTTGGATTCTTTTTTTAATTCGCAGGAGCGCAGTTCATCTAAATACTGCTTTAAAGGCAAACGTCACTGACACTGATGTTTGTGAGTACAATGTGAAGGAGTTTGGTGACTCAAGAAAGGCAATAAAAGATCCATGGGCAAAGGAAATATAATTGTAGAATTTTTTTCGGCTGAAATATTGTTCAATGTTTGCAAATAACGTAGCTGTAAAAAATAATCCAAAACATTATTAAGTAAATAGAAAAAAAAAATAAAATACATAGGTATAAACATATTGCACTGGTTCCTCTAAAGAGTCAACTCAACATTTGTAAATTTTCACTGTGTGCAAGAAATCGATGTAAAGTGGTCATATCTACCCACTATAAAATTTTTTACATATTTTGTCAAAAAAAAAAAAAAAAAAAAAAAATTCAATTGTATCCCCCTTTGTGATGTAAGAGTTCATATAAAAAGAAAACAGTTTTTTGTCTCTTCTGCAAATTTATAAATTTTGAGTTAACCCCCTTTAGAGGAACCAGTGCGATATGTATGCACATATTAAGCCTTTGCTGCAATAGAGTCATAACTCAAACCTCATTTTTTAACTAATGTATTTAATTCTTTGATTCCTAGTGGAACATCGAGCCACCTACTAGCTAAGATTTAATCGTCATGTCGTTTCTTTATATTGTGTAGAAATTTAATACAAATATCTTATATGCTCAACTCTAGAGAGAAGAATTAAATTTTAAGGTGTTAGAAAATTCAAATTTAGGTTATGAATCTATTGCAGCAAAGGCTCGATATGTATATTTAAAATTCAAACCTGTAAAGCTGAAGGACTGGCTGATATAATATCAGAAGCTTCTCTAAGAGCTCTCGATGATTTCATTTCACCTTCGGCCGCAATGACTTTGGCGCGAGCCTCTCGAGCAGCTTCGGCTTCTGCAGCCATAGCTCTTTGCAATGCAGTCGGTAACGAAACGTCCTTACTATAGGAAAATGTAAACTAAAATTTATATAAAAATTAATTTAATTATCTACAAACATTTCAACTCTCTCGACTTTAACACCCCAAGGATCGGTAGCCTCATCTAATGACATTTGCATAGTATGAGATATAGTTTCTCTTTCGGTTAGAAGTTCGGATAAATTACGTGTTCCCAGAACATTACGCAGAGTCGTAGCCGCTAATAGACGTGTGGAATGACTATAATTGGATACTTGTATAACGGCTTTAAGAGGATCACTAATACGATAATAAACTACTGCATCCACCGTTACGGTAACAGAGTCTTTGGACAATACTTCTTGTGGTGGTACATCAAAAGATACCGTGCGCAAATCAACTTTGCAATAATCATCCACACAGGGTAAAACAAAAAAGACACCAGGTCCTGAAAGAGTTTTAAATATTAAAAAAATTCGATTATTAAACAATTTTTGTGAACTTGTGTATAAATCGCGTTCACCTCTTGCTCCACCACTGCGCAAACGTCCCATACGAAATATTACAGCTCTTTCATATTCCGATACCACTTTAAAGCATATAAAAACTGATATAGGAAATGTTAAAACCATTATAATGATTGATATCGTAGTAGCTAAAATTTCCACACAATTCATTTCTTCATTTTCGGCTGTAAAAATTCAAAATACAAAAAAATAAATATTTCTTTGTAGTCGAGTTTTAAAACTTTAAAAGTATTAAATAAATTGGTGATTACATTTTTGGAAAATATCCCATCGTAGAACCAATTTGTTGTCTTAGTTTATTTGTTCAAATATACTCTAGCACATTACTTTCAGATGCTGTAAATACATATTTAGAATACAGTTCAAATAGTTGAGTCGAGGTTATTACCTACTCGATCCCAAACTCGGGTTGCCTAAAAAAATTTCATAAATATTTTAAACGTTCTTTAAAAAATCCTTACGTTTATGTATTCGAATTTTTAACGAAGTCTTACGATTAATCGTATCGTAATGTATGTATCGTTCGTCTCATGACTTTTTTTTTCCAAAATTGAGTTTTAACCCTGTAGGAAATGTCACTAGTGAATCTACTGATTCACTACTCACACAGTCACCAGTACAAGTGTCTTATAATACCGCAGACAATGTTATTTACTATAGAAATTTTTTTTTTTATTATTCCTACACTAAATCCCGCGAAGCTTTTCGCTTGTCTGCAGGAGACCAGAGTCTCTGGCGGGAATCGAACCCTCAACCCCGGTACTGATAGACTAGCTCACTACCAGCTAGTCTACCGGGGCACTCATTAACATGTGCGTGTCATTGGAAATCTACTACTGGAGGCTTATTCTGAATTGCGATGCGAAAATCAATGCGATGCGAAAGAAAATTGCATTCTGTTAGACTTTCGCAATCGCATTCGCAATTTATTTCAAATCGTGGCAACGCTGCTGAAATAAACGTCAGTGTTAACAAACTTCAAATTAAATATAAATAAATTGTTTGTGTTGGGCTGTGAAAATCTTAATATATAAAAAATCCGTGTCACTGTGTATGTTTCGAATAAACTCAAAAACGAGTCAACTGATATTCATGAAAATTGGCATATATATGTAATTTGGTCCAACTTAGATGATAGGATAGTTATTATTTAAATTAATGGCCTGGGGGCGGAGGGGCGTGTCAAAATCCATAACTTGAGAACGGCTTGACCGATTTTTTCTTTAAAATGATCGCCATGGTCCAACTTAGGTTTTTACGGAAAGTAAATTTTGCCCGCCCACTTTTACGCCCACTTTTTTCGATTTACCTAAAATCAGAAAACGGCTCCATCGAGTTGACTAATTTTTCTTTCAAATGTTCGTATTAATCAACTTTAAGTTTTCATCGAAAGAAAAATTTACCACGCCTACTTTTACGCCCACTTTTTCTATTAAGCGCATAACTGGAGAACGGCTTGACCGATTTGGACGAGTTTTTCTTTAAAATGATCGCCATGGTCTAACTTAGGTTTTGCGGTAAGAAAATGTTGCCCCGCCCACTTTTACGCTTACTTTTTTCGTAAGATTCACAGCATATATATACATACATACAACCATATGTATTTTCAAATCAAATGTAAATTAAACATATGTATATGAACAACATTTTAATTTATAATATTATAATGATGAAACAGAACTGGGGATGAACGATGTTTTACATGCAGTTTGACATGAAATTTTGCCAGAGAATGCGGTCGTGAAATAAAATCAATTTTATTTTGAGGACGTTTTTTCTAATGCTCTCACATATAGACACTTATCCTCTTAACAATGTGCCATACTTTCATTCAAAAAACTTTATGATAGGTATTTCATGGATTTTTATTTAAAGGCCGTAAATTTCGTTTAAAGATCAATTTAAATCGTCTGGTAATACAACACTAATGTTTGCTTAGGGCCAGCAACGCGGACCGGGTCAGCTAGTTGTTTATAAAATTTATTTAGGACATTCTGTAAGAAAAAAAAAATAATAAAAATGGAGTCTGTGGCACTGTGGTTCGACGACGCCAATGTCAGTTTTATTTCGTCTAAGCTTCTGTTTGGTGTATACTTTAAAATCGGTTCAAATCTATTAAAATTAAATTTTAAATCAAATATTTTTGAACTGGTTTATATATGTCATACTTTTTTGTTTTGTTGTCGAATAAATTTTGCGAATTTGACATGCGTTTGACCTTTGTTTTCGCAATGTAGAATACCGACTTGCCACCTTTTCGCATTTGAAATGCGATTAAAAAAAACTGCGAATATCGCAATACAGAATAGCAATTGTTCGCATTTATGTATTTTCACATCGCAATAATTTTCGCATCGCAGTTCAGAATAAGCCTCCTGACGGTACTACTGACTAGGTAGTTTTTTTGGGACCATATGTAGACATTTAAATCAGGGAATCACTAATAAGAACATTTAAGAAAATCTAGTCACTTTTGTTACTTTTTTTGAGGAAATTTCGAATGCTTTTTTTTAACATTTAATTAATTAAAAAGAAATTATAAAAATACGTATTCACAACAAATTTTTTTTTCGTATTAAAAGCAAATATAAAAGTGTGAAAAATACTTCGTTGACAATGTCGCCAAAAAGTCACCAACGTTTTTGACAAAACTGGTGACATGGAGACACATTCAACCAGGTTTCCTTCAGGGAAGTGATTCCAATACATTTCAGACAAACACACCTCGTCACAAAAACTTAATGATGTAAAAATAACGGTTTCAGAAGCAATTATACAAGAAATTTTACATTATAATACATACAGTTTCTATTATGTTTTTACCTTCTCCTATAAAGTTGCAATTATGTGAACATTTAAAAAATAAAAAAATAAGCGATAAAAAATTCGATTAATCGCAAGAATTTTTTAAAGATTTAAAATTTCTCCATAGAAAATTCGAATAAACGAAAGGGTATTTATAAATTTAAATAATACAAATATTTATATTTTAGTAATTTTTTTGCATATTTCCTAAAAATGTTGGGAAGATGGTTTTTTTTTGAATATATATTATTAAGCATCAATTTTTTCACAAAAAATATGATTTTTTTCTTTTTACGACTAGTTTGGTTTTTTTTTTAGAAAAAAGTATTCTTATATCAGAATTTACTATAATTTAGAAATAATATTTGTTATTATTGGTCAGGGCTGGCAAAAACCCGGGTTTTTTAAGAAAACCCCAACCCAACCGGTTTTTCCATGGGGGTTTTTGTTTAGTGATATTATAATTGGTTTAAGCAATGTTGTCAACTCAGCATTTTTCATTGATTTAGCCAGACAATCTTCAATATATTCTTATGGCATCATCATAAAACGCATGGATAGTTAAAAGAAAAGCTAGGTCTTATATGAGTCCTTATATACATATATGCCTCAGCTGCCAAGTGATGTACAATGGCACTTTGAAATTTTATGCACAAATAAGATCAGAACATTTAAATGAATTTGACAATTACATTCATTCCAAATTTTAAAGCGTTTTTCCATTTACCATTAATTTCATAAATATCATCTATTTTCATTAGCGACGTTGTAATAAGATTTAATCAATTAATTTTTTTCAATAAAAAAATCGAAACTGAATACCCTCAAATTAAATGAACATCAATGGTGGAAAATATTTAAAAAATTTAAAAATTTTTAGAAACAAACTTTAACGATTTGTTCACTTTAGTCATCATCTTATGGTTTAATATGGAATAACCTTAGAAATCGTCTTTGATTGGAAAAAGCATTTAAAATGTGAGCCGCCAGAGTGGTAACTGATTTAAAAGACCTTCTTATATACGTGTTTGTATTACTATTTTTATAATTTTTTTAAATTATATTCTTGTAATTTTCTATGTTTAGGATTTTAACTTCAAAATCAAATTCAGGTTTTAAAAAAACAAATTAAGAATTTTCGAAATCAAAAGTGTTTTACAAATCATTTTCCGCTTTTTTCAAATCAAATTCGGCACTTTAAATATCAAAATTAGCCTTTTGGAAAACAAATTCAGTTAAAAAACACTCGATTTAAATTTTTTAAATTTTTTTAACAACCTGAATTTGATATGGAAAAGACCGAATTTGAGGTTAATAATATAAATGTATGAAGTAAACTATCTATGTTTAAATTAATAAATAGAGAAAAGCCCACTAACGTTAAGGCCTGGAACAGAATAAAGTAGTTCTAGTAGTAGCTGAAGCTGATGAATGCTCTGTAGCTCAACAAAGTTCAAAATTTCGAACTTTGCGCTTCAACTTCAACTGCAACGACTTCTAAACACTACGTATTCGTAACGATATTGGCAACATAAACTTTAATGGTAAACTGTTCATGTTTGCGGATGATATTTGCTTGCTATATCGGTATAAGTATACTCAGGTGTTAAAAACTCATGTAAAGTATGATTCAGCAATATTAGCGGAATATATAAGACTTAACTAACAAGCTTGTTTTAAACGCAGATAAGATCAAGTTTATAAGGTTCAGACCATACATTTTAGAGAACGATGAAACAGTTGCAGTTCATATTAATGGTGTGTTAATCCAAGAAGTCAGTACCATACGGTATCTAGGCATGTTGTTTTGTAGTAATTTACAATGGGATAATCATATTGATTCCATTAAATCAAAAATATCTTCTGCTATTGGCGTTTTAAATAAATTCAAAAATAAATTTGACGTTAAAACGAAAATGCTATTATATCAGAGTTTGATACATAGCCACTTAACTTACCTTCCTATAATATATGGATTTAAGAATAATGCTTCGCTGAACAGCTTACAATCGGCGCAAAATAAGTCCTTGAAGTTGGTTTTTAATCTGCCAATCAGATATCATACTTTGGATCTTTTTGAGAATTATGCTATAAACGTCTTACCTGTAAGAGCATTGTATAAAATGCAAATAATAAAGTTTGTTTTTAAATCAATTAAAAGTCTTGGAAATTCGTCAGTTCAATTCCAACAGAATGTTCAAATAACACAAAGGTTAACAAGACAAAGCCAAAATTTGTCTGTATCTAGATGCCGCCTTGAATTGCCAAAGCAGCGTATTTGTTTTGCTGGTCCAAATGAATACAATGATTTACCAATTTTTTTGAAAACCATTGAACTTTTGTCAACATTTAAAAGAGAATTAAAAAAATTTTTGCTAACCAATCTCGAAACACTTCTTTAGTAATATTTTGTTATATAAATTTAATTTTATAATATAATAAAAACTGTAAATAATAAATTTTTTAAATTTAAATATTTAATATTTTAATATAAATAATAAATAACACTAGTTGCCTTTTAGCCTCTTTAATGCCAATATTCGTGCTGAAGCTTTAAACTATTTTTTGTTATATAAATTTATTTGAAATAAATAATATAAAAAAAAAAAAAAAAAACTAAATTATAATCGATATTTATCGCCGATATTAAAAATACCGATATATCGATACATTGATATTTATCTACGACTATCGAATTCGATATTTTTGAGATCTCTTTATAATAAAATTCAACATTTTAACCGTTGCTCAACTGCTTACAATACTGTTGTTTTTTAAGAATTGCTTCATATGTTCTTTAACTAATATTAAGTAAATAACGGCGCCTTTCCATTGTACATTTTCATAGATTACACAGTTCAGTTTTGTCTAGGGTTTTTAAAAGATGACAACAAAATAATAAGCGAGGAAAAAATATTCCGGAAACGGTTCCTAGAACTATGCAAAGAATCGCCTTGATTATGGCGTATTAGCAGCAATAGACTCATGAAAGTTGGAATGTTAATAAAAAAAAAATATTTAGTTTTTTTTTAAATTGAGTTCTTATATATTAAAAATAAAATATTGCACAGTTTACTTGTATAGTATGTGTCACATTTTTTATTGTAGAATTAACTGCCGGTCCCTCGATTTCAAACGAAAAATTCGTTCGCATAACTTACCTTAAAAATTTTTTTTGTTTTAAATAAAAGTTGAGCGAATGTAAGTTTCGTTTGAAATCGAGGGAAATTGAAATTAAAAAGATAGAATGGAATTACATGTAATATGTTTGTACCTATGTAAAAATGTATTGACATAGGTATATTTAGTTTTAAAATTTGGTAATAATTTCAGCTTAATACGTTCGAAACATCGATATATCGAAATTTTTAATTAATATATATCGATACTCTTAAAAAATATCGATACGAAATATTTTTTCAATTTGCGCATTACTACTACAGCAACTATTCTGTTCCTCTCTTAAATTTACATAATATAATTTACATTTATAATTTTTGATTCTTGTTTGATAGGCATAAGAAAGGAAATTAAACAACATGTCAATAATTTGTCAATAACGGAATATCTCGTGGTTTTAATCATGAAAAAACAAGTTTTTTGTGTTTAAATTAAGTCCAAAATTTTAAGTTGCACTCAAATGAGTGTAGAGAAAAAAAGTTGCAATAAACTGATGATTGCTTTTTCTTAAATCAAACTATTTTTTTTGAGTGCAAAATTTTTTAGCATCATTATCACTCATGTTTAGTGAGGCTGCTAATTTTCAATTCATCACTTAACATCAACAAAATTATTGCAATAATTTTGCACTATCACTTACTGTGAGTTGAAACTGCAAAATGAGTGCTCTACCGCCATCTATGACAATGCCATAACTTCCTTATAAATGTTGGTATGAACATGCAAATTTCATATGGCCGGGCTTCACCGATTATACTTTCTTACTTGTTTTTGATTGTATATAATACCTGATTCTTTAAAAAGAACTTCTACAAATACAGCTTAATTAATGCTTTTTTATCAAATGTTTTTTAAATTGTTTTATGCAGTTTTGAAAAAACTTGATATTTTATTTCCTTTAAAAACATACAATTTTATTTTTATTTCTCTATTAAAATACAATTAAGAAATATATTATTACACAATTTACTTGGTAAAAATATTTCTTAATAATTGCACATCAAAAGTTTGTAAATTACTGAATTTATTTTACAAATTCACAGCCATATGAATTCATTTAACCGAAAAAAATTACGATAAAAACAAACTATAGATTTTTGCCAAAAAAAAAAAAAAAAAAAAAATTATACACATAAAAAATATTGAACTATTCACGTTTCTTTGGTGACTACAGATGTTGGCAGCATCTATTTAGTTTAGAGGATAATTTTGTTTTTCCCAAAAGTGGGACCAGCGATTAGTCTGCCACAATTTTTGAAGATCGTATAATGATGCCTCTTTCTAGAAAGTTAATCTGATTGTTTAAAATTAAAAAATTAAAGAGCTTCGAATATTTTGTTTTGAAAAATTGATTGGCTTCCACAATTTCTTTAGAAATAAATATTAACTGCCTATTTGTAGAAAATGAAAACAAAATTTCGTTTGAGAAATTATATTGAAAACAAATTATAGCTGTTTTCAATTTAATTTCTCACACGATATTTTGTTTTAATTTTCTCAAAACAGGCAGTAAGAGAAGAGTGCTTAAAAATTCGTTGCTACCTAATAATAATAATTTTTCCACTTTGTTGATTTTATTAAACATTTATTTTTTTTTTATTTAATTTTAATCAAAAGAAAATTTGGCAAAATTGAATTCATTGATTTTCATAAATTATAATGTTAACATTTAGACAATAATTAAACATACACATACATACTTTTATTATAAAAACAAATAGACGCGCATACACAAAGTAAATAATTAAAAATAAAAAAAAACAATTAAAAATATTTTTCCAACATACAGTTGAAGTTAATAAATAAAAATAAACAATATGTAATTTTTAATGCTTTTAAAATTTTCACCAAGAATCAAATATTTTTCCAATTGTGGATAGTTACAGTGGGGTTGAACGTAAGAAATAAGAATAAACAAGTCAGAATGTGATCAATGATACCCTCTAACAAGAATTAGATATAATCTATTAAAGTTTTTTCACTTTAGTTTTTCCAAATTTATTTTTGATTTGAGATGACATTTGATAACAATTTGATATCACATTGATAAAACATTGTTTTTCAAATTAAATTATATTCAAATCATTATCAATTATTTAAATTAAAATTAAAATCAACAATTGAAAATGGGTTGGGAATTGTGCTTGATATCAAATGATAAAGTCATTGCATATCAAATGTTTGACTCTGTGTTTATTGGGACAAAAGCTAAATTTGTTGTATTTACACGATAAACTAGCAAAAGTTTGGCAAAATATTATTTTTAACTACAAATTATTTGACTATTAAATTTTATGATGATCAGTCCATTAAAGTCCCTTAAATACCACTCCCAAAACACTTTAATACGCCTAATATTAAGGTAAAATTAGATGCATTTTTTTTTAATTTGAAGATAAATCACACAATAAAATTTTTAATCATTGCGAGCCCTATTAGCCATTGTATCATAAGCGACAAAATTCAAATTTTATAGGAGAAGGGTTTTTATTATTTTTTTTTCTTAAGCAATGCAATACTTTTTTTTCATTTAGATGGCTTTTTCTCCGCAGCGTTTCAAATTCAAAGTCTATGAATTTGTTCGCTATTGTAACGAGTACTTTTCCAAGAAAATAACAAAATTTCGATAAATTGTCGATTACGATATAATCGCAAATAAGGCTCGATTGAATTGTAGGATCATATAAAGTTCATTGCCGACTTTATGGGTGTGTATATGACCCTAGTTGAACAAACTGTCAAGCGGGAGCCCTGGCATTTTAACCTAATTCGAGTACGCTGATTCCAGGGGTGCTAACCTTTTTTAAGGTTAGCTCTTGTTTTCGAGATATACTGCTATTTCGATAATGGAGGAGGTTGCACAACATGTGTTCTCGTACCTCAAATTCCGTAATAAAATTACCTTTAAGTAACGTTAAACTTTTTCCCATATGCGCAGTCGTTCCAGAAACATATTTTTTTTTTGGCAAATAAATAATTGCTTAGCAAAATTTTTTAAAATTCATAAAAAATTGCAGCTATGCTTCTAAAGGCCGTGCAGACACAACTTCTTCGCGTGGCGAGACGTTTCTAACTTTGAAAGAAAAGCGTAAAGCAAAAGGTGTATGACACAATAAAAACTTTGACAACACTCAGTCATTGTTTGTTTACCTTTAGAAGCGGCTAGTAAATTCTACATTCAAACCCAAATTCATAAAAAATATTTTAGGTTTATAGCAGGTTTATGCAACGAATTTTCTATGGAAATTTGTTTAATAAACCATTTATTAATCAAAAATATTTTTTATGAATATGGGGGTCATTACTTAATTATTTGTTATAAAAATAAAAGTTAAAAATTTTATAAGAAAATTTATTGGAATTGAATTTTGCAAAAAAAAAAAAAAAAAAAAATATAAAACAAAAGAAAATTATAATAGCTGAATGTCAAAGCGCGCAAAAACATGAAAGTTGCCTAACTTTTCGCTTCTTTACTTTATGTGACATGTTTCGTATAAGTATGTTTATTTCATCTTAGATGTCAAATTGAATCTGTAACGCAACGCGAAGCAACAGTTTTAAATGACATGACCTTAACTTTTTCTACACGTATAGAAAAGAAAATTCCAAATAAAACAAGCCAAGTCTACAGCTTTTGATTTTATTCACAAAAGATGGAAAATGTTAATTGAATTAAGGAATTTCATAAAACGCCATATTTGTATATGAGCCCCATAAGGGATGGAAATAAAGGAGAAGCACGTTTTGAGAAAATTTTTGGGACGAAAGACTAATGGAGTTTATCATACATTTGACCCGTCTAGGGGCATCCTAGGCGCTGAAGGGGCAACATTTTAGAATTTCATTAAACCGCCATGGGAGCCCCCTAATGGATGGTGATAACGGCAAGTATGTTTTGAAAAAATGTTAAGGACAAAAAACTGATGGAAGTCGGCCATAAATTTTATCACCTAGGAGCAACTCCTAGGCAGTTATAGGAAATTTTTTTCAATGTATATAGAGAATATAATTCATTAATTAATTTTGAGTTATGCGAATATATGTTGTGGAACCTCCATCATTTTCGAAATAACGGAATATCTCGAATACAAGAGCTAACCTAAAAAAAAGCTTGTCAAAAAAAAAAAAAAAAAAATTTCAAATTCTAGCACAGTGTTATTAAAAGTTATTGTTAACAAAAGCTTATACATTTTATTTATAAATCACGTGTTTATTTTATTCGCTGCAAAATCAGCAGTGAATTCCAAGGATTTAATTAAACTGTATTAAAACTGTAATATTCCGTTTGATTTGAAATTTCCATTTTACTGGAAAATGCTATTGAAATAAAGTGCAACAAAAGTATATCTCAACTAGGGAGATCGATTATTCGCCTTTTTTCAAAAACCGATTTTCGAATATTCCGAATAGTTGCTATTTTAAAAAAATCGGTTTTCGGTTAAGCATTTTTGAATTTACCGATTAACCGGTTTAAATTCGAATACATAAAAATACAAACATCAAATAAGTTTTTGTAATAAAACGTCAATTTAAATAAAAACAAGAGTGCTATATTCGGCTGTGCCGAATCTTTGATACCCTCCACCGACAGGAGTGGGCTCTATATGATAAATACATATACATATATTATTAACTAATCTTCACAAAACCGAACGTCAGCATTAAAATTAGTTGCGGTTTAGACCTGAATTAAATTATTGGCCGACAATAAGAAAATTTTATGCGCTTCTTGTTAGAACTTTGAATTGGCTTGAGTAAAAGTTTTAGCCGAACTAAAATAATTTTTAGGAGCGTAATCTCCCAAAATTCGGAGGACTAATTTCTGGTATTAAAAAAAATAAATTAGAATAAATTTCAATACAGCAGTGTAACTAGTAGCGTTAACAGTAAATTTCACAAATTTGCATGATATTTTTTCTGGCCATTTGAATTTAAGTAAGAAATTTTACTGCATCTATATCTGTGATGGTTTAAGGCGAATTTAATTATTTTCCCAAAGTGGGCTTTATTTGGTTCTAGATGCAATAAACTGTTTTCCGAGAGTAGGGTTTGTATGGGGCCTAGGGTAAATTATGGACCAATCTTCACGAAATTTGGTAGTGTAATTTCTCGTCCTATAAAACTTTGACGTCAATTTGATGGCATTATTTATTACGGTTTTAGGCGTACTAAACGGGTTTCAGGGAGTAGGGTTTATATGGGGCCTAGTGTAAATTAAGGACCGATCTCCAAAAAGTTTTATGGTGTCATTTCTGGTCCTATAAAACTGTGACGTACCAAATTTTAGTATGCTAGCGTTATTTATTGCTGTTTGGGCGTACTAAGATGTTTTCCGGGAGTAGGGTTTATATGGGGCCTATGGTCAATTATGGACCGATCTTCACGAAATTTAACAGTATGATTTGCAGTCCTATAAAGCGAATTCGTGCAAAATTGTATATCATTCCGTGCATTATGCCACCATTTATGGTAGTTTTTATATCAAAACTATCAATTTTTTTAGGGTGGTGGTTCCACATTGTGTTTCATAGTTCTGATCCTACTGAACCGATGTTGCTGGATTTCAATCCCAAGCTGCTTAGGATAACTACAAGCAATTTGGGGGTCTTAGATGTATTATAAAAAAGTTTCACACGGAATGACAAACTTAGTATACCCTCATTCACCACAGTGGTGGTGGAGGGTATAACAAAACAAGGCATGTTCAGACCTAAAAAATAGTTGACGATAATTGATCAAACTTAAGCTTTATTTTTAACAATTTCTTTTTATTTACAAAACTTTATTTGTAGGAAGATAATTGTATAATGTAATTTAAAAACTGCTAAATGATGTTTGATTTAGCATAATAATAAATTTATTATTTGACATATACTCCCAAAATTTATTTAAAATGAGTTTAAATCTGTTGGTGGTTAAGCATGTCTATAGGAATCTGTAGACTTCAAATATATTTTTGAAAAGTTGCAAACAAAGCTTCTTAACCAGGATTATATATTTCAAATTATTTTGTTTCAGCATTATAGAAACGAATAGTAATATAAACATGATTCTTGTATGAAATACACACTATTTAAAACTTCCATGACTTTGCTTGATTTCTACAATTTAGTTTTGTAGTTATTTGTGTTTTAATAAATAAAACTGATGAACTGTTGTAGTTTTAAGCATGAATATATGCTAGAACTACTTAAGAGCTTTTAGTGCCTTAACGAGCATTCCGTCCTTGGCAACACAACCGGCTAATATTTCACCCAACTATTCATCTTTGGCAGCTATTTCAGTAAAGTTTTATTTGTCGTCTCTTTAGAACTACTTCAAACGGAGCTAAGTGTTATTTGGAGCACATGATTGTCAAGCATGTGGACTAATTTAAAGTGCTTAATAAGTCGTGACGCTTTAGAACCTTTGCAACTTATCATTGAATACTCTCGCACAAATTAATATTTACTTTTTTCTGTATTTTGAAGTATTTTGAATTGTGTTTGTTTTTTTTTTTACAAGAACACACGCTTTTATAAGCGATTTTTATTAACAGGGTTCATTATGTTTTTTGACTCTTATTACATTTTGTTTTGACATTCTGCATAAAAAGTTCAAGTTTTCCCAATATTCAGTTAGAAAACTACTTAAATTTCGGGTACATTTACAACATGAGTAAGGAAAACGTATATAAATTACACATTATTAAAATAACCGGTTAATTATACCAAAATAACCGGTTTATTCGATATTCGAAAAATAAACATTTTAAAATAACCGACTTGGGCAAAACTAAAATAACCGGTTAAAACCGGTCGAATAAAAACCGCCCGATCTCCCTAATCTTAACCCTTGAAACTTCAAATTCGTCCTTGAAAACCAATTGTTTTGCACTCGCTTTCCAGCAAATTGCTAATGGGGATATGACCTTGTTTTTAACGGACGCAAAAATCTGATCGACTTGAATTTACTCAAGGCCCAGCTAAATATACATTATGCGATCTTAGAGAACAACACAAAAATTAAAAATTTCGGAATTTAAAAAATTTTCTTAAAAAATTGGAAAAGAAGAATCTCTTTTATAAAAAAGGCTGAAGGTTTTTGCTTAAGCAAAAAAAAAAAAAAAAAATTGTATAAAAAGCTGGCCAAATTTGGCAAAACTTTCAGATGTCCTACTGTGAAACTTTGTGGTGGCAGTCCATTACGTGTTATAAAATTCATAATCAAAATTCAGCAAAGCCTTTATTATAGACATGTAAAATCACAAAAACGGCAGAATTATTTTTAATTCTGTGCGTTTCCTAGTTTTATTAACGGCAATTTTTATTAAACTCAAGTAAGCATTCTAAGAAGACGATTCTTTGGTTCCCACTTTGTAACTGTTAATTGACAAATTTACTCTAAAATCTTAATAAATTTGATGAAAAAAAAAATATATATATTTATTTACACTATTTGTTTATTTAAACAAAAATATTTAAAAAAAAAATATGAGCTTATTCTTCAGCACACGTAAGAAAATATGCTAGTGAATTTAAGAGAAAACAGAATTTTCACATTATGAAAAATGAACAGATTTTCTTTTTTTTGTTGTTCAAACTGAGATTTGTTTATATGTTTATACGAGTACATATGTATGTATGTAGCAGAGTTGGGGGTAGTGCACTAAATTTGCAGTTTCCACTAAAAGTTAGTGATAGTGCAAAATTTTTCACTAGCACTAATAGCTATTTAGTGGTGAGTTGAAAAATAACAGCCTCACTAAGCAATAGTGGTAGTGGTACAAGAAAGTTTTTCATTAAAATTAATTTAGTGATAGTGAAAAACCTTTTTTTTAAAGCTTAGTGCAAATTTTTTTTTCTCCACTAACAGGATAGTGGAAAAATATAATCATTCACTAATGTTAATGGAATTTAAATACATATCATTATATTAAATTATTTTATACTTATTTATTTTTATTATTTATAAAATTAATTAATACTAATATTAAAGTAGTAACCAAAACTAAAAACCAAAAGCAAATAGTAATACAAACAAATAAGGAAGTTTCATCAATAT
This sequence comes from Pollenia amentaria, assembly GCA_943735925.1. Taxonomy (NCBI): domain Eukaryota; kingdom Metazoa; phylum Arthropoda; class Insecta; order Diptera; family Polleniidae; genus Pollenia; species Pollenia amentaria. The sequence goes on from OX031008.1 coordinate 126,544,824, forward strand.
ATTAATATAAGAAAAAAAAGTATGTTGACGAATTTAAATAACGGGTATGTTTTTTTTAATATAATATTTTATTCTATAAGTTTATTTCTTAAAACATTAGGTTATATTGCGATATACGTTGTTAAATTATAGTAATACAAATTAAAATTGCTAAGATTTTAATTCCTGAAATTTACTTTACTTAAAAATGTAAAGTTTTTATTTTATTTTTTTTATACAGTAAAGAATAATATGTAAAATGGAAATATTTTGACTATATTTTCAATTTGTTTGGAATATTTCTATTAATACTATTTTTTGAGATTTTAGTGCATATATTATAATTAAAGCATTCATGTAGTGACTGTTAAAAATTTGCACTAATTTATTGTAGTGCAAAATTTTCACTACCACTAATTTTTTTAGTGGTAGTTAAAATATTTTTCACTACCACTATAGTGATGAAAAATAGTGGAAAATCAAAATGTTGTCACTATAGTGGGATTTAGTGGAAACCGTAGTGCACTAAATATGTAATGCACTACCCCCCAACTCTGGTATGTAGGTATATAATTTTTCAATTAGACGAAAAGAAAATAGAAAAACTTTACTCCATTTACTACAGGTATTTACAGAGGGTTAAAGAATTTTGTTTACGGAAAAATGTGATTCTTAAGAATAAATATGGCGGAACTTATTTTATAGATTTCCTTGATTATACACAGGTATTCAGCATTATTTTTAAATTCAAATTGTAGGGAGAGCTTGAGCTCAGTGTGGAGTGTCATTCTCAACAGCAGAAGTTTAAGGTAAGCCTTGTTCTCACTATGGGAGAAGGACTGTAAAAATGCAATGGGCGCTGGTTAACGCATTGTGTAATCCCAGTGTTTAAATGTATGTACATATTCTGAACAATCGTGTCAGGTAATTTAGTTATATAGAGCACAAATGCCAATTTTAGTCGGTATATTAAAGTATCGATTATGATGAATAACTATAACGACCACTTTTTGCTATTGTAGTTCAAAAATATTTTCCACACTATTTTATTAAACAAGTTTGTCTTGAAATATTTCAACATTTCTATTTTTCTACGAGCTATTTTATTTATTTATTCCAGCTTTTTTTCGTTTTAAAATTTGTTTATTATTTTGCTGCAAGTTGTATGTTGCTGTTTAAGAACTTTGTCTCGTGGGGGTCTTCCTATTTTGGTGGTCTTTTATAATGAACTGTTAATGCATAATTTTTCTACTAAGAATTTGTAATTTATTAGGTTAATCAAATCTTTAAATTGGAACTACATACATAAATAATATTTAGTAATTAGTTATTGACGTTGTTGTTTTTAATATAAATAAATGGATTTGAAAATGTAGTGCTAAAAATGTTAAGGTTATTTCTAAAACTAGACCTTTATAAAATTCTGTTCAAGACATTTAAAAATGTTAATATTTTAGGATCCAGTACCCATTAGTTAGTTTTTGAATATGATACTTATATACTTATTTAATAAGAACTGGATCTACCCAAACTCCACAGCAAAACAGCTTCTCATGAATAGCAAGGGCACATAGAGACATACGCTAGCAGACCGAACTAAGCCTTAGGTTAATATGCTAATGCGGAATTTAAAGACATCCCTTGCCGCGATATGGTTATAAACAACAGTCACCATGTAATCCCAAAAAGATTCTCACCAATAACCCGTCTAGGGCCAATCTCATCACTCATATATACTGGTTATTGTTGTACCAGATAATTTTAATTTGTCACTTTTAGGAACCACAACACAGTGGGAAGATCAGTTCTTTATACTAATTTTTAAGGGGTATATAATGACTCTTTTTAGATAAGTAAACAAATTTGGTAAATACCTAGAAAAAATCTACTCACAACTACAACAACTTCCTAAATGCCATTATCTTTCAAACCCAATCGTTTTTCGCCGCATTACATTACACTATATTAGGTTAGGTAGAAAGGTTGGTGCGAAGTCAACTTCACACCCTCTCCCTCACCCAGAGAGAATCTGGTCCATTTTGACCAGTGACCGTTGAGAATTTTGAAATAGTCGCACAAAAAGTCGCGTTTTAAATAAAATGTCAAAAAAAAGTCTTTTTTTTCAAATTAATCAGCCATGTCATGGAAATCGAAATCACGTGAAATTGAAACCGAAGAAGTTTTGAAAACTCCTATATTTACTGCCAAGCCCATAATGCCGACAAGAACATTTCTTTCGCATATCTATATTGAAAACAATAATAAAAAATAAAAATTTGTTTTTGTTTTCAATATAAATATACGAAATAAATGTTCTTGTCGATATCGTCGGCCAGGCAGTTAAAGTTCATAAAAGTATTTCCTTTTATATACCTCATACTTTGCGAACCACTTTCCTCTACCTAAACTACTTTTGAAATCAGGAAAAGCTGCGTTCATTTGTACAAAAATGTAATTGAAAATATTCGTCGATTTCAATTTCAGGTGATTTCGATTTTATAAAGCTTTTTGTAATAGTTCCATTCCTTAAATTTTTTATAAAATACATAACTGAAATTTAACTCATAGAATAAATTCGAAAAATAGAAAAATTTTGAATATAATAAAGTTGCTTTTGAAAGAAATAATTCCCAATATATATTTTACATTAATTTAGGTTTAAGTTTTATTTTTTTTCTTCTTTTTATATTTTGAACTAAATGTCTGAATCTTAGGTTTTGTTATCACTATGTAATATATATATATATTTTAGCCTGGAAGGCTTTGTATTACTTTATTAAATAAATAAATGAATAAATATGAGATCAATATAGTTAGATAATGTCTTCGTAAGAGTTAAAAAAACTTAAAATATAAATGCCAATAATCCTAGATTGGAATGGAAATTCAATGAACACGATACAAAACAATACGGACCAGTAGTTAAATTCGCCTTGATGCAAAATAATCACCTCATCAATCGAATGAGGATACCATATACGGGGAATGTTTTAAACAAAATTGTTATTTTTAAGGGAAACTATGTGTAATTATGCAGTGTATGTCCATGAAAAAAAATATTTCACTTACAAAAAAAGGGGAAAAAAGTCGAACAAAGTTGATAAATGTTGCAAAGTTAGACGCGTTTAAAAAGTCGCGCAAAAAGTCTCAGCGAGTCAAAAAGACTGCAAATTGCAACTAAAGTCGCACAACGGTAACGCTGATTGTGACACCTTAATTAGTGATAGAATACTGCATAATTAGAAAAGAATGGAATTGAAAAAGCACTTTCTAGTAGTTCACACAATAAATCGCATATATACGCAAAATCTAAAAAATCAAAGAAAATAGAAAGATTTAAATTCAAACTTACACTGTGGCAATGAATTTTGATTCTGCATGTTGTATTTATGTGAACATTATTTCCCAGCGGGAAAACTCAGAAAACCTTCTTACTTCAGAGGTCTTCAGATGGCATCCGTACTCCTTATTTTTTTCTTTGGGCTGTTTCCACTCAGCTTAAAAATAGGGACGTGGAGTAATGAATTTAAACCTCAGATCAGCGAAATAGGTTCTTTGAAGTAACAGTAAATATCATTTAATTCGTTGCATCCATTGTAAACATAATGAGTAATTGCGTTTAACGAAATTTTCCATTACAATATACATTACTTGGCCCCCTCCGGGAGTATGTTGGGAGACATCCTAAGAATATTTCTCCTTCTGGTGTTACATCCTCCGGGGAAGGAGTTGCGGTCAATACCTGGAACTCGGCAGAGCTTAAAATTAATAAATATCTCTCTTTTGAGGTCGCGGCTGTCCAAAGATCATATCTGGTACCACGGCCCTTTGGGGATTACGTGGTGGTTGTTGTTTAAACCCCTAGTCGCCGAAGTGATATCTTTAAAAGTCGGATTTATAGGCTGCTAATGGATCTCGCTGCGTGTTGTTGCTATTTAACAGACGCTGTTTGCTTCTCGGAGGCTAAAACTCCATCTCCAGAACAAGGGCCAATTGCTTCCTGTGTGTGCTAGTTGCGCTTACATATGGCGGCGGTGGTAGACGCACATTCTCATCCGAAGAGTATCGTGAGTTTTGGCCACCACGGCAGGTATCCACGTTTATCCCATCCGAATTATATGTTTCTTTTTAAAAAAATTATTATTGCTAAATTACAAAATATGCACTTATTTATAAAATAAATAAAGCATACAAAAGATCAACAAAAAGTTAGAAAAATTTGCTCTGAACCTTTATAAGATTGAAAATAAAGTTTTCTATAAGAATTGAATTTTAAAGATAGACGGTGTAAACTGCATATCGTCAGCAACGACAATTAAAAAAAAATTAAGTTGTTATGGGGTATATACATATATTTTGAATACCCCCTTTCTGAATCCAAAACCTGTTTCACAAAATTTTTTATGGTTTCTGAGATACATATTAAGCATTCCATATCAACTATTTTAAAGCCTATTAAGTATTGTTTTGCTCTATACGCCACTTTTTGGCAATTGCAGGAAATTTTTAATACTACAACGTACAAAATCTTACTTCCTGTTTGTAGAACGCGAGCGCAAAAGCGACTCGTTTAACTTACATTTAAAACAAAAACAAAATTTCAAAATTTGTTTTTGTTTTAAATGTAAGTTAAGCGAGTCACTTTTGCACTCTTGCTTTTCTTCATTACCGCATGAGAAAAGGAGTTAAATCGAAAGCAGGATACGATGACAACAAGAAAAAAATTTCACTTTTGCTTTGCTTCATTCCCGTAAGAAAAAAGAGAACAACTCAATACTCAGCAGTAAGTATACATACGTGTGCAGCACAAAAACTACTTTTTAAAAACTAATTCAGAAAAGTGGCATATGCGGCACAAAACAATTATTTTCATTTTCAATAAAAAAACAATTAACTTCTAACGTCATCATGAACGTTTACAAAAATTTACATTTTTCTTCAAAACATATGCCAGAAGCAGTAGTGAAAATACAACAAAATTCTATCGGGCATATTTTCAGAGAACTTCATGTAAACACCTTCATTGTCTTTTTTCTCCACTCCGACTTTTTGGCATATGTGCCAAACCAATAATGAGCTGACGATTTGTATGTACATAGATTATAATAAAAGTCTAAAAATACATATAATATAAATATCAGTAGATCTCTGTGTAAAAATTTGGACCCATAATTCAAAAAAATTAATTTTAACGAAATTTTTAAATTTTCAGTGATAACTTTTATTTCCTTTAATCCAAACAGATCTTCAATTCAAAATTATTCAATCATCCATTTGAAAATTCAAAAAACGTAATGATTTTAAAATCTTGATCTTGGAACCATAAAATAGTTTACCATACATATTTTCTTACACATTTTTCACTTTTTATATAATTAGAAGAACCTACAAGTTTTTAATCCTTGATATGTGCGCGTTGTCAGCGTGTTCGGCGGTATATTAGGTATATTAATCGTATGAGATGTTCGTATATCGGTTGTAGGATAACGTATAGTTTCCGGCGGTGAAGTTGCAATACGAGCCCGATTTAAACGTGGTGAAGGTGCATTCATTATTCAATTACTATTATAATTTTCGTTTAAAATTTTTTTAAATGCTCTTCAACTTTACCCGATGAAATCTAAGTAATAACTAATCTTATCGTAAAATTTTGTGTTGTGTTTCTTCTACTTTCACAGAACATTTCACGGTTTTTGCAAAAAAAAAAAAAAAAAACGTTCAATAGAATTATTTAGTGGGAGAATTTTATTGTATACCTTTTGGACTAGACTACAATAAACTGGAGAGAAATTATAAACACCAATAAGAAAACATTTTTCAAATTTTATTTAGTATGAAATCAGTCTGTCTAGTACACAGACGAATTTTTACAATATAAAATATGGAGCAAGTCTAAAAGTTTTCCAGCATGATATTTTTTTATTTAAATGTTTACATTAACTTTGGTAAAAGAAAACTTTTTTGCTGAAAATGTTTTTAACACCATTTCCAAATGAATTAAGAAAACTAAGCTGTTCCGTTAACATTTTGTATACGCACTTGGTAATGGCGACGCAAATCTGTTTTCAGATTAACTAAACCAAGTTTTATTGAGATCTCAAAAACCCAGCCTAGGAGTGATAATATTGGGCTGTCAAAGAATATTTCGGGCTTTTGTGGGATCTATAAATTATCAACTACTTTTTATTAAAACTGACCTCACAATTTTATAATTCGTTGCGGTTCTAGGCCTATGATAAATTATGGGCGGACCATTAGAAAGTTTTATGCTTTTATTCCTTGTCATATAAAACTCAAATTGGCCAAATTTGATTTAAATAAAATGATTCGTGTCGTTTATAGGCGTTTTAAAGTGATTTTCAAGAGCGAATTTTACATTGCAACAATGGCAAATAATGGATCAATTATTACAAAAACCTGTCAGTGATTCCTGGTATTAAAACACCTAAATTGAACTAAATTTTTCAAGTTGCCTTTCGGAAGGTCGCTTTATATGGGACGTATGGTAAATTATAGACCAATCATGAAATTTGGTAGAGATTTTTCTAATCATGTGAAACTATGAGAGACCAAATTTTACTGCAAAAGCCTTATTCGTTACAATTTTGGGCCTACTACAGTGTGTTACGAGAGTTGGCTTTATCGAGGGACTATAGTAAAATACGGACCAATCTTATGAAACTATGAAAAGTCTGCGCAAAATTAAATAATAATCGGTGCATTCCGTAAACAAAATAATGTTAGAGTTTCTTATAAAAATTTCAATTATTAATTGTGGTTGGTGCACATTTGGATTCATAACACTTTTCCGATTGTGTTGGATTTCAATCACAAACTATTGTTCTTATCTTTTAAGTAACTTAGCGCTTACGATTTTTAAAGTCGTTTAAATACTTGAAGTACCTCGCGAATAACGTAGTAAGTTAAAAAACAATTATTTTTAAGGAGAGAAAAAAACGTTTTTAACAGGCAGGATTATTTTCTTTTTAATTTTTTTTAGATTATCAAAAAAAAAAAAAAATGACAAAACTTTTATGCAAAATATCTAGAAAATCGAATTTTAAATTTTATGCTAAGTTATATAAAACGTTTTTTAACTACGCAAGCGTCTTTAAAAACGTTATTCCACGTTCGAAAACCATTTCGTTTGTATCATTTTGTTAGTAACTTACAACGTTCTTCCACTGGCTGACTCTTTGTATTGCATTTTGAAGGCCTTGAGGTGCATAATTTTGGGTGAATTGATGTTTAAGCAGTGTAAGAGAGTAATGTTAACGGTATTCTGCAAAAAAAAAGTTTTTGCAAAACGTGGCTTTTACAACGTTATTAGCGGCTTTGCTTCATTTACAAAATCGTTTATTTTTTAAAAAATCACTGAAATTGAAAAAATGGATTTTAGTTAAAATTTTAATTCCGAATAAATATATGTGAATTTTAAAATCGCTCCAAACTGGAAAATCGTTTGCAAAAAGTTGCCATTTTGTTCGTAAGTCGAGTTTAAAGTCCCAGTTATAATAAAAAAAAATTTATCTTGTACAGATTTAGACGTAACGGTTAAGTTTGATCTTACCGCTAACTATAATGGTTCTAATTGCTTTGCGTACAGCAAAATGAAGCAGCTAACTGCGGCTTAAACTTTTGCTGCTAAATTTATTTTTAATTTTTTTTTAAAGTTGTCAATATATGGATGTGAAACCTGAAATGCGGTCCCTCGTGACATTGAATTTTAAAACATTTAAAGGGAAATTTAATCACATTTTAAAACCCGTTGATTTCACAGAATTCACTTAAGGTCACCAAATTTCATTGAATGCGCAAAAGATATAAGATAGTAACTTCATTTAGAAAAAAGTTTTAAATATCGCAGAAACTGTTTTTTACTGTATATTGGTTTCTTTTACTCCTGCAAGGAGCCTAGAGCCGTAAAACTCTTAATTTCGGCAGAAGGCTAAATCAGAAAAATCAAAAAATTTTTTGAATTTTTTTTATTAAAATAAATTAAACATTTTTAATAATTTAATAATTAAACAACGCAAACGTGTATTTTAAAAATTAACGAATTTTCCAAATATTACACCTTTAAAAAAAAAACAATTTTAATTTTAAATTTTCATTGGAAACAATATAAAATCTGTGAAAATTATTTTTGGGGATTTTATGAAAATTTAAACTATATTTTCTTTTCATTTTTAGTTTAAAACAAAAATAAAAGTTTATTTTGTTGTAGGAAAAATATTTCCAAAACAAACAAAAAAAAAAACACAAAGTTTTCCGAATTTTTAAAGATCATGAGTTTTGATGCTGGGCTGATTAAGTGGCACATTAAAGTCTTTATTAGGGTTAGTTATCGTGTTGTTTTTGTTTCTTTTTTTTTATTATTTACACAAGAGGTGCAACATAAATATGCATTGGAATTTGAAACAATAAAAAATATCCCTAAAAACAATCAAACACAGACTTGTCTAAACATACACTCAACAACGATTCACTTTATTTGAAAAATTATCAATGACGTATGTCTAGTTTTTGTATCTTCTTGTGCCACACATATTTAACATACATTAGGTGTAGAGTTTTTCTTTTCCCGGACTTTTTCATTTCCCGGGAAAGCAAATTTATTTTTTAATTTTCCGGGAAAAATATAATTTAATATAGTTAAACGCAAAACAAATAAGAATTCATAAGGTCTATTAAATAAGTGTATCAATGCATCAAGCGTTAGGTTTTATGTCAATGCCTTTGGCTTTGACATAAAAGTAGGATTTTAGTAAAGAATAAGCATTCACACAATCGTTTGACAGCCTATTTAATAAAGAAGATCCCTGTCACTGAGAAAATACGTCCCCTTTTTACAGATGTTTTCCTTTATAGTCAAAAGAACAAAAAAAAAAAAAAACATTATATAATCTACGGACACTTTCAGTTATCTCACCACTTTCTTCAAAAATTTTAACTAATTACTTTTTTAAAGAAATTTTAATTAACATCTAATTCTTGACATAACTTATTTACAACTATATCAGCAGTAAAGTTGCCAAAACTTTACAAAATTCCCTGAATTTTTTCCCGAAAATTGTGCTGGATCCCGTATGAAAAACACTAACTGCCAGGCCCACGATATCGACAAGAACATTTCTTTCGCATGTTTATATTGAAAACAATCATAAAAATTTTAAATTTTTTTTGTTTTCAAAATAAATATGCGAAAGAAACGTTCTTGTCGACATTGTGGGCCAGGCAGTAATTAGGTATATAAAATGAAACATACTTATTTACATATGTTTACAAATTGAAAAATTAAATTGAACGAATTGTTTTAGTACCCTGCATTTTTAGAATTTTTAATATAGTGTAAGAACACAGTGGGGCGTTTGCAATACATATTTAAAAAGAAAAATATAATTTCTTAACTTTTGGCAAAATAAAAAAATCTTTTTAAAATATGGGAGAGTGACTTTAAATTTTATTAAAATAATGTTGAAAAATGTAACGCAGTTAACTTTCCCAGCTGAGGTATGTCTGTCCAGGGTCAATTCGAAGGTCTGCTTCCTTTGAAATGAAACACGGGATGTTTTCGTGTATGTTCGCTTACAATATTTTAACAAAGCTTTTATTTACGAAGTCTTAATCTACGCTAGATACTTATAACTACGACGGTTCTCTGATGATTGGACGCAGCTGCCGGCGGGAACGACTGGTCGGGTGACGTTTACGGGCTGGACGGCGGATGCGGCTAGCGTGCGGGGTTCAGGTTGCAGCACAGGAACTTATCTGGTAAAGAGACTGCTAAGCAAACGGGTTTAATTATTAAGTGTGGGTCAAGCTACGGGGCTGATGAGTCGGCTGCCAACGGAATGCGGGAGCGCTGGCGTTCGGCAAGAATACATAAAATACTTCGGACACCAAGAGAAATCGGGAACCTTGGCGTTCGGCTAACTACTTCGGACACCACGAGAATTCGGGGGCCGTGGCGTTCGGCTAGCTACTTCGTAAATACTTCGGACACCAAGAGAATTCGGGAGCCTTGGCGTTCGGCTAACTACTTCGGACACCACGAGAATTCGGAGGCCGTGGCATTCGGCTAACTACTTCGTAAATACTTCGGACACCAAGAGAATTCGGGAGCCCTGGTGTTCGGCTAACTACTTCGTAAATACTTCGGACACCAAGAGAATTCGGTAGCCTCGGCTAACTACTGCGGACACCACGAGAATTCGGAGGCCGTGGCGTTCGGCTAACTACTTCGTAAATACTTCGGACACCAAGAGAATTCGGGAGCCTTGGCGTTCGGCTAACTACTTCGGACACCACGAGAATTCGGAGGCCGTGGCGTTCGGCTAACTACTTCGGACACCAAGAGAATTCGGGAGCCCTGGCGTTCGGCTAACTACTGCGGACACCACGAGAATTCGGAGGCCGTGGCGTTCGGCTAACTACTTCGTAAATACTTCGGACACCAAGAGAATTCGGGAGCCTTGGCGTTCAGCTAACTACTTCGGACACCACGAGAATTCGGAGTCCGTGGCGTTCGGCTAACTACTTCGTAAATACTGCGGACACCAAGAGAATTCGGGAGCCTTGGCGTTCGACTAACTACTTCGGACACCACGAAAATTCGGAGGCCGTGGCGTTCGATTAACTATGGTTTATAAATTAATACTTCGGACACTAGAAGAATTCGGGAGCTCTAGTGTTCGTCTAGATACGGCAAACTACTTATTAATACTAACTACTAAGAGTATATACTGGGGTTAGGGGCAATATCTACTCTCCTTGTTTTGAACAAACTTTGACTACTTATTTAAAAATAAAATAAACTCAATGAGAATTATAAGCTATAAGTAAGAAATAAGCAACAGTAATTCATGATGGTAAGCAAAATAGTAAGGGCATTCACAGTGTAAGGACAGGTTAATAATATTAAAGTTATATATATATATATGTAGGTTAGGTTTGTAACGTCAACTTACAAAGTCTTTAAGAAATATAGGGTCTAAATTTGGCAACTTCGTTTATGGAAAAACTTTTAAGCAGGGCTGTCTAAAAGTAGTTCCAACTCCGACTCTAACATTGGAAATTTTTAAAGTCCGACTCCAACTTTGATGCTTAATTTATATTCTGTGGGCAATTAATGAAATATAATATTTTATTTATTTTTATTAATTCTTTGAATAATAAACAAAAATAATAATATCGGCAACTTAAAATAAAACCCCTATAATTTCATCTCAATTTGGATCTGATGGTTCTGAGTATGGAATATATGTAGTCGTTTTAAGGAGACTGTGTCGGTGAAAATGGCTCGGCGATCAGAACTGCATTCTGGATATTCTCAGGGTACCTTGGAATCGTATATTTTATTGTTACATTTAAAGAACGATCTATTTTGCGCTATAGCAACATTAAGGCCGGGTTTTTGAGATGTGGATTAAGTTTAAACTTAGTTTAACGTACTCTCGGATATTGCCTTAGAAATGTGATTTTTTTTTATTATATCATTAAAGACCAACATTTTAACCAAAACTAAGCTGTTCCGCCAATATTTAGTATACAAACTTGGTAATGGCGGCACAAATTTGTTTTCAGATTACCTAAACCTAGCTTAACTGAGCTCGCAAAAACCCGGCCTAATTCTATACAATGGCTTACTTATTTCTGTCTTACGGTTAAAAATTTGATTTAAAATTTAGCAGGAAATCCTGTCAACTTAATTAAGCATAATTGTTGCTGCGAAAAAAGCAAATTCCCGCAATTCGGCCGAGCAATTTAGATGAACCACAGACCAGTTTTTTTTTGTTTTGGTTTAAATTGACTTTTTAAAAACGCCAAAATACCTTAAATAGGGCGGTGACCATCCGTTAGTATTTTATTGTATTAAAGAGCTTTGTTCTGCTTGAATTATTTTTAGTAAAAAACCATAAATTGTTCTGTTTTTAATTGAATGTTCTTTATTTGTACTGTATTTGATAGAAAAGCTTAAAATTTACAATTTATCTGACTTTTCTAATAACTGGAATCATGTAAATTTTTTCTTTTTGAAAATTTCTAAAAGTAAATAGTTCGAAGTGTAAAAAATCTTATTTTATGCCAGATTTGTTTGAACGAGCACTGCAAGCTGAAGCTTCTAAAAATGTTTTAACAGAATTTCGAAACACTACACATTAACCATTTTGTAAATTTATTGTTTGGTAATAATTTTTAAATATCTCGAATTTGGATCGTTAATATTCTTTTATGACAAATTGATACTCTTTAATATTCACGCATATCGTGAATTATTTTTTATCCTTTTCACGTATTTGCGATCATGAAAAAATTAATTCATAGGAGAATAGTAACGTGAAAAAAATGTTCGCGGAAAAAATTTCCCCTTATTATTAGTTTTATTTATTTATTTATTTAATTCAACCAGTAATATAACAAGCCTAATTAGGCCAATAAATTTACATTACAATGCAGAAAAAAACCTGAATAATATGAAAATAAAAAAATTATTCAAAACACAACTATATTCAAAAAGATAAGTTTAATAGTTTTTCCCCCGTAATTTGCTCTCTTTTCCTTTTGAATTTCTCACTTTATTTTTGCTAGGGAACAAAACATTTCTGTAAGTAATTCTTCTTATAACTCGAATAGGTATTAAAGTTAACAAAATAAATTTTAAGGTCAAGATTCTTTTAAAGAGGCAAAAACTTATATGTATGTATGTATATTGTTCAACAAAATGCAAAAAAAAAAAACAGGTCGATTGCCTGAAGAGTTATAAAGTAGAATTTAACAAATTATTTTACTACATAGAAGTGCAATAAGCTAATGTTGCAATCAAACTATCGCTCCAATACAATATATTTAATTTTGTTTACTTTTTCTTCTCTTTAAAATATACACGTACATATATTTTTGAACAAAAAATTTTTTTTTTGGTTTTCTTAACGTGCTTAATTGTAAAGCTGCACCTTTGAGAAATAAAATAAATTTCATTTCATGCAAATCCATAGATAAATTCCTGTTTTATTTCAGATAAACTGAAAGCACCTAGATTTGAGATTTGACATCACAAAATTTTACCTTTTTATTACACAATATTATTTTTAAACCTTTACTTTAATAATTTTTTCATAAAGCTGCATATAATAGAAATAAAATAAATTTTGTTTCATGAAAATCCATGGTTAAATTTGTATTTTATTCCCGATTAAGTGAAAGTACCTAGCTTGACATTTTTTATCGCAAATTTGTGTAGAGCTAAAAATGTTGTGATTTTTTAACCGTGTTAGACTTTGCTATAATACTTACACATAAAAACATGTACATATGTCCTTGTTTACGCATACCTTGAGGTTATGTACAAAAATGTTTGTTCTTTTTTTAATTTTTATTAAAATAAATTCATATAATAAAGATACATAAGTATGTAATTCTAATTTTGTCTTTTTTTTATAATACAAAAATATTATTAGTTCAGGTTTTTATAACAAATTTTCTATCCAAATTTTAAACATATGTATGTACTATGTATATGAATTTAGATTGTAATCATTAACATTTTGAGAGAAAAAAGTTATAAATGTTCATAAAATACTATTGAATTTGTTTTCTTTTGTTTAAAAGTAAGTCTTATCAGCTAAAAAATATATGAATAATAGTAAAAAAATATTGTTAGAAAAAGAAGTACATAGTTATAATTTTGGCATCAATTTTTTTTTAAAATAGTTTTTGGAAAACTAAAATTAAATTGAAACTGTTAAAGTTAATATTTGTTAAATATTGCTTGATTCTTTAATATACCAATGTTTTTTGTAAAAAATTAAAAATATACCTATAAAACTTACAATAAGTTTTTATAATATTTTTCTGGGAAGTTGCGTGTTTTGTTACAAATCTCACTCGTTTTCCTGAAAATAATGATGATTGTTGCTATTCTCTTTATAGCAAGGCGAATTCGCCTTGCTTTATAGATTAAATAAAAAAAGTTTAACTTTTCCTTTTTGTAGCAAGACTTTTTAAGAATTAAAATAATTTTAAGTTTGTTTAATTTTATGTAGAAATTTTTAAATGCTAAGCAATTTCTGATAAATTCCAAACATCATCATCTTCTTCTTCATCATCAATACTTTCTGTTTGAGTTCTTGCTATCCCATTATTTGTTTTAGTTAATAATTGTTGCCTTTGCTGGCAACGATGTCAGTCATTGTACATGCCATCTACCAAAAAATCCATACGGCGATAATGACGTGTAGACCAACAATCGCGGAAACGTCTGTACGATGTTATAAGTATACCAATGACTAGGGGTATTATAAAGATCATTGAAACAATGGGTAATATAAAATCCCGACCACGATGGAAATTATTATTGAATTCCTGTGAAGGTTGAGCATACGGACCATCTGATAGAGGAAGTTTATTTGATGCCGAAGAAGATTGTAATAAATTTTTCAATTCAGGATTGTCTTTTTCCAAATCTGGAAAATCGGGTATGCTATAGGTAACCGTTGGTTTTTTGGGTTTCGGTGTAGTAGTGGTCGTTGTGGTAGTAGTTGTAGTTGTTGTTGTTGTAGTCGTTGAAGAGAAGGTTGTGCTGTTAACAGAGGGACTTTTGCTGCTAGCTTTTGAAGATGTTGGTGTGGCTACTGTGCTAGATATATTGTTTTCAGTACCGTTGGTTGTTATTGGAGGTTTTTCTGTAGCTGTCGTTATAGATGAAGGTTTATTTGTTCCCGTGTTTGCATTAATATTTTCCTCGTGCTTTGTTACTACCTCCGAATTATTCTTAACATTTGGTGCATTTGCTTCTGTAGTATTAGCTTTTAAACTGTTTTGCGTGGAAGAAGGTGGATGCAAGGAAGACTTTTTATCTTTCTCTTTTTTTACTTCTTCCTTTGCCAACATATTCGTAACATTTTTAGCTGGCACTTCTACAACACCAGCTTCAGTTAATATTTTAGTTATTTGCAACGGGTTTACTGTAGTTGTATTAACACTTACACCTTCAGTACCATTATTTCCCATTTTGTTCTCAGTTTTGGACTTCCTCTCTAAACTATCATTATCCACAGGTGTGACTTTTCGTACTTTCGGTATATTAGAAGCTTCTGTGCCATTAAGTTGTGCCAAAGTTTTATCCAAATTTAGACCAGTATTCACTGTTATATCTTTATTAAGCTCAATAATAGTTTTATTTTCTTTATTACCATTAACAGAAGTAGCATTATTACTTTCAACGGGCACCACCTCTGCGTGGGTCGTTTTGTACAAACTAGCAGCACTAAAACTTACCAACAGCACCATTAATTTAATTGATTTCATTTTGATTGAGCTTCTAGTTTTTTTTAACTTTAATAAGCTATATCATAAAGGTTCATTCTAGTTTGTTATTATTTTTTTGTATGCGTTTTATAAGTAATTTAATATTTTCGCGATTTGTCTTTTATTTTGTATGTGAAAACATCTGACGACGTAGCAATTATTGTGCGTGTGTGTGTTGGATTTGGTAGTTTATTTTTTTTTACTTTTGTTTTTATCTCCATGTGTGTTGACATTTTCGTATTCCAGAATGCAGTTTTAAGGAAGTGTTCGGTTATAAGTGTTTGAATATTTTGGTTAACATTTGAATGCAGGAGAATTTGGCAACGCAAAGAGATTGAACAATCGTATGTAAGTTTTTCTTTATTAAAAAACGTTAAATTTAAAAGTTAATTATTTTAATGGAAATTTAGGGCCTAATCATGTAAAACGCAACGTAACGCCAAAGAATTATGGCCCTAATCATCTAAATCGCAACGCAACGCCAAAGAATTACATTGAAAGTACACAATGTCATAAATATTTTGTTATTTTGTTGTTGCTTTCTACAGAAATTCACATTGCGTTCTTGGCCCAATTAGTAGGTCTGCCCAAAACTACAACAAAGCAACGAAAGAAAAAAGAACACGCATATTGTTTGTGTAAATTGTGCTAAAGATGTAAAAACCCAATGCAGAGCTTTGTGTAAAAAATGGATAAAATGTCAAAAACAATTGCTACAAAAACAGTTGCACGATAAAAACACAACTCTACAAAAAGCAGGCGTTTCGAGCAGACCTACTAATTGAGCCATGATTGCGTTTTAAAATTTCAAAACGCTGCATAGCTTGTGGCGATGAAAATTTTAAAACGGTACATGAATTTCTGTAGAAAGCAACAACAAAATTACAAAATATTTATGACTTTATTTTGCTTTCAATGTAAGTCTTTGGCTTTGCGTTGCGGTTTACATGATTAGGCCCTTAGTCTTAGCGCACAAAAAGCTAAAAGCATTAATAAAAATCTGAGTTTTTAAGAAGTTAAGTAATTACAAAGTTAAAAAATCCAAACAATCTGCATTTGTTAGGTAGCATTAGTATTTTAATAATAAATAAAATGTATTGCACAAATTGGTTTACCTACTTGAGATGTTACGAATATTCGTATTCTTATAAGTATTGCCGAATATTTGCTTTTTTCAGGACACTCGCATTCGTATTCGTCAAATTGAAGCGAATATTTTGCGGGCTTTATGTGTAGCCTTAACCTACTTCAGTGAACACTTGGGCTGCACAAATGATCGTTTTGGTCGCTGTTCTTTTAGCCTTTACATAACAATAATGTATGTGCACAAATTTAGAAATGCAGTGGCGTTCAGGTGTGAAGTTAATAATTTATAATTCAGCCATCGGATTGTCATAATAAAGTTATGTACATGTAGGGCCATTATTACAACTTGACGTTAGTTAAGTGTAGGATTTTGTCGGACCTGTAACAAGTTATTTATCATTTAAACTTTACTTTAACCTACCCGGTAGGATGAACTTGCCTTTAACCTATTGTTCACTTTAGTTTAAAGTAAAGTTGTAAATCTGAAAAACTCTTTATACGTGGGACAAAATCGTACCTTTAACAAACGGCAAGTTGTAATAATGGCCCTAATAGCTGCTTTACACTATCACACAAGTCTTACGTATTTTGAAAAAAATGCACACCTGTCATGATAAGTTGTTATTGTTTTTTGAAAAATTTCAAACAATAACTTGGTCAGGTAAGTATTTTCGAAAAATACTTAAGACTTTGTGGGATAGTGTATAACGGCCTTTAGTAGTGTAACAGTTTTTTTTTTTTTTTTAACAATTTAGTGTTATTGACGCAAATGGTAGGTTTTTTTATACTCTTTACCGATGGTAAATGGGTATATAACATTGTCATACTGTTTGTAATTTGTACCATATTGATCCTAGATCGTATAAAGTATATATATATGTATATATATAAATATACATATATATATATATGATAAATATGATAAGAGAAATTTAAATCAGGTTGACCGTCTGTCCGTTCGTGGTTCCGTTGAAATGGATTTTCCGAAATCCCCAGATATGATGGGGACTCGTTTGTTGCATAATAATAACACATATAGTGCAGAATTGTTTGCTATCAAAATTTAGCAAGATCGGTCCATAAATGGCTGATATATGAGCAAAAAACTACAGCTGCGTCTAATTTTTTTTCATAAAATCCCACGTTGTTCTTGTTTTTTTTACCGATCACCGAAAGTAACGAGGTATGGTTTTTTTTTATTCTTAAACCTTTTTTGCGGTTTTTACACATAACAAATATATACTTGGACAGCGAATTTGATTTAGCGATGTACGTCTTTTGTTTTGTAAATCTAGAGAACGGAGAGAGCAAAATCTTTCAAATTAGGTACAAGCATCCTTGTTATCAATAGACAACATCTTACAAAATCTGGGCGGGAGGGAATAAGTGGGCGTGTCACGAAATTGATTTATTTATATTTAAGGAACGGTAAGAGAAATATTTTCCAAATTTGGTACAAAAAGGTTATCAATACACAACAGGGATGTTAAATGGAGTTTACAATTTTGTACCAACTTCCAAAAAACATGTACTTTTTGGACCTTCACGGTACCATTTTTTTAAATTTATTAAAACAAAAAAAAGTACATAAAATTCAATTGTACACAAAAAAAAAACAAAACTTAACTTGAACATACTCGTCATTATATGTTTGAGTAAAATAAGGCACATAAAAGTCTTATAAATATATGAGGTCAAAATCAGGCACTTATTTCTTTAGTTAATAAACTATTTGGAATTTGTGGATCATAGCAGCATGAATTTGTTGATCTTAACCAATCCTGTGTTTGTATGAGTCTTGATAATGTTGGCACATGTAGTCTGTTTCCTTCCCTAGTTTTTATTATAATTTGAAAAGAAAAAACTCTTTCCACATTTGCAGACGAATGTGGAATGAATAAAATTCCAGCAACGACTCTAGAAATGTCAGGAAACATATGGACAATCGGCTCTTTTTGTAAATTAGCTACTACCGACCAAAAACTACAAATGTTTTCAGTTTTTAACGACTACAGCTGCTCGACATCAGCTAAAGCTCTTAATTAATAATTGATTGAATCAAAATTGGCAATTTTATTCGGAAATATTTTTACTAGAAAAGGTACAATACAACTTGTTTTACCTGAAAAAACTTCGTTATTAAAATTGACTTCGGTTCTCAAAACTTCGCAGAATTTTATGTAAAATTGTTTTTTTTTACAATAAAACTATTGATATTATTTGTAGAAATATATAAAGCCACCTCTGTTCCGCAATAAATTTCAGGTTTTCACTAATCTTGCCTCGTCTGAGGGCACCATAAGTACCCTTTTACAATGTGGTAAGTGAAAGGCAGACAGACGAAGTTTGTAGGCGAGAGAGGAAACAAGTAAAGTGTGTCACACAAACTGCATCGCCTCCTTACCAACAAACTTCGTCTGTCTGCCTTCTTGCAACACTGTAAAAGGGCACTAAGCGCTCTATACACCACAATAATAGTCGCATATTTAAGCGCCCATTATATTAACTAATTGTTGTACAACATAAATGCAATGAAAAGGTCTCAATAATTTGTTTGCTATACTAATAATTCAAAAAAGGGGAACTATGACAAATTTTTAAATTGTACCAAATGAGTCGCGGTAGTACCACGGTACTTTAGAAGGTCAAAATGTACAAAAAAAGTACAATTCAACCAACTTTAACATCCCTGATACACAACATCCGACAAAACGAAAGAACGGTATTTATAAAACTTTCTGTTCAATAGCATCATGATGAAGAATATATGTATATGATTCGGCATAGATTGGATATTCGTGATCGGCGAATAGTGGCACAGATATTCGTATTCGCAAAAAATCTTAATATATAAAAAATCCGTGTCACTGTGTATGTTTCGAATAAACTCAAAAACGAGTCAACTGATATTCATGAAAATTGGCATATATATGTAATTTGGTCCAACTTAGATGATAGGATAGTTATTATTTAAATTAATGGCCTGGGGGCGGAGGGGCGTGGCAAAATCCATAACTTGAGAACGGCTTGACCGATTTGAACGATTTTTTCTTTAAAATGATCGCCATGGTCCAACTTAGGTTTTTACGGAAAGAAAATTTTGCCCCGCCCACTTTTACGCCCACTTTTTTCGATTTACCTAAAATCAGAAAACGGCTCCATCGAGTTGACTAATTTTTCTTTCAAATGTTCGTATTAATCAACTTTAAATTTTCATCGAAAGAAAAATTTACCACGCCTACTTTTACGCCCACTTTTTCTATTAAGCGCATAACTGGAGAACGGCTTGACCGATTTGGACGAGTTTTTCTTTAAAATGATCGCCATGGTCTAACTTAGGTTTTGCGGTAAGAAAATGTTGCCCCGCCCACTTTTTCGTAAGATTCACAGCATATATATACATACATACAACCATATGTATTTTCAAATCAAATGTAAATTAAACATACATATGTATATGAACAACATTTTAATTTATAATATTATAATGATGAAACAGAACTGGGGATGAACGATGTTTTACATGCAGTTTGACATGAAATTTTGCCAGAGAATGCGGTCGTGAAATAAAATCAATTTTATTTTGAGGACGTTTTTTCTAATGCTCTCACATATAGACACTTATCCTCTTAACAATGTGCCATACTTTCATTCAAAAAACTTTATGATAGGTATTTCATGGATTTTTATTTAAAGGCCGTAAATTTCGTTTAAAGATCAATTTAAATCGTCTGGTAATACAACACTAATGTTTGCTTAGGGCCAGCAACGCGGACCGGGTCAGCTAGTAAAAATATATATTTGTAACATAACTAAGACCTACATAATTATTTTTTTACATCGTGAGAAGTGAACAAGGCGAATTCATTCCAGGTAATGTCGGTAGTACAACAAGTACAAATCGTACAAGAACCACAAGCAATTTGTTTTTGTAAAATCATTGTACAATGTCAAAAACCGAAATAAATCAAAACAGAAACAAAGATAAAAAACAAAATTTTGACATCCAACAATTATAAAGCTAAAGAAAAAAGTTACCAGCAGGGCTTTTAGGATCACCCGTAATGAATTCGCCTTGAGAAGCTAGATAAGGTTTTTTCAGTCAAACTTTAATATTTAGATTTTTTGACATTTTCAATGAAAAATTTTCATATTATTTTTGTTTTTTCAGTTTTTCTGAAAAGTTGTTTAGAGTCAGTAATAATATGGCTGTGACTTCGTGATAAAGGACTAATTTAAGCATAATATGGTTATCGATGACATTATATTGATTAATTAACCATAATATGTTAAAAAACGTTCATTAAAAATTGTTTTGTTGAAGGTGACCATATTGTTCTAAAAACAAAATTTCGGTTAGATTTAATACAAAAAATTACTATATTTTGAATTCTCTGTTTCGCAAGACTATCCATCTGCACCAAGCACTGAACTCCGCTTTTATTCTATGGAGTAAAAGTTTATTGAACGTATGAGTAATATTTTGGTTACTTATACTTCGTGTTAGTAAAATGTTGTAATTTATAACTTTTTCTACGTAAGTGGGCATTTTTAATGAATGATTAAGATCAATAAATATTTTTGCAATTTAAAATTGCCTTTAAATGGTATCAAAATATTATAAAAAGACTTTAAAGAAGAAAAAAATTGATTAGTTTTCTTTTCTGATATACGTCTACCATTGACCTATTTAGTTCATTTTTATTAACCCTTAAATTTTAATTAAATTGTTGTATTTTATTGTTTCGAATTTCTCTGTGTGTACTTTAGTAGAAAATAAGACAACAGAGTTGTTCCCCGCACATTTTGGATTCCCGGGTAAGCGGAGAATAAAAATCAAATTCCTGGGATCCCGGGATTCCCGCCCAAATTTTTTATTTATTTATTTACCTAATTCTCCAAGGAAACTGATACATCTTACTGGCTAGTATGCCTAAAATCATTAAATCTAGTATCTATTATATAACAAAAACAAAAAAAAATTAAGATTAAAGTTATTTTAAGTGATGCCAACAGTATCATAGAAATCAATGTACTTATAAACATTGTCAAATTCAGAGCAGGGGAAATTACATTTCTGGAAGGGCGAATAGAAAGCTCAACTTTACGAAGTAGGAGTTCTGAAACAATTTCACCGTTTAACAAATTGTGCATTAGGGAGAAATAAGATTACCATATTTACTGCCAATTTCACCAAGTTCAGTTAAAACTAACTATTACTTGACCTTCGAGTTAACAGTAAGGTCTTGACAACTATAACTGGTAGTTAATTATAACTGAACTTGGTGAAATTGGCCGTTAATAACATATTATTTACAGTTGTATACCCTTAACCAGCAGTGGTGTATGAAGGTATACTTATTTTACCATTCCCAGTGAATCTTTTTTTAATATTCATATAAGATCCCATAAACTATATATTTTGGGTCCTTCAGAAATTCTAAGTCGATTTTGCCCTTTGGGTTTCAAATTGTTTCTAGTTCAAGGATGTTTGGGATTGAATTTTAGCAGAATCGCTTTAGCAGGGAAAGAGTAAGGCACTCAAATGTGGAACTACCTCCCTAAAAACTAACATAAGTTTGTGGCGGAATGCACCGATTGCCATGAAATTTCAACAAATTCCTTTTATATGTCACCAAATTGATATTGTTGTAAAATTTAGCCCACTAAAATTTCGTGAATTTCGTTAAAGACTATTCTAAAAAATGAGCTTAATTAGCCTAAAACTGCAAAAATTTCAATATTGGGCTAAAATTCATTTCGTTAAAACAACAAAAGAAAGTAGTCCT
This sequence comes from Pollenia amentaria, assembly GCA_943735925.1. Classification (NCBI taxonomy): domain Eukaryota; kingdom Metazoa; phylum Arthropoda; class Insecta; order Diptera; family Polleniidae; genus Pollenia; species Pollenia amentaria. The sequence goes on from OX031008.1 coordinate 126,566,987, forward strand.
AAATAGATTTACTAAAGTTTTAAAAAGTTTTTCTTCAAAATTTCACGGGATTCCCGCAATTAATTCCCTGAAAAGCGGGTATTGAAAACAATTGAAAATCCCGTGAATTTCTGGGACAGGAAACTTATGTTGCTTATGAACCTGCACTTTGGTACTTGTACTTTAAATGTTGGCATATAATTATCAGTAACTATTCTGTCAGCCCCGAAAGAAAACAACTGTTGTATTTTCTAATAAACTGTTTTGATTGTGGGATCGTTCTGGCCCAATTAACCATTAACCCAACACAAATCTGCAGCTTTTTTTTGTACTTGAATAGTTTAAGAAGCACACTTGATCCATGCTACCAATATCAATATGGTGATATGAATTGCAATCAACCGACAAACACGGAATTTTGGTATCAAATTAAAAACGATATGAAATCAAACTTTTCTCAAACGACCAACGTTTGATAATGTTTTGAAAAGCATTTTAAATTCATAGCATTCTCAACTGAGTTGAGTTGTGAACCGTAATAGAGCCCTAAAAAAAACTCAAATTTGTTTTTGTTTTCAATATAAATTTCTGTACGAAAATTTTTATTTTTGTTTGAAAAACAGGCAGTTAATCCACTTACATAATTATTAAAAACTTTTAACTGTGGAAATTAGGGATGGGCAATAAATATCGATTTATCAAAATATCGATATTAAAAAAAATTATAATCGTTATATATCCAGTGGATATCTTGTTTTATTTTTGTATCAGGTACCCCTCTTACCGCGTTTATCCCTAAGTTTTCGTCTTATATCCTTGAAGGGAGTGGAAGAAATAAGTTTACTTTTCAAAATAAATACATATGTACTCGTATATACAACATCGCCTATTACAACTAGGGAGGTAACGATACGCTTTTTTGCCGATACGATACCGATACTCAATAATAAATATGGGCGATACCGATACGAATATTTAATTTAAAATCAATGTACAATTAACAAAACTCAAGTAGAGTAATATCTTTATTATATAAATTTACACTGTAAGAGATTATTAATATTTAAAATTGATTTCATGAGACTTTAAAAACAACGAATTGAATTTGAATTCATGGTAAAATTAACAAAAATTAATTTATTTTTGAAAAAAAACCGCGTAAGAGATTATTAATATTTAAAATTAGTATTAATAAGATTTTTGTTTAAAGAACAAAGTATTCTTAACTTTTGCGGAAATAGACGATTTCGCAACTCCGCTTGAAGCAGATCTTCAGTGGAAAACGGTCTCTCAGATGTGACTGAACTCATTTGAAAACTTAAGTATTTCTGAACCATGTTCTTAAATTTGGGTATAGCATTTAATTGCGGCAGTAAACAAGCAGATCTGCGTCTCTAGAAAAATTAGAAAATCTAAGGAATTTCTTGACTTCTTGTTTAGCTGAACCACAGCGTAGGATGGACAAATGATTATCCTTCTCCAACTTTTTTTTTTTAAAGATTTTAACATACGCTACAAAGGTGAGTTCTTGTAGTTTTATCAGAACTTTTACTAGGTATAGGGGTGACCTTGTCTTCAACAATTTCAGAATGCAGAGTCATGTTAAGTAGCTCAATAAGACTTTTTACGATCTATTGTCTTTGAAATTTTATAGCTTTGTATCGAAGGTCAAGAATTGTAGATAAACAATATAGTTCTTTGTTCCCTAAATTATCAAATCTTTCATTTAGAGCTAATGTTACGTAAAGCACCAAATTTTTGCGACTCTGAACTATTCTTCATCAAAGTTTATTCATTAATTGTATTTTCTAATAATGTTCGAGGACTGTTAACTAGCGATACAGCGTCAGAAAATGTAGCAGTAGCTTTGCTAATGGATTTTGTGGTCTCTTCGAAATAGCGCAAAATTTGTCGCAAAATCATTATTATTCGTATTTTTACAAAAATCATTAAAAATGTACAGAAAACTCTTAAAACGTACAATTACTTGCAAGATTTATTAATGGAAGAACGACTTACTTAAGATGCAGGTCCGCACCAAGCGTTCAATGCGTTTATGTAGGAGTCCAAAAACTAGTAGTGTAAAATTGTATTGACAAGTTACACAGCAAATGCGTAGAATGCATATACATACCTATCGAAAGCATGAAGAAGGATTACTTTCTACTTTAGAATGCATTCTGAAAAAGGTCAACAAATTTACATATGCGTACAACGCGTTTTAAAGAATTAAAAGAAAGAATTTATTATTCTGTTTAATTTTATGCTCTGTTTTGAATGTGCTATTGCTCTTAGTTGTTATGCAAAAATACGCATTGCGAATTAAAATGTTTGCTCAAAAAAAACTATATAATAAAGTATCGTTGTATCGCCAGTAAAATATCGAAGGTACCGATATATCGGCAAACCTGAAGTATTGCCGGTATATCGGTATCGGTATCCGTTACTTCTCTAATTAAAACCGATAAATTAAATTTTTTAAAAACTCGCGTCATCTATCGGAAAACCGCGAAACTACCCAGAAACACTTTTCACGGTCCATAGAAGATATTTTATAAAGTTCTGTGAAATTCGGCGCAGTAATTTTCGAGTTCATCCGTTACAAATATACGCGTCTCTTTTATATAAACATACATACTAGAGATGAGCGATCCCGTGATTTTTAAAGATCATCGTGATTAGTGAATGTGATTTAAAAATCACTGCTCCTTTAAACTGTGATTGTGATCACGGTTTATCAGTTTTCTTTTATAGCAATTGCGGCCACGCTTATGTACAGTGCGCGAGCTTTCAAATCTATTTACTTTCATATACATACATACTTGAACAAATAAATTTTGGCATAAAAAATTCTAATAAGATAGAAGATAGAATGAAAGGAACAGCAATATCATTCGACATTTCATTCAAAAAACGCTAATACCCACACAAACAGTGAAATATAATAAATTTGTATATGTAACAAAATACAAAAAGAACTTAGAAAGTACCTGTTACTTCACAAATTTAGTAACAACTGTGATTCGTGATTTTTCAGTAACAGTGATTAAATCACAGGTACAGAAATATCGCTCATCTCTAATACATACATATAGAGATACATGAAGTAGACACTTCTATTATAATAGTTTTAATAACACAAAAAAATTAAACTAGTAAAACTAAACAGGTAATTTTTAATTGTGTTTTATTGTTACTTTGATTTTAATTTATCTTTAGGTTCCTTATTTTTTAATCGGGTACTTTCAACTTTCATATCTTTGTAAGTGCCATGTAATTTGTCAAGCCAACCCAAAACTCCGAAATTGTAGTTAAATCTAAAAAATAAACAAAATTTTCTTAACAAGGTTAGCTTTAAAATTTTAATTAAACAATGCCCAAATTTACAGTCATTTGTTAATTATTAGTAAACTAAAATAATAACTATAAGTTAAATAGCATTTCATATTTATAGTATATTGGTTAACTATATTTTTTCTTTTATAGTTATTTATAGTTAATTTTTTATCAGAGCAAAAATATGGTAACTCCAGCAAAATACCAAATTTCAAGGTTGGTAGCAGTGTTTTTCTTTACCTGTTTATTATTTCTAAATATGAAAAAATTAGAAAATGTTATAGAAAAAAAGGTGGCAGTGTAACTGCATCGTCTGTGTACAATTTATAATAGGCATTTTCTACAAAACAGAACAAATTTAAATAATAATTTTCAACGCAACAGCTGATTTCTAACTAGTAGTTAACCAATAACATTTGATTGTTTAACCAACGGTGAACAAAAAGCTGGAAATAATATTTAATTGGTAAAACCATTGTTATTAGCTAACTAATGACTATAAAGTTGAGCCTTAGTATATAAAAATTTTTTAGAAAATAAACCAAGGCGAATTCATTCCAGGTAATCTCGGTATTACAACAAGTACAACTCGTACAAAAACCACAAGCAATTTGTTTTTGTAAAATCATTGTACAATGTCAAAAACCGATACAAATCAAAACAGGAACAAAAATAATAAATAAAATTTTGACATCCAACAATTATAAAGCTAAAGAAAAAAATTATCAGCAGGGCTTTTAGGATCACCTGTAATGAATTCGCCTTGAAATAAACTAATAACATTATATGAAATTGGAAATTAACTTTTCTAATTACAAATACAATTACATTTTGTAATTGGCAACTTGCAATTACCAATTACAATTAATTCGTATTTGCCAATTACATACTATAATTGGTAAATGGCAATTCCCAATTACTCGTAATTGAATAAATAATTATGAATCGCTTATAAATCTTGTAACTAAGAACAATTTTTAAAATCCCTTTGGGAATCTTATTCCTACTTACTTGGCATGATGATAATCATGGAACAACGCCGAATCCTTGGAGAAGGGGAAAGGGAAATAATAACCAGTATGATCTGTCATTGAGTTGACAATTGCTATGATTGTAAAGACCCAGGCGACTACAATATGTACATTCAGAAGACCAGTCAGTAAAGCAATTGGACCGAAATTACTTAAAATATATTCCACTGGATGGCAATAGAAAGTCATGGCGGCAATGGGAGCAGTCCATTCATGATGTTTTTTATGGAAGTATTTGTAAATCGAACGATGGTGAAGCAATCGATGGGAATAGTAGAATAATACTTCCTCCATCAATGACATTACAACCAATTGTAGAATAAAAGTTTTCATGGTGGGCAATTGGCGTATAAGGGCGGGGGTCCATGGTCTAAAAAATATTAAATATCCAAAGTACAGACCAATTGTGTTGACGACGAGTTGATTGAAAAGAACTTGTTTGATAGCCTGTAAATGAAAAGCAAAGTATTTGATTTAATATAAAGATTTATCATTGAGTGGTTGGTTTACTGCAATTCTATAACAAAATCTTTCTTTTTTTAGAAAGCGACAAGGATGTTTTTTGGTTAATTTTTAATATCTAATAAATATAAAATGCAAATTCAAAAAATCTATATACAGTATTTTATATTTAGCTGTCTTTCACTTAACTCCATTTCTTGTTATATTTGTTCAAATATATAAAAATCAAAAAATAACTGTTATTATTCATCAAAAAAATAAAAATCATAAAATAACTGTTATTTTTGTTCAAAAAAAAAAAAAAATTATAAAATAAATGTTATTTTTGTTCAAAAAAATAAAAATCAAGAAATAACTGTTACCTTATCTGACTTTTATAAAAAAAGGAATAACTGTTACGGTCCCTGGTTCTGCGCTTATATCAAGTCTCGAAAATGATTCCCAGAAATCCTTAGAAAGTGGCTTTTAAAAAAAAAAGCACTATCATAAGTTGATCATGTAGATGATCGAAATGTGACTGTTTAAGAATTATTTCGCAGGTATACTATATGTTTAGTTTAGTCTAATGAAGACGGGACACTTTTTTTTAGCAGATTTTGAAGCAAGTGAGTTTTGTAAATTTATGCTTATTTATATCAAATGCTCTTGCTGTAAGGAATAAGAAAATATAAAAGTCCAATCAACAAAACAAACAACAACAAGAGAAAAATGCGATTCGAAAAAGTCTCGCAAATGGCTAGTGATATGATTGAAAAATGACTCGGACAAGTTTGGCATTTGATTGTCAGGACTAGCATAAACTGTCTTGAAAAAAGACACGTAATTGATCAGAAACGCGAAGCATAAAAGACTCTTTCAGAAGAGTTGCAGGTAGGTCAGTCATTTTCATCTCAAACCCGAGCGCATATATGATTATTTTAATCATAATCATTAATTTAAAAAAATGCTGACTGTGACAATATTATACTCTACCTGCAAGAAAGTTATTGCATGTGTAAACGGTGGGTTAGTATTAACAAGGATGAAACGAATCTCTAAAAAAATCCCAATAACTAGTATTTTTGGCCCCAAAGCTCTGGAATTCACGCATTGAAATTTGACACAAAAAAATGGTATATACGGCCTTCTACGATTTTTTGTTTTATACACTGCAATAAATTTTTAAGAAAGTTGATTTCAAATTATTTAAGGAAACTCCCACAATTGGGAAAAGTGATTTTTTTTGGAAATAATGTCCATATATGTATGGCTGGACATGAAAAAATGTTAAACATTTTGCGAGACATTATGGTATTACAGTGTTTTAAAATAAATATGCTAAAGCCCTTATGATAAATTTAATCCGTTTGGAAATCATTCCAATGGAATCTTTAGCAATTTCAAAAAATATAATGAATTTCGAAAATTCTAAAAAGATTCCGGGTATTTGAGAAAGGCTTTTATCTTTCAAATTTCTAAACAATGGAACAAATTCAAAAGAACGTAAGATCATGGTAAATAGAGGAGAGTCTAGTCTAAGGATTTATACAATAATGATTTTTGCATGTGCCCGCGCAAAAAACTGAACTGGCAAGTTGATTTATCAAGCAATTTGATTTTCCTTTTTACCTACTTACAAATACAATGCGAGTCGGAAAAAAAACAGCCAATTGTAGGGGAATGTAAGAAAAGATAAAGCCACTGTTTATTGTTGTTGTTTTGTTGAAGCTTTGCTATTGTTATAAGTAAGACCTGAGTTTTAAAAATTCTTATTCGCTTTACAGTCTTATTTGTATAATATTTTCAGCTTTTCTAAAGTCTTTGGAAAAAGTTTCCTGACGAGCTGACCTAAGCAACCAGTGAAATGCGCATAGAAACCAACTTTCCCTCTACAATAAATTTCAGTATTTTTGTCAAAATTAAAATTGGAAATTTAGCACGTCTTATTTGAGTCGATCAGTACACTAATTTTAAGGCGTTATTAACATCAGCACAAACGCAAAATACACTCTCCACTATTGTGGTGTGGGTATAAGCTCGCCAGATTCAAATTGGCACAATTCTTGATATTCACTAAAAATAAATCTTGATTTTGAAAAGAGTTTTTGTCAATTAAAAACTTCCTAAAATAATATTTTATAAAACTAACGCAATTGTTAAAAAACAAAAAATATTACCAAATGAAGTCACTATTTGTTTAAAAAATGTCTATACGCTTTAGTTTTGAGTCAGCTGTTCATCGTTTTTAATTACACTGTGTTAGTTCAAAAATTTAAAAAGCGTGTATGAGACGTTTGAACCTAATTCGAGTACACTGAATCCATTTTCATCTATATATATAAAATTGTAACGTTACTGACTGACTGACTGACTGACTGACTGATTCATCATCGCACAGCCTAAACGCCTGAAGCTAAAAACTTGAAATTTGGACCAGGGGTTGGTCTCTCCCCAAATCGATCCACTAAGACGGGATTTTTGGAAATTCGAATGTTTAGGGGGTAAAAAAGGGCAAAAACGGGTAAATTCGGTACCCTTATATCTCTAAAACTAAAAGAGATCCAAAAAAAATTTAATACTTATCGTTGTTCTTTAGAAAAATAAGCGGACAGGTGTCTGGTACTTTTTGGAAATTCAGCCCTTTAACGGAGTAAACGGGTAAAACCTATATTTTGGTACTTTTTTGTCACCCCATCTATCTTTTAAACCCATAAACATAGAAATAAGGGTTATATCACATTTGAAACTTATCTAAAAAATCCAAATACGAATTTGGTACTTTTTCGAAATTCGGACATTTAAGGGGTAAAAACCGTAACTATTTTTGGTACTTTTTTACAAAACATTTTTTTTTATTCAAAAATTTAGTACTTATTGTTGTTCAATAAAAAAATAAGCGGACAGGTGCCTGGTACTTTTTTGAAATTCGGCCTTTTTGGGGAGTAAACGGGTAAAACCTGTATTTTAAAACTTTTTTGCTAGGCCATCTATCTTTTAAGCCAATAAACATTAAAATAAAAAATAAATCACATTCATAACTTATCTAAAAAATACAAATACAAATTTGATGCGTTTCGAAATTCGAACGTTTAAGGGGTGAAATTGTACCTAATTCTGTTATTTTTGTTTCAAAACATTTTTCTTCGTCTACCTATATAATATAAAAATGTAAAGTTACTGACTGTTCATCATCGCACGTCCTAAACGCCTGAAGCTAAAATGTTGAAATTTGACCGGGAGGTTGGCCTCTCGCTTAATCGTTTCCCTAGGATGGGAGTTTTGAAAATTTTTAATGTTTGAGGTTAAAAAAAGGCTAAAAACGGGTAAATTCCCCAAACCTCATGTTCATCAAAAAAATAAGCGGATGGTGTCTGGTACTTTTATAAAATTCGACTCTTTTGGGGAGTAAACGGGTAAAACCTGTATTTAAAAACTTTTTTGGCACGCAATCTATCTATTAAACCAATAAACATTGCAATAAAAAAATATCACATTCGTAACGTATCTAAAAAATACAAATAAAAATTAGGTACATTTTCGAAATTCGAATGTGTAAGAGGTGAAAATCGTACGTATTACAAAGTAGCATGTTAAAACCTAGAAACATAGACTTTGGCGTAAAAATATGTCCACGAAAGAAAAGGAGACGCTTACGAAGTAGCGGGTTAAATGCTAGTTAATAATATTTTAAAAATTTTAAAATAAATAAATGGTAAAAAACTGAAAAAACCATAAATTTTCAAACTTAATTATTTTTAAAAAATGAGCTAACCTATTAAAAAGGTTTGCACCACTGGATTCAACGTACATATGTACTCGACTTAGGCTTACCCTGCTTTTTCAAAAACGGATTCCGATTCCAGCACAGTGTTATTGGTGTTGAGTACAGAAGGAAAACAAGTGTTAATACGGGTTTCTACTTCAAATCAGCATCTCAGTGTTTTCAAATTATTAGTGTTAAATAAAAGAATAGTAGTTTTGATAGATTTTTTTACACATTCACTAAATAAAACGTTGAAATTTGTATGTATGTATTTGATTTTTTCTAACTTATTTTTTGGTTGGGCTTTAAAAAATATTGACAAAACAAACTTTTTCTTGATTCTTAACGAGCACTGAAAATTGTGGGTATAAAAAACCATAGTAAAACAATTGGCCCTTTTTATTCAGGTAAAGTTTTATTTATTCGCACTACTTAAATTGTGCTTTATTGTATCATTATTGTCAACGAGAAAAGTCAACTACATATCTGGAAAAAATTTTTGACACGTGTAATTATATGCCTATTTAATAATTTCCAAAGAAACTAATTCGTTTTTGGTCTAATCTAACACAGTCTTAGATAAGAATTTAACCTTTTTAGCCTTTAAATATTTAATAAAATTTTGTTTAATTTAATAATTAACTTTACCTTCCATAATTTCTCTTTCTCTACTGGTTCATTTTGTCCAGGTTGAATTTTATATTTAAGAACCCAACGTGGTTTGTTAGTAATATCGACAAATGTAAAAAAGGCAGCATAACTCCAATAGGTCAACATCATCACAATGGAGGTGCCACAAATCCAGATAATACTTGGATCATCCGCTTTAAAATTAATATTAATAAAGAGTATATTAAAATGTTTTCTTCATTAAAAAGGTATATATGTATCTTACTAGTTTTATCTAGGATTTTCTCCCATAATACTTGTGTTTGACCGCCCCATATTTTCCACTTCTCTTGCAAGTGAGAGCTAAAATCCGCAGGTGTTGTCATTTCTACGTTTCAGTCCTCACTAATTTCGAAATTATTTCATGTTAATGTTTTGAGCATTTATTCAATAGGCAGGTCTTTATTTGTCTTCATTTGTTTTAAATCTTATCTCTTTCTGGATTTCCAATTGTGTACTTGTATTATCAGTCATTCAGTCCCCGCACAATGGTTAATCTTGTACCTAAATACTTTATTCTAAATTATTGATAGTGAGCTAAAGTTGATTACATATTTGAATGGGCTTTTAGGTTTTTCTAAAGGATTGTAACACAAGGGTATGCAAAAAACCAAATTGTTTTTATTACAATTCTTATTTGAGGGTAAGGTATATAAAATTCGGCGTTTGCTTTGAAATATTATAACTTGTTTACATTTGAAGTACATTTACATAACAAAGATTAACACATTAAAGGCAAAGTGCAAATTATCCATTTGGGTACATAACAGTAAAGAATAAAAATACATAAATTATACATATGATGTATATATATTCTTTGATAACAGTAAACAACAGTTGGATTGAATGTATCAACAAATCAATTTGTACAATAAGGGAGACCAGAAAGAGTGGCCGATTGAAAAATGTATGTTTTAATTTACTAACACATCACTGTTCAACTGCTGTGATTGGAATTTCTTGTCCCCAGCTTCAGGCCTTTGAGTTGGAAGATGGTGCATAGTTTTTACCTCTTAAGCCTTTTTTTAAATTAAAACAGTCTTCACTGAAAAGTGTATTTGCATAAATTTTTGAATTATATGATAAAAACAAAAACATGTTACGATCTCGTTATGATCAAAAATAACATAACTTTTAGGAAAAAATGCCTAAATGCTGGCTTACACATTTGAAAAAAAAACGTGTACTGTCTGGAGTGTATTTCTTGAAATTTTTGTACCCTCACAACTCTATTTAAATTGTGCGAAAACAGTAACGCTTAGCATTTTTCATTGTGGCCGTACACACATTTGATTTTGGTTGTGTGTAAGATTTTCAAATACGTGTTTACGATTTTTCCGAGGTTTTTAGCGAATATATTCTACTGAAGATTTCCGATAATTTGATATATAAGACGTATATATAGATCCTATAACACGTATCCATAGATCATATTACAGCTCTAAAATTTAAGTTTTATAAAAATGTTGATGTTTTCAGCCCATTTTTTGATAATAAATTTTTTGTATCAAAACCGATTTTCCGAAGTTTTCACCAATATGTTCTTCTGAAGATTTCCGATATTTTGAGATACAACACGTATCATATATCCTATTACACGTATCCGTGGATCATATTACAGCTCTAAAATTCAAGTTTTATAAAAATGTTGATGTTTTCAGCCCATATTTTGATAATAAATTTTTTGTATCAAAACCGATTTTTCCGAGATTTTCAGCAAATATGTTCTACTGAAGATTTCCGATCTTTTGATATATAAGACGCATCCATAGATTTTATACCATGTATCTATCGTCTAATATATCAAAGCTGTTTGAGAAGCTGTTAGTGTCAAAATTAACCCCAATTTTAAATGTAAATAGATGTATTCCAAACCATCAATTCGGCTTTAGAAGAGAACATAGCACAATTGAACAAACCCATCGTATAGTAAACGCCATAAGAAAAACCTTTGAAGAAAAAAAATATTGTTCCGCCCTCTTCATCGATGTTTCTCAAGCTTTTGATAAAGTGTGGCATGAAGGCTTATTACATAAATTGAAGCTAAATTTACCAGTAAACACACACAAGCTGTTAGAAAGCTACTTAGTCGGTCGAAAGTTTATTATTAAAGAAGGTGCTTTTATAAGTTCTCCTCAGCCAATTGACGCTGGAGTCCCTTAGGGAAGCATCATGGGCCCACTGTTATATCTAATATATACCTCAGACATGCCAACAAACAACCACACCCTAACTTCAACATTTGCTGATGATACAGCTTTTTTAAGCGTGCACGAAAACTGTCATGAAGCTTCTCGCTACTTGCAGGATCATATATTTGAACTGGAAAAGTGGTTAAAACAATGAGGATAAAGGTTAATGAGCAAAAATGCGTACATATAACATTCACCTTGCGTTGGGAGTCATGTCCCCCTATTAAAATCAATAATCAATTAGTGCCTCAACAATCGCATGTAAAATATCTCGGAATTCATCTAGATCGGCGTTTAACATGGAAATGCCATATAGAAGCAAAACTAACACAAATGAAACTTAAAGCAATTCAACTTAATTGGCTTATTGGAAGAAACTCTGTTCTTAGTCTCGATTGTAAACTTCTACTTTACAACGCTATCTTAAAACCAATTTGGTGCTACGGTATTCAGTTATGGGGCACTGCCTCGGCTTCTAATATCGAAAAAATTCAAAGGCGACAAAATAAACTTCTTCGAATAATCACAGCCGCTCCCTGGTATGTTAAAAACTCAAATATTCACAAGGATCTCAATGTGCCGTTAGTAAAAACTATTATTACGAAGTATGCAGTAAAATATTTAAAAAGACTTGAGTCGCACCCAAATCCACTAGCTCGAAATATTTTAAATTACAGCGGCCACTCTAGATTAAGGAGAAGAGATACAGCAGGACTCATCAGACAAGAAGAGCGCTAAACATCTCCATATGTGAACAGAAACCGTGAAGAGAAAAATTTTCGTCTAGCATTGGCAGGACAAAAATAAAGTATTAGTATAAAATTTGATTAATTATTGTTAGTTCATATTTAATATATGAAGATTCAATAAATAAATAATGAGGAAAAAAAAAAAAAAAAAATGTATCTATCGATCCTATTACCGCTCTAAAATTTAAGTTTTCATAAAATTTTTTATGTTTTTAGCCCATTTTTTTGTTAATAACCTTTTTGTATCGGCACCGATTTTTCCGAGGTTTTAAGTTGTAGTGTATGCATACTTAGAGCAAGCACTGTATCATTAATTGTTTACATTTAAGTAAGTTAAGTTTTTGAGCCAATGAACTTATTTTAATTTTATGTTGGTCAGCAGTAATAAGAATTATTTTTTTTTGTATCAAATAATGTGTGAAATAAAATTGTAATACTGTGTGGCATGCGAACGACTTGTAATATGAATCCTAAATTGAATTCTTTTTGTTATATTATTATTGTCGCATTGAAGTCTTTCACGTGCCATGGAATTTTTCTCACGGGAACAGCAAATCAATTAGTGATTTGTTTGTAGCCCAAATTAATGCTGACCTATAGAATAAATTTAGTATATAAGCTTGTACAATTGTCAAAATAAAACAGAATTAATTCAACTCTTAATTGACTTGTCTTATTCTCAAAAATTCGTGCATTTTAATGCTCGGCAAAAAGCGGCAGAAGTGCTAAGAAAATACTTAACTTTTTCTTTTACACACTCCACATTTTTACACACTTCCATCAATTATCATTACATGGCGATCCTGCCCAACATAAATTAATTTCTATCAACTCTTTTTGATCCTGTCCAACTTAAATTAATCCCGCACAGCATAAATTATTTCAAAGCATAAATCTTTCAATGTCCCAAATAGAAATAAAAAAATTTTTAAGAAATGGGAAGAATTACTGAAATACGTCCCCACTCCAGTATGAACACAAAAAACGGAACTAACTAAAAAACTAAAGAAATTAAAAGAAGACGGCTGGAGATGATGAGGTAATGACATTTGAAATATTCAAGATAACTGAAAAGGAAAGACAAGAAATTATACTCGAAAATATAAAAATGGGAATAGCAGATGCAACAGTGCAAGGACAGGCAAATGCCTATGCAATAAATGATAATAAAGTAACCATTAGTTTAGAACTAGTTATAATTTTACTTATTATAATTATATTATTAGGATTATGGAAATTTTTACAAAATTATATAAAAAAACACACAGCAATTAATGCTGTAAGAAACTAATAAAAACAAAAAAAAAATATTTGTAATGGAAAAAATATTTGAAGAACTTAAAAAAAATAATTATAAATGCAAAGAAATCTAGCGGTAGAAAGTATACAAAAGACACAGTAAAAGAAAAACTTTATTTAATAGATCAGCTTAGTTTGCAGTTTGGAAAATTAGTAGGACATCTTTCCAATCCAAATAGACAGGAAAAGATAATTGAGTACAGAGACTTAAAACATACAGCGATTAGAATATTATGGGAACACTTAGAAAACAGTAAAGAAAATATATCAAGTGCAACAATCATGTCCAATTTTAATAGTAAACAAGCTTCGGATACAATTCCAATATTTGACGGAAAACCTACACACCTCGATATATTTCTATCAATGGTTGAAATGGTTCACGATGAACTTAACGAACAAGGGAAAAAGAACTTAATAAAATATATTATTGCCATGAAATTAAGCGATAGGGTTAGAAGTATTTTAATGACACAAGACATACCAAAAACATTTAACGAACTAAAATCAACACTGTCCAATCATTTCAAGTCAACAAAGACAGCCAGTAGTCTTCATTCGGAAATTAGAAATATTAAGCAAAGAGGTAATGTGTCAAGTTTTAGAGAAAAAATAAACACATTGATTTCAGAATTAACCATAGTACAATTCAGTGACCTTGAAGACAGTTCAAATGAAAAAGCACGATCTACAATTAGAATGTTGAACGAAAAATTAGCACTCGAAACATTCCAAGAAGGTTTACAAGAGAACATAAGAACAGCAGTTATAGCAGCGCAACCTAAATCGCTAGCACAAGCATTTGAAATAGCTAGCACACAGGAAAGACTATTACAGGCAACAAATATGTACATTAAAAATCTTTCACATAAATGACAGAAATCGACGCAGTAATAACAATTACAACTATAACAATAACAGATACAACAATCAAAGAAGACAAGACTTCAACAGAAATGACAGAAACTACAACAATAATTATAACAACAATAATAGTAGAAATTTTAATAATTATAATAGGAATTCAAATAACACCAACAGTAGATACAACACAAATAATGCTTACAACCGAAATAATAGAAACACCTATAATAATAACAACCATACAAATCAAAGAAATTACAACCCAAACGTACGCACAATACATCAACAGGGAAACGAAGAAGCCCTGGAGACTCGGGACGAATCTCCAGAAGGGGAAAATTACAGATTCACACAATAAATCCCAACACTTCAAACTTTATATATCTTTCTATCAAAAAACCTAACTTACAAAACTGACCAGAATTCGACTTGAACTGTCAGACTATGACTTTGATATTACATATAAAAAAGGAGCAAATAACACTAACGCAGACGCGTTATCCCGCATCGAAATTAACTCAAAAATATTAAAAGAAACGATTCCACTCTGTATTGATGAAAAAGAAAGAAAAACTCTGGCAATAACACGTAGCATGCTTAATAAGAATACTAAAGATAAAGAAGATGAAATTGAAATTAAGAACAAGAAAAAGAAATACATTTCTCAACAGGAGACTGATCACCTCCATATGTGGAATGTATATCAATGAATGATATAAAGAAGCTTCAAAGAATACAATTTATATATGAAAATAGTGATAATAATTATCTGCAGAATGAATATAATGATAAAATTACACGCGTGATATGCAATAGAAGCGAAAATCCAATGTTTTCAGAAACATTTATGGAGAAACTTTTATTGAAAATAAAGAAATTTAAAAATAAAAAGTACGTACTATATGATAATGATGAAATTTTTAAATATATACCGGTAGAGAAATTGAAAGAAGAATACAATAAATTCAAAAACAATGACGTCGATATAATTATATACAGAATGCCAAAAAGAGTAGATAATGCAATAAAACAATACAGGCTAATAGAAGAATTTCGGAATAAGAAAAACATTAATAAAATTAAAACAGCGATTTATTTGGAAAAATATGAACAAAATGGTTAAAAACTACATAAGAACATGTGAATCGTGCCAAAAGAACAAACAGACTAAACATACGAAAGAACCTTTTACTATAACAGATACACCATCAAGTAGTTTTGACATTGTAGTAATGGACACAGTTGGACCACTTAGACCGTCAGTAAACTTTAGATATATACTCACAATGCAGTGTGAACTGACAAAATATGTTATAGCTTGTCCAATAGAATCAAAAGATGCCAAAACAGTGGCAAAAACGCTAGTAGAAGAAGTTATTTTAAAATACGGTTTGTTTAACATTCTCAAAACGGACAGAGGTACTGAATTTACTAATGAGTTGATGAGAGAGATTTGTGTATTATTAAAAATAAAACAGAATTTCTCGACGCCCTACCATCATGAAACTTTGGGAACAGTAGAACGCAATCACCGTGTTCTAAATGAATATTTTCTAAATTTCGTAGAAGACAACAATTGGCACGAATGGATACCATACTTTGCTTTCGCTTTTAACACAACTCCAAACGTAGATACTAATTATACACCCTTTGAGTTGGTATATGGAAAACTTCCTAGACTACCAAGTGACGAATTGAGCGATACTAAAAATATTTACAACTTAGACAATTATTTGAATGAGCTTAAGATTAGACTTCGTTACTCACTACAAAAAGCAAGAGACATAATTTTAGAAGTGAAAAATAAAAGAAAACTAGAATCTGAAAGAAAACAGAACAAAATAGAACTAAAAATAGGAGACCTAGTTCTAGTAAAAGCCGAGAATAGAAGAAAACTCGAGCCTCCATATAAAGGTCCATATAAAATACTGGACATAGATGATTTGAATATAATTATAGAAATAGATAAATCAAAAGTTAAAAGTATACATAAAAATAATTTAAAAAAGTTTATTTCATAAGTGCATAAAGATAAAAAAAAAAAAAAAAAAATAAAATTTTAAGTCATAAAATTTGTATAAACATATAAATACTTCCATAAATACATACAATAATAAAAATCTTTATACTTATATATCAATTCATACAATAATTCTATATATTATTTTTATTTTTAATAATACACAAAACAAAAAGGGTGAGGGTGTAGTGTATGCATACTTAGAGCAAGCACTGTATCATTAATTGTTTACATTTAAGTAAGTTAAGTTTTTGAGCCAATGATCTTATTTTAATTTTATGTTGGTCAGCAGTAATAAGAATTATTTTTTTTTGTATCAAATAATGTGTGAAATAAAATTGTAATACTGTGTGGCATGCGAACGACTTGTAATATGAATCCTAAATTGAATTCTTTTTGTTATATTATTATTGTCGCATTGAAGTCTTTCACGTGCCATGGAATTTTTCTCACGGGAACAGCAAATCAATTAGTGATTTGTTTGTAGCCCAAATTAATGCTGACCTATAGAATAAATTTAGTATATAAGCTTGTACAATTGTCAAAATAAAACAGAATTAATTCAACTCTTAATTGACTTGTCTTATTCTCAAAAATTCGTGCATTTTAATGCTCGGCAAAAAGCGGCAGAAGTGCTAAGAAAATACTTAACTTTTTCTTTTACACACTCCACATTTTTACACACTTCCATCAATTATCATTACAAAGTAAATATGTTCATCTGAAAATACACGAATGTTTTCAAAGCTATTTTTTAAACAACAAAAATTAAAGTCGCATTAAAAGCAAAATAATTAAACAATGAAAAAATCAGTCAAAAAACAAAACACTTATCTCTTCCACGTTATTATTCATTGCATTTTTCATATTAAATATATTTTTAGTTGTAATTTTTCTCACCCGTTTTTATGCGTGAATTTATTTGACAGTTCAAAGCGGGAACTTTCTTACAAAAATTTTACAGAAACACTTTTTCTGTAAATTGGCGAGTAATTTCCGTACGTGACACCAATTATTGGCCGAATCTATAGCGGCGCCCCCGTTTTTCTTTTTTTTTTTTTAACATACGAACTATTTTTAAAAACAATAAATCCTCAAAATCCATTATAATATGCCTTTTATAATATTAAATACAAAAAATAATTAAATAAAAGTTCAAATCAAGCAATTACACACAAATCACGCTGTCGGTCTACAACAAAGTGTTTATTTTTATTTCTTTTGGCATACGGCACATTTTAAATGTTCTATAAGCATACTTACGGCCTTACAGTACGGTACGTTACAGTACGTGGACAGCAACGTTCGCCTAACTCAGCCTTTACTCGTCAAAAATGTTACAGACGCAGTTAAGTAAGAAAAACAGTTGTTTGTTTCAATTTATGCCATTTTTGTTTCATTCCACACATTTCTATCGAAAAGTTTCTTCACGCGGGAGTTACAGAACATGGGCACAGAACATTAGGCTGGTTTTTGAGATCTCAGTTAAACTAGGTTTAGTTAATCTAAAAACAGATTTGTGCCGCTCTTACCAAATTTATATGCTTAAAATGTTGGTCTTTAATGGAATAATAAAAAAATTACATTTTTTCGTTGGAAAAATCCGAGTTTCTGAGTACGTTAAACTAAGTTTTAGCTTAATCCACATCTAAAAAAACCCGGCATTGGAGCGTTCGCGTTAAACTTTTTAATCAGTAATTTTTCTTGGTTTGTGCATGCATTTTTTGCAGAAATATATTCTTAGTGCCTGTTTCTTCTGCTTCAGACACAAACCTAAAGGTCCACCAATAACTCCAAAGTATGTGCAAGGAAATTGAAAACAGGGCTACAAGTGCAGCGGTTAATCCCAAAAGGACTACAGTAAATTGCGCCAATATTTATATTCATCGTCAAACAATGTTACTAAGGATATATATTTTTTACATACTTTACAGCACGAACACCGAAATAAGGAGGAATTAGAAAATCTCAAACAAATATAATATTTTATATCAAAAAACGTTGAAAAATACAATGGAAAACGGCAAAATGTATTAAATTATGGATGACATACTCTTAAAAAAATAAAATTCGCATTTCCATTCTATCATTCAATGCTCTTAATAAAAAATTATGTCAATTATTACGTTTTTTATTTAAGTTTGAAAATATAAATCTGCTACCAGGCGCCCTTTATTATCATTTTGAGTTCTCATACAGCTAAAAAAAACACACTATACATGTGTATACATTTTTGCTCTTTGAACTTTACATTTCATTGTTTAAACCATTTTTCCAATTCAAACATATGAGTATCTAAAGGCTTTAAAGCAATTTTGCTTGGATGCTTAGGAAACCTATATCATCAATAAAAGTTGAGGTATGGGTGTAGTGCAGGTTAAAAAAAATTAGACTAAATTTTGATTAGCGAGCGTTTAATATTTTTTCTGTAATTAAGTCTGGGTTCATACTATGAAAGTTTTCTTTCAGAAGGTCTGAGTTTATTGATGAGAGGGGAGAGAATAAAAGCATTTTCTCTTCCCCTCTCACCAATCAACTCAGACTTTCTGAAAGAAAACTTTCATAGTGTGAACCCTGTCAAAAAGACATAAGCCTTTGTCTTCATACAAAAAAAATTTTAAAAATCTATCGATTTTTCTAGAGCTCCAGTTTCAGAGAAGCAAAAAACCCTTCATTAATTCTGAAATTTTATAAAAATTTAACTCATTCGCTTAAAACCTGCAAATTTTGTTTCTCTTTTTTTTTAATATCTTCTCCTACATTGAGTTCATTCCTTATAGAAGTAAACTCCTAATTTCCGATAAAACAGAAATCGTTAAAACTTAAAATAATTTATTATTTTATTTTGCATTTTTTTTTTAAGTTTACGTTTATAATTTGTACATACAATATGAATATGATTTTATAGCCATGTACATACATATATACCAAATAAATGTATATGAAATAATTTATTAGACCTACATAAATATAAATAAATTATTAAAACTACCAAATATTATGTACTTAACTAACCTATCACACAAACATACAGAATATCTTTTAATGTTTTTGGTATCATTTTTATAAATTTTTCGATAAAATCATTTACGAAATTTTATCAAAAGTCTTGCTAAAATATTTTTTAAATTTATTTGTGATTTTCCACTGTTATTTTTACAAAATTTAAAGCTTTTCTTTACGATCCTTTTCTTAAAATAATCATAATTTTATAAATTATTATTAATCAAATACATCCCCTTTAATTCACTTCATGGTGGAGTCGGGAAAAGCATCACGCGGTGGTACAAAACTTAACATCATAAGATGACGAGCATAGCATTTGGTGGCTCTAAATAAAGTATCGGTACCATGTAAACGGTCCAAAACACCCAAAACACCAAAACAGTTGTTAAATCTAGAAAAATATAAATATTTAAAAAATTCAAATAGTAAAAAAATTAATTATAAAAAAAATTACTTTAAATGATGAAAATCATGTGCCTCGGGACTTGGAAAGAACGGCAAATGATAACCCGAATGAGCATTTAATGTTGAGAGTATGGCCAAGGCAAACCATAACCAAGCGGTGGCTACATGACTGCCCATTAGGAAAACTCCCAAGAATGGTGGAAATAAATTACTGAAAATGTGCTCTATGGGATGGCAATATAATGCTGTTACTGATATTGGAGCAGTCCATTCGTGATGTTGTTTGTGTATAAATTTATAAATATTTTTATTATGCAGCAAACGATGTGAATAATAAAAACCCAATTCTTCCATTAGTATACATACTGTCAATTCTACACATACCCAATGAAACGTGGGCAATTCCCGTATTGAACTTAGACCTCTTAATTGCATTAATTTATAGGAAAGATATGATATGGGTACACCAATAAATATTTGATTACTTATTACTTTGGAGATGACCTGAAACAAAGCAAAATGCTTTAAATAAACTTATGTTATAATTCATCTGCAAAATGTCCTACCTTCAGCAAACGAGATCTTTCAACGGGTTCATTTGTACCTGGTTGTATTTTATATTTACGTAAAAAGGCTGGTCTATTTGTTAGATCCATAAATGTGTAAATACCACCAACTAACCAGTAAACCAACATAGTAAAGATGTTAGTGCCAATTACCCAAAACGCCAAAGGATCATCACCTGAAAAAAGTTAAAAGTAAAAATTTATTAAAATTTATAAAATACTTAAAACGAAAACTGAAAGTGAAAATGAAAAATATATAAGCCTTTTATAACTTTATACTACAAAAACCAAATATACGGGTGTTTACGGACTTAGAAAATCGAGATTTTAAGAACTCAAAAGTAAACTAGTAGGAGTGCTATACGGGTATGTCGAATCTTATATACCCTTTACCATGGTGCGATAAGATCAGAAAGTTATATAAATACCGTTTTTTAGAGAGGTTGTGTATTGATAACTCAACTATGTGTACTAAATTTAAACAATTATTCTCTTTAGATATAAATAAGTATATTTTGTGCCACGCTCACTTCTCCACTCCCACCCATATTTGTCGGATGTTGTCTATTGATAACCAAGATGCTTGTACCTCATTTGAAAAATTTGACTCTTGCCGTTCGCCAGACATACAGAAAAAAACAAGGGATTTATGGGTAAAATTAGAGGCAGTGGTTGTTGTTTGCTCATATCTCAGCCATTTGTGGACCGAGCTGAATGGTGGAAATGGTGGTGTGGAGGCTGAATTTCACTAGCAAAAACGGATCATATATGACATAAATATATGTATATCGTTAGCTAAAATGTAAAAAGGCGTAACTACCAACAACATAATTTTACAGAAGAAGCAAAAAACTTTGTAAAATTAAAACTATGTATAAACATTTTTAACAAAGTTTTTTCTCTCATCAGAAAACCATGCATTGATTAGTCGTCCATGAAATTCTTTAAAAAATTTTCAAAGAAAGCCATTTCATTTTATTTTTAAAAAAAAAAAATGTGTAATTACGTCGTTTTGCATTTATCAAATAAACACACTTGTAGTTACGTCCCTATGTTTTTTGTTAATAAAAGCGTAATTTTTGATCGTAGAAGTGTAAAACTTTGTCAAGACATGTTGATTAATGGCATTCATAATAATCAATCAAAAACTCGATTTTGAATTTTTTGTTAGTTACGCCTTTTTGCATTTTAGCTAACGATATATACAACAAAAAAAAAAAAAAAAAAAAAAAAAAACGGAATGGCAAACTTAGATATACCCTTTCCACCTGTGGTAAAGGGCATGAGCTATTTTAAACTCGATACTGCTCCCATTAAGTACACTATCAATGAGAGTGAAGTTAACTGACTAATAGAAGGCACTTGTTTCATTCTACTTGCTAGTTGGTAACGCAACTACAATGCAGATATGTTTTGTAACGGTGGATGAAACATAAACATACAATTATCTATAGCGGAGATTATGCAGCGCCTAAATCAGGCCGTTATTTCCATAGGTTAGTGCACTAATTTTGCAGTTTCAACTCACAGTTAGCGATAGTGCAAAATTATTTCAATCATTTTGTTGATGTTGAGTGATGAATTGAAAATTCGTTTATAATATAATATTGTCTTTGTTTCTGTATTATTATTTTATTCTCTTTGGCTTTTATATGTGCAGTTTTTTTTTAAGTTAAAATCAGTTAATTTTTTCTTAAGATGCAGTTATTTTCAAAAAAAAAAATATGGCAACGCTGACATGTATCCATATATTCATATTAGGGACGTAACGATATGCCTTGTTGCCGATACCGATACTCATAAAGAAATATCGCCGATACCGATACCTAAACGAATATTAAATTGAAATTCAAGTTAAAAATAACAAAACTCAAGTAGATTAATTTCTTTATTATACCAAATTTCAGTGTAAGAGATTATTAATATTTAAAATTCAGAAAAAACCAGTTTATTAATATTTAAAATTCATAAAAACCCTAAATTCGGGGAAAAAAACCAGCTAAATGTAGGGGAATGTAATAAAACATAAACTCACTGTTTTTTGTTGTTGCTTTGTTAAATCGTTGATATTGTTACAGGTAAGACCTGAGTGTTTAAAATTCTTATTGACTTTATAGTCTTATTTGTATAATATTATTAGCTTTTCTAAAGGCTTTGGAAAAAGTTTCCTGACGAGCTGGCCTAAGCAACCAGCAAAATGCGCATAGAAACCAGCTTTCCCTCAACAATAAATGTCAGTGTTTTTATCAAAAATAAAAATTTGGAATTTAGCACTTTATAGAGAAATCTTATTAATAATAAATTTTTTATTGCCGAAAATAATCTTTGACTTAAATTAAACTGAATCTCAATATATTAATACAATTTTATTAGAATTTAATGCTTTTTTAAATTATTTTATGGAGGACGCTTTACATGGGACCTATGGTAAATTTATGGACGAATCTACATTAAATTTAAGTGCGATTTCAAGTCATATAAAACGAATTTTTTCCAAAATTTAATTAGAATCGGTACATTCTGTTACCATTTTTAATTTTTGTAACTAAAATAAAAATTCAACATTTTTTATTTTTCGAATTTATTCTATGAGTTAAATTTCAGTTATGTATTTTATAACGATTTTTGCAATAGTTCTATTCCTTAAATTTTTAGAAATGACTTTATACACTACCAGACTATTTTCTTGTATCTTCTTGTTACATTTTACCTTAGTTTTCCGTTGGATAGCAATGAAGTATATTGTATGTACAGAAAAATTTGCATTTTCTTCATTGCTATCCAACGGAAAGCTAAGGTAAAATGTAACAAGAAGATACAATATAATAGTCTGGTAGTGTATAAAGTCATTTCAAAAAATTTAAGGAACAGAACTATTACAAAAACCGTTATAAAATACATAACTGAAATTTAACTCATAGAATAAATTCGAAAAATAAAAAATGTTGAATATAATAAAGTTGCTTATATAAAAAAATAATTCCCAATATCTAAAATAAAAATTTTTAGGGAGATTTTTCCACATTCGGGTTCAAAACTCTTTTTCTACTAAGTAAGAAAGAGTTTAACACCAATATTGTTCTTTTCTGTTAAGTCTTTCGAAATTAAGCGTGTTTCAAACAGACGGACAGGCCGGCGGACATGACTAAATCGACTAAGAATTACACAACGATCAAGAGTCTTAGATAAATATTAAAAAACTGAATTTCAAACGGAATGACAAACTAAGTATACCCTCATTCACTACTAGTGGTAAAATCACATCTTTTTTAACATTAAAAATAAATCAAAATATATACAAAAATTTATCTTGAATTGAATTCAGAAGTAACGCAGCTTTAAAAATTTATATTGAATCACATTTAAAAGTTAACTAGGTTAAAACAATTAAATTTCATAACGTTAATAATATAATTTTATATCTAAAAAAAAAACAGTATAATACAGCACATCCAGTAAAAAGCTATAAATTAATGAAAAAAATAAAAATTTATCACTTAAACTAAAAAATGCTAAAAATCTGCTAAATATGAAATTTAATTTGAATGAATTTGAATTTTTAAATGAAAATAGGACGAATATTAACGTATTTCTACACAATATATTGAAAATGAGATAATATTTTGATAATTCCCTACATTTGCCTTACAATAAAATATGTGCCCTTTTTCCCTACGCTTGAAATTTTCCGAAAAAAAATCCATACAAAAAGAGGAAATTTCCTACTATCGCCATCACTGATTAGTACCCATCACTGATGGGTACTAATCTTTATTATCTCATATCATCAGTTATAAATTCAATTACACAAAAATATCATTGATGAAAATTAATGGGAAGATTTTAAAACAGCACAGTCCTTAGAAAAGAGGAAATTTCCTACTATCGCCATCACTGATTAGTACCCATCACTGATGGGTACTAATCTTTATTATCTCATATCATCAGTTATAAATTCAATTACACAAAAATATCATTGATGAAAATTTATGGGAAGATTTTAAAACAGCACAGTCCTCAAAAAGAAAGTGGCAACACTGTTGCTTACGAATAAAATAAATGTAAACAATCATGGGTGTGCTGGAAATCGAAATATTAAAACGCAAGAATTTTTAAAGTCGTTTTTTTTTTAATTTCTGTAATAAAAGAATTTTACGACAAATATTATAAAAATATTTCTCTATCAAACAGAATTTAATAACAAAAATTATAAAAAATAAATCAAAGGTGTATTAAAATGAACTTCAAAATATTTGCAGTTTACGTTTTCGATTTCCAGCACACACCTGAATAATTGCGTACCAAATATTCGATATTTAAAATGGGTGGTATGGGAGTGTGTGTACTTGTGTTTTTTATACACCACAATAGTGGAGAGGGTATTATACATTTGTGCGGATGTGTGTAACAACAAACTTTTAGTATACTCATCGACTCCTAATCACTCTTTAAATCGATCTACCTAACGATGTCGGTCCCGCTAGCCGGCTGGCTGTCTAAGTAAACCTTGTGCGCAAAGTACAGGTCAACATTTTTGAGATAATTTGATGGAATTTAGTACATAAGAAGGTTCTGATTGTCAAAAGGACATATTGAAAATGGTGAGAATCGGTCCATAATTCCACATAGCCCCTATACAACCTATTTTCCGGAATTTGATCTTTGAGCCCATAAACCGTCTTATTATGTTGGTATTAAGATTAAATGTTGCCCGAACTTATTTAATTAATCATCCTATCAAATTTTATTTTAATTGTTCCATATTTGACCGTAGCTCCCATACAAATACTTCTCCCGAAAATAGCTTTAATTCACATAACTTCCTTATAAATGTTGGCCGTGTCAAAATTTTCTGTTGGTAGGTACAAAATAGGTTCTATACAACCTCGTTTTCCAAAATAATTCAAAGATATATAAATAATTTTAACCTCAGAATATAATTTTGTTGGGTACACTCTTAGAAACTTGTCTCTAAATACTGTGATGTAGCGTCGGGCTTGACCGACTATACTTTCTTACTTGTTTAAAATTTGTTATTGTGCAATGAATAAGTAAACAATGGCCCTTTGTATAACGTCTGTATACAGAATGCTTTGATATTGCTTAACTCAAAAACCAATTGCGAATTAAAAAATACAAAACAACTGTTTTAAAATTAACAGATTCTGAAACACATACAAGTTACATTATAGTGAAAATTTGTGATAATTTTCGTTTTATTTATAGAATTTATAAATTACTAAACAAATAAAAAATTAAACTTGCTAATTTAAAAATAACTCAATAGTTTAGCAAATCAATAGCCTTTAAAATATTCACTTAAATTTCCGAAAAAAAATTTAAAACTTACCTGTAATATCAATAAATTTATCCCATTGTGCTTGCCAAAAATCTCCTGAAGCTCCCCAAAAACTTTGTAAATGCCTGGCGGGGAATAAAGGAAAATCCATTAACTTTTCCATAATTTATACAATATATTTTTTTATTAATGTTTAAATTAAAGAGAAATAATTTCAATTTAAGTCAATTCGTTCGAATTGTTTGAAAGTGACTGACTGACTGCGTCATAAAATCGTATCGTCGTCTTCATGTTGTGTACGATCAGTAAAGAAAGAATAACGACCTGTTTACATTATAAATGTCGGTTTGTTCGTTCGCTTGTATAGATTTTAGATACAGCAAAAATTTTACTTTTACTCATTTTGCATCTAGAAGTCAGTTTGTATTTCAGTGTTGTATGTTTGTATTTATGTGCGACATTGTGTAAAAAACTGGAATTAGAATTTGTCTCTGTCTTTCACTTTGCTGTGATTTATGGGTTCAAAATTGAGTGGATTTGATTCCAACTCAAGAGAAGTTTAAAAAAAACAAGTGAAAACATTTGCTAAATACATATAAAACATCTATTAAAATTTCAATAAGTAAACAACGACTGGAAGAAAACCTACAACTTAGAGAGAACCCCAATTTAACATCAATTTTGAAAACTTATTTTATTTTAGTTAGTTAGTTTTCCTGATTCGAACCCCAACTAAGTAAAGCTGAATTAAATCTGCTTAAAACTAATTTCATTTATTTGTTTTTTTAAGACCTTTTTAAACAAACTAGTATGGCCAGCAGTCAACACAACCGACTGCAATCTAGAAATAAAGACTGTTTAGTGTATGCCAGCCAGCCAAACGGTCTTAGTTGATTGGTTCACTAAAAGTGGGATCCAGAACCAATATTTTTAAAAGTTAAACACATCAGTACAATTGCATTTTATCCTCTCCACCTATGGAAGTGTAGGTATCAAAACAAATGGTTTTTTTCTTTTTGGCAGATTTGTTTTAATACCCACACCGCCAAAGGTAGAGAGGAGACAATGTGTTTGTGCTGAGCAAAAATGGTGCTTTTTAAAAATTGTTAGAATTGGTCCATAATTTCACATAACCCTAATACAAAAATCTTTCCGAAATATAATTTTGTGCCCTTTAACCATCTTCTTATATTGGAATCGGTCCATATTTGACCATAGCATCCATACAAATTCATCTACCGAAAAAGCTTTTAATGCCATAACTTCCTTAGAATTGTTGGTATTAATAAGAATAAAATTTGGCACAGATAACTTTTATAACAGGTACAATTCATCCTTTTTTGGTGTAGTTAACAAAAACCCACGAAGTTTTATCATTTTCTTTTCAACAATAACATTTTTAACAACATATCTCCAGCCCTGACCAGAACCATGGGCCAATTAGTAGGTCTGCTCGAAACGCCTGTTGATTTTTTGGAGAGTTGTGTTTTTTTCGTGCAATTGTTTTTGTAGAAATTGTTATTTACATCTTTACCATTTTTACCCAAACAAAATGCGTGTTATTTTTCTATTGTTGCATTGTTGCAGTTTTGCGCAGACCTAACAATTGGTCCATGACCAGAACTAGCAAAAATTACATTATTGTAAATTTATGTTCCTGATGTTATACTAACATATTAAGTAAATACATACATAAGTATATCCCTGTAGGAAGCCTGGAATCAAGTGTCTCCAAATCGTCACTTTTGTCAATTGTTTTGGTGACACCGTCTACCCTTTTGTCTGCCTTTGACAAAAAAAGGAAAATAGAGAAAAAGTTTTGCTTCTTCTTAATTTTGAATACCCACACCCCAATAGTGGTGTACATTTGTAGGTGTTTACCGATATTCTAATTGGATGAGTCCTGCAGTATCTCTTCTCCTTAAGCGAGTGTGGCCGCCATCATTTAAAATATTTCGCGATAGTGGATTCGGATGCAATACGAGTCTTTTTGAATATTTTACTGCGTATTTCGTAATCATAGTTTTAACTAATGGCACACTGAGATCCTTGTGGATATTTGAGTTTTTAACATACCAGGGAGCGGTCGAAGAAGTTTATTTCGGCGCTTTTGAATTTTTTCGATATTACAGGCGGTGGCCCGTAGTTCAATAGTTGTAAAGTAGAAGTTTGCAATCGAGGCTAGGAACAGAATTTCTTCCAATAATTCCAATTTAAATTGCTTTTAGTTTAATTTGAGTTAATTTTTCTTCTATATGCCATTTCTACGTTAAACGCCGATCTAGATGTATACCGTGGTATTTTACGAGTGCGAGTGTTGAGGTATTATTTAATTATTGATTTTGATATGGGGCATGTTTCACGACGTTTCATTTATTATTCTGTCTTAATTGCTAATAAGCATAGAAAATTAAAATTTTTGTTAAAAAATACTGTAAAAAAATATAAAAAGTTTCGTTGAATTGACAGAAAAATATCGCCGATACCGATATATCGGAAAATTTTAAGTATCGCCGAAATCGGAAGTATACCTCCCTACTAATAATGTAACATTAAAATTATTCACATGGGGAAAATTTTAGAAATCAACGGTAACACTTAAACTTATTCATAATTTAAGAAATCAACGGCAACATTTGAAAACAACAGCTCTTTCAAAAAGAAAACAAACTATTACCCCGGTAAAATTTAAAATTCGTTTCATAAACCTTTTTTAAACCTGTTTTATTTATTATAAATAGGCTAACTGGTAGTGAGCTAGTCTATCAGTACCGGGGTTGCGGGTTCGATTCCCGCCAGAGACTCTGGTCTCCTGCAGACAAGCGAAGAGCTTCGCGGGATTAGCGTAGGAATAATAAAAAAAAAACGACATGAAATCCCTTATATGTATATTGATTACTTATATTTTACAATACTGTGCATCTTTTGGTAATTAATTCCACTTGAATAAGATTTGTAAAGTTTTTATTCAATACTACAGGATAACCTGTGTACTAGTTTCAGCCTCTATCCGGATTACCGACTCGTCGGGACAACAGGTAAAAAAAATTCTTAACTCAATATATCGTTACCTTAATATAAAAAGGCCCCAACTCATCAAAAACACTTTTTACAGGAGAAGGAAAAAACTTAATAAAAGCTGAAATAATATAGCTACACAACCATTGTCAAAAAACATCTTTATTAAAATTAAACTAGGAATTCAGATTGAAATACACAATATGTATTTCTTTCGAAAAATTGTGTGTATGAGTTAGGCCTTTTTTTTCTTTAGAAAAATTGTGTGTATGAGTTAGGGCTTTTTGTATTCTGCTTATAACTTCTTTATTTTTAATCTAATTTGCTTGAAATTTTAATAGAATGTGTATTAGCAACCATTCTACAATAATCAATAAAAAAACGGATTTCCAAAAATAATGAGTTGGGGCCTTTTTATATTAAGGTAACGATATGTATGTCTATTTAAAATGAATTTTTGTTAACCAAAAAAATAAGTTAAACAAAAAAAAAAAAAAAAAGAAGAATCAATACTCTTAAGAATTAATTTACATTTAATTAATTTACAGAAAATATGTGAAACTTAATTAGCGGAAGGGTTAAGAGCAGATAAAGTTGGTAATTTTTTGCCATGCAGAGTTTGTTAAAAAAAACTGAATTTTGTATATTTAATAACTTTAAGCCATTGCAGATATTTGTATGATCTTTCAGAATTGTCCAACACCAAAAAACATTGCAATGGGTTATTGACACTAATCAGAAATTGTTTAAAATTTTTGATTCTTCAAAAACGAAAGTTGACATCAAACCTACTTTAATAGAACACTTTCAAATAGATTTATCGAACCCTTTCTAATAGATTTATAGACTCCCTACGTTTTGAAATGGTATTCTTTTTTCTAACTTTTCTACTGCGAGAAGTGGCAACTAATGAGATTTAGATGCGTTTACGAATGGCATGAAGATAAATCTATCTTTTAGGCCCAACTAAAATGTGCTTAACCAAACTTAAGCTAGTGTCAAAATTCAACGAAAAGCATGTCAAATGCTTAAGTAAATTACTGAAGACTTTTAGGTGGCTATATTGTACTTATTGAGCTTAAAGACTTTCTACACTTAGTTGCAAACATTTGTACTTTTGGAAAACTATTTTCGTTTTTATTTCTTTAAAATGTAATATTTTTGACGAAATGTCATTTAATTTGTAAAAGTTATAAATATATTACCATAAACAAGTAAATCTATGTTTATCTTTTATTAATTTTTAAAGTAAACGAAAACTAAAATAAAAAAGTACTAAAAAAAGCAACTGCGGTTGCATCTTTTAATTGTAAACAATTATATGTATCTATTATGTGTCATTTGCTTAAGGAAGAGCGAAATTAACCGCACTTTCCTTAAGCAAATGACACTTGACGAAACTTAACGAAAAGTGTCTTAAGTACATTATAGTTGTATACATTTGATTGTGTGTATTCGCACATTTGCTTAAGGTTCATTAAGCACATTATAGTTAGGCCTTTTGATTTTTTTTCTATATTCCTGCTCGGGTGCTCGCCACTATGAACCCGTAGTGTAGTTGAAAGTGTTACTAGGAAAAAAAAACGATTGTACCGACTACAGAGGAAAAATTTCTAAACTGTCCGAAATATTGATTTGTCCGCATTTTTGGATAGTCCAGTCTATTAAGTGTCCATTTTATAGAGGTTGTACTGTACTTAAATGACCATTTTTCCCCAAAAAAATTTTTTGAAATCGATCCCGCTGTTGGGTGGTCTTTAATTATATTTTTCACCACAAATACATACTTACCAAGTAAGAACATTACGAAATACAATAAAGACAGCTAAAGCACAAGTAATTATAAAAATAACACTGTGTAACGATGACAACCAACGGGGCTTTTGAGGTTCATTTAATGCCGGCCCAAAGGCATCAGAATCAAGCGGTGAATGTGGGGCTAAAGATGTCGAAGTTGATGACATAGACAATCTATTTTTGTCGTTAAATAATTTTTCGGACGTGGTCGTTTTTTTGGTATCTAATAAATTGTGGTGCTGCATACACAATGGTAGTGATGGCTTTTTGGTTTCCTTGGCATCTATAGAGTTGGTGGTGGCCAGATGATAAGATGGCGGTGGTGAATGTGTTGGCATTAGGGATTTTGCTGTTACTGAAGTTTGCAGCATATTAGGATTTTCAATTAAAAATGCATTGGCAACTAAATTTCCGGCATTTTGTTTTGACAATGTTGTTGACATTGTTGTCGTTGGTATTGAAGAATTTGTTATTGTTGTTGTTAACGACGTTGATATTATTGTTGCTATTGTTGTTTTGTTATTATTTGCAAGATTCGCCATGTTTTTTAAAGTTTGTTTATTTATTTACTGTTCGTTTGTTTGTTGCGTTACCGAGGAAAAGTGCAACAAAGAACAAAGTTTAAAACAACAACACTTTAACAAAATGAAGTTCATATAACAGTAAAGTCTTATGATTTTTATGTGTGTGGGTGCAAATTTTTATATGGCCTGAACGAGTTAAAAAATCCTTTGAAGCTGTTGACTGACCTTGACATTTAATAAACTTCAATTTTTTTTAAATTTTTTTCGGCAAAATAATTTTATTATTTTTCTAAATTTTTCACATTAATTAATTTCTTATTATTTTTTATGTGTGAAATAATTTGTTTCTTGCTAATTTAACCTTAATTTAATACTTATGTACTACGTAGTTGTAATTAGGTTTTCTTTTTTTTTCTTTGCTAGAATTATTGATTTTTATCTAAATTTAATTGTTTTCACTTCAATTGTTTTTTAATTGATTTTATAATCAATAATTTTGTAGGTATAATTACTTGTTTTTCTTTTGGTAAAAATAATAAAAAGATTTTGTTTTTTTTAATTCGTTTTCGACGACGTAACTTTTTTGAATGCGTATCCTGTTTTTTAATATAAGTATTAATGTACTTTTGTTTACGTTCCTTGTAGGCGCGTTACAAACTTTAATGTATTAGGGTATGGAAGATAAAAAAAGCTTTTCTCTTAAAAGCTCTTTAAGTATTGTTAAATTATTACATATGTTAAAGACACTTTGCGAAAATATTGAAAAGTTATGGTGGTTTTACAGGATATGTATTTTACAGTGTGCTTGTCAAATTTTCCACAGCAAAATGCATACATGCCGAGTACAAGCTAAAAAAATTGCTTCTGTTAATGTCAGCCTACATTTGCAGTGTAAAAACTTTCTATTAGAGCGTACCTATTCTATTTGCAAGCCATTTATATTGAATAGGACCGGCATGTGGCCGTTAAAATTAATCATTTTATGCACGTATGGAATATGCAATTCTTATTTAAAAGTGCTAACTAATTTTAAGAGAATAACAAATGTCTTTCACATTTCCTTGTATTCGTTATTATTAAAGCATTTATTTACTATTTTACTATTTTTACAATGTTTATGTGATGAAGTTTTGAGTATAATGGGTAAAATAAAGTTTAAATTGCCTGTTCTTAGAAATAAAAAAAAAACGTGTGTATTGAAACAATAATAAAAAAAATATAAATTTCTGAACGAAAATTTTTATTTAACATATTTTCAAAAAGACAAAAAATTTTGTATGTGTGTGTGTTTGCAAGCAAACTTAAAACGCTTTTTAAACCCTTTAATCCCAAAAATAAAGAAAAAAATCAACTGCAAAATAATTCTTCCCGTATTTATATAGGTATAAGATTTGGCAAATATATGAAGCGCTTATTGTTAAAACATCATAAGCCACCCACATCACCTCAAGATAATTAAGCTATTTTCCAATTAGCTTCTGATTTAGACGATAATGTACTTTTTACATTTAATACGTGTTTATATATATTTTTAACTTTTGTAACTAGACTGTTATTCTGGGGTGGGCAAGTTCACCCCCTTCCCGAAAAGAGGAAATAAATACTTCTTATACCCTCCACCACTACTAGTGGTGAATGAGGGTATACTAAGTTTGTCATTCAGTGTAAAACTTTTTAATTATACATCTAAGACCCCATAAAGTTTATATACTCTACCCCTCCTTGAGTAATTCTAAGTCGATTTAGCCATGTTCGTATGTCTGTCCGTCTTTTCGTCAGTTTAAAACACGCTCACTTTCGAAAAACGCAAAAAGAACAACCTTGGTCGCAAATTGCTTGTAGTTATCCTAAGCAGTTTGGGATTGAAATCCAGTAACATCAAAAGGTTCAAATCAGAACTATGAATCAAAATGTGGAACCACTACCCTAAAAAATTGATAATTTTGATACAAAAACTAACATAAATGGTGAAATAATGCAGGGAATGATATTAAATTTTGCACAAATTCGTTTTATACGACTGCAAATCATAAGGTTCAATATTTCAAGCTGCTTTGCACTACGTAACTATTTTTTTTACGCATAGCTGCTAAACTTCTTTCGAAACTGGCAGAACTAATGGGAAGGCATAGTATACAATAAGGCCCTGCACTCTTACAACTTGCTTTTCGCTGGGTATGTTTTTAAACATATTCTTAAGTACTAGTCCTTCACCTTTCATAGAATCACAAACAATTTGCAAAACATTTAAATGGTAGCGGTATTTGTATCACGAGCTTATCCAAGTGTCGAATTTTCCGTTTGAAAAAATTAGTTCAAAAGGTTTATCGCTTAAAGAGAAAAATTAAAGATTCGCAAATTCATAATGAAATCAGGTTTCTTAATTAAAGTCGATATTCCAAGAGCCTCTACTGAATTTTTATCTCTGGCTTGGTTTATTTCCTCTTCAAAGCCATTTTTTACAAAGTAATTTTTAATTTTTTTTTTTTTTTAGTTTTCACTACTACGCCAATGACTTTACAGTCGATTTTCTCAAAATTTTCGAATGCATAAAAAAAACTACAAAAGTGTAAAAAAATACATAAAATCAAACCAAAAATTTTAATTTTTCATAAATTTTATTTAAAAAAAAAAAACGTTGTCCTTAACGCAAAATTATAATTTTCTTTTAGTAAAGTAAAAAACAAACAAAATATATATTTTTTCCAAACTATCATTAAAGTCTTATTTGTTCATGTCCAGATAAATTAATAATCAAATCTCAACAGAGCAATATTGAACTTTTTTTATTTATTCAGTTTATTTTCAAAAAATAAATATTTTACAAAAGATAGAAAGAGCCTCAGCGCCACTTGGACATTATTGAGACGAGTTAGCAAAAAATATTACATAAGTTTTATATAATAATAGCAATTAAAAATAAAAAGAAACAGAAAAATAAAAAAATTATTGCGTATCAAATAAGTTTTCAAATTTGGGAGAAAAAACTCTTTTAAACTTTTTTTAAAAATTGAAATCCTTTCAATGTTTTTCAAATTCTGAGGAAGATTATTGAACTCAAAACTACCCATATGTTCAACTCTTTGTTTCGTTGTTTCCAACCAACATTTTGCAACTCGGAGATTCATGTTATTTCTTGTGTTAAATACTGTTTGATTCGTAACAATAGAAATTGTATGATGACCTATATTATGTATCGATTTGAAAACATACAAAAGCAACTGCAATTTATACAATCCGTAAATAGGTAGAATCGTTTCAATGATTTATTCTGAATTCTTTGTAATGATTTTAACTCATTGCTTTTTTTGTAAGTAATATATAATGGGCAAATAATTTAATTATGATAATATATAATTAAAAGTTATGCTGCCTTTTCTCCATCAATCCTAATGCCATGCGGAGTGTAAATCAGTCTCGCACCACTAACCATGTGGCGAAAATTGGCCCAGGTATTCACGAATATTTAAAATTGATATCCGTAACATTATTAGTTGGAATTTTCAAAGCTTCGATTTTGCCTTAATTTTTCAAATTTTATTTAAAATATGAAAAAAGCTTAACTTTAAGTAAGAAAAATAAGATTAATAAAAAAAATTAAATAAAAAAAACTGCATTTACAGATTAAACATTTATTCAGAACTATGTAAATATTTTAGGAAATTTTTTTCTCCCTCCTGTAAAATTTTTTTAAATTTGACTTGTTATTTTACAAACGAAGGTAACGATATGTAAATTAATGTTACTAATATAATTTATTATCAAAATGAATAAAATTTATTTTCATAGCAAAAAAAAAAATTTTTAATTTTAACGGTATTTCTTCTATAAATTAACCCTGCATTTGTAAACAACAACATTTTCAATTACTGTTCAATGGACTCAAATAAAACGTAAATAAGCACTTGGTTGATACAAAAAGGAGTAATCAAATTTTTGCAATAATTTTTTTTTTTTAAATAAACCAAAATTGTATAAAACTTAAACTAATTTTAATACCTACAACAGTAAAAATTCTATTATTACCAATATATTATATTAAAAAAAGAATTTAACACATTGTTTAATAGGTATATGTAAATAAAAATTTTATATTACATGCATATCAAGAAAACAAACCAAAACTTAATATGTGTGGTGAATTTCAGTTGAGTTTCACTTTAATTAAAATAAGCTATAGGCCTTTAGTAAAAACTTGGTGGAATTTTTACAACCACATTGCCGTTTGGTTAAGAATGTATGAATTGAGTACTATAAAAAAAACTGCAATAAAATTCGAAGAAATTGGAAAATTCAAAATATATCTCTGAATAAACATATTAATATTCTTAAATGAAGTCAATAGAAAAAATGTTCTTAAAATTAAAAAAAAAACCTAAATCAATAAAAATACTCACTAATATCTGATAATTATGCTAATATCGCAAAAATATTATCTATATTTTTAAAAAATGTAATCTTTTTACAATTAAGTTACATTTCAAAAATTTAAAGTTAGTTTTATGAAAAGAAACGAATAAAGGTTAAAGGTGTGTTCATTTACAGATTCAATAATTATAACTAGTAAGTGTTCACGTCAGTGTGACCAGGTCTGAAAAAATTTTACAGCTAAATCTGGCATTAGGCAAAACCAAAAAATGCTAAAAATGATTTTAAATAAATGCTAAAATAATGCTACAATTGTTCAAAGATTTATGTTAAAAATTTATTACCAGTATTAAATTTTATTTAAAACTAAATACATTTCAGTGACTAATTTTGTAACGAAATTGAAATAAATTTTTTTTATTGAAGCAAGTGGTTAGATTTTGGTAAAGTGGCTAGATTTTTGGTAAACCATACATATAAATATGTAGCACAAGTAGTTGAGATTAAATTTAAAATTTAGGGGGCCTGCAAACCCCTGGTATATGCAACATTTAAACGATTTATTTCTATGATATACAAAATTTTTTATATTATTTTATTTTTTATAGTTTAAGAAAAGTTGAATCTTTAAAATAATTATTTTTTCAACAGTTTAGAGCAAACAATTTTTTCAAGCATTTGCACTATTGAATTTTTCGCTAAATACAAAGTGAAATTTCCTTGTACTTTTATATCGTAGTATCAAATAATATATACAATCGACATGATAAGGGCATTTCTAATATTCACTGAATATTCTATTTTTTTTTTAAAAGACAAGTTTCTTAACATAACAATTATCCATTTCCAAATGAAATTTAATTTTGGGTACAACTATTTCTATTCAAAATGTATTATAGTTTATAAAATTTTTTTGTAAAATCAATAAAACTATTTGTCCAAATTTTTAAAATAAATAATGCCTAAAAAAAGATTAAAACATTTTCCAAAAATGCTTAATAAAATGCCAAATGCTAAATGAAAATTTTGCAGCTAAATATATATTTTTAATGCTAAATTTAGCTGCAAAAATGCCAAAATGGCCACACTGGTTCACGTACTCGAAAAACTTGCAACGAGAGAGTGAAAAAAGCATACAAATTTGAGTGTCAAAAAATTTGTTGAAAATTTCTGATAGTGAAATTTTTACTAGCAAGAATTATTCAACCACCTCACCTGTTTCATGTTTTTGTTTACAAAACAAAAATAATTTTCATAATTTTTAAATTAAAGTTTTTCAATAAAATAACAAATTTATTTATCTAAAATTTAGGAACAATATTCTTGCGAAAATAGTTCAAAGCAAATGGTTTTATTAAGAAATAATCTTGTATCTTACAGCTGAATGCTGTCGATATTCCTAACTTGATAGTTTTTGCTGGTAAAGCGTTCATTTACTTTTTTATTTTTTTGAGTAATTGGGAGAACATATCAAAACTATAATTGATCAACTATTTGATTAATCAAAATCATGATAAAAAGATTAATCAGAAATTTTAATAGTTAAATAATTTTAACATATAATTTTATAATTTTTATAAGCCTTTTGAATATTGTGCACTTATGCCCAATTTTCAGGATAGTATTTAAATCTATATTATGTTAATTTTCATAAAAACTTAAATCGTATTTAATTACAGATTGATTTTTTGAGTTTTATATTAAAAGTCTTATTTAATTAAGATAAAGTATGGTAGCACTACCAAAAACAAAAAAAATATCATAAAAAAGTGTAGTTATTTACAAGGTGGTCTCAGAAAACAGCTGGTTCTTATTAGTTTGTCTGTTGTTTTTGTATTGTTGTGATATTGAGGCCACCTTGCTAAGTTAATCCAATGAAAACTTAAGTTGAATTTAAATGTACCACATCGGTGACTTAAGTTTCATTTAAGTGTTTAGTGAAGAAGAGAATTTTGTATTTAAAACGATTTTAAACATAAATGTGTTTTAATATCAATCCTGAAAATTGGCCATTAGTTTACTTGAATTTCATAGTGTGCAATATAGCAGGAAATAATATAAAACTCCAATGTCTTTTCATGCACTTGCGTGTTCCGTTATCTTATTCACCACAATAGTTTTATGTTGTTTGATTTTTTATTTTTTTAATTTAAAATTTGTTTTTAAAAAACTGATTAAACTAGATTAATCACAATTTAAAATACTGGATTAACCTGAATTGTGATTTATTAGCAATGTTGATTATGATAAACTGATTATCAGCATTCTGATTAACAGAAACGTTCTAAATTATAAAAATTTTGGAAACAACATAAAAACGACAAAGTTTCTACACGGTTTATACGCGGAAATAAATATTGCGAATATTTCGTTTTTAATTTTCGGGAATATAATTTTTAGCAAATTATAATATTATGTGTTAGAGCTATTTTATCATACGATTTTATTTCTTTTTCATATTCTGATTAAACGATAATATAAAAATCCTTATAAGGTGTATTTATTCTACAATATATCTCATTGGTTTCCATAAATTTGCGAAATGAAACTTAGTGAAAGTGAATATTGATTATTGAAAATGTTACGCAAAAAAAAAAAGTTTTTAGGATTCGATTGTCAACATTACTTTTAATTTTTCAGCGCCATTTCAAAACGCTGTCCACAATTTCCCT
The DNA here is from genome assembly GCA_943735925.1 of Pollenia amentaria. Classification (NCBI taxonomy): domain Eukaryota; kingdom Metazoa; phylum Arthropoda; class Insecta; order Diptera; family Polleniidae; genus Pollenia; species Pollenia amentaria. Next base: position 126,604,985 of record OX031008.1, read on the forward strand.
AGAATTTTAGGCTTTCAGGCAAAGAGAAAGAACATCTGCTACACCAAGGTTTGCCGAAAACTTAAAACAATACCTAGTATTTCCAAAAAAAAATCTAATAAGTAAGAGAGCCAAAATAAGTCAAGCCCCTCTTCATTCCTCATTCAATGCTTTTTACTGAATAGGTTTTTGTTTTTGCAAAAACATTAATAAAAATATAGATACATATCAAATACTAAAATAAATAATAAAGAGTGGATCGAAAATATTGCATAAAAAAAAGGGCATGACTATATCTTACGAAAATGGAAAATGAATGTTTTATACGTTTTTGAAAATATTATCAAAGAAATCTTACAGTTAATATATAAAATTAAATATAAATAGATTTTAATATTTTTATGCCGTCAGGCAAAAGGTCTTAAGAAAAAAACGTATTTTGAATTTTTGATTGGCTTTCATTAAATTTTCTCTCTCTTTGGTTTGGTATCAATGACCTAAGTCTAGTTCAATCGCTTCTAATCGTTATCTGTTCTTTAAGAAAAAAGTCTATGAAATACACCAAATTAATCATTTTCAATTTACTATTACGAAAAACTTCAGTTTCTGACTCAAGACCTTTTTGCCTAACGCCAAGAAATATGAAAATAACTTGTATACATATTTTCGCAAAAATTTAAATTACTTTTCTTATAATAAATCTAATAATATACAAGTAAGAAAAAAAAATTCCCAAATTAGAAGGAAAGTATTGTCAAAATCTTAAAAGGATTTAATTTTTGTCCAAATCTAAGTCAACTTGGTAAAATCGTGAAAACGTTATCGATAAATCCTAGTACGATAAAAGAACTCGTTTTGTAAAGAAAAATTACACCTTTAAAAAGTTTTTCTTATTTAAATAATAATTCTTTTTTTTTGCTTAAAGCCTACCACACCTTGGTTTACCACAAGCAAAACAAACTCACCACAATATTTAAAAAAACCAATTTTGTTTTTTTCACATCGACAGTTTTGTTAAATTTTTTTCAGTTCTCTTTTGTGCTTCAACTTGTTCGGTTTATTTTATAATTGCAAGCAAAACGCTATATTGTTTAAATTAATTAATTATAAAAAAGTTTGTACATATATTGCGATAATGATATTTCGCAATATACGAGTTAAAAGAAAAGAAGAAAAATATAAAAAAAGTAAAAATTACAGCATCTAAATTAAACGGAAATTGTCAGTTTTAAACAATATGTACGTAAAAAGCAAAAATGCAATATAATAAAATTTTAAGGTGGAAAAATGGATAACAAACTCATAAAACTTTAATACACGCCAAACAAAGGAAACTCGATAAAATTGAATTGTTACACTTTTATTATATTTGCAAAAACCAATAAATTTCAAATACAGTAAAAAATTTTAGTGTTGAGTGTATTATATTAATCAAAAAAAAAATCATATTTGCTGCCAACGCTGCTGACTGATGACAACCTAACCCCAAAAATTTTTAAACAAATAATAAAACTTGGGGTTTTTAAGTGAACAAAAGTTTAAAACAATTAAGAGTGAATTTAAGGAAATAAAATTTTGTAGTCTTTCGCACAAAGGCTTTTTTATAACAAAGAATAAATTTTTGTTAAATTTGAAAGAAAATTTATTTCTTTTTTTTACTTTATTCAACATCATATATTTTTTTAATAGATTTATAATAAAGAAGAAAATTTGCAATGAAAAAGTGAACAAAAGAGGAAAAAAACATATAAAAGTGAAAAGTTAAACACCTTTAATAAATAATTGTGCGTAGTATTAATTTAATTAAAATAAAAAAAATATAAAACACAAATTTTTTGTGGGTTATTGACTATTTTTTTTAATAAAACACTTAAATGTGAATCACGACCTTCAGAAATGCTTCATTGTATTAATGTTTTTGTTGTGCCTAAGGAAACCTGCTTTTTTAGTTTGGTGTCTTATTTGTAAAATTAAGCAAAAATTAAGTTGTAAATCAGCTTTTATTTTTATATGTCTGCTTTGTATTTGTTACCACTAATTTTGTGGCTCTGTCATATTGTTTTGTATAACAACAGCAGCGCGGCTGACGTCAGTTGACTGCGAAATACTAGAAATAAAAGTAAATTTTGTATGATAAATAAAAAAGACCTTAAACACTTTTTACAAGAATCTGTAAACTTTTTGTTAAGAATTAAAACATTAATGTTGCATCTTGTGATTTAAAAAATATTTTAAAATAAAAATAAAAATATTCTTTTTGTGTCATTATTTCCTTGTTAATCGATGTTCTTCAAAGAGAAGAAGAAGCATTATTGACAAATCCTTTTTAAAAAAACCGAGTTGCCAAATGCTTTCAAAAACAAAATCCCATTTTAAAAAAAAGTTTATTTATCATCAGGCCTGTCACAGAATTTGTTCGTAATAGTTTTGAATCCATTTCTTTTCAACACAATTTATTTTACCTTCTTCAGACTTTGATCGATTTTTTTTAATTCCGACAAATTTTAATATTATATTTTAAAGTTAAATGTGTCAATATTGTGCAAACCAAAACATCGAAAAATTAAAAGTGATTTATTTAATTCCGAGAACATTTATCGGTTTTCAAAAAAGCTTTCTCGGAATTAAAAAATCTTTTGATCGAAATGGATTTCTGTGACAGTCCCGTATATGAAATATGGAGTAGTAAATGGATTCCGATTTCAATGGAAAATCGATTTTGGTTGAAAAAAAATTTCGATTTTTTGCAATCGAATTTACGTCTGAATTTAAAATTGAAATTGTATTTGAGCTTTGAAATCAATTTTTTTTGTTATTAAAATTTTGGCAGTTTTATAATCAAACCTTTATCTAACAGAACAAATATATACATTAACAATACCACTACAAATTTTTACTTCAGTATGCATTTGTTCGTGTGTAGGTATGTATAAGCAGTTTGACATGTTTGAAGGTAAATACAGTTGTATTCTTAGGTATTCACCTATTTATACCCTCGATGACTGGTGTAAGCAGAGATGATAGTCAGTACAATTGTAGCTTGGTGCAAGCAGAGATAATAGTCAGTACAATTGTACTGAAGGACTAAAGTACTCCAATGACATATTCAGTACAATTCATATATAGATTTTATACTGGCGGATACCCGGTTTGTGCAACAATATTCCCATGTATGAAAAATTTAAGCTTATGTGTTTATCTAAATGGGGAAATATCTTTGTTTAAAATTTCATTTCGGAGAGGCAGAAAATTCCCTTATACCTTAATTGATAATGTATGCATTTAAATAGAAGTCTATCTTTGTTATCTACGTTTTAAATTTCATTAAAAATGGTTAGATGGTTTCGGAGATGCAGAAATTGTTCCCTACATTCCCTCGTGGTCCTATTAAAAAATTCATAGCTAATGTGTCTATATAAACATTGATCTTTCTAAATATGTTTTAAATTTCATTAGAATGTCAGCCCAATAACGAATAAAAATTCCGCTATTACAAATAAAATTCCGCAGGAAATTTCTCACTTCCCGAAAAAATTTAGCATTAAATAATTAAATATTAAGATTTAGCTCAAAAAATTTTAAATCGCATATTTGGCATTTTATTTAGCATTATTATTAAATATTTTTAGCTGTTTTAGCTACATTTTAAAAACTTTAAGGAATAGTCTTATTGATTAAGGATGGCAATTAAACTGAAGTTGTTTTGCCAACAGCGAAATTAGGCAACGTCGCTGATGATGAAATATGATGATATAATATCATCAGCGGCGTTGCCTGATTTTGCTGCTGGTAAAACAACTGAAGTTCAGTTGCCATTTGTAATCGACGCATAAATTTTTTTGGAATTGTTATAAATTTTGACTTAAAATAGTTGCAAGAAATTTTGTATGAAAATGAACAGTGTTTATCTTTAGAATCCTCTTACCATATAGGTTTTGTAAAATATAAAACTTTTATGGAATCTAAGAAATTACCTATCATGTGAATTTTTGAAACTTTTTTCCATTATAATGATTACGAAGTTCAAGTAAATTTTAAATTGAAATGTAAAAACTGAATTTATATATTCTGTTGCTTTAAAAAAATATATACCTTTGATCTCAATATAAAAGTTGTATAGTTTTAATGTTAATCAAACGAAAAATTGGAAAACAATTTTGGGCTACTAACTTACATCTGTTGCTTTATTAAAATAAATACACTTGTTGAAAAATGTCCATGTATTTACTGCCAGGTCATCGATTTCGAACGTTATCGTTCGCATAGAAAATAACATATAAAACAAAAACAAAATTTTAAAAATTGTTTTTTTTTTAAATGTAATTTTCTATGCGAAAGTTAAACTTTGGAAATCGATGAGCAATCAGTTTAATTTTGTGAAAAACTTAAATTAATTTAGTTTCGAATAAAATATCATATTGTTAATAAATTTTAACCAAAAAACTTAAACATTTAAGCATTATCTTTGGCATTTTTCAAAATTGTTTTTTTTTTTTAGCATTTTGTTGCCTTTTCTAATGCCAGATTAAGCCGTGAAAAATTTTATGATCTGGTCACACTGTATATAAGCAAAACAGAATAGATGGTGCCACTTATTAATTTTTTTCCGTGGAATTTATAATTGGAGTATTTTTTTCGAGAATAATATTTTCCTTGAGGAAAAAATTCCTTGGGAATATTCGCGTTTTGGCTGTTTGTTAGATAGTTTCGGAGAGGCAGAAATTCACCAATACCTTCCCTCGTGGACTTAATTTTTAAAAAATGTATAGCTAATGTGTCCATATAAGTAGGGATTTATCTATATTTAAAATTTCACTAAAATCTGTTAGATAGTCTGGGAGAGGCAGACATTTCCCCCTAACTTTCCTCGTGGTCCGTGTTTTGAAAAATATAGACCTTAAACCATCTTCACAAAGTTTCCTTTTTATTGAAAACTGTTTGGAGCACATCAGTTGAATGGATTCAGAGTCTATAAAGGGCATATATTCATGCAAACATATATACATATGTAGGTAGTACATGTTTTGTATTTTATACATCGTCAGCTCATTATTGGTTTGGCGTATATGCCAAAAAGTCGTAGTGGAGAAAAACAACAATGAAGGTTTACATGAAGTTTTCTGAAAATAAAAGGAACACAGTTAGTTAATAGTATTTTATTAAAATTTAAAGTCATTATTTTGTGCCGCATTCGCAACTTTTCTAAATTTATTTCTAAAAGTTGCTCGTTGGGCTGCATACGTATACTTACTGCTGTGTATTGAGTTGTTGACATTTTATTTTGCTTTTACTACTTTTTTTCTTACGACAATGAAGCGAAGCAAGAGTAAAATTTATTTTTCTGTTGTCATTTAATTTTGCTTTCGCTATAACTACTTGTTTTTTTATGGCAGTGAAGCAAAGCAAGAGTGACACTTACCTTGAACATTTTTATATGATTAATTTACTGCAATTGCCAAAAAATGGCGTGTAGAACAAAACAATACTTAATAAACTTTGACATAGTGGATACGGAGCAAAATTAATGCTTAATATCTCAGAAACAATTAAAACTTTCTTGAAATAAATAAAAAATAAATGGTCGGTAGATCACACCAATAATGAGCTGACGCTATATAAATTTTTTTTTACAAAAATTTACTTAATATGTTATTAATACTTGACTATTTTTATGCTTTTGTAATTGCTTTTCCAAATTTAAGGAATAGAGTACATGAAACTAAAAAAAGCAGAAAAACAGAGTTAATAATTTGATCTCGCTAAGTGTATAATCTCTGTTTAAGCAGTTAGCAAAGCAGCCACTTTTATAATCACAATTGCTGTAAGAAATAAGCTTTGGTTTATTTTTTTGGTGTTGCTACTCTTGAATTTAGCAAGCGTTAACTTCTCTGCAGTTGCATACTATTAAAAAATAAGCGAAAAAAATATTTATTAATAAATTTCTAATAGTATGAAATAAATGTTATGTAATTAGATATTTTGTCAAATTAATGCGTATAATCCTTCAATTGAATTCTGTTTTTAAGAATTCAGTAATAAAGTTTTTTCTTAAAAAATTCTTTGACGTTTGGCAAAAAGGCATTAATTCGCAAAACGCATATTGAGTTTTTGATTGGGCTTAACTTAATATTTTTCATTCGTTTGGTATCAATAATATAATAAAAGTCTAAAACAAATGCTTCTTACCGTAATCATTTCCTCTTAAGATAAGTTTTTTTTTAAACATTGTTTACATAATTTCTTCTTGTCTTTTCGTATACCTATTGACCCAGAGCCAATTTGCCTAAAATAGTATAGGTAATAATATGCATGAACTAGCTTAAGCTTCTGTCAAAATAATCAAAATCACAAAACATCTGCTTCGGTTAATATTAATTTGAGCGCAGAAAATTACCGTTTTTTGTTATCAAAAAAAATTTAATTGTTATTTTCTAATCAAAAAATAAAACTCAAAATTATTTTTATTTTCTAAGCAAAAATTAAAACTCAAACTCAAAAATAATTTTTATATGCTAAGAAATAAATTAATGTGCTGTTTTCACAACAAAAGTGGTTGAACGTGTAGTAAAATTTATATGTGTTTTTTGGGCGTTTGTCATATAAATTTTACTACACGTTCAATTACTTGTGTTGTAAAAACAGCACATAAATTATTGATTTATTTACGAAATATTTTACAAATAAATTTATAAAATATACAAATTAAAGCGCAAGGTGTCGCTGACCATAAGGCGCGGATAATGGTTTAAATTTCTTAAATTTTGTGTATATAAACAATGTTTCAAAATTTTAATATTGTTGGGATTTGTACAATTTAATATATCTTTTATTGTATTCGTGACTTTGGATATTGGGCATTCTGATAATATGTATGTGCGTTATAGTCAAAACGGTGTTTTATATTCTACACATGGCTGGTTCTTCATTTTCATAATTGTGTTTAACATTGAATATAGTCTTTCCAACTCTTATCTGCGCCATTGTTATGCAGTTTTCTCTACTTAGGTTGATGTGGTATTTAGATCTATTGATATTATGATTATGAAGACGTAGGAATGAATTCTAGTTTTGCCACTGCTGTAGTAATTTTTAGGAATGGTGGTATTTATATATATGTATTGTGGATTAAGTAGTGCTTGTTTAGGGGCAATATCAGCAAGCTCTTTCCTTTTATACCTATGTATATGTGAGGATATTCATAGCAAGGTTAGTTCACTGTTTATATTATCTTTTAGAAGGATATTGTTGTATATGCCTTTGTTATTGTACGAAAGTGCATATACAGCACTTTATGTGGAAAAAATAAAAATCAAGATATGTATAACTTCTACCGTAGGAATACAATTGCACCGTATGAACGTAGTAGAGTATGACGTAGTTACGTTGTCAAATTAAAACGTATATTATTTAATACAAAGGCATACAATTGTGTGTAAAATTCAAGAAATAACGATTAACTGCCTGCTTTTCAAAATATAATAAAACTTTTAGTTAGTTAGTTAACTTTATTGAGACTTCATTTTTTCATAATTTGGGAACATTTATTGAAACAACAACAAAAAAACTCAAATTTGTTTTTGTTTTCAATATAAATTTCTAAACGAAAATTTTTATTTTAGTTTGAAAAACAGGCAGTTAGAAGTAAAACTTAAAATCGTTACGGTCCCTGGTATAAGAAATCCGATATTTTTTTTTATTAAAAATTTACCTATATTCAAAAAAAGTAAAATAATCATAAAAGTTGCCAGTCAATTCACTAATGTAACATTTTACACGACATCTACCCACGCATTTGAAAATTGGCAACACTGTTTTACGAAAATCTCTGGCATCTCATTCGTTTTATTTTCATTTTAATTTCTCTTTACAGCAGCCCACATAAAAAGAAGCAAGAAAATTATAAATTGTGAAAAATTTTTGCAAACATTATAAAACAAATAACAATAAATAACTATTTTGATGCACAAAGCACAAATTGTTACCAATAAACAAGAATAAAATCATCAAATAATAAATAAAACTGCCTATTTTTACGAAATTTTTAAAGCAGATATAAAAAAAAAAAAAAAAAAAAAAAGAAGAAAAAGAATAAGTTAAGTGCTGCAAAACTTAAATCAATATGGAAACATTTGGGGATGATGTTGTGGCTCCACCGACACCAGTCTCCGAATCACCCCTAAAAGATTGGCGTGTTAAATATTTGTCTGGTACATTAGAGAAAAAGGATTTCATTGAATTCTTTCAAAAAGAATCAAGAAAATATTTTGAATTTCAACATGATAATGGTGTGGGTAAGTACCAGAGATACCGTTATTTTTACACCTATTGCAATGATGAACAAATGTACATTATATAAATTTTCATTGCGAATTTTTGTTTTGATTGCTTTGAAAAACCTTTATTTTATCATTTTAAAATAAAAATCTTGTTTTAATATCAAATTCATATGCAATTATTGTTGGAGATACATTTGCAGTAGTTGTCAAGTAACTAAAAAAGAGCGAGTGTGGCATTTTTAACCACAATTTTATCTTTTATTGAACTTGATAGGCTTAGAGTTAAGGTTGAAAAGATGGATTGATTTCTTTTTGTAATGAACTTGTCGTTTAAATGTGGTTTTTATTTATAGTGTAGAAATAGTAGTATAGTATAGAAGTATAGAAATATGCATGAACTAGCTTAAGCTACTGTCGAAAAAAATAAATCACAAAACATCTGCTTCCGTACGGAATGAACGATCGGTTTCGTAAATTGCGTAAGCAAATTAACAAAAAGATTCTTAAGTTCAATATGGTTTGACAAATATGATTTACATTTATTCGCATAGTTGCTAAAGCCAGCTAATGTCCATTATGGATGGGCATTAAGAATGTATTTACATATGTATATTTGTTATTCGAAGTTATAAGTAGTATGCATAGCAGTAAGGAAATTGTAAGCTCAATGGGGAAATATATAATTTTTAATTAAATCTCTTTGAGCAGCACAGACATTCAGACATGGTAAAACACGACAATTAAAAAACAGCATTGTTTAAAGAAATAGTATAAATTAAATCAAGCAGATACCTACCTATTCAAGAAAATTTACAATTTCCTTTTTAAAAGATTTTAAAAAATAAAACCAATTTTTGAATTGGGAATATGCATATTTTTAATCGAAAGAAAAACTGCCAAGCCAAGCATAAATTTAATTAAATTTAGCATATTCTAGTTCTTAAATAAAAAAAAAACGTTTAAAATAACGAATAAGAAAGAAATAAGGTAGAAAAGATCAACAACAAAAAATTATCGGCTTGGAGTGCCAATTGTTGAATATTACTGCAAGTGCAAATAAGGGATTAATGCCATACAGAAACAGAAAATCAAGATTCAATTTCTTTTGTTGGAATAAACACATGCGTAATACACCAAAAGCCGTTATCCAACCCTATATATTAAAGAATTATCCTTTTAGACAATTTCTAGGACAACATTTTTCTATATCCTAAAGCCGAGACGATATTTTTTTAACTAGAACAATTAATTCATTTACAATATAAGCAAACTTTTAGAAGCTATGTAATTCATAATTATTTAAAGACATCTTTTTATTTAAGCAAACTACTTAAAACATAAGTACAATGTACTTCGTACATACGTATATACATATCGCAAACTTAATTATCAACAGTCACAAGTCAAAATGTGGCCAAGAGAGACAAAAACTTGCTACAAAAATATGGGTGCAGGCTTCACCATTGTTTTAAAACAGAGTTTAAAATAGGGTTTTCACCATGGTGCGATAGGAACAGAAACTTATATCAGGTGATTCATCGCGAGGTTTGATGTAGGTATAATGTAAAATAAAACGCATACATTTTAAAAAGAACTTAAAATTTTTATTATCGGCTAAAAGAACAATTTTATTATCGGTTAAAAGGTATTTACTGATTGAAAATGATATCATGAAAATATTGGTCATAGCTACGTATAAGGTGGTCCATTTGGAAGGTCCAATTTTGGGCGAATCGTTCGAAAATAGCGACTGGTGTCTCGCGAATAACACGAGCTATGTTGGCTTCGAAATTGTCAATCTTAGCTGGCTTATTCCTGAAGACCTCAGAGTTTACATATCACCAGATAAAATAGTCCAAAGGTGTGATATTCCACGATCTATGTGGCCAAGTTTAGGAAGCACATAGTCCGTTAACATGGTGCTATAACGGTTACCATTGACGGCAACATTCGGGGTTTCCTCTTTTTGAAGAAATATTTAAGAATAATTCCACCACCCTATAAAGCACACCATACCGTTGTTTCTAATGGATGTTATAGTAGTTCTTGGTACTCTTCGAGTTGATCATCAGCCCAAATACGGGAATTTTGTTTATTAACGTATCCATTGAGCCAGATATGTGCTTCATCACTTAACAAAACTTACAATAAAACACCGGATTTTTATTGCGTTTTTCTAGAGCCCTGCTGAACAATTTGTAGACGTGATATTGAAAAAAATTACAAATCCGTTTGATATGAAAATCAACCATAACGATGAATCACCCTTCATGCATGCCAAGGGTCGTATGAGACTCACGTAGGGATTATTTTACGACTCGTGAAATGCTCAGCCGTATAACTGAGCTACCTAAATAAGGGCATCAAGCATGTTTTTCATGTCAAGCATGTTTTTCATGTCAAAACTTCTAATTGGCATACAATTTATAACAAACAAACCTTAAGATCGCGAAATCAACACCGTCCTAACGGAAAATCATATTTTACTGATCCTTAGGTCGGTTTGTTTTATTGAAATTGTCTTTTAATTTTGTAACGAACGAGTTTTGCATCTCACCTACTCATATATACATATATTTATATATATATATATATATGTATGTATGTGTATACATATACATACATATACATACATATGTGTGTGCTTGTATATGTATATGTATATGTATATGAATATTTATTAAAAATGTATTCATATGTGTATGTAAATATGAGATTTACAGTTGATTTTCGGAATTGTTCATTTTGGGATTTTTCATAGCTAGTGTTCTTATATTATTATTAAGCTATCTTACAATTTTGTAATATCACACTTTAATATTTACATACACATACATAGTTTTATATATTAATTTATTTAAATTTGTAAGTAGAAATTTGTAACCGATTATGGCCTTTAAAGGCTAGGTTATAGTATTGTGAGAAATAAAATAAAAAATGGGGCTTTTTTTGCTCCCAAGAAAGCTAAGGTCTTTGTAGAAATTATAAACCGAAAGACAAAGATGTATACATATACCCTTTTACCTCCAGTGAAGGATATAATTATGACTGTTTATGATTTAGAATGCGATATGTAGCTACAAAAAATCTTAAGCTGTCAAACTGTTAAAGAATGGAATTTTTGTCTAAATTTTTTTTAATAATGGGCGCCAGAAACACTGCCAAATGTACATAACAATGTATGTTACATAACAAAGCAGTAATTTATATCATTTCAAAATTTTCTGCATTAAGAATTTTCTCTTAAAAAGTAAAAAATTATAGTCTGTCAAGCCCGAGAATATGGTACCCTTCGCTGCTTTTGTGAAGGTTGAAATGAAATATATTAAAAGTACTTTTTTACACCTGTGTTCTACTTTGTTTTTGAAATTAAATATAGTTTTATAATACTACTTTTTGCAATAACTTCTTTACCATGAAAACAAAAAACATATAACACTTAAAGTCAAGATTAAACCTCCACAAATTTAATTGAAAAACAATAAAAACAATGTTGTGTATTCGAACGTAGTGTCTAAATAAAAACCACATGAATTACAATAACTCCAAAGAAAAACTTACTATTTATACAGTTACTTATTATTTAACTTGTAAAATACATAATTCTAATATAATATCATTAATAGACGTATAAATTTGTATAAATAAACAATTATAAATAAAAGAAAAACCTGCAAGTCATTGTTGAATATTAGTACTAGTGATGTTACGAATATCAATTTTCAATATTCGGGAATTCGAATTCGAATACGAATATCTGTGCCAATATTCGCGGAATGTGAATAAAAATATTTAATCTAAATTTAAGCGTTATATCAAAAATGAAGGATTTGCTCTATTCTGCAAACATTAATTCTAAGAGCCATGTTCTGGAAATCAAATTCAAGTCAAGAAATTAAAATCGAACAAATTATGAAAACTATCATATTATAAAATTTCATAAAAATATTTCCTTTTATAAACCTGATACTTTGAGGGCCACTTACTTTTACCAGAACTTCTAGTCAATTCAGAAAAACCTTCGTCCATTTTAAATTAAATTGAATTGAAATTTTACATCGATTTCAATTTCAAGTAATTTCGATTTCCAGAACATGGCTGTAATAGTAGCTTTTCTAGTAATAGTAGCTAAATATATGCTGAATAAATTTAGTCCTTTTTCATTGAAATTGGTGCACAACTTTTTATTTTATTCAACATTTAGATAGAAATTTAAATTTCCATACAATAGCACCAAACATAAATTCAAAAGTTTTACAGTATAACTATTAGGGAGATCGAACGGTTATTATTCTACCGGGTTTAACGCTTTATATACGTTTTCCTTACTCTTGCTGTAAATGTACCCGTAATTCAAGTATTTTTCTAACTGAATATTGGACAAACTTAAACTTTTTATGAAAAATGTCAAAACAAAATGTAACGAAAGTCAAAAAACATTATGAACACTGTAAATACAAATCGCTTATAAAAGCGTGTGTTCTTGTAAAAAACCAAAAACTTCTCAAAATACTACAAAAACGTGTGCGGTTAAGAACTAAATAGTAACCTGTGCGACAGTATTCTAAATATTAAATATATTTTTACATAGATGTTATCTCTGGAGATATTTCGACGGGATTAAAAATACAAAGTTAGTAGCTTGAAGTGCCCTAAAATGATAAGTTGCAAAGGGCCTTCCACGTCACGACTTATTCGCCTTTAATTAATCCACTTAACTCTGTTCCAAGTAGTTCTAAAGAGACGACAAATAATACTTTACTACAATACGCTGCCAAAAATGAATCATTGGTGCCCCGGTAGTCTAGCTGGTAGTGAGCTAGTCGGTCAGTACTGGGGTTGCGGGTTCGATTCCCGCCAGAGACTCTGGTCTCCTGCAGACAAGCGAACAGCTTCGCGGGATTTAGTGTAGGAATAATAAAAAAAAAAAATAGGTACACTGGCAAAAATTTGTTCTTATATACTGTGGTGTAGGGTTTCATATGGTCGGGCTTGAATTACTTGTTATATATTTAATTCTTTCCGAGCAAGTAGACAAAATGTACTCAAAACGAGATTTATCATTTTAGGTTATATTCTTCATGAACTTTTACCACACACTGTATTAAATGCATTTAATCTTGCTAATAAATAAATACTTATTTTAAAAAATTTATGTTTATATTATTTTTTTATTTCTTAACCTATAATCTTACCTAATTTGCTTAACACATACTCATATAACAGAGACAAGCAAAAAACACAAACGGCTTAGGAAACACGCACTTTCCGTTAACAAATAAACCATCCAAACCTTATTAATCATTTTTCAATTAAATGCTTTTATTCTTTTAAATTTTTATGTTTCGTCGATTCCTTCTTGACTCTACAAAATTTTCACTTAAATGATTAAATTTAGCACTAGGTGGTGCAAACGGTTTGGAAAATATACAACATTTCGATTTTTCTACGAACGTTATTTAATCGTTTGTCAAATACCCCAATTAACAACGCAAGAGGATTGTACAAATTTACAATTTTGACATGTTTGCCAAGCCGTTTGAGTTGTTTATTTGGCTTTTACATTTTATGATTTTTGGTGTTAATTTTTTTAAGTTGCATTTGATTTTACATTGTAAAGCTTTATTGCAGCAATTTTTCATGTATGTTTTCTTGACAAATTGCAAATCTGAGCCCAAACTAAAATAAATGTTGATGAGGAAACAAAACAAATCGCAAGACAACATGCCCTTGTTTACCCCTCTTAATTTCACTCTCTACCATCGAGCCTACAAAGTAACAATATTCGTTAATATTATATTGTACTTGTTTCTGTATTACACGTATGTTAAAAAAAATTAGGTAAATTATTGTGCTGTTTCCAAATGACAGGCAAGTGATTGTGTAGTCAAATTTATATGAAAAACACTTAGTTTTTTGAGTGACTTTCATATAAATTTTACTACACAATCATACATATTTTCATTTTGGCAATTTTTATATGCAGTTTTTTTAGTTAAATTTAGTTTTTTTTTCTTAAGATGCAGTTATTTTCAAAAAAAAATATGGCAACGCTGTTTCCATTAAACAAGTTTTATATTAAATTCATTTACTCTTATTTTTGTATAGGGTTTACTCTCTCCTTATCTCTTTGCAGGCTTTCCAGTTTAGCACTTTTAGTGCTAGAATTAGCACATTTTTTTCTGATTTATCACTAACAGCCGTAATCATAACGAAAATTTGGCATGAAGTTAGCACAAAGTTTATTCATAATACACTTACCAAACTCTGGCTAACGATTTGCTAAACTCTTGTTAACCAGCTGCCAAACGTTTGCCAACTTGTGATAAACAGCTGTTTTATGTTGAATATTTTTGTTTGTTTTTTTTTAATACACGTTTTTTTTTTAGTTTAGAGTCCTTTTTTAAATATATTTTAATTTAAAAACATTTCAAATTTTTATATGAAGAGGGAAAATAAAAAAAAAATGAAATGGAATGACAAAACCAGCGATGATTTATGCAAAACGTGTTGCATTTTTGAGTATTATAATGTGGCATCATTAAAATTCAGAGTTGATTTATTAAAAGTTAGCAGACGGATAAAATTTGTTATTAATAAACTCTGTGCTTACAAGCTGCTAAGCTTAATCGGCATTCTAGTTAACAGCTCGTTGTACGTAGTTTACAAACTGTGGCTAACTTTTTGTTATGAATACGGCTGTAAGAATTTAACAAAAAGTGCTAAGTGCTAGTTTAGCACATTTTTATAATTATTTAGCACTTCTTTTTTCCCAAAACTACTTAAAAACTCACATAATCAATTCAAGTAATTATCGATTCTCTACGTGTATAAAGAATAATACATTCATACTAAAATTTTAGTGTACGAAAGCGAAACGACAGCATCTTTATAGTGCACGAAAAAGAAAACAAAGAAGAAACAAATATATGGCCACGTTCTGATAATCGTAGGATTTGAAATCGCAAAACGCCAGATTTATTTTATGGTGTTCTGAAACTCGTGCGTTTTGTGTGCGATCTGCTATAAGTAGTTTCTTAAAAATATTCTTGTTCCCTTGACCATACTTTTGAAATTTGAAGTCGCCAATCTTTATGTGATTGCGATTTACAGAACACCTTTTATGCGATTTCAAGTCAGAATCACAAATGTTAAGCGTTTTAAGATTGTCAGAACATGCCCGGCAGTTGCTTTTATTCTATCAACAAATAAATTAAAATTGTGAGTATTCAAATTTTTAGATGATTTGTTTTTTTTTTTATTGTGAAAGTTAAAGCTGGTAAAATAAACATAAAAGAAAAGCTAATGAACATAGTTTTGGAAAATGAGATAGGTTTTGATGACTTTATTTTACCAAATCCATACTGAGGATACCAATTCGAAACATTATTGAAAACAAAATGCAATATCTTCTGAAGAAGAAAAATAAGATAAGAAAAGTATGTGCAAATTTTTTTAATGAGCCTGGTCAGCGAACTAAAATCTCGGCTTCCCAAAAATATAGATAATATGCTGAAACAAACCAACCATCCTATAATTGAAATTTGTAATGAAATGAATTTTTGCGCTGGTGAAATAGAAATAACTCAATCAGTGGAGCTATATAACTGAACAGGTATGGGATACGAAAATGAATACCGCCGAATTCTGGATTCAAATACACAATTTTAAAACCGCCCTTTTAGTTTTGCCATTTTCAAACGCAGAAGTAGAGCGTTTATTCAGTATATTGGGCTTAAAAAAAATTAAACTGAGAACTATAATGAAAACAGAACTGTTATGTTCAGTATACGCATAAGAGTGGGCGTAAAATTATATAACGTTTGTTGCCACACTTCAAACATATCGGACGATATTGTAAAAAAAATTGGTTCATCTGAAAAGTAACAAAATTAGTTGGTATAGGAGGAAGATGAAAATGACATGATTGAATTTTTTAACAACTTTATTTAAAATCTATTATATTATAACATTAAAATAAGTGTGTTCATATTAAACAAAATGAATATTTTGACATTTCAAATGTAAGTTTTTTATTATAACGATTAAAATCAATGTTGCAAAACTAGCACTTTTATATTTTACAGTAGAACAATTCAGCACTTTTTTTTTTGTCGATCTAGCACTTTTAATTTGAATTCTTCTGGCAAGCCTGTTTCTTTGAGTGTTTCATATTTGAATAAATGTTGTGCACTTTGATTAAAGGCGAACAATTGGGATATTCAAAGCAGACCTCTACAGCAAAAAAAAAATAATAATATATAGTGGAAACTAGATGATGGAAAAAACGTAGTGTGCAGATTCGCGTTCAGTGTTTCAAATAATTAAAGAAATAACTTTCATTTCTAGCAAACGAAAAAGTTTATCGAAATGTATAAACATTTAACTTGATATAAACAAATAAGAGCCACTTTTTTGGGTTAAAGATAATTAAAGATAATTTAATTAACTTTAATCTCCGTATTTACTTTTGTTGTATTTTTTAACTTTTTTTTACTAGTTTAAGTGGCCAATGGTGGTGGTTTAAACCTAAACTTAAACTGTCAACATATAGTATATGTTTAACATAAACAGCTGTTGCAAAAATATAAACAAAAAATAATTTAAAAAAAATATACATTGCATATTAGTACTTTTATATAATTTTAATTTTCTATATTTTTTTTCAAAAATTTTTTTCTTTAAATACAAAAAATTCCTACCTTGTTAACAATCACCTCTATTATGTAAGTCGTTGTCGACGTCGACATTAATTTTTATTTCTTGTCACATTAAGTCGACGACTACATCGCTTCGGCGTTAATTGGGTATTTTATAAAAAAGTTGTGTCGACGTCGACTAGTTATCGAAAATCTGACAAAAAAAAAAAATCCCATCTCCAATTATTTTTTTTCTTAACCAATAAAGCGAATTTTTAACGCTATTTATGCTTTTTTCCGACATTTAATTTGTTTTTTTTCCGATTTAACGATTTCAAATTAATTTTAGAGTTTGTTTCAGATTTTGAATTTTTCGGGAATTTTTGCATTATTCGCGATAAGATGTATTTTTTACTCTTAATTTTCTGACTTTTCCAAGTTTTCGCAATTTCGCGTAGTTTTGTTGCCCTTTGAGCAATCGTCTTAAATTGACCATTTTCGCGAATTTTCGCTATTTTAGCAAACTTTTCCGAATTTCGCGTTTAATTTAATAAAAAAATTTGTGCCAATAACTTCTTTTAAATGTGCATTTTTTATTTTAACGTATTTAACAAATATGTTTACATTCTACTTGAAATTTCTTTAACTTTCATTTGAGTTGTCGCAAAATTTCCTGTCGACTAAAACAAAGACAATTCTACTCGACGTCGACTTAAGGCGCCTTAAAAAATATTAAGTGACTGTCAGTAGTAATCGATTATTGTCAATAATGACTCAGAAAATACAATTACTGTTCCGGTGCCGTCGACTCATGTCGACGTCGACTTTCATAATAGGGGTTAATATTAAATTCGCACATTTTCTTCTTCTTCTTTGAAAACGTTCATATTTTGGACGTTATCAGGTTATATGGGTTATCAGGTTATATGGCAGCGATGTCAGCGTCAGACACAATTGTGTCAGCAAAACTCACATGTACGCTTACGCTCTTTTATTTTGCGAGCGTAAAATACAATTGTTTACTGCAAAACACTCTCATTCAGCGGGAAATATCGCACGATTGCACGGCCTGTTTTGATGCCTCTAAACAGAAAATATATATTTATTATTAATTATCTTTGTTTCTGTTTTGTTTTATTTCTGTTTTTAACATTGTACAATGATTTTAAAAAAACAAATTGCTTGTGGTTTTTGTACGAGGTGTAGTGTACTTGTTGTAGTATCAAGAATAACTGTGATGAATTCGCCTTGATGTTGTGTTTATTGAGCTTCTGTAAACTTCAAATTTGAATTTTATTAATTAGTCTTGTAGACAGCGATAACGAGCATACAAGCGGATGAGTTTATTAAAAATTTAATTATCCAGATAGGGAAAAAATTATTGAGTTCTGGAAAAACTTAGACGGGGCACTATATCCTGTATTAAAAAAAAAAAATCCTTCAAATGTTTGTCGCTTTTTTCCTCAATATATCTTTGCGAACAAATATTTTCTGATTTGAAATACATTTGCTCAAAACAACGCAATAAATTAACGTCCGCAAACCTAAAAAATGTTTTGTTGTTTCGAAACTGCAATATAAATTTAGAAGATATTATTGGTAAATAAAAGTATATTTTTATAGGCTAGTAAAATCTTCTCTTTTTATAATGGTGGTTAATAATTATAGAATATTTTTAAACTTAATGGGGTTATTATTTGCATTAGTATGTGCAAATGAATTTTCATTGTTGGCATTCGCAAAGATATGTTGAGCACCAAATTAAAAATTTTGGGAAGAATTGTATAAGGTTGTAAAAAGACTTCAAATATTGTCAAATGCTCAATTTTTCCAAAAAATAAGCAAAGTTTCTGCGAAATGCAGGTTCCAAATTAAATTTATTTAAATAATAACTGATTGTGTCTGTCCATAACTCAACATTTTTCGATAATTGTATTATTATTAATTGCTCTAAAGTCTTCATAGCATAATATGTATGTTAATTAGGCCTCGTAATAGGCCTCGTAGACTCCTCCCGCTGAGAATGTAAGAGACAAGAGTATTCGCACCAACACAATCATAATTGACACCACTGTTATATGGTTATGTAGTTATATGAACAGCAACAAAATATATTTAAAAAAAATGAAATAAATGTATTTTGTTGCTGTGAATTAGAGATGAGCGATCCCGTGATTTTTAAATATCATCGTGATTAGTGAACGTGATTTAAAAATCACTGCTCCTTTAAACTGTTATTGTGATCACGGTTTATCAGTTTTCTGTTCTTTTATAGCAGTTGCGGCCAAGCTATATGTACAATGCGCGAGCTTTCCCAAGAGCTTTTGTAAGCACTTTGCAAAGATACAACAACAAATTGTAAGAGCTTTCAAATCTGTTTACTTATACATACATACTTGAACAAATAAACTTTGGCCTAAAAAAATACTAATAAGATAGAAGAGAGAATGAAAGGAACAGCAATATCATTCGACATTTCATTCAAAAAACGCTATTACCCAGACAAACAGTGAAATATCATAAATTTGTATTTGTAACAAAATACAAAAAGAACGACTTAGAAAGTATCTGTTACTTGACAAATTTGGTCACAACTGTGATTCGTGATTTTTCAGTAACAGTGGTTAAATCACAGGTACCGAAATATCGCTCATCTCTACTGTGAATATACCTGAATACCTATATAACAACCCAATTGCTTTGATAAAAAGTTGATATTTGCAAAAAAAATGTTGACATTTATTTGCGTTTAGTATGGTAACGCAACATGGTTTAAGCCACCACCCGAAAATATCACATTCAATTGATACTAGATTAACTTAATTCTCAGATTAGCTAATTATAGAATTAAATTAAATTTAATCTCATACCCAAAAAGTGGCTCTTCGACTTCACCTTTTTAATGTTAGTTTGGAAATATATTTTGCTTGTTTTTTATTAAAAACAGATTTTATTTTGTATTAAAGACAAAGTTTTTTTTTTTATAAAAATAAATATTTTTTGTTTATTTTATGTATATTTTTACACATTTGCAAAATATTCATGAAATATTCGCTTGAGATTGAATGTCATAAAAAGGCGAATATTCGGTGATACGAGTACTCATATTCGTAACATCACTAATGAGTACAAACGTTCATTAAATTATTTATTTTAATAATATTTTTTTTTTAACTCATTTATGCGGCTTGAGTTTTGTGGTTCAAAACTTGTTATTACACTAATTTATTTTATTTATTGTAAATTGTTTCTAATTTTTGAAATAATATGTACATAGTTTCAGTTGTGTTGTTTTTTTGTTTAGTAATTGTTGCATATTGTTGTGGCAAAAGCAAAAAACGTGTTGTGTTTTGTTTTTTTTGAAGGATTTTCCGCCAGCACCGTAAAAAGCCATGAATTTCCGTATGTTATGTGTACTTTACTTTTAATACAAACTATTGCTAGACAACAACAAAAACATATGTATGTACTTTGTGAAAAAATTTTATAATACGAATTATATTATTATGGCGTTTAAAAAAAGAAGTTTTTTTTGTTACTTTTTTTTTCTTTTCATACCCTTCACCAGAGGTGAAAAGAGCCACATTCCACTAAAAAATTTAAATAAAAAATACGGCATAGGTACTGAATCTTCAGAATAAAGTTTAAGATTTTTATTTTTATCTAACTGAACAACATAAGAATTAAATAACAATATTTATTTTTTGATAAAAACTTAAAAAAATATATATACAGTAATTTTGACTTAGCTGCACAATCTCCTTTGCACGATTTTTTGTGCAGCTAAATCAAAAATGCAGTTATCTTAAATGTATTTACCTGCCTTAATGTGCAGGTATTCAATTGTGGTTACCTGCATAACAGTGCAGCTAAAGTAAAGTGTTTAAGAGAAGAATAATAAACGTTTTTATTAAAAAATTTATGTTTTATTAAAATTTTATTTCAAATAAAAAATCATTTTATAAACATATGTATGTATATTTTATATAAAAGGAACATTAACAAAAACAATGAGAATACACCAAAATAAAAATTAAAAAAAAAACAAAACATCTCATAAATATGTTCTTATTTTTAATGTACTTGTATGTAAAAATGTATCTATGTATGTATATACATACATAAATTTAAGTACACAAAATTGTTACGGTCAATTGCTTAGTAGACGCTACTCTCCCTTTAACCATTTCGGTTTCAATTTTGTCAACCGATATGTCTATATTCATGAAAAAACAACATTTTTGAACAATATTTAAGGCAATCAATGATTCTTTAAGTGTCTGAATCTCGTTGACATCTTCACTTTCATCGTATTGATTACAAGATTCAATTTCATTATAAATTTCTTGTTCAGCACTGGTGATCCCCCTAATTATTTCGCTTTCAGTCAAATCTCCATAGCGATTTATGTTTTTAAAAACAGCTTAAATTTGATATTTATGTGAAAAAGTGGCCTGTTTATTTTTTTCATGTGTGCAGCTAACTTTGATTTTTTATATGAAAATATTTTAAAGCTGCTCAAAAATATGATAAATGTGCAGGTAAACAAAATGCACGTAAACAAGGATTTTGAAGAATAATTACAGAAAATATGTATTTTGGGCAGTTAAGTCAAAGTGCAGCTATCTTTGATTTTTTGTATGAAAATAAGTTTAAAATGCCAAAAATTTTGTGCATTTATCTTAAATGTGCAGGTATAGAAAGCGCACTTAAAAAAGGAATTTGTATGGGATTTGAAAGAATAATGACAAATAATATTTATTTTGTGCAGTTAAGTCAAATGTGCACTTAAACAAAAGGCAGTTAAGTCAAAACTACTGTATAGCAGTGATGGAAAATTTAAAAATTAAGATGTTACTGACCACCAAGCAAAAGAGTACTTTATACAACATGTTGGTACTTTTTATGAAACATACATATGTATATCTTATTAAATAATATACCCAAAAAACACAAAAATTAAAAAACAATGGGGGGATTCACAAGGTGTGCTATCAAGTCATATCGTCATAATGTCCTAAATAATATTTTACAATTGTTTAAAAAAAAAATATTGTTGTGTTTCAAACAACATAAAAAAATATTTTTTTTTTAAACAATTGTAAAATATTATTTAGGACATTATGACGATATGACTTGATAGCACACCTTGTGAATCCCCCCAATATAAAAATTTTAATATAAAAATATAAAATTTTGGTAAACAAACACACAGAATAATATCAACGTAAAATTGTCGAAAACGAGGTTGATTTTACATTTTTCGTTTACAATACTCGTAACTTGTTAGCAATATTTTTCTTTTAAAATAACTTCAATTAATATTAATTTACCATGCCAGTAAAGTGAAAGCAAAATGCCATTGATATTGAAAAACCACTACGAATCACGTTGAATTAAAGTTGTTTTAAGTTAAACCAACTTGAATTTAATGTAGAATATGTTTAATTTGAGTGTGAAATAACAGTAAGCAGAAGCTTCAGAAACAACATATGTTTTTGTTTTAGAATGATTGCAAACACTTACCCCCTAAACTTGAGAGAGAGAAAGAATATTATTATTTATATTCCAGTTGCACTTTGTTGTTTTGCCCGATTAAAAGACACCAGCAGAAAAGGCCCGATATGTTTTCATCATCATTCTCCTTCGAGAATACGGGAATTTTTCTTATTCTTTAAAATTGTTTTACATTTAAAAATAAAAAATGCATGTATTTCTTCTTGAAGTGTTGTTGTTGTTTTCACACATAACACGTAAAACAGGATTTTATGGATTCAATATTGAACAATGTTATTTTAACATTATTCATTTAAAATTAATATGAAACAATGATAAATTTAAAAAAAAAACGTACTTTAGCCGAAATTGACTATGATTTTCAATCAACATTGCGCCTTGTTGATTTGACATTGGTTTTTTTTCTGTGTGCATGTATGAACATGTACTTTCTAGAATTGTATAAATCTTAACCCATTGGAAGCTGCCTCCATGTTTTGCAAAGTTTGAAAGCATCTTTTTATTTTCGTTCTTCATTCCCGAACAAAAAGTTTATGACATATTTTCTAGTGGTTTTGAACACCATGTTTGTTAACTATTGGTGAGTAAAAATAGTAAATACATACTATATTATACTGTAATCAAAACCATGTAGTTGAAACGCATTAAAAATGACATTGGTGCTTGAAGAATATCAATATTTTTGCAACAAAAAATATGAACGAAAAAGTACAATAAATCGTATGTGTATCCTGTATGTTATTGGCCCGTAGAATATTTTGTCGATGTTTAAAAGAAAGTCACCCTGGATTTCTTTACAAGAAAGCATACAAAAAAAGAGTACTTAAACTGACGTGGGGGTACTGTGGTATTTATGAAAAGAAAAAGTACTGAAAATAGTACCATAGTACTGAATTTTCCATCACTGATATATACGGACAAACATTTGTAATTTCTAATTTTAGATGTGAAAAAATAGAGTCATCGACTTCAACTTCCTATAAGTCAACAAAATTGCAACAGATGAGCAAATTTATAAACTTTAACCATTTCTAAATTACCTTTGTATTAAGTAGAATATCCTTTAGTAGAATATTCGAGCAACGTTTACATGTTATTGGCATGTCTCAGTTGGGTAGGCCATAGGTTGTCAATGGCGTTTAAGTCTGGCTACTTAGCAGGCCAGCTTAAAATCTTCACCCCATTGTTTTCAAACGAAGCGTTTGCCCGCTTCGATGTGTGTTACGGGTTATTGTCTTGTCGAAACACCCATCGAAGCAGCATTTCCCATTCCGCGTAGGGCTTCATAAAATCGTTAAGCAGATTTGTATAAAAAACAGCATCCATTCTTTCTTCAATCCGTACTATAGGTCCAATTCTACTGTACGAGAAACATGCCCACACCATTATATTTTCGCCACCGTATTTAATTGCGTATTGAGGAAGATGTTCGGTGTTCGGCGGTCTTCGTACACACTGATTGGTTCTATCAGATATAAATAAATTTATTTTTGTCTCATCGAGCCAAAAAATATTTCGCCATTTTCTGGCGGCCCGTTCACATGTTCTTCGGCAAAGTGCAACCTATTTTTTAAATGAATTTTTTTAAGGAATGGAACTTTTCTTGCACTTTTTGATTTTAAATCTTTTTTTATTAATAGTTTTCGCATAGTTGAAGTGTCTACCTCGGTTATCCGATTCTATATTTATCGGGTACATCTACTAATCGGCATGCTGCTCGCTTTCATTTACAGCATTTAAAATAGGTCGAACGTCGTCAAACTTTGAGGAAAAAATCGTCAAAATCGTCCAATTTACAAAACTTAATCGTCACAAAAATCGTCATTGTAAAAAACCACTAACTTTTAATAAGTTTTGAGAATTAAATGTTATTTTTAAATTCCGTTGCCAATGGAATTTTAATGTAGTCCGCCTGTTTTTGAAATTAAATAAAAATTTTCGTTTAGAAACTTTTTATCAAGTAACACAACCAAAAATTTTCAAAAGTATTGGCATTAATAAGAAAAGTAAGAAAATAAACTAAAACCAATAATATCAAACATCAATAAAATCAGACTTTCTGAAAGAAAAGTTTCATAATGTGTACGCAGACTAAAGAGAGTGGTTGTAAAACGCCTATAATAAAGCAATACTAACTAAAAAAATCGTATTTTATATGATGAAAGGCTAAGACATGAAAATTACTGCCAATCAAATAAATCAAATTAGCTAAGAAGCTAAAATAAAATGTAAAATTATATTAAAAATATTTGTAAATTTGAACAAAGTTTGTCATATGAAAAATCGTCAAATTTAGGGTATAAATCGTCCTATCGTCAATAGACCAATTTTATACCTTAAAAATCGTCAAAATGACGATAAATCGTCAAATCTGGCAGCTATGTTAACAGCTTCTATTATCCGTCATTTTACTCCTTTTACCTTCTTGTTTATACCTCTATTATCCGTGCAACAAGCATAAGTTTGATTTCTCTTCCAATCAAATATACATAAGCATAATTCAAATTCGGCGATTCTTATTTTTTTGTTATGCATGCACTCATTCTTATATTTCATAAAAATACATACATACTACATACATACTATCATTTAATCGGCCTTTTATTAAATCGGTTAATCGATCGATTAATTAACCGTGGTTTTGGTTTAATCGGTTAATTATCGGTTAATTTTGTTATTAATCGGTTAACCGATTAATAAAGTTATTTTTAAAAATTTAGTGATTTCAATAAATAAAACTGCATAAATTATTTATTATTTGGAGTTTATTTGTAAAAAAAAACAATAACAACAATTTTTGAACTAAAACGAGCAAAAGAAAAAATAATGTATAAATATGTCACACATATTTTTTAATTAATATACATATATTGTGTATTAATTCAAAAATAAACTGTGAGATCAATTTATTAGTTATTCATATATCGTAGATGTAGGAGAAATCGAAAGCTGCCCATAATACAGTCCTTTTCCTGGATTTCACTAATCATATTAAATCTTTCATTATGCCATTAGAGTTCTGTTTAAATTTTTTAAATTTTTTACCACTAATTGCTTCGGTTAATTCTGTTTGTTAAAAGGTTGATATGAGAAGATATAAGAAGAAACAACCCTGCGGGAAAACTCATAAGACCTTCTTACTTCAGGCCACAGATTACACACAGATATGTCACGAGACGGAAGATTTGTCTCTTTCTTAGAAAGCTGCCCTTTTTTCATTTCTCTTTGAACCATCTTTTATGCAGCAATACAATGAACACACATTTATTTCCTATTTTCCTAGTTCCAACACAATGCATTGCATTAGTAGGGGTCATCCCCTGAGTGCTGGTCCTAACAAAAAAAAAAAAAAAAAAAAAAACTGTTGTAAAAATTAACTTTTAGGTTTATCGCAACACTAGTAAATAATATTTAAGTAAGTAAATAACATTATAAAACAACACAAAATTACTTAATACATTTTTTGCACAAAATAAAACGTTTGTTGAACTAATGCTTTTGTTAAAAGTGGTTTGTGTTTTTTTATTTTTGTTGTGATCACACAATTTGTGTTGATTGTAAGGCCTGTTTTTGCACATGGCCACTTCACTACCAAATAACGCTTTTTGTCTCTTTCTTCGAAAGCTGCTCTCGCAACTGATTTGGGCCTTTTTCACACGTCACTTTTTAGATATCTGTGTGTAATTTTTGCTTCAGGCCTTATTGAGTGCCTGTTAAGAATTTTTTATCCAATTATCAATTCGTATTCAATAAGTCTTCAAAGAGCCTATAATTTGAATGCCCTTCAGAAGCTCTGGCGAAAGGAGTGAGAGCGGTAATCCTTCCCCGCAATGACAACGTGTATAAAAAAGATATGAGTATGGAATGGAGCCAACAGCCCTTGAACATCCAAAAGATGGAGTATAGAGGCATTCTAGAAGGCATCCGAACTCCTTTTTCACGCTGGGAAATTACTAAACACATAAATATAAAAAGTACGTGAAACAAAAAGCTGTTGACAGCAAACACTTGTTTAAAATTAAGATCACTGAACACCTTCTTACCTTTTGAATATGAGACGAAACAAATAATTAAAACACACAAAAAAATATGTTTTAATACTACAAGAAATTAAAAATTTTGTTAACCCGGATTAATCGTTAATCGAAGAAAAGCCAATTTTAAATTAAACGATCAGTTAATCGGGTAGTAATTAATCGGTAAACCGATTAACGGTAATATCACAAATTCATTCTTCCTTACGTGGCGAAAAATTTTTCTTTTTAAAGTTTCTGTGATTTTTGATTTTCTTCCTCTTTCTTCTTCTTTATACTCACATTTTGTTGCATTTTCCACAATTTTCCTTGAACACTCAACAATATCTGCAATTTTTCTATGACTCTTACCTTGTTTATAAAGATTTTTTATAATTTCCCAACGTTCGAGTGTACAATGTTTAGATCTACCCATTCTCGATTTTTCTAAAATGAAATGCACATTCAGTTCTTACTGAAAGGACATAAACTTACGTTTCTATGGTAAAAATTTTAAATAGATACAATAACATTTTCAATTTTTTCAAAATAGGTTTATGTAATGCCTCTTTTTTAAGGAACACTTAATATCGTACACTAAAGAAGAATGACATAATATTTAAAAATATTGATGCAAAAATTTTAATAGAAATAACGGTTTCATAAAGAAAACAAATCTACAGTTACACTTTTGCATGTCACAGTTTCCTCAAGCAAAATAAGTACAGTAAAATACAAAAAGATAGGCTGGCTCTATTTTAAGGAACACCACTGTATAACGTCGGTTTGATATGCAAACCTGCTAACTCCCTTTCAGCACAATTTACAGGTGAGCGGAACAATTGTCTTCCTACGGTAAATTATTTTTGTGTTTTCATATTAAATATTTGAAAACACACTATAAGACGGAAAAAATAAACAATAAACAAATTTTGAGGTTTCTATTTACTCATATTTTCAAAACAAGATAGGTACAATTACGGCGGAATTGTGGGTAACTTGAATGTGGCTGTAGAAACTTAAGGCGTTTCGTCCTTTGTTCTTAATAAGTACGATCCAATTGTGTTTCTAGCATTAAAAAACTTCCGGATAAGTCCTCTTTATATTTAATTAATTTTTGTATTGAAACATTTTTTTTACTAAAGAAAAAACATTGCAATGAAATCTTTTTTTAACCCTCATACGTTTCTCAAAATAACTTGCTGGAAAGTCTTTGGGTGAAAAATCACCCATACTGATTATTTAATGAAAATATACAGGGTTTTTTTCTAGGGACTTTATGCCGATACGATACTGATTCTCGAAACAAAAATATGGCCGATATCGATACCGAAACGCATATTGAGTTTGAATTAAAGTTAAAATAAATCCAACTCAAGTAGAGAAAATTGTTTTTTATACAAAATTGCAGTGTAAGAGATTTTTAAAGGTTAAAATTGTTATTAATCAGATTTAAAAAACATAGAATTAAATTTGAATTCATGATAAAATTAACAAAAAATAAAATATATTTTTACAATAATACAAATATTAATACGATTTTTGTTTAATAAACAATATGTTCTCAACTTTTGCGGAGATAGATGATTTCGCAAGTCCGATTGAACCAGACCTGCAGTGGAAAATAGTCTATCAGAATGGACAGAACTCATTTGAAAACTTAAGAATTCCTGCGCCATTTTCTTCAAGTTTTGGTAAAACATGTCACTGCGCCCGTAAACAAGCGGATCTGAGTCTCTAGAAATATTAGCGGATAAGGTATCTCTTGACTCCTTATTTAGCAGAATCACAACATTGGATGGAAAGAGGCTCATACTCCTCGAAATATCTTATAACATTTTCACTAACGCTCAAAAGGCCAGTTCTTTTAGACTTATCGGAGAAATATTAAGTACGATATCGGTACAATTGAAGTCGATTGTCTTTGAAATATTCGAGCATTGTATCGGAGGTCATCATTGTAGATTAACGATAGGTTTCATTATTTTCCAAAACCTCATATCTTCTGTCTTTTAGTTAGAGCTAATGCTAAGTCAGCCGCTAAATTTTGAGACTCCGAACTATTTTCCATCTTCGTTGATTCGTTTATCATATGAAACAATTTAATTATTCTGTTTTGATTTCATGCTCTGCTGTTCAATGTGTTATTTCTCTTAGTTGCTATGAAAAAAGTAAGCAAATAAAATTTAATTAACTATTCGAAAATATTCCACAATAATATAAAAAGTATCGTCGTATCGACGGCAAAATATCGCCAATACCGATATATCGGGAAATCTGAAGTATCGCCGATATATCGGTATCGGAATTCGTGCTTCCCTATATTTTTCCCTTTTGTAGTGGTTTTTATTTTATTTTTAAGACAAATTAATATTTTATAAGTAAACAATAAACTAAAATCATCAATAAAATTCAATCGGATGCAGGTAATACTTACACGTTTTTCCAAACAAGGGAAATTTCACCCGATGAACTTTTTCGTAATTCTTCAAATAATTTTCTAAACGTTTCGATATATAAAAAGAAAACTTACTATTATTAATGCAAAATCTCAATTAAAAAAATTAGAAAAAATCTCATTCAGTTCCAGCAAAATGTTTCAGAGATATTAAATCTTGAAACATTAACTGGGTGAAATTTCCCCCAAGGACCGTATAAGGGTTAAAATATCTAGTAACTTTTAATTGCAAGCAAACATTTTCTGTTTAATTAAAGATGTTTTCATCTACTATATATTATCTTATTAAGCAACCATTACTGTCAGATACTGCACTCATTTTATTATAAAATATTTAATTTGTACATTCTGAACTGTTTGCTTTTCATATAAAAGAGTTAAAAAAGTAGGCCATATTTTTAATATAAAAAAACAAAACAAAAAAAAGGTATAATAAAACATTGCACAAAATAGTTCTAGTGTTGTAAATTAACCAATACTTTATACTTTATCTTACCAAGAAACAAAATTGAAATTGAAAAAAAAATTTTATTTCTTAACGTTTTAATGAAATTATATTTTTTACGATTGAGTCATTTTTAACAACAAAGATTAAGAATGAAAATAATTTTTATTTTTCATATATGTACATACATATATCTGGGGTTTTTAATGGATAACCGCGTATGTCCATTTTTTTTTGATTTTGAGATGTTGATGCCATATCTTTACATGGTTCTTAAAATTTCTGAAGAAGTATGGACAAATTACAATTTTTTTACGTAAAGACCAATTTCAAAAAGGTAATACCTCGCCCATAGTTCGATCTATAATGTTTTTTTGATTTTAAGACATACGCGGTTACCATTAAACCACAGATATATCGTTAGCTAAAACGCAAACGGCTCTATCTTACATTTTGAAAATTTTTAAGGAGAAGCAAAAAAAACTGTTTTAAACTAATGGTATAGTTTCGATCAGCATGATTTTCACATGTATTATAAAAAAAGGTGTGAGAAATTGAATTCTTGCGGGCGGATCAATAAGTCCGTGACTTTTTGAATGAAACACAGTTTGTTTTACAAAAAAAAAAAAAAAAAATTATTTTTCAACATAATCTCCTTTTAGCTCAATACACTTAGTCCAACGTTTCTCCAATTTGTGTATCCCTTCCAAAAAATAGGATTTTTTTTCATCCACAGTTAAAAAACGCCGCAAAAACTCATTCGAATTGCGGTTAAAAAACTCCAAACAATCCTTTGAAGTTGTCACACGATTACTTTTATGGTTAATTGAGAGCAAACGCGACACCCATCTTGCAGACAGCTTTTTTAACTGCCATATGAAATGCCTATGGCATCCACAATCTCACGCGCTTTTACTCTTCGATCGGCCAACACCATATCGTGAATTTTTTCAACATTCTCGGAGGTATTGACTTCAGAACGTTCAGCGTCATTTGTACTTGTGCGACCACAACAAAAGTCAGTAAACCACTTTTTTACCATTGAAATCGATGGTGCAGAGTCGCCATAGTATTTATCACGCTTTTCCTTGGTTTGATTGACGGTTTTTTTTTCGCAAAAAATAATGTTTAATGAGCACTCGAAATTAACTTTTTTCCATTTTTAAAAAATTCACGAGTTTGTTTGTTTTGAACAGCTGTTAAACGCAAAGTAAATGAGGGAACTTGTTCAAAATTTGACAGTAGTCTATTAACAGGTGGTACTTGATGGGAGCAGTGTTGCATTTCATATAACTACGAGGGAAGTTCGAAAAGTCACGGACTTATTGATCCGCTGTCGTATTTAAAAAGCCTTATTAGTTAGGTCCTTTGGTACTCTAATTTTATGAAACCAAAGGTCCTATCTACACATTAATACAAAGTAGATTAATTGTATTTTTTTACTTATAAGGAAAACGCTGTTAAATAAATTTAATAATATGTACACGCTTTTTATTTATTTTTAATAAACATTAATATTATGTGTTAATTCATTTTAATATTGCATCAAGAAAACAATTAAATTAAAATAATTCATAAAAATAAAACAAAGAGTTGCAAGAATTGGAATAAAGAAGAGTGAATTTAAAAAGTATTAATTAATTTTCAAAGGGTACACCCAGAGAAAAAATATGTTTAAATTTGGTCACCTACAACAAAACTATTTTTATATAAAATTGTTAATATACTATGGTTATTTTAACCATATTATTGTCATCAACAACCATATTATGGTTAAATTAGTCGTCCATCGAGAAGGCACAACCATATTATGGTTGCCTCCATACATGTTTTGGTTAATAATAACTAAAATATGTTTAACATTTATAATAGCATGGTTGATTTTCAACCATAGAATGTTGGTCTTGGAAAAGAGGAAATACTATTGTTAATTTAAAAACAAATTATTGTCAAATTTAACCATACCATGTTTAGAGGCAACCATAATATGGTTGTGGCTTCTTGATGGAGGACTTATTTAACAATAATATTGTTGTCGGGGACAATAAAATGCTTAAAATAACCATAGTATGTTAACAATTTTATATAAAAATAGTTTTGTTGTAGGTGAACATATTTTAACATATTTTTTCTCTGCGTGTATGCAATCATAGAAATAATGGCAATCTTTTGGAAGTAGTGGTTTTAAATCCTGCAGATGCTGCCACTTCTTTTTAGAAAAATTTAATCTTTCTTCGTGCAGGCGTAATTCTTTCCATTATGAAATGCCAAACAATACTAAACAAAACTTACATGACAGCATGACACGACTCACACGTGATCTGTCAAAAAAAGGCTATTGAAAAAAGTATCTCTACTTGAATCACCCATTATTAAAAAAAAATTTCATATAAAAGTTAGTAGAACAAAAGTTCATTAAACTTTTGCTTAGTGACTGTTTGCAATTAAATTATTAATTAATTATTAAAACATAAACAAATTGTGCCAGAAACTGTTGAAACTTTAAAATCATTAAGAATATAATTGCATTGCTGTTTTAATTATTCTCGTAGTAAAAAAATAAACCTTTTTTTCTTCTAGTATAATTACTTTATTTTCTATGAAATGCTTAAATCAGTTAATTATTTAAGGAAACAATTAAATAAACAGCAGCGAAACCATAATTATATCTAATAAAAATGTTAAATATTAAATTAATACAAGTTACAAAAAAAAAAAAACATTAGATAAACACCAGTTTAACAACTGTATATGAAATAATTATAAGTAAAATACAAATTAGAAAGAAAAAAAAACTATATTTATGATAAGGAAATGATAGAAAAAGCTTTCCTACCTCACAAGATTTTCTTAACCCTCTACCTAAACAAAACTTTAAAGTCATGCCTGTTGCCAGGAAAACAAGTCCTCATGAAAATCAAGTTTTAAGAATACAGTAATACTTTACGTTGCATCGAATAACGTTGTTTTGGTAGGTGTGGTGTGGTCATATATTTTGGGTCTTCAAAATTGAAAATGATTTGCGTCGCCTTTCAATTTACGTTGCCTCAGTTGCTTTCAAATTATGAGTAAAAACCGGGGATATTAATAAAAATACTTATTTGAAGCATGTATAAAAAAACTAGGGCAACAAATACAACACTACAGCAAAAATGTCTAGACTAGAATCCCACAGCAAAAAATATTTTGTTATTTTGTAATTTATTTTTATTTTTTTATGCTATTCACCACAGGTGGAAAGTTTGCCATTCCGTTTTTAATATCTTCAATAATAATCTTAGACCCTATAAAGAATATATATTTTGGGTCCATAGTCACTATTTAGACAGGGGAAACTTTAGTTTAAGAGCATATTTCGGGTGGGGAAGAGAGTGTGGTATTTGTGTTCGGTACACAGTGACACGCTGTGTTCAAATTTCTTTGTTGACATTTGCTTTGCTTTTTGACAAAAAAGCAACAATAGTTGTAGAATGTTGTCGGCAACATGTTCGTCCTTGTGACCGCCAGTGTTGCCAAAACTTAATAAAGTAAAAATGTTAGATTTTTATAAAAAAAATGCTAAAAAATGACAAAAAAAAAATTATTTTAAAAGTACTAAAAAAATACATATATAAAAATAAAAAATAAAACGTTTTATGAAAATAATTAGCATGGTATAAAATTACTCCGGCCGTCAGTAGTGGGATGGCTGTACACTTCGGTGGTTAGACCCATTCTTACGTATGGATGCTGTGTTTGGTGGGAGTAATCGAGAGTGGCTAGTCGAAGGAACCTTCTGTCTAATCGGCATGACAGGTGCCATGAGAAGTAATCCTCAAGCGGCCCTGTATGTCATTCTACATCTTCTGCATATTGAGCAGTATGTGATGGGAATGGCAGAATTTCACGTATTGTCACTCGCGGATCCTGGGTGAGATTGAAGCTGGTGGTTATTGCCTAGGAT
This sequence comes from Pollenia amentaria, assembly GCA_943735925.1. Classification (NCBI taxonomy): domain Eukaryota; kingdom Metazoa; phylum Arthropoda; class Insecta; order Diptera; family Polleniidae; genus Pollenia; species Pollenia amentaria. The sequence continues at coordinate 126,638,255 of OX031008.1, forward strand.
GACCCGGCTCCACGGATTATGTGGGAACTAGGGCAGATTTTAGGCGGTTCCCGTAGGTAATTATGCCTTCTAGGGAGAGTTGGCAAGGTAGGAGCAGATTATTTAATCGATTTGCTATTTTCACTGATGGCTCGAAGATGAGAGGCACGGGTGCGGGGGGTCGACATTGAGGATCTGGACATCAGAATGTCATACTGCAGTGTTTTTCAGACGAAGGTTCTGGGGTTCTTGAGGGCCGTGGAACTGATGAGGGACAACATTGATAGGGGCTCGGAGGTCACTATATACGTGGAAAGCCTCGGCTCGGGCTGTTATGTGAACTCCAAGCTAGTTGATGGTTGTAGGAGGGTTCGTGAGGGAGCCATAGGAGGGTATGTGTTAAGGTTGTGCTGGGTGCCGGGTCAATGCAACATAAACGGCTGATGAGTCAGCGAGACAGGGCTCAGAGATGGAGGATCCTAACTGAATAGAGGTGGTTAGGCCTCCAATAGGCTTTTTTTGAAAGGATCAGGGAATGGATTCTGGGCTCGACCAATCGGGCATATGGGAACCGGACGGACTGGCGGGTATCACGGACGCTGTGGCCGCTGCTTAGGATTTCGGAGTCACTGCTAGGCAGGAGTAGGGTCTGCATTAGGACCATGAGAGGAATTATCAAGGGCCACTGCATGATAGGCAGGATGGCGATGAGGATGGGATCCGACTAGTCCAGTTAAATGATTGGATCTCCTTTCACTGGTCACGAAATACAAACACACCTACAGACAACTTCAAGTTAAAAAGTGTGAATAACAAAACAAAACAGAATTGCAAAGTACATGAAAATTAGAACACCTCCCCTATCTTCTTATCCCTCACACCAATAAACTTAGAATTGCTGCAACAAAAATTATAAGTCTGGACGATGACTAAGTAATATTAAAAAAAAAAAATTTTTGAGTTAAAAAGTACACTAAACTGCGATTTATTTTCTCTCTGTACACTACATTGAAATATATGCTTGATATCATTATATGAAACGTGAAAGCCTGGGTTCAATTCCCAGCTCAGTCAAGAATGAAAAATTATCAAAAAATTTTAATTGATTCCTTTCTTCATAAAAATAATTTAATGAACTTAAATCCAAATGAATTAAAATTGTTGTTACTTTTTTCCTTCTTTTTATTTTTTTTCAAATATTCAATTTAAAAACATAAAAATAATTTATTAATTTTTCATTTATATTATTAGAGGGAGTTTACACGGTGTCTTTTCAGACATGTCTAACAGACACGTTTGTTTTGTTTGTAGGCGATCGGGTTAGAGAAGAAAGAGGGGTTGTCAAACAGACACGAAACGAGTTTTCATGTTTGCTTTTATGAATTTTCTTGTTTTTAATTTGTATGTATATCGATATTAGACAATTAGACATGAAACAGACATGCTTGGAAAGACATCGTGAAAAGACAATAGGTTTTTGGAAGCATGTTCAAAAGGGAATGAAGAAAACAGACATGTCTGAATAGACACCGTGTAAATGCCCCCTTAATTTTTCATTTTATATGACAATACGGCCGACGTACGATGTAGATACGCTTTTACGTTTGCGCCAACTATTGTGTGCCTTTGTATTAAATATCGCAAGTTTTTATTTGACAACGTATCTGCGTCCTACGTTCATACGGTGCAATTGTGTTCCTACGGTATGACTTTAATAATTTGATTCTAATTATGCAAATGAGCTCTGAATTTGACAATGTTGCCAGCGAAATTTCTAGAAAGATACATTTTAGGTTCCAAAAAGATACACTTTTTTCCAAAAAGATACATTTTGAAAAAAATTTGAAAATCCATTTTTATCGTTTAACATTTATTAACATGACAGACATTTTTATTTCATATTTAATGAATATTGTAAAGAAAATTATATCATATAAATTAATTTTTATATTTATTTAAGTCATAAATATTAGTGACTATATTCATAAAAATATTTTAAATTTAATAAAGTTTTACAAAATAAATTTTGTATAAAAATTTTCCTTAACAAACGTTTGTTAAATTAAATTATTGTTTATGAATACGGGAGTAGGTATGTAACTTTTTAAAATACAATAAGCAAACTTTGAAATTAATTATATGTAACTAACTTTGGATGTTACCAAAACAAATTAATTTTTGTAAAAATTTATATACGAGTTAAGGCGTCAATACGAGTACTAAGGCGATTATATCAAAAAGTTCATAAAAGTGTTTTTTCTAAAATTTCATCTTAACACACATAGACAAGAATAAGCAGACTACAAAAGAACTTAAGCTAGATTTACACGATTGAAATTTTCTTCAAAATTGCTCTTCAAAATGCTTCAAACTCGTGTAAACAGCAAAATTTCTTCAAAATTTACGAATGTCACATTACATAAATAAAATTTATCAATAAATTTTGAAGAAATTTTGCTGTTTACACGAGTTTGAAGCATTTTGAAGAGCAATTTTGAAGAAAATTTCAATCGTGAAAATCTAGCTTTAGAAAACCTAACAACAAAATACTATTTTTGTATTTAGTTGTCATTGTTGTTTTTTAGTATTCATAACGAAATGATAACTTTAAAAAACTTTGTCAGAGCCTGAAAGTTAAATATTTTATTTCTGTACATTTTACGTACATATTCAAAAGATACGAAAAATATCAGGAAATCATCAAAAGATACGAAAAATGTATCTTTCGTATCCTAATGGCATCACTGATACGAATATTGATTTCTATGATTCTATTGATATCAAAATAACCTCTTAAGGCTGGGTTTTTGGGATATCAGTTAAACTAGGTTTAGTTAATTTGAAAACAGATTTGTACAACCATTGCCAAGTTTGTATACAAAATTTTGACGGAACAGTTTTGTTTTGCGTAAAATATTGTTCTTTAATGAAACAACAAAAAAAAAATTACACTTCTACTAACAGCCAATTCACATGGAGGCTTTTGCGACGTCGCTTTGTCGACGTCTCTTTTGGTTTGATGGCGAGCGGTGTAGAGAAGAAAGGGGTAAACAAAACGACTCATTTTGTGTTTTTCATGTAGTTTTCTTATATTTCTCTTCAAACTTATTTCTCTTCTTCTTGTTTTGTTTTATTCTTTTTCATACTTTGAAGCGTCAGGTTGCAAGCAAATACGGAAATTATAAAACAAAAGTTTGAGTTTTAATTTAAACATATTTCTTATTTAAAAAAAAAACACTTTTTTATATTTTTCTTAGAGAAAAACCAACTAAAGCAGATTACCGATAAGGCAATAAAAATCAACCCTAGGCAAATAAAAATTAAAATTGAAAAAAGCGACATGCCACTAAAAATTATCGTATAAACGGAAGAGGTTTGTGGAATTTGCTTCAAAAGGGAATTAAGAAAAAAACGACGTCGTAAAAGCCACCATGTGAATTGGCTGTAAGTTAACTAAGTTTAAACTTAATCTCAAAAACCCGGCCTAAGTGTCTATAATTTTAATCTTATATTTTTTACGTTTTTGTTATATAATAGATACTAGATTTAATTCATTAAGAGTAATAGCCAGTAATAAATATTAGTTTCATTGGAGAAATAAGTACATAAATAAAAAAAAATTGGACGGGAATCCCGGCAATTTGATTTTATTTCCCGCTTTCCCGAGAATCCAAAACGTGCGCGAATAAAGAAACTCTAGTAAGGCGGTAAATTTTATTTTTGTTATATAAAACTGCCAATTGTTTATTGTTATTATATAAAACTGCGCAGTAAACTGTTGTTATTTTTGTAGAAAACTATTCGAAAAACCGTTTTTTTTGCAGAAAATTGTAATTGAAGCTTTTTATTTTGTAGATAAATCTGGCTTATAAACAGTTGCCTGGGAAAACTGCCTCAGTGTTTTTCTAGAAAGTTGTCAGGCTTGTAATTATTCTCTATTATCTTAATCAGATTAGTAACAGTCTTTGTTTTATGCGGCGTTTCACATTTATTTTTAAAAGATTCTATATCACTTAGTTTATAAATGCAGTGTTGATGTCAGTAAATCTTGATTAAATGTATAAAAAATATTTTCTTATACATGACTCAACATTTATTTTTATATAAAACGAGTAAGATTTGAGTAAAATGCTTATTTAAATTCAGTTTTTATTAAAAAAAAATTATAATTAATTAATATTTATTAAAAAAAAAAGTTTATAAAATGTAATCAACAAGTTATAGTACATAACTTAAAGACTGTCATAACCTTGAACTATATTCAAATACAGAAAGTTAACTGTCAAGATTTGAATAATTTTATTTAAACACTTTTTAAAATGAAATATTTTTTGCATTAATATTAATAACTAAACGTGTCTACAGGTGAATGGTTGTGTGCCTGTGTGAAAAATAATTTTATTTTGTATTTTCTTCTCAGACTTTGCACTCATTTTTGATTTTGATTTTATTTAATAACAAAAAAAAAAAACTTCCATAAAATCATAAAAATAAAACCGGTGTTTGCTGTTGCCAGGTTATTGCTTGAAAATAAATGATTTTTTACTGTTTTAATTACACTTTGAGGCAAAAGTTTTTATTTTTAAAACAAATTGTTTTCAAATGCATTTTGTGTCATTAAATGTGTACATACACTGCCGCTCACCTGAATACGACCTTTTTTTTTAACATATTGATTTCCATCTTTCAAATCTGTAATAGTTTTTGTAGTTTATTATAATTGTAGTTCATTGTGTGTGAATTTAAATTCATTTTTTAAAAATATCGCATGCGATCAAAAATATTTAAAAAAAATATCGCAAGCGATAAAAAAAATTATAAATAAAACACAAGTATTTACACGAAATGTTAAGGTTTTTATGAAATATAAATCGTTTTTATCGATTTTTTTTTTTAATTAATCTATAAATTAGTCTTTTAATATTATAATTTATGATTTTTGAAAAAATATGAGTTAGACTGAAATTCTTATCAATGAGTTACGAGATGGATATGGTCACTGTGTTTAAACCCTTCCATCTCAAGGAATCAAACCTATTAGAAAATGAAGCCTATGGATGTATTAAAATTTTCACACTTTGAGGCAAAGTGTATTAATGCAAAAAATATTTTACTTTAAAAAGTGTTTAAATAAAATTATTCAAATCTTGACAGTTAGCTTCTGTATTTGAATATAGTTCAAGGTTATGACAGTCTTTAAGTGATGAACTATAACTTGTTGTTTACATTTTATAAACTTTTATTTTTAATAAATATTAATTAATTATATTTTTTTTTTATATAAAAATAAATGTTGAGTCATGTATAAGAAAATATTTTTTATACGTTTAATCAAGATAAACTGACATCAACACTGCATTTATAAACTAAGTGATATGGAATCTTTAAAAAAATCGATAAAAACGACTTATATTTCATAAAAACCTTAAAATTTCGTGTTAATACTTGTAGTTTCTTAATAATATTTTTTTATCGCTTGCGATATTTTTTTAAAATATTTTTTATCGCATGCGATATTTAAAAAAAATGAATTTAACTTTTGAATTTATCTTCACACACATTGTAGTTCATAATAAATATTATATTTGTTCCTTTAGAATTTTGCAAATTTTAGGTTCATCAGAAAGCGACACTTTTTGAATAGTTTATCGCCTGGGTTCTATATTCCACTACAAAATGAAAGTGAAATACATACTTTTTAATTCTACATATACAATTTCACTGCGTTCTAGAAAAGTAATGAAACGTTATTTTCATGGTGATTTCATTTTGTTTTAAACATCTATTTAAAGAAATGAAAATTTATTTTTGCTCTTTTAACATATATTTCAATTTGTTACTGACGTCTTGCAAAATTGAAAAAAAACTGGTAATTTGTGTTTTACGTTCTGGTGATTCATTATAAAGCTGGTTTTAGACAACATGTATTTAGCAGTGTGCTTGTCATATTTCCCACTCCAAAATGCATACCTGTCGAGAAAAAGCAAAAAAAAAAAATTGCTTTTGTAAATGTCAACACGAATTTGCAGTGTAGAAATTTTAAATTAAAGCGTGTTTTATTTTGAACTGACAAAATATCTGACAGCAGTTTTGCATGTTATTTGTTTGTAGCGGCAAATATATCTATATTAAAATCTATTTAATAACACATATTCTTAAAAAAAAAAAAAAAATTTAATAACTGAAATATGAGCAATTAGAAAGAAGTAAATAGAAATATAAATCAGTTTATAATTTGCTGTTGTGATCGATTTTAGGTAATGTCAGATGAAATCAAAAAGAACGTATGAAAGCAAAAATTATAAACCTTCTGAATTTATCAATTTTGACAAACATTTGCAATTACATATGTATTTTACATCTCAAAGTCACTGCATATTACCTGTCGTCTAAAACTAGCTCGAACCACTTTTTCTATAGACAAATAAATCGTGTTCAGCGTTCACGCTTTTTTCGTTAAAATTTGTTTAATCTTATATTTTATAACAATACTAAAGGCCTGATCAGCCTGTCAACTATTTCCACGTTGGTATAAATAATATAATTTTTCAAAAAATTAAATTTTTTGTAAACACTACTCTTCCTATCTTTGCAAAACGTGCTCTATCTTAAAATAGATAACGCTGTTGTTAATATAAATTACACAGGAGTTTTTTTTCATTTTCCCATTTATAATAGTGATATAACCAATCTCAATTTTTAATGTTCGGCAATACGAATACGAACATTCGCAACATCACTAATATTTAAGTTTGTCATTCTGTTTGTAATTTCTGCAATATCCATATTTATTCTGGGTCGTTATACGTAGCGAAGTTGATTTAGGTTTCCGAATACCCGATATATGATGGGACTTGGTTGTTATAAATTTATATCAAATATACTCCGGAATTGTTTGATATTGACCTCAAATGGCTGAGATATGTACAAAAAACACGACTGCCACTAATTTCTGTTATAAAATCTGCAATCACAATGGCAAACTTGAAATTTTTAGAGTAAAAATGAAGATCAAATTAAAAATGTTGGGAGATGCCACATCGTTGACAACACAGTTTGGTGTTGTTCATTGACTAGTGAAATGAATGGTCCATATTCCTAGTTAACTCACGAAGCACACGCAGAGAAAAAATATGTTTAAAAATGGTCACCTCCAACAAAACTATTTTAAAAGAAAAATTTTTTTAATTTAATTTATGTTTAATTTAATCATACTTTTGTCAGTGACAAACATATTATGGTTAAATTTGTCCTCCATCAAGAAGCCACAACCATATTATGGTTGTCTTCTTTGAAATTCTCCAAATATTAACGAGGTTGTATGTTTGGAACAGCTGTTAAACGCAAAGTAAATGACGGAACTTGCTCAAAACTTGACAGTAGTCTATTAACAGGTGGTACTTGATGGGAGCAGTGTTGCATTTCATATAACTACGGGGGAAGTTCGAAACGTCACGGACTTATTGATCCGCCCTCGTATTTATGTATTAATTAAAAAATATGTGTTACATATTTACGATTTATTTTTTTGTTTGCTTGTTTTATGCCCGTAATTTCTACAAATAGATATCTGGTCGTGTTCGTTCATAACAGTTATCTCTACCTACCCGGTAAAACCATAAACGTTCATTTTGCCTACGTATTTTTACCTTCAATTTTTCTTTTAAAATATGCCAACATTTGTATTTTTATTTAATTGTTGAGATAACTTATTGAAAATATTAATAAATGTAAAATACACTTGTAGTTCTATTTTACGATTTTTGTCGATTTTATTTTACCAAAAATTTAGAAAAATAAATTTTTGCCGATTTTTTGGCGATTTTCGGCATACTATTTGGCGATGAAGGTGAAAAAAATTTGACAACCCTGATCACGGGTCAGTTTACAGTTCTTTTATATCAAGTGCGTCCAAGCTGTATGTACAATGCGCGAGCTTTCGCAAAAGAGCTTTTGTAAGTACAAGAAACAACAACAAATTGTAAGAGCTTTCAAAGCTGTAAAAAAACGCTATTATCAAACAGTGAAATATCATAAATTTGTGTATGTACCAAAAAACAACAAGACCGACTTAGCAAGTACCCGTTACTTGGCAAATTTGGTCACAACTGTGATTCGTGATTTTTGAAATCACAGGTAGAGAAATATCGCTTATGTCTAATATGTATACAACAGTGACATGCCACTACTTTAGGCCTGCCATACGTCCTGGTTTTGTCCTGGCTTTAAGCAAATTGTTCTGGTGTCCTGGTCCACTCTCAATTTGTCCTGGTTTTCCGATGCAGATCAAAGCAAAATTAAGCCTGGGTAAACGCCGTTCAGCTAATCGATTTCAATAAAATCATTTCAAAGCTTAAATTAATATATTATTTATTGTCTTTTTTTATGTTAGGAGTTTGTATCTATTGTTTAATTGTTCGACTTTTATCTGAAATATACAGAAATTTACGGATAAATGCCTTTATGAAAAATGTCTAAAGCCAAACGCCTTTAAAAAATCTCGGTTAAATGCGTTACTGACACATTTAACAGAATTCTATCATAATTGCGTTCAGAGTGCAATTATTGAAAATGTAGTTTAAATGTTTATATCGCTCATTTGCTGCAAAAACGTCATAAGTCAATTATCGCAACTTTTGACTTAATATCACTAATGTATAGTGAATTTTTTAATGCTATCAGCTGTTTTATGTTGTGGTAGTTATTTCATGTGAAGATTATATAAACTCAAATCTTTAGAGAAGCATTTTTTTTTTTGCCATAATGTTGTGAGTAAATTTTAACATTTTAAGTTTTTTTCTGTAAATCTAATATTTGTGAGTTATGACGATGTTGCAGCAAATGAACGATACGTACAATTTATTAAGTGAAAAGAAACCGCAATAAACAACGCAATTGCGTCAATATATAAGAGATAACTGTTTTATTCAATCCAATTTAGTATTTAAATGGTTTGACTAAAAATAGTACCCGAAAATAGTGTACTTATTCACAAAGTGCTCTAAAGTGATAAGCATTTAAGTACTTTTTTAATCTAAATAGCACTGTTGTGAACAACCTGTTGCAATGTGATACAATAAACATTAACGTCCATGTTCTGGAAAGCGCATCGTAAGCGATTTGAAAAACGCAAAACGTATTTCAGCATGTTCTGAAAACCAGGCGATTTGCTAGCGTTTTGCTATTTTGCGAAGTTGTGTTTAAGCAAAGAAAACATACATATCGTTACCTAAAACGCAAAAGGCCCTAACTAACGAAAAATTAAAAATCGACTTTTTCATTGATTCTGATGTATTGCATCAACACAAATGTCCACAACAAATTTTGGAATCTTTCGAAGGAAATAAGCGATTTTATTAACAATAAACAAAAAGATTTATCTACAAAATATAATGCGATAACCGCTAATAGAAATAGCTAACAACTTGCATTATATGCAACATTGTTATTTGTCAAAATCACTGGTAGCTTTAACAAGAAAAATAGAAGAAAATTATTTATAAACAGTTTAAGGCAATTTATCAATTTACCATTTTAAATAGTTTTTTGCTTCTCCTGTAAAATTTTCTAAATGTTAAAAAGGGCCTTTTGCTTTTTAGGTAACGATATGTTTTATCATAAAACGACGAAAACAAACAAATAATTTTCAAATTATCAAAAATTATTTTTGGGAATGAAATATTTTATTAATTAATTCATTTATTAATGATGTGCTAATAATCCCAATTTTTTTTTTAAATGAAAACACTGAAATTTATTGTTGTGGGAAAGCTAGTTCCTATGCGCATTTCGCTGGTTGCTTAGGCCAGCTCGTCAGGAAACTTTTTCCAAATACTTTAGAAAAGCTAAAAATATTATACAAGTAAGACCATAAAGTGAATAAGAATTTTAAAACACTCTGGTCTTAAATGTAACAATATCAAAGCTTCAACAAAGTCACAACAATAAACCGTCAATTTTTTCTTTCTTACATTCCCCTACAATTGGCTGGGTTTTTTCCAACACAAATTGTAGTTGTAAGAGGATAGAAAGAAAAAACAAAATTAAAAAAACAAGATGCTTAAATAAAGCAGCTTGCCATTTCAGTTTTTTATTTGCCGGGCACATGCAAATTTATTATCAAAAATTATTTTTGGGAATGAAATATTTTATTAATTAATTCATTTATTAATGATGTGCTAATAATCCCAATTTTTTGTGAAATAAATTTAAAATTAAAATGCCTGCAGCGTTCTTACTTGGTATATTGGCTTTACAAAAGCTACAATCAAACGAAGAGTGAGTTAATTAAAAAAAAAACACTAACGGCTTCTTCCAATCCATTGGACATTCCAGACCAAGCGTAAGTACATACAAACGTATACATTGACAATAAGATCAGGTTTTATGTCAAGTTTTTGCCCTTTTAATTTCATAGCTCTCTACAGGTTAGACAAATCTGCATTTTTGATGATTCTGGAAGGAACTTCTCAGCATATGAGTAAAAGTTCAATTCCAGAAATGCGTTTGGCCGGCGCTTTAAGATTTCTAGCAGTCATTTCCTTCCAAGGTGTGATCGCCAATGATATGAATATAAGTATTGGCCGTAGCCCTTTCAGTAAAGTTTTTTGGAACGTACTTAATATTCTTGAGGAAAGGATGTGCCCACTTTGGATTCAGTTGTAGATGACCGAGTCAGAAGCAAGAGAATCCAAACTGAATTTTTATGAAAAATATAAAATAACCGGCGTAATTGGATCTGTTGATAGAACCCATGTGCGACTTATAAAACCTCCGCATGATTCTGAACTTTACTATTGTAGAAAGGGATATTACAGCTTAAATGTGTTAATTGTAAGTAGTTTAAGCATATCTAAAAATTAACACCACTAGCATTAAATTTTTTTCGAAGATCAATTTAATCAGCTGTTTGCATAAATCGCCAGTTCATAAGTAAACTACTGCGACAAACAATTGAAAAACTCAAAGCAAATTTTTAAATTGCATTTTTTTTAATTAAAATCGTGAAAAAATTTTACAAGTTTTTCCTTAAATAAAAAGAAAACATATTAAATTGAAATTGTGCGCCATTTCCTTTTCTCTTTAAAGTGCAGTTTTAATAAAATAGAACAGATCACTTAAGTATACACTAGCGGTCTTAAAACGCTAAATTTCTAGCGTTTTCGTTTTTCAGAACACCTGTTTGGCATTTTCAAATCGAAAAATCTAGTTCTAAACGACTTGCGTTTTTCAGAACACCTATTTGTCGTTTTCAAATTGAAAACGCTAATTTTAGGCGACTTGCGCTTTTCAGAACATGGGCGTAAAACTAAATGACAAAATAGCACATTAGGTAACAAGTTTGTATTGTTATAATTAGCGCACGCTTGCCCTGATCACAATACATTTTAATATGAAATTCGTTCGTGCAATTAACCGTGAAATTTTGTTTTTTTACGAAATATTAATGAGTGAGAAAAATGTGTATACAAATTAAATGCATCAAGGAAAATCCTTCATTTTAGTATTATTTAAGCGTCAAACTGCGTGATGCACTTATCCGTGAAGTACTGTAATATTTTAAGTGTCCTGGTCGACGGGCTTAGACTTCTGGCAGCCCTACACTACTTGCATGTGTAAAGGCACCGTGCTTTTTGGGTTCCCTTCATGCATTTTGTAAGAGCAAAAGAATTTTTGACAAAAAGAAAACGTTTGACCCGCCGATTTAGGTGTGACTGAAATATACAGACCCACAAAAGATTTTTTACAAAGGGAATGACAAAATCAAAAAGTTATTTATTTGGTCGTTAATAGTTGCAAGAAAAAGTTATGAACAGAAGCCCAAAAAGGCTTTAAAAAATTTATTAACATTTTTTTTAAGATATTTTAATTTCTTATGATTTTTTTTAATTTCTTGTACCATCTAAAATTTAATGTAAATATGACTAAATTTGTAAATCATTCATTTTTGTCTTCTTATTTTTCAGATTCCACAAGAAGCTGTAAGTATAAGACGACCCTTTTTTGATAATAATAATAACTATATAATAACTTTATAATCTCAGCTTTTTAAAATGTCCCAATAACCTTAAAAATAATTATTCACAATTTTGCTACATTTTGGAAATCCACCTAAAAAATTTTTTACGATTCAGACGTATAAATTCTGATATAATATTCAAAACTTTGTACATATTTAAAACTTTAATATTCAGGCATGTTCTGGAAATCGAATTCGAGTTTAATTGAAATCGAACAAATTTTCAAAACGATTCTGTTTTAAAAGTTCATTCCGTTTTTTTATACGTTATACTTAGAAAACTACTTACTTTTATTAGAATTGCTCTAAAAATCACGGTAATTTTTTAAATAATTTAACTGAAAATTTTTTTCTATGTATTTAAATTTATTTCAAGATCAAAAATACATTTTCTAAAGAACATATTTTTAATGAAAATAAATTTCAATAAATAGGGTAATTCATCGTGACGTTTTATTTATATTGTAAAAGTGTAAAGGTGGTCTAGCAAAACGTGAAATTCAGTGCTCACCAAAATTATTTCTCAACAAGGTAATTTTTTAACGCGCTGTATGGCTTGTAGCGCCGTCCTGTTGAAACCAGGGCTCACGGAGACCATGCGCTTGCATTTCCGGAAGCACATAGTCCGTTTACATGGTGCGATAACGGGTACCTTTCTGACATTTGATTTTCATCATTTTTGAAAAAAATATTAACCAATGATTCCACCAGCCTATAAACCACACCATATCGTTGTTTCTAATGGATGTAATGTAATGGTAGATCTTGGTACTCTTCGGGTTGCTTATCAGCCTAAATACGGCAATTTTGTTCATTTACGTATCCATTGAGCCAGAAATGTGCCTAATCACTGAACAAAATTCCACGATAAAACACCGGATTTTCATTTCTCACAGAATACCGATTTTGGTAATACAGCTGAACAATTTGGAGACGCTATTGTAGTGTGAGTCTTTCCACGATGACTTGCCAAACGATACTGAAAAAAGTGACAAAGCAGTTTGATATGAGTAACGCGTGATCTATAAAAAAAGCATGTGGAAAATCAAACTTTTTAATTTCCCCGGAAAGCGGGATTTTTTTTTATATTAAACGGGAATTCCCGCTTTATATTTATAATTCATTTGTTTTTTTTTTTTTTTAGTACAAAAAACAAATAACAATTCATGAGATCTATAAAAGAAGTTTACCTAGCATTCAACGTTAGTAATAAAAAATTTCGTTTCTTGGTATGCAAAATTAAAAGCATTAACAAAAAACCAAAACAGTTAAATTATTGAAACCAAATATTTCTTTGAAAATTAAATTTTAGTACAGAATTAGCACTAACGGAATCGTTTGACAGCCAAAAAGAGTCCTGCAATGAGAAAACCCGTTCTCTTTCTACGGATGTTTGCCTTTATAGTAAAAAAAAAAACATTAATCTCTAGACAACTTCAGTTTTCTCACAACTTCCTTCAAAAGGAATTCCCGGGACGGGAAATCTCGGAAACAAGCTCTGAATAAAACCTTCTTGGTGCAAAAATATTACTTGGAATATGCTAAAAAATAATCACCCAGATAACCTTTAACCTATTACCAAACGGTCGCATGCGTATTTTAAATTCGCCAACCACGATAAGGGTGTAGGGGATGGCAACTATCGGCCGGATTTGTATGAAAATGCAAATTTTTTTCAAACGTTTAAACACAAGTCAAGCTGAGAAACAGCATCTATTTGTGGGAGCTTCTTCTCCAACGTTAACATAATTTAAAAAAATTCTCAAGCTTGTCTGGGGATAACATAGGCACCCATTTAAAAAATCTCAACTGACCAGAATTCTATCTGATACCACAAAAACCAACAACTCTCAATACCTTGACTGGCTGTTGGAGAGTCCTATTCGAGAATAACCTGGTAGCATTATTAATTAAAAATGTACAAAATAAGTCATCAGTGTACTTTTTTACCTTTGAAGATCGAAAAGTATTATAAACATTTTAACTTTTCCAACCCTGAACTGGAATTCACCAAATTTGGTCGGCATTACTAAAGCTACGGTCACACTTATTAAATATTTGACCAAATAAGCATAACCACTACTTTTGTCACTAGTAAGAGAGATTTAACATGTTCGTAATCCCATCACAAAATAAAACTCATTATAGGTACCTATTGCTAGACATATCAAAAAACTGTTTTATGTAAGAAGAGGTATTACACTCAATATCATAGTATACAACATAGTATACATAGTATATAACTAGTATGTCGACTCTTTGCCAGGTACATAACTCAATTGCCAGTGGTACCTAACTTATGTTTGGATTCGTAAGATTTTTTTCAAATGTATTGGTGTATAAAACTATTTCCACCACTAAACATAGTTGCATTAAATCGTATAAAATGTGGCAACAATTTTTTTCCAAAATAACATTTTCTTATAAGGCATTTACATTACATCGAAATCTAGTAGATTTCATTTGAAATCTTCCTCCAAATCTAGTTCGTTTACATTATACTTGTTTGACATTAGCGAGATTTGGTTTTCACAACAAAAACCGCCGACTGAAAGTTTTTTGTGTAACACATACTTACATATAAAGAAATAGGCATTTAAAATTGCATTACATTTTCTTTATAATCAACTTCATTTATTTTATCAATATTATTTGTCATTTGCATTTTTTTTACTATATTACAAAATTTTTGAATTTTTTAACAATTTTAACAAGCAGCTATTATTGTTTTGTTTTTTTTGTTAAAATGTAATTTTTTTCTTGTGCAGGGAAGTAGTTTTTAGTGCTATATGGGGAAAAACATAGTTGCATCAATAAGTACTACTAGATTTCGAATAGATTTCGTCAAAATCTAGTCACGGAGTAGATTTTGTTTTGTACGGGAAATCTAGACAAAAACAACTAGATTTGGCTCGAAATCTCGAAAGTACTAGATTTTGTTGTAGTGTAAATTGGCTTTTAGTTCAATAAATTTTCAATTTATTGAATGCTGGCTGCATTTATAAACTTTTGAAAACAATGTTTGTAAAATCTTTATGCTAGGAACACAACTGGGACGAACGACGAATTTTTGGCCGCGAATATTCGTTGCCAAAAATAAAAATATTGGTGTATATGAAAATACACACAATAATAGCGGCCGGCGAAATTCGTCATACGCGGGTCTTTGCAAAAGATTTATTTCTATTTCATACGCCAGCGAACGACGAACAAATCAGTACTAGGTGACCATATTTGGTTTTAATTTAAGAGTATTTTAGTAAATAAAGTTACTTTTTACTTTAATAATGGTTTTTCTTTTTATTGTATAACATTTAAAATCTATAAACAAAGTATTTTGCTATAAAAATAGTTTTTAGTTGTGTTTTTGATTATGTTTTAATTTTTAAGCATTATTTTTTTTAATGCTTAATTATAAAAGCTGCTTGTTATAAGTCGTTATTGTGCTTCATACGACGAATTTACTCAGCGAATTTTTACTGAAAAATTCTTCGTGTTGGGCGAAATTCGTCGTTCGTCCAAGTTGCGTTCCTAGCATTATTCTGCAATATCGGAAAATATTTAAATAATTTATGATTTCAAATATTATTTGCATACCACAAAATGCTACTCTGCTGGCTTTAATAATATTAACAACAGAAAAAAATTTATGTCAAATAAATTTATTTAAAAATTTTTAGTTTGTGAAAAATAAAAACATTTTGCAAAAGCAAATTAGCAAAATGTATTTAAAAAAATTATTGATTATGTGTTTAAGTCATAAAATTAAACAAAAAGTGTTACATATATTGTGAAAAATTTTAAATTGAAAAATTTCAAATTTTGTTTTGTTTTTGTTGTTTTTATGTGTGTTAAATTCACACAGATACCTATATGTGTGAGGGGTGAACTAAAAAATTCAGAACACTCTCTCGAGTTGGCATACTAGTTCTATACTATGCTCAATATTCTGTACGTAAAATTAACTAAAATTGTAATATAAAATCAAGGCGAATTGATTCCAGGTAATCTCGGTAGTACAACAAGTTAAACTCGTACAAAAACCACAAGCAATTTGTTTTTGTAAAAATAAAATGCAAAATAAGAAGATCGAGTTTTAACTAAATTTACAGTTGTTTTAAATGTCATTTTCATTTAATTTTACATACAGAATACTTTTAATCAACTGACAATATTAAATGCAACCGAAAATCCGTATAAATGTGCACTTAGTTTTTTTAATAAATGTTAGAATCAGTTAAAAATAAATTTGCTTGGAATTTTAAATGTTTATTTATTTAAAATTTTTATTTGCTATCCCCATCGAAATAAACTTGGTAAGATTTTTTAAAAAGTAAAGCATCTTGGACTAAATTTGAATGATTTTACAGTAACCGTTCAACAGATGATATACAGAAATTTCAAGTGTCTTCGTATGGGAGGTGCCATGTCTACTTTTCCCATTAAAACAACCTTTTGAAATATGTTGTGGATTATTATCTAAGCTATTTGTACAAAATTGGAATACTTTCACTATTACAGTACTTCAAATACGTATAAATCTTAATTGCAATTGTGTGGGAGGTGCCACGCCCGCTTGTCTAATCCAGCCGACTTTTTGGCAGAAGTCGTGTATTGATAACGAAGTTATTTGTTTCATATTGGAAAACTCTAATTGTATCCGTCCTCCAGATATAAGGTTATTCATATTTTTATTGTATTGTTGTTGCCACGCCTACTTGATTAAAATATATTAATAGCCTATGTTAAGCGCCGAGTTATCAGGAAATTACTGTGAAACTTTCAGGAAAATCGGCTCAGTAGCTTAGGAGTCTGTAGAGAATTAACAAACATACGCTTTTTCACTTATACATTATATTTTTATTTTTAAAGTTGTAGCTTACCATAAGAGTGGGTCCTGCAAAGCTTGAAGACTTTTGTCTTCAGATATGAAGTATTTAATATTTTCGTCCTATGGAGGGTATTGCTCCTCCTTCGTCTACCCCACCCATTTTTATTTTGGAATTTATAGCTTCCCATAATAGTGGATTTAACCACATTTGAAGACTCTCGCTGTAATAGTTTTTCCGTTACGCGATATTAAATATATGCTTCCTATGGGGGTATTACTCGCTGCGCCTACCCCCTTTATTTATATTTTTAAAGGTGTAGTTTTCCATAAGAGTGACTAATACCAAGTTTGAACATTCTCACTATAACAGTTCTTACGATATGCTATATTAAACATTGGCGTCCTATGGGGGGTAGCACATCCCCAGCAGCTATCTTACTTCTCGCAACACCTACATACGTGAAACAGTATCGAAGATAAGAGGATTATAAATTTTGAGTTGATTAAGCGTGCCACCGCCCCTTTGTCCAACCACAACTTTACATAGCCTAGGGCTCATTAATTCATAACAACAGCCTACTGTGAGAATTTGATGACGATCGGTTCAGTAGTTAATTAGATATAATCGCCATAAAGGGGCGTGGCCCCTCCCACTTTTTTCATGCAACGTATTTCTATTCATAACAATACCATATATACCAAATATCATCATCCTACGCCAAATAGTGGCCAATATATGAGGATTTTATGTTTTGGGTTGTATGAGCGTGGCACCGCCCCTTTTTCCAACCACATCTTTATATAGCCTAAAGTTCAGTAACTCAAGGCAGTCGCCTACTGTGGAAATTTGATGACGATCGGTTCAGTAGTTTATTAGATATGGTGGTTTTTACTTTTTCTTTAAAGGGGCGTGGCTCCGCCCTCTTTTTTCATGGAGCTTATTTCTATTCATACTAACACCATATGTACTAAATATCATCATCCTATGCCAAAAAATGCCTAAGATATAACGATTTTAAATTTTGGGTTGTATGGGCGTGGCATCTCCCCTTAGTCCAATCTCAACTTTATGTAGCCTAATGCCTCTTCCAGGGTCACGGTTATATTCTGTGAAAATTTAAAAATGATCGGTCAAGTGGTTTGGCCTCCTATAAGGCACAAACATATATATATACAATATATATACAAACATACATTCACTTTTATATACATATATAGATGACTGAACGGAATACTTCTTGAATAACATACATTCCGTTACTGTAATAATATTGTGAGTGTCTAAACAAAATAAATATTGGAATAAAGGGAAATTATATTTTAGTTTGACTGTTGGTCCCGTTTTATTTCGTCAAATATTTGATAAGTGTGACCGAAGCTTAAGGCTTTCGTTAAGAGACGGTGCGCAGAAAACTGACGTTATTAGATATTGCAAAACAGGAAAAGGAGCCTGTAAAAGACTTATTATACCAGTAGTGCGATTCACTAACTTTTTTACGATAATCGTATCGTTAAAATAAATATACAAAATTTTATCGACTTTGCTATTCAGTAACATTTTTAACGATATTCGCTGTGGGTTAAAGTCAGAATTTAAGCAGTTTATTTTTCGTTATTTTAACGACAATAATTGAATCGTTTATTTCAGAAACCCGTCAAGTGCGCTTTTTTAAATCATCGGACAACTAAAAAAATTATCCAAATTTTTAAATTAATAAACGTTTTCTGCACTAAACGGAAATTGCAAAACAATATACAATCCTTTAAAGTAGGCCATTCATAATCTATAATAATAAAATTTTGGAAAAAATGTCAGTTGACGGGTTTCTGAAATAAACGATTCAATTTACGTTGTGTTTATTTAATCGATAAAATGTATTTCATGTTTAAAGTGGCTGATGCCCGACTTATTACATATGTACATACTACGTATATAAAGCGTGATCCATTTCGAGGTTCCCTACTTTTTTAAAGAAAAAAAAAAAAAAACAGAAAATTTAAATTTAATGGGGAATGTTTATTATCATTTAAAAGAACATTCTTTGGCATTTATTTTTTGAAGATTATGTCTATCAAATGTTGGCCGTTGCTACGTCGCAAATGATCCATCCGTTGAGTCCAATTTTCGACGACTCGTTAGACCATTTTGACTGGTAACTGGCAAATGACACGCGAAATGTTTTCTTCCACGGCCTGAATCGAAGCGGGCTTGTCCCCATAAACTTTAGACTTTACATATTCCCACAGGAAAAAGTCTAACGGTGTGACATCACACGATCTTGGTGGTCAATCGACCGACCCAAAACGTGAAATTATATGCTCACCGAAGTGTTATCTCAATAAATCCATTGGTTGATGCGATGTGTGGGAAGTGGCGCCGTCTTGCTGAAACCAAATGTCGCCGAGATCACGAGCTTCAATTTCAGGCATCAAATAATCGGTTATCATGGCACGATAACGGTCGCCATTGACGGTTACGTTTGCACCGGCATCATTTTTAAAGAAATATGGACCGATGATTCCGTCGGCCCACAAACCACACCAAACCGTTGTTTTTTCTGGATGAAGTGGCAGTTTTTGAATCTCTTCAGGTTGTTCTTCGTCCCAAATGCGGCAATTTTGTTTGCTTACATACCCATTGAGCCAGAAATGGGCCTCATCGCTGAACAAAATTTGCCTCGAAATCTGGACTCAACGGATGAACCATCTGCAACGTAGCAACGGCCCACATTTGATAGACATAATCTTCAAAAAATAAATGCCAAAGAATGTTCTTTCAAATGTTAATAAACATTCCTCATTAAATTTGAATTTTCAGTGTTTTTTTCTTTAAAAAAGTAGGGAACCTCGAAATGGATCACGCTTTACTACATATCGTTACCTAAAACGCAAAAGGCCCCAACTAACGAAAAATTAAAAATCGACATTTTCATTGATTTTGATGTATTGCATCAACACAAATGTCTACAAAACAAATTTTGGAATCTTTCGAAGAAAATAAGCGATTTTATTAACAAAAAACAAAAAAGCCCTATCTACAAAATATTATACGATAAACGCTAATAGATATAACTAACAGCTTTCATTATATGCAACATTGTTATTTGTCAACACCACTGGTAGGTTTAACAAGAAAAATAGAAGAAAATTAATTATAAACGGTTTAAGGCAATTTACCATTTTAAATAGTTTTTTGCTTCTACTGTACAATTTTCAAAATGTTAGATAGGTCCTTTTGTGTTTTAGGTAACGATATGTATGTATATGTATGATAAAAAAAAACAAAATTCTAAGTTCTAAATGTACAAAAAAAAAAAGCAAATTATAAACAAAAAACAAAATTCTAAATGTAAAATTCACAAAAAAAAAGAAATATAAAAACTGTAAATTAAGCACAATTTCATTTGTTTTTGTTTTATTCTCTTTTGTGCTTTTCGTTTATTTTAACATTTTGTAGACAGAGATGTTACAAAAACTACAGCGGCTTACAATCGTTAAAAATAAATTACAGAATCACCCTTTCGTTACTGCAAGCTAATATATATGTCTACAAAAATTACGATTGTCGGTTCGTTAAAAGTTAGTAAATCGCACCACAGAGGCCCATCAATTTTGGAATTTAGGGCAATTTTAATGTGTAGACCGGTTTGAAGTCGATTTTTTGGCTTTTGAATGCGAAGTCAGAAAGGTTAATTTTTCCTTACGGTCAAGAATAAAGCAACTTTGCAAAATCAAAAATAGTCTTTTAGAAAAATAATTTGATTTAAAGGTTTTAGGATTAATGTAATTCTTTTCTTAAATTTTGACAAAACTAGACTTTGAAAAAAATCTTTCAGTTATCGTAGATGTTGGAGAAATCGAAAGCAACCCATAATACAGAATATCTAATATCTCAGTCGTTTTCCTGGATATCTCTAAACGTATAGAGTCCTGTTTTAATTTTTATTTAATTTTAACTCTTCTAATTATTTCGGTTAATTCTGTTAAAAGATTGATTGAACTTCTTCTTTGTGTGTATGAAAAAATATTTCTTAAATACATACCTTTTGTATATAATAATTAAAAACAAAAAAAAAAAAAAAAAAAAAAAAAAAAAATATGTTATAATTCTACAAAACAATTAAAAATTTTGTTACGTCGGTTAATCGACAGGAATTAACCGGTTTAATCGTTCATCGAAAAGCCAATAGAAAAGCCATAAGGTATATATTAGGGAGATCGATTATTCGACTTTTTTAAAAAACCCGGTTTTCGGTTAAGCAATTTTTAAATAACCGGTTAACCGGTTTTAATTCGAATACTTAAAAACACAAAGGTAAGGAGCCAACAAAATACATAGATATGACTTAGATCAGACCTAACAAATATTTTACGATAAAATCCAACAAAAGTGGGACCAGTAAATGGATCAAACTTCAGCTAAGTTTTCAACAATTTTTTATTGATTTACTAAACTTTATTTGTAAAAAGATATTTGTTTAATGGTATTTAGAAACTGTTGAATGATATTTGATCTAGACAAACGTTTTACAAAAGCAAATAAATTATAGGAATTTAATAAAGTTATTATTTAAAATATTCTCCCAAATTTGTTTTGAATGAGTTTTAATTTGTTGGTGGTTAAGCATGTCTATATAAATCAACTATATTTTTAAAAAGTTGCAAATAAAACCTCTTAGCCAGGATTATCTATTTTAAATTATTTTTTTTCAGCATTATATATATATTTCTATAGAAACGAATAGTGAAGTGAACATTCTTTTTGTGTAAAATATTTGTCAATTCGTCGACTACAATTTAAAACATTCCATGACATTGTTTGATTTCTTCATTTTTGTTTTTTAGTTCTTGGCATTTTAATAAATAAAACTGGTAGAAATTTTTCCCATATCGTTGATTCCGCCGTAATGTTGTAGTTTTCAGCATGAAGAGATGCTAGAACTACTTAAGAGTTTTTAGTGCCTTAACGGGCATTTCGTCCTCGGCAACACAACGGGCTAATATTTCACCCAATGATTCATGTTTGGCAGCGTATTTTGGCAAAGTATTATTTGTCGTCTCCTTAGAACTACTTCGAGTTAAGTTTCATTTGGATCACATTAATGTCAACCATGTATAATAATTAAAGGTGATTTACAAGTCGTGACATGGAAGAACCTTTGTAACTCATCATTTTAGGGCAATTCAAGAACCTAACTTTGTCTTTTTTTTCGCGTTCGAAAAAGATCTAGAGATAACCTTTATATAAAAATATATTTAACATTTAGAATACTCTTGTACAAATTACTATTTACTTTTTAACTGCACACGTTTTTTTAGTATTTTGAATAGTTTTTGGTTTTTTTTTCTACAAGAACACACGCTTTTATAAGCGATTTGTATTTACAGTGTTCATAATGTTTTTTGACCTTTGTTACATTTGTTTTGACATTTTTCATAAAAAGTTTAAGTTTGGCCAATATTCAGTTAGAAAATACTTAAATTGCGGGTACATCTACAACAAGAGTAAGGAAAATGTATGTAAATTACACATTATTAAAATAACCGGTTTATTATACCAAAATAACCGGTTTATTCGATATTCGAAAAATGGGCATTTTAAAATATCCGACTTGGGCAAAGCTAAAATAACCGGTTAAAACCGGTCGAATAATAACCGTTCGATCTCCCTAGTATATATCACGCCTTTATTGCAAAACATGGTCATATCTCAAATAAAATCAAACTTAATCTGAAGAAGCACGTTTGCTTAACTAACGTCAAATTTTTGATTTTTTGAGATATGACTATGTTGCAATAAAGGAGCGATATATACAGTGAGCCACACTCAAAATTGAACGTTATTTCGAAAATGGAGGAGGTGGCACAACATATATTCGCGTAACTCAAAAATGATTTAGTTTATTGAATAAACTATAAAAACCGAAACTCCGCAATAAAATTACCTTTAAGAAAGGCTAAACTTTTTTCTAATCTCCGCTGTCGTTTTAGAAACATTTTTGGCAAAAAAAAAATTTATTATCAAAATTTCGGAATTTTTGTATATTCAAAAATAATAAAAAATTGGAAAATGAAGCTACTCTTTTAATTTTTCCAGACGTATAAAAAACGAAGTTGCAAAGTTTATTCAATAATCTTAACTGTTTTTGTGTTACGCTAATATATGTTGTGCAACGAACTCCATTTTCGAAATAGCTGTTTATCTCGAAAACAAAAGCTAGCCTTAAAAATCGGTAAGCACCATTGGATTCAGAGTACCCGAATTAGGTTAAAGCACCAGGTGCCCGCTTGCCAACTAGCACAGTGTTATTATTAACACAAAGTTTATGATAATGATTAAAGTGTTCAATTTTGGATGTGGCTCACTGTACGAGTACTTTGAAGTCTAAAGCTGGGATCGCACGATGGCCACAATGCACCAATTTTCATGCTTTTTAATACCCCAATCGTGTGACTGCACAATCAATTGCCTCATGTACCAATCGAGGGCAATATTGTGCTTACTATTACCAATAAAATGCAACCCTGGTGCGGCAATCGTGTGACTACTTGATATGCAACCGCACTTGACTACTTGATATGCAAAAATGTACCAATATTTATTGGTTTCTTGTGCGGCAATTAAACAACACAATACGCGCCAATATTTGCCATTTTTAATCAATTTACTTCTGTGTGTTTCTTTTAGTAGGAATAAATTAAAAATAAAAAGTTAATTTATCAAAAATAAAAATTGGGAATTTAGCAAGTCATTAATAAATAAATTAATAATAAATTTTGTATTCCCGAAAATAACTTTTGATATTCATTTTTTTTTAAATTAGTGCAAAAGCTGTTCAGGACAATATAAAAGAATATATACAGGGAAACGAAGAAAATTGTATTAAAATTCTTTAAAGCGAATTTATTTTTATATATAAACTAGCTTAACCCGGTGCGCTTCGCTACCCCTGCACCTACCCCATTTATTTTTGTTTTAAAATTTGTCCTGTAAAGGTTGATAGCTCTTGTGTTCAGATATATGGTATTTAATATGTCTTCTATGAGGGGTACTGCTCCTACTCTGTCTACCCCGCACATTTTTATATTGAAATTTATAGTTTACTATAATAGTAGCTTTAACCACGTTTGAAGACTCTCCCTTTAATAGTTCTTCAGTTGAGCGATATTTAATATATGCATCCTATGGGAGGTATTTCCCCCCCTGCGCCTACCCGCTTTATTTTTATTTTCAAAAGTGTAGTATACCATAAGAGTGACTTTTAGAAAGTTTGAACATTCTCACTATTACAGTTCTTAAGATATGCGATGTTAAACATTGGCGTCCTATGGGGTATTCCTATACCCCCGCTGCTATTTTATTTCAATTCCGGGGCTCAGAAGATCCTACTACAAAAAGTTCAGCAAAATGCGTGCAGCGGCTCTTAAGATATGCGATAATTAATATTGGCATCCTATGGGGGGTACCAATTCCCCTGCCCCTATCGAAAAAATAAGTTGCCTATTTTATTTTTAGGGCTCACGTGATGTTACTGTAAAAATTTCAGGAAAATCGGTTCGATTATTAATATTGGCATCCTATGGGGGTACCAATTCCCCTGCCCCTATCGAAAAAATAAGTAGCCTATTTTATTTTTAGGGCTCACGTGATGTTACTGTAAAAATTTCAGGAAAATCGGTTCAGTATAATATTGGCATCCTATGGGGGGTACCAATTCCCCTGCCCCTATCGAAAAAATAAGTAGCCTATTTTATTTTTAGGGCTTACGTGATGTTACTGTAAAAATTTCAGGAAAATCGGTTCAGTATAATATTGGCATCCTATGGGGGGTACCAATTCCCCTGCCCCTATCGAAAAAATAAGTAGCCTATTTTATTTTTAGGGCTCACGTGATGTTACTGTAAAAATTTCAGGAAAATCGGTTCAGTAGTTTCGGAGTCTATAAAGCGACAAACAAACAAACAAACAAACAAACAAACATACATAATCCATTTTTATATATATATATAGATATAGATATAGATAGATAGATAGATAGATATTCTCTATTTCTTTATATATTTAAAATAGAATTTTACTTTGTTTAATTTTTGGAATTTCATGTTTATTACTTAAAAAATTTGTTTCAATATATGATACAATTTTCTTTTTTTTAATAAACAAGCCAACTAGATCTTCCAAACAAATAAAAAAGCTACCACAACAGCTGTTTTCGCAGATGGCACAAGTAACGCTAGATTTAGACCGTGATTTAAAAATAATGTCTTTTTTTAATTCCTTTTGAAAGTTGCTTCCAAAAACACAACAGATTCAAACGAAGATTTTTCCCCCATGATTTTAGGGTTGATTTTTTCCCCATTATCGGTAATTCTTCTTTACTTGCTTATTTATAATAACAAACAATTTTATTGCGCTCCATGTTTTGTATTGTAAAGAGATGTTGCCACATTGAAATAAAAAATAAAATGAAGCAACATAACAAAATTACGAATGGGAGCAAAGAAAAATATAAAAAGAGACACATAGATCAGAAAACGTGTTTTTTTCTCTACCCCGCTTGCTTCACTACACCGTTCGCCAACAAACACCAAAAATCATGTCTTAAAAAACATGGAACAAATCACCGTCTAAACCGCGTGTAAGAACAATCGTGTGACTGTGCTGCGGCAATTATTGTACCCATTTCGCTTTGTACCAACTAGCGGCAATTAAATTTGTATAAAACAGGTCAGTCGTGTGATTTCAGAATATTTTATTGGGACACTTTCATTATTGTGCGTCAATGAAGCACAATCAAAACTGTGTCATATTGGTGCATTTGCGGCAATCGTGTGATCCCAGCTTAACTGACAAACTTTTCTGGTTAAATGATAAGGTAAAAAGTGTTTTCAATTACAAGCATAAATTTCCACTGTCATTGGTAGATTTTTTTTTGTAGTTTTTCACTCTATCCAACGGAGCTAATCACTTTTGCGAATTACCGTGTGAACTACGAGAAAGTACTTCATGAGTTAGTGTAATGTAATGCTCCGCGTAACGATTGAGTTTGAAAGGTAATAGATTAAGGAAATAATTTCAGATGTAGTTATTGTTGCCATGTAAGTAAGGCTTTTGGGAAGTATGACTTATTTCCTCTTGGTTTAACAAGGCAACGCATGTAGAAATACTTGAAATGGATTAGTATTATAACTTTTTTGCTTGGGAGAGTATGCTTTACTTGGAATTTCAAATGGATTTTTAAATGTCTATTCCACTTGCCTTCGACTATAAAATCATAGTCTTGTCTGTTCGCACAAGCCAAACAATTATAATAAAAATTTTGTGAAACGAAAATGGAAACCCTTTTTTTTATTCTTCTTTTCCCTTTCTTATTTTCTCCCTTCTATAAACTCAATACGTGAGCAAGAAAACTTGTTAATTGCATTGAGTAAAAAGTAAATCCTCAATCTTAAAAAGTAGTTTTTATTTTACAAAAAATTAATGTAAATATTAGCTTATTAAATTTTTTTAATAAAATTGTTTTGAAACTACAAATCTTAATCACAATTATACTTCTAATCGCTACCGAAACTAAATACTGGCGACAAATTAAACATTTATAGAATTTTGATGATGCTATTTGAGTTATTATTTTTTTATTAATCACTATTTTCAGTTAAATATTTTATAAATTGGTTTTATATTTAGAAACATTATTTGTTTTTTTTTTTTGGAATATACATTATCAACAAATACGTTTTTTTCATCTTTAAGGGCGAGATGTTCTATCAGAATTTAAAAGTTTGAAAAATAAACGAGCATTTGATGGTTCTTGTAAGTTTTTTTAATTTGATTTAAACAAAATTATCAACAAAATTGTATTATTTTTTATTTATTTGATTATGTTATTTTACTTAAATAATTACTAAATTGGCTTTTAATTTGTATAATTTTTTCTTTACTTTCATTTAAAACAAAATTAAATCATAATTAATAACAAAATTGTAAGTAAAATAGTTTAAGCAGCCATAAAATACTCGAATGTATCTTTGAATAATTTCTTTGTTATGTTAATTAACAAAATAAAACTTAAAATAAAATTAACTGCCAGGCCCACAATGTCGACAAGAACATTTCTTTCGCATTATTATATTGAAAGCAATAATAAAAAAATTAAATTTGTTTATGTTTTCAAGATAAATATAAGAAAGAAATGTTCTTGTCGACATTGTGGGCCAGGCAGTAAATATTTTAGTGGTTTATGCATTTGTATGATTCTTTTTATTTAACATGCATAATATTTCTTATGAATTTTTGTTAATCGTTAAACATATTTAAATTTATGAGCCCGGCTTGATTTTCGTTTCGTTTCCTTTTCTTTTTTTATTTATCTCTTTCAGTGAAATGTATGTTTAAAGAGGCTGGTGCTAAAGAGGGCATTATTGATGTACTCCTGGAATTCATATTGGGCGAAAATCCCAATACGGTGTTGGAGAAATTACGCTTAGAAGGAGCCACATCGGCAGTATGTGGTAAAGTGTTTAAAATCGGCGAGCCCACGTACAGTTGTCGTGAATGTGGCATGGATCCCACCTGTGTGCTGTGTGTGAATTGTTTTAAACAATCTGCTCATCGTTATCATAAATATAAAATGTCCACATCGGGTGGTGGTGGTTGTTGTGATTGTGGTGACGAGGAGGCGTGGAAAAAGGATTATTATTGTGAAGAACACTTGGTAAGTTAGATGTCAATCTTGAACTTGAATAATTTTTTCTTAAGTAAATTTATCTTCGGAAAAGTGTTTTCTATGTAATTTAATTTCTACTTCAATAGTTTTTCTTTTCGGGAACATTTAGAACAGAGCACGGCTCAAGCGAGACGGAATGGTTTAACAAAAGAAATGAGGGCATGTGGGGAGTAGTTTTTCCAGGCTCTGCTTTAGCGACATTTTGTCCTTTGTGAAAGTCAGCGTTACCGTTGTGCGATTTGCAACCTTTTTGACGCTCTGAGACTTTTTGTGCGACTTTTTTTAACTCGTCTAATTTTCCAACTTTGTGCAACTTTCCCCCCTTTTTTTATAGACACACACTACATAATTACACATATTTTCCCTTAAAAATAGCAATTTTGTTTAAAACATTCCAGGAGATTATTTTGTATCGAGGCGAATTTAACTAATGAACCAGGGATGTTAAATAGGGTTGTAAATTTTGTATCAACTTCCAAAAAAAAAATGAACTTTTTGGACCTTCACGGTAGCATTTTTTTTTTAATTTATTAAAACAACAAAAAAAAGTACATTATATTTATGAATAAAATAAGGTACATAAAAGTCTTATAAATATATGAGATCAAAATCAGGCACTTATTTGATTAGTTAATAAACTATTTGGAAGTTTTACATCATAGCAGCATGAATTTGTCGATCTTAACCAATCCTTTATTTGTATGAGACTTGCTAATGTTGGCACATGGAGTTTGCTTGTTTCCTTAGTTTTTATTGTATTTTGAAAAGAAAAAACTCTTTCCACATTTGCAAACGAATATGGAATGGATAAAATTCCAGCAACGACTCTAGAAATGTCAGGAAACGTATGGACATTCAGCTCATTTTATAAATTATCTACTGCCGACCAAAAACTACAAATGTTTTCATTTTTTAACGACTGCAGTTGGTCCACATCAGCTAAAGCTCTAAATTGATTATTGATTAAATCAAAATTTGAAATTTCACTACTACTTGTTTTATCTGAAATAACATTTTCAGGAGTTAATTTATGGTACCACATTAACACTTCGTTATTAAAATTGACTTTGGATCTCAAAACTTTTATATAAAATTGTTTTGCATTTTCTTTTCCTTCTTTAACAATATCAATATTGATATTATTTGTAGAGATATATAAATCCACTTCTGTTCTGCAATAAATTTCTTCAAAGGGCATGTGATTTTTGTAAAGGTCTACGATAGAGATATCACATTCATCCAAAACATTTTTATTCATGAAAATACGTGAAATTTTTATTCATAAAATTACGTGCTTTTTGGCGGAACAAAAAAGTTAGCCTTTGTAAAAATACATGCATTCGAGGATCTTCTGATTGCATTTCTAAATTAACCATGTTAAGAATTTTAAGTGCATATTGAATAAATAAAAATTGCAATTTAAAAGAAGGATTCTTAAATCCTGATGAAAGAAATAATAATTAAAAAAAGAAATGCAATGAAGAGGACTTAATAATTTGTTTGCTATTCTAAAAATTCAAATGAGTCACGGTAGTACCACGGTACTTAAGAAGGTCAAAATGTACCAAAAAAAGTACAATTGTACCAACTTTAAACATCCTTGTTCTAAAACTGTATTTAATTTGCCTTGTTTTCTGTCGTGTTCATTCAATTTCCATGCCAATCTCCGAGGATTGTCAATTATATTTTAAGCTTTTTAAAACCAACTTTTTGACCTCTAACGAAGACATTAAATATATAGATCTTATATCTGAATTTGAAAATGTTATAAATGACCCTGATCCTTTTATTACGAATTTAAGTTGTTAGAAAGTAAATCCAATGATAAATCATTCAATTACATTTTTGGAATTACAAATGCTGATCATTTTTGGCATTGAGTAGGAAGCTTAAAAAATGCTTTAAAAGAACCATTTTACCTTAATTTATATAAATTGGCAAGGCATGTAATAACTCTACTGGGCAGCAATGCGTGCGCAGAAATTCTTTTTCAAATTTAGGATTAATGAAAAATAAATTAACCAACAGGTCAAAAGCTTGTGAGTCCATGCTATCAGCTGTAAGTTTGATAGATATCGAAATAGAAGGTTGGAAGCCACGTAATGAACTTTTGCGAAAATACAGACGAAGTTACAAAAAAAAAAAAAGAAAACGTAAAACTTATATACAATTAAAGTATATCGCCATCTTAAACGCAAACGGACGTAGGTTAGGTTAGGTTTCATGGGCAGCCATCGAGAGACAGCTCACTTGGGTCCTTTAGCGGTCCCTTTGTGATACCCAGGGCCAATGCCCATCCCGAAGAGCAGTTATTCAGATGGCGTCACTGCAAGGTTGAGCCAATTCGTCTTCCTAATGAAGAGAAGAAGCAATCTTAGTTTTACTTTTGATAGATCCTCCAAACAGGAAAACACCGGTTCTCCCAGGTATTTTTCCCTAATACCCCGTAGCCCAGGGCATTGACAGAGAAAGTGAATCACAGTTTCCTCTTCTTCCTCATCATGACAACTTCTACAGTAGTCATTGAATACCAGACCCATTCTTCTAGCATGAGTCCCAACAGGCCAGTGTACAGTTATGACCGACACCACGGTCCTGATTTGGTTCCTATTGAACCTAAGTAGAGATTTGGTTCTCCGTTCATCATATCCAGGCCAAAGTGCCCTGGATGTGGAGCAGGTGGACTCACGGGTCCATCCCTCTTGCGCCATTCTATAGTTCTCGCGCCGCATGAGTGACTTACAGTGAGCCATTGGAAGTCCCATGAATTGATCAATGAATGTTTCATCCATACGACCACCTTCCTTGGCCAGCTCATCTGCTACCTGGTTTCCCGGGCAGTTTGAGTGCCCTGGTATCCATATAAGCGTTAACACTGAATGTTCAGCAATCTCATTCAAAGACATCCGACATTCCACAGTCAACCTAGATGTCGTATAGACACCCGCAAGAGAGGCAATGGCAGCCTTGCTATCAGTAAATATACGTATATCTCCCGATACGCGATAATACTTTAGCCAGTTGGCTGCCCGCTTTATAGCCGAGATTTCACCCTGCAGGACACTACATCCATCCGGCAGACGAAAGGAAACTTTAACGCCCAGTTCCTCTATGTAGAAACCTCCGCCAACTCTTTCCCCCTTCCTTGAACCATCAGTGTATACCCTCAGGAAGGTGCCCATAATCGACAGCGCACTTTCGTGCGCTATATGTGTCGCATACCTCGCGCCAAAGAAAGGCTCCGGGGTGCAGTAGTCTACTCCTTCAGGGACAATCGTGTATCCCATTATACTGGAGTGTCCATAGTCACGGTTCGACCAGCTGTGTGTCGCGTTCAACCGTATCGCCGAACAAAGAGCCATATGTCTGGCCTTGATGTCCACCGTCTGCCAGTTTAGCATAGTAAACAGCGCCCTGGTGGGAACGGAGCGCATTGATCCTGTGATCATCAATGCGACCAGTCTGTGAACCTTCTCAAGCATCGCACGGTACCTGCCCTTGTCCAGCGCAGTCCACCATACGACAACACCGTAATACAGAGTCGGCTTTACTACAGCCTCAAAGATCCAATTGACACACCACGGGCCCATGCCCCAGTTCCTGCCGATTGCACCTCTGCACGCATATATAGCAACAATTGCCTTTTCCATCCTCGTCCGGATGTTCAGCCCCCACGACAGTTTACTGTCCAGGATTACGCCCAGATACTTGGCGCTGTAAGAGAACCTAAGTTCAGTCCCATTTAGCCTCGGAAGTCTCATGACCTCAGTCCTATACTTCCTCGTGAAGAGTACCAGTTCCGTCTTAGACGGATTAACACCCAAGCCGCATGATACGCTCCATGTGCTAAGTACCCTTAATGCAGCCTCCATACACTGAGACATTATGTTCAAATGCTTCCCCGTGATGGCCACTGCAACATCGTCAGCGTACGCCACAGTTTTAATCCTCATGTCGTCCATTTTCGTCAACATGGTGTTCATAGTCAGGTTCCACAATAGTGGGGATAGTACTCCCCCTTGGGGAGTTCCCCTGTTAACCAGTCTCTGAACGCTGGTCGCACCTATCGTGGAACAGATGACCCTTTTCCTGAGTGGATTATCCACAAATCTACATATGCCGTCATCAACCTCCAGACTCCTCATAGATGCAACAATAGAATCCGGGTTAACATTGTTAAAGGCCCCTTCAATGTCGAGAAAGGCCACCAGAGCACACTCCTTAAATTCGAGTGATCTCTCAATAGTTCCAACTAATGAGTGAAGAGCCGTCTCAACAGACCTACCCTTTGTGTAGGCATGCTGAGAGGTCGAGAGTAAACATTTGGGGATGGTCATCCTCAAGTGAATGTCGATAACTCTTTCAAGAGTCTTGAGAAGAAAGGATGCAAGACTAATCGGTCTGTAATCCTTCGCTTCGGTGTGAGAAGTCTTCCCTCCCTTGGGGATGAAGACCACTCTGCACAAGGTCCAGCTCATAGGTACATACGAAAATCTAACGCATCCCCTATATATAGCCATCAGCCAGGGTATAATCACAGTCGAATTCCTCTGCAAGTCCGCCGGAATTATACCATCCATACCCGGAGATTTGTACGGGTCAAAGCTGTCGACAGCCCACTTAATCCTATCGTAGTCCTTTGGGATGGACAAAGGACCGGGCATCGACTCACAAACCTGATCCCGCAAGCTCCCTTGGGAGTTTCCAGGAAAGTGAGTGTAAATTAACACCTCGAGTGTTTCCTGACTAGTCGTAGTCCAGCAACCATCCGATTTACGGATATAGGTCGGGACATCAGGGCTCGAAGCCATTATCTTACGTAAACGGTTTGTCTCAGAGGATCCTTCCACGCCGCTACAGAAGTTCCTCCAAGCACTCCTTTTCGCCGATCTAACCAAGTTTCTGAATCTATTCAGTGAAGACTTGTAATCCGCCCAATTACCATGACGCTTAGCCATATTGAACAACCTACGGCAGTCTCTTCTTGCCTGCGCAATATCAGGATCCCACCACGGTGGACGATCCCTGCCCCTATGCACCATTGGCTTGCACGCCAAGGAAGTCGCTAACTGCAATGAGTCTGTAAGCAGATCCACTGCCGCATCAATCCCCCCTATATCATCAACCCGGGGAGGATCAGATAGAGACCGAACCAGAGAGGAGGAATGAATCCCCCAATTCGTTCGTTTCCTATTCAACATAACATTCGATCCTACAGATCTAAGTACCAGACTAAATTCCACATATCTATGATCAGAAAGTGAACAACCATTAGAAACCATCCAGTTCTCGATCATGTCAATGTGGTCAATGCTAACCAGCGTGACATCAAAAACTTCATACCTATTTGCTACAACAAACGTTGGCTGACGGCCCCTATTTACTATTCCTAAATTATAATTCATAATAAAGGAGAATAGTGACTCACCTCTAACATTCGTGTTCGTGCTACCCCATATAGTGTGGTGCGCATTAGCATCGGCACAGATTATGATAGGTGTTCCAGTGCCTGCTGCCCTCGTTACTGCATCACGGATCAGCCGATTGGGTGGGTCCTGTCCGTGATCATGCGCTATATATCCCGAGACCATCCAGATTATACCGTCCTGTGTCTCGAGAGCAACTGTTGTGGTGTCTTCATCACTGTAATCAGAGAGAATGAAGATATTCAACGAATTTTTAGCTAAGACACAAGATCTTATGTTACCTGTACTTTTCGCAAACAGTAGCTTGTAGCCTTTGAGATTAAGTCCGCAAACCCGATCCTTATGAATCCAGGGTTCTTGGACCATCACGAGCTCCTCCCCTTTTTCTACCACACGGAGAAGCAATGCATCAGATGCTGCTTTAGAGTGGTGGAGGTTGATTTGCAACGGACGTAACTATTGAGTTTTTGTTTGATTTTTGTTCGTTTTATTAAACTAAATGTTCATTTTTAGACCCTGCGATCAATAAAAATAAAATTGTAGTTACGTCTGTTTGCATCTAAGGTGACGATATACAAACACTTTATTAAAAATTAAATATAAAATAAATACACCAAAGTGCAAACATTTTTAATTAATTATTTCCTAGCTATTTATATCGTTTGAATTGGTAATTCCTTTTTGTTTTGTTAGTTGTGTTTTTTTGTTTAACAAAAATGTTCAAAAAAGTGGGAGACTTTAAAAAAAAACTTATAAACCAAATTTCATTAAATTATCTTAACAATTGCGACAGAACTTTGCGCAGAAGGTCTTCATCGACAGACAGCCAGCAGGACGGACGACTCGGGTACTGATTCTTAGTCGATCGCTATACTACAACAAATATTTGTATACGTTTCACACATAAGAATAAACTCATTAATACCCTCTTCACTTAAATAAGATCAATAATAGTCATACTATTAAGATTCATACAGTAGTTCAAAAAAATTTACCAAAAAAAAAAAAAAACATTAAAACCTTCAAATAAATTAATAAAAATAAAATAATATCTAAAAATATAGGGAAAGGGGCAAAATGTTCATGTTCATCTTTGGTATACTTTATTTAGTAAATAAAATTCCTTAATGGTTTCAGATGACAGTCTGTTTCTCAAATCAGTTTAACAAATGTTTAGGGCGTTAAATATTTCTCACTAAAGCATTTTAATTGTTAAAGCAAACATAAAATTTATTACTTTTTGTAATATTTGGACATATCTTTCTCCAGAGGTTTTTTAGACCCAATAAGCTAATGTTCATCGAAATCTAATTGTCCATCAGACGCCAATCACTATCAATCTTTTAGTTGATAAACTACAGAAATATTTTTTTTTAAATAAACAGTGACTTTGGTTGAATGTACTCTAATGATTTTAGATATAACACTAGCATGTTATGCGATCTGGCAACACTCGAACTGCAACTAACTTACACTGCGGCCACACGATCAACTTTTTGTTGATAGTCTTTTACATATACTGTTTGACAAAATTTACATTAATTGAAAGCTGTGACGTAGGCTGCACGCAATTTTTAAGCAATTTACTTTCAAGATGTCATTATGAAAACAATTTATACTGACAAACGAAAAATTTGCTCACTAAACTTCTAATCAGCTGTTAAATTGAGCGTAAAATTGCCAAACAAATGGATAGTTAAAATTGAGAGCAATCTCGTGATCAATTTAAAAAGTGTGAGCGTGTTAGTGAAAAAATGAGAGTGAGAGCAAATTGAAAGGAATTAAAAGACAAAAATTGATCGTGTGGCCTCCAAGTTAAGTTAGACAAAACTGCAACTAACTTAAGTCAGACAAAATGTACTTCCGGCCTGTTTAATAAAGAAAACGAAAAGAATAACACGTAACAGTACTGTAAACTTTTTAAGTCAACAATATCATAAATGGTATAAATTTTATCACTCAAATCAAATCCGTATACTATCAACTTACACTTGGTCTACACCTCAAAGAAATTATCCACGCTCTATCCACAAGAGTAAAAGTTATACCAAATTCGGGTAATTACCCACAAAGTGACAACACTGATACGGCGGTGTCGATACTACAACAAGTAACAACACCAAAAACACAACAATGTATATTTTGTTGCTTTCGTTGTTCGATATGTCCAAACACAAGCAACTTTTGACATATCTTTTTTTAACCCAGATATGCCGACCGTACTACATGTAGTACACTTGTTATGTTCAGGTTTCGGCGTTTAATGTGCTTTAAATTTTCTAATCTACTTGTTGTTGTGCTACAAAATATAACGATCACCAAAGCATGCTTTGATAAGTTTTGTCTAGGGTAATTACTTATGTGTATTTTTTCGATCAGAGATTTCCGTTTTCTGAAATTGGCAAAAGTGTGAAGATGTCCCGTAATCGGTGAGAAAAAAATTAATATGCAGATTTTATTGTTGTTGTATTTCTATGTTTTTTTAATTATAATAGTTGTAAAAACGAATACGTAGCAAAAGTATATGTGAAAAATTAAATTATATGTGATTTTAGGTGACGTACATGTTGACGTACTACATGTAGTACGTTCGGCATTAGTGTGCAGAAACTGTGAAAACAAATACTTGTTTTTTTTTCCAGATTTTTAACATTTAATAAGATCATAAATGCCTTAAAAGAAAGTGATGAAGAGTTTTTGCAAAATTCTTACGACATCACAATTGTGCCCACTCAACTACGAACAACTACGTCACAGATGAAGATTCTGGATAAGAAGATGAAGTGAATATTGAAAACTTACCACCCCTATTATTAAATTCTGAGGCTGAACTTTTTCGAAATTCATACTCTATTGATTCGGACAGTGAATATGACATTCCACTTTCGTTATTGCAACAGGCCAAGAAACGTAAATGCATGAAGTCGTCAAAAAAATGGGTTAACCATAATCTGGTAGAAACGGAGCCTATTGTTGCAAAAAAGAGAAAGGGTGGTATGACTATCGTAAAATGTTTACCAACAATATAATTGTATGTTCTATGCAGTAAACGTTGCATCAAGCGTCCATCCAGTTGAACCTTAAACAAATATTTCACGTTGGTCTGGCAAAGAGAAATATCGTATGTATGTATATTCAACAACCACGCCTTATTCATGAATATAATCGCTACATGGGTGGCGTTGAACGAGAAGATGAAAATATCAGCTTGTACCGTGTATCTATTCGGGCTAAAAAATATTCACACACCTCATTGATCTTGCAGAGCACAATGCGTGGCAACTGCATAGACATATAGGAGGTAAAGTGGACCATTTATCTTTTCGTCGGCGCATTGCTAACATCTACTTATGGGAAACCCATCAGGATCATCATCAGATTTGATCGAATAGATCATTTACTTACTGAGAACACACGCCTAGCCGATAGAAAATGTTAACAGCTACGTTGTAATCATTGCCACAATTAGACCACTACACGCTGCTTATGTGTGATGTACCGCTCCATGTAAAGTCTAATGTGGAGTACCACACCACCAAATAATTTTTTTTTTTAATTTGTTTTTCTTTACTTCTGTACACAAAAGTTTCTGAATAATAAACGACTTGAATGAAATCACAAGAAATACTGTATTTTGCTTTCATATGTTCCGAGCGTACTACATGTAGTACGGACTCAAAATCCAAGTTAAAATATATTTTTTTTTATTCTTTGCTCAGTTTTGCAATATAATATGTTAGAATAAAGTTATTTTGGAAAACTACGAAAATTGTTGCACTAGAAGGCCCGTCGGCATATCTTTAAGTAAGAAAGAAGCATGGCCCAATTAGTAGGTCTGCTCAAAACGCCTGCTGATTTTTTATGGAGTTGTGTTTTTAATCATAATACATAGGCATAAATGGGCAAAATGTCAAAAGTTGTTTACATTTTTTATTATATATTTTTTTTTAATATTAGGTGCGTTCGTTTACCCCAAAATTTGCACAAATTTGTGCAAGTTTTTACTGGATTTTACTGAAATGCGTTCGCTTACACAAAAATTTGCAAAAGAGGGCATCTACTGAGAGAGTAAAGTGTCAGTTGTAAGCAAAGAGTCTGCAAATTTTTACCAGTAAAAACCAGTAGAAAACAAAAACATATGTTTCATTTAAGTAAACAAACAAAAATAAGCAAACAAAAAGCATACAATTTGTAATAAAAACATTTAAAAGAACAAAAGCTGAATTAAAAGTGCAACAAAAACCAAAAATATTTATTACATCCTAAACAATTTTACTTACCACTTTGTACCTTCCCAAATGTTCCGGGAGAGCATGAAATATTAAGTTTTCTTTTTTTGGCATCCATGGTAAAATTTGTGTTAATTGTTCAATATTACTTATTTTTGTTTTTGTTTACATTAATATTTTAGAGATGTAAAGCTAATGAATATATGATTACTTCTTATTGCATATTATTGAGGGTACCAAATATCAAAAATCAAATATTGATGTAGTTTCGTATGTAATTCAACTAGAAACAAAATTAAAAGTCATGTACAAAATAAACAAGTCTTAAAACTTGCACAGAAGCTCATTTAATAAATAAATTTGCTACGAATTTATAATCATTACAATGCATTTATTTCATCAAGTACCAAAAACATTATGTACTGGGTAGTCTAAACAACACATATTTTACAACACTAAGCTTTTTAGCGATCAACTGTTTGAATTAACCTGCAAGTTTTTGCAATTTTTCCGTTCGTTTACTTTTTTGTGCAAGAGCCATTTTTGAGAGTAAAATTTTCATACTGCCCAAAATTTACTCAACTACTGGATTTTACTGGAAAAGTAAACAAACGCACCTATTCTTTTTGATTTCAAGAAATCTTTTTTTCTTATTGTTAAAATAAAAATAAAATATAATAATTGTGAATAAAAATTTTAAATAACCATAATAATAAAAAAAAGTGTAAAACATAACATTAAAATGCGTTATTGTGCAGTGTGTAAAAACATTTTAAAAGTGGATGCGGTACGTTATTTTCAGTGCCAAAAGACCCAGTGGAAAGTGCAAAATGGGGTAAAATTTGTGGCAGGAATTTGGCCCCATCACATGAAATTTGCGCAG
The DNA here is from genome assembly GCA_943735925.1 of Pollenia amentaria. Taxonomy (NCBI): domain Eukaryota; kingdom Metazoa; phylum Arthropoda; class Insecta; order Diptera; family Polleniidae; genus Pollenia; species Pollenia amentaria. The sequence continues at coordinate 126,676,349 of OX031008.1, forward strand.
ACCATTTTCGGAAGCAAGCATTGTACGCAAAAATTCCGGATGAAAATATTCATTAAACAAAAGAAATACCTGATAAAAGCTAAACACATTTTTCTTAACAGGTGACAACTTTTTGACATTTATATACAAACAAAACGCGTGTTGTTTTTTCTATTGTTGCATTGTTGTAGTTGTGCGCAGACCTACTAATTGGGCCATGAAAAAAATTCGCTTTGATGTAACATAAGTTTTTTTTTAAAAGTTCAGTTAAATTCTACTTCAGCGAATTTGTATGAAATTGTAAGTAACGTTTATAATAATTTTATTTGGTGTTGAATGAAAATTTTAAAAAATAACAATAAAACATGAGTAATATTGTTCTGGGCAAAATTGAAAACAGGTACTTCATTGAAAATGAGTATGGATGTAAAAAAAAATTGTTACTTTAATGTGAACACGAGTGAAAATGTTGCCGCCATTTTGAACGAAGCTTTATTTTCTTAAAATTCTTGCTCTAATAAATTTGCTAGAGCAAAAAAAGAAAAAAACGAGATTCTTTCGCAAACGAAAATTTTTTTCTTTTAGATATATCTTTTGAAGACTTTAAAATTCTTTTTATTGAAGACACATTTCTTAAGACTTCAGAGTTCTCTCTCTTCTTTGGAGTCATTTTTTCTATAAAATTAAAATTTTTTTCATTCAGTAATCGTCTTAATTATTTTTCTCCCATTTTCAGCGGGGCAAGGAAAACAGTTCTAGCAGTACAATAATTACAGATGCCATCAAAGAACGCTGTGAAATAGCTTTCGTAGCCATTTTGTCATTTTCTGTAAATTACTTGGAAATTGAAACTAATGCTAGTCTCCAATGCCTTGATGGCGATGGCTCGGGCGATGATTTTTTCTGTACCGTTCTTTACAACGACGAATCCCACACATTCGATCAAGTCATACAAACTTTAACCAAAATCGCTAAAGTTCCACAGAAAGAGGCCACTGAAATTGTCGCCAGTATTGATAGGGAAGGCAGAGCCGTTGTGAAATGTGATTCGTTTGGTGAGTGTAATGCACTGAAAGAGGCCATTGAAAATCAGATGGTGCCAATAAGTATGCCCATGGCAAACAATAGAGCCAACCAATCACTGAGTGTCTACGTTTTGCACATTAGATCTGTGGCTTGTCAACAATTCGCCCTACAGTTGTTGACTTGGTTCCAGGAGTTTTTGGTGCGGCACATAACATTTCGTCAGATATTTGCTCGCATTATAATGGATAAGAAAGCCCCGTATTGTATTCGTCACATATTAGAATATGATGTGAAATTATGGAAGACTGCACGCACGTGTTGGCATCGTTTGTTAATTTCGGGCATGTTAATGGAATATGACAACAAAATGGCTTTGGCTCAAGAATTCTCCAAAAATTACGCTACTATTGTACAGGACTTTATAAATGATGATCATGATCATTCATTTTCTATTGTATCACTAAGTGTTCAACTGTTTACGGTACCAAGTATCGCCCACTATCTAATAGCTCACGAGGGTATATTCTTTAAGTTGCTGCATACTTTCTATCACAAATCCATAGAGGATTATATGCAAAATAAAACGTTACACTTTTCCAAAAGTGTTTCAACGTTGAATCATTTTAAACGAGCTGCTTATATTCTCTATGATTTACGTTATATATTAAGCTTTAAGCCGGAATTTTGGACCAGCGAAATGCGTGAGGGCTTCATAGAGGGATGTAGAGCCTTGTTGCGTGTTTTGAATGCTATGCAAGGCATGGAATCGGTTACCAGACAAACGGGCCAACATATGGACTATGAACCAGAGTGGGAATGTGCTTTTAATTTGCACATCAAATTGGCCAGCACAATTTCTTTGGTGTTAGAGTGGTGTGCCACTGATAAAGAGGTTTTGGTAAAACTGTACCAAATGGTAATGCGTAATTTGTTGCAAAATGGTTTTATTATTAGTCAAGCCAAGGTCGAGCCCAGATCTGTGGCTGGCCATATAGCTAAATGTTTGATTTATGATGTGGCCTCAAAACCTGTGTCCATTCACTTGCCACTGTCGCGATTCTTTTCTGGCATTTATCTACATTTGGGTCAATATGGTTTGAACTTTGATTTGGTGACCAGTATGAAGAGGACTCCCGAGGAAATTATGGAACCTATACTTTGTACACAAGTAATGATTGCCCAGGTAAGGTTAAGAGACAAATGTTGTATATGCATGTTAATACGAAATTATGATAAATTTTAGGTCCATTCTGGCATGTGGCGGCGTAATGGCTATTCTCTGCTGCATCAGCTGTATTTTTATCGTAATGTACGCTGTCGCACCGAAATGTTAGATCGTGATATTGTGGGCATGCAGATTGGAGCTTCACTTATTGAAAGCAATCAATATTTGATACATCTGCTCAACAAGTTCAATCTGATGGAATGGATCCAACTTGAATATGAAGATAGCAACATAGAGCCCACAACAGATGATGATTTCATAAGACAGCTATCAATGATTGATGAATTTTTAGAACTACTGATAGTCGTCATAGGAGAACGTTATATGCCTGGTGTGGCACATGTTAGAGAAGAGGATCGAACAAAGAAAGAAATCATACAGCTGTTGTGCATCAAATCCTATTCCCATTCAGAACTCAATCGGGCATTACCCGATTCAAACAATGATACAGCTTTAGAAGATGTCATAGATTCGGTAGCTGTTTTTAAAAAACCACAGAAACTAGATGCCAAGGGTGTTTATGAGCTGAAAGAAGAATTATATGACGATTACAACATGTACTTCTATCACTATACAAAAGAGGAAAAATCAAAATCAGAGGAAACACAAAGATTAAGACGTAAAAATAAGAACGAATTGGTATGTTGTCCACCACCAAAATTACCCAAGTTAACAGACGCTTTTGTGTGAGTATTAATTAATTATTAATAAAAAAAAAAAACAAAACAAATTAAAAGGAAATATTTATTAAAATTTTTAAACTATCGTAGAACAATTGCCAATTTATTGCAATGTGATGTTATGATGCATCTTATGAATACCATATTGGATAGGGCTTTAGATCTTAAAACGAAAAGTTTCCAAGAAAATCATTTGCAAAAGGTAAAACTCATTTTAATTTTACAAACTTCACATCTTCAATAAAAAAGCTTATACAATTTTTCTTATAGATTCTACATCTTATTGGCTATGCTTTGCAAGAGGAAGAATCTGAAAACTATCCCTTCTTGTCTTTTTATAAATGCTCCCAAAAACACAAGATTTTACAAAAATTGGAGGAGCTATCACGTAGTGCTAGAGTAAGTCCATGATTTACAAATAACATATTTAAATTTTTTACCATTAAGTTACTCTTTTACTCTTTACTCTCAATTTTTCAAAAAGGTTGAAGCCCATCGTGATTTCATTTTGTGGACTATTAAGAAATTCAAAGACTTGCAGGCCAAACAACCTGCAGAGGGCTCTGAACGTATGCAAAGCGATGATATAGAACAGGCTGGATCTTCCATTTCCAACGATGATCCCAGTAATGCTAATGAAACGGGCACCTCAACCGAACAAGAAAAACGCGAAAAAGAAGAACGTTCCCGTTTGGCTGCCGAGCGGCGTGCCAAGATTTTAGCGCAAATGCAAAAAGCTCAAAATCAATTTATGACTTCGAATGCTGAAATGTTTGCCAATGCCAATGATGTGGCCAGTGACGTTAATGCCGGTACTGTTATGGAATGGCAAGATGATAATTGTATGGAGGGAGCAGTGGCTTATAATTCGATTGCTTGTTTGGGAGTTGAGAGACGTTTACAACAGCCCGAGGAGGAGAAATACAATTGCATATTATGTTTTGAGGAGGCAACTGTGTGTAAAGATGGTCCAACTTTGGTGTATTCGGCTTTTGTGCAGAAATCAAAGGTAACTGAATGGGCGAAGTAGGAACTAGGGTTAGAATTAGATATTTTCGAAGAGAAGTTTTTTTCTGAAGAATCTTTTGTAAAATTTATTTTTTAATCAAAGTTGCTTTTTTTAATCAAAAAGAATCTGCTGAGAAAACTTCTTGTCAATAACAATTGCTCAGAAATTTTTTTCTCAACAAGCTATTTATTATTCTTAAAAGATTTTCTAAAAAAAACTTTCTTAATATTTTTATAAAAGACATTTTTTTTATTTTTCGAATTTATTCTATGAGCTAAATTTCAGTTATGTATTTTATAAAGCGTTTTTGTAATAGTCCTGTTCCTTAAATGGAACTATTAAATTCGAAGAATAAAAAATTTTGAATATAATAAAGTAACTTATGAAAAAGAAATAATTCCCAGATTCTATTTTAATAAAAGCTTTTATTCAAAAGGCCTTTTGAAAAATCAAGTTTATTTACAAAAAAAATTAAGAAATATTAACACATACTTTTGCAGGTCCTTAAACCCGAATCAAATTTTCCCTTTTCCATACACACAAGTAGTTGTGGTCATGTCATGCACGTCAATTGTTGGCAAGAATACTACAATAATGAGGAATCCAAAGAACTACGACGTCCCAGGCGCCATCCGCTGCAAATTTTCCCCTCATCGCCCAGCACAGAATTTCAGTGCCCCTATTGTCGTTGCTTAAGTAACACTGTACTGCCGCTAACAGCGCCACTCTCAAAATACTCCGTTCCCAATGTTATACACACAGGCGATGAAATCTATCCCATTGACTTGTGGATCGAAGGTATACGCGTCTTTAGCGATAAACTCAATAATTTGGTCATTAGTGAAGATGCCATTATGTGGAAATTCCATTTACCCGAATGGTTTGCTACCCTCACGGAGGCTCACATTGTTACCGATCCCAAGCAGTTCGCAAAAATGGCTCAACCTATACCCCGTCCAGAATTGCAATCAAGTTGGGTTAATTTTGTACAACACTATATAAATTCCCTAAAACGTAACGATGAAGATGATCTACTCAATATGTGGCATTCGTGTATTTATACTGTTCAGTCGTTGGAAGTATATTTAAGGGCAGTGGGTAAGCCTTTGAAAGATGAAATGTCTATTCGCCATAAGAGCTGTTTGAGTGGTTTAATACGGGCCTGTTGCTTGTATGTGGCACATTTAACACAAACTGATTTTGAAAGCTTAATAAAACCCGTGGCCGAACTATTGAATGTGGTATTTAAGCATAATGGAGATTCAGTGTTAGAATGGAATTGTTTTAGTAAAATGGTCTCGACTATAATGATGGTGCCGAATATATTATTTGCTCGTGAACGTAAGTAGAATTTATTTTTTATTACATATTTTTTTATGACACTATCATTAGCGCATTTATTATTTTAAATATTTGATTTCAATTTTGCTTTTTCTGCTCAAAAACAGTCCGATGATTTTATAACCGAACTAGGAAAGTGTATAAAAGATAAATTATAATAGAATAAAAAAAGAAACGTTTAAAAACGTTTGCTTTTTAAACCAAAAGTTACTTGATTTCTGACTAACCTAAAATAATCTTGTGTTGACCGGCTTATTTTTTGCCTCTTTCGCTTTAATTTACTTTTACATCATGTACACCATCCATTCTAACATTAACTCCAATCAAGAAAATTCAAAAAACCTTCAACTTAATGAAATAAATTTCCTTTTTATCATCAATCAGGCGATATTTCTGTTCTTACAAACGGCAGTTTAATGGATTTCTATACGTTACAAGTTTTTTTCCTGGCCAATGTTGTGAAAGCTTTAGTATTATTTGAACTTCCCGCTGATGGCCTAATGGATGTTGAGGAGGAGGATTATAGTTCCCTAACTGAAAAGGCCAGAGAGAATATCTCAATATTCTTTAACAAATATAATGTTCACGCTAGACAAAAACAACAACAGCAGGAAAAGGAAAAACAGAAAAAACAACACAAACCGGAAGATGGTACAGATGCTGGTATGAAGGATGTCACACAGCAAGAACAATCCGCAGTAGAAGAAGGGGAACAGCAGCAACAAAAGCCGGAAATACAATTACTAACACCCCAAATGGTTTTCACTATACTGGATCACATTAAACTAGAAATGCGTGAATTTTTACGTTGTAGCTGTCTGTTTTTCCATTTCGTAACAGATGTGGAATTCCCTGATTTCCTAGCCACCACCGACAGCGACACGTATGAGAATATGTGTAAATATTTGGGCTTGAATACCCAACTGGAGTCCTATTTCGATAATGCCACACCTTTTGCTACCATTTTGGAAATGTTTGCCTCGCATCATGATATAACCAATCTGGAAGTTGTTACCACAAAACTAAAAAGAACTGGAGATCCTTTGGTCATAGTATCCTGCACTCGACCAGTGCCGAAATTGGTGGCTTTGCCCGACGATTACAGTGATTTAATTAACAGTGTATCCGATTTCAGTTGCCCCAACAATGAGAGAGAAGAAATGAAAACCCCTACCATGTGTCTAATGTGTGGCGAAATATTGTGTGCCCAATCGTATTGCTGTCAGCCCGACTTGGATAGCCGTAATGTGGGAGCATGCACATATCATGCCTACTTTTGTGGTGCAGAAATTGCTCCGTTCCTGCGCATACGTGATTGCCAAATTGTGTATTTAGGCAAGAATAAGGGATGCTTCGTCCAGCCACCATATTTGGATGAATACGGTGAAACGGATCAGGGTCTGAGACGTGGAAATCCCTTGAGATTGTGTTCGGCCCGCTACAGTAAAATACACTTAAATTGGTTGGGTCATGGTTTGCATGAAGAAATTGCCCGCTTAAATGAACATTCGTCAGCCATTACAACACAGTGGCATCACATGTAGTTGTTGAAATCAAAATGACCCAAATCTCCTTCTCACCACAACCGTTTAAATAAAAAAATACATTAAACTTAATAATAATAATTATCACACTTGGCAGATAAATTTAGAAAATAAACGAAATCTTTTTTAAAAAAAAAAAGATTATTTGCAAGCGTAAAATAAAAAACAGCAGTTAATGTGATTTAAACTTAACAATACTAAAAGGATTAAAATTAAAAACTGAAGCAAAAAATAATTAATGTTATTTAAACCAATAATTAATTAAAAACCACACAAAAAAAATTAAAAACTTACAACTCCTACTACTACTTCTACTAAAACAAACTCTACTCTTGATAGAACAAACAAATTAAACATAAATTCCCTCCCTTGTGGAAAAATTTATAAACAAAGGAAAAGTCCCTACATTTTCCGATTAGAATTTTTAACTCATTGTCTATACAGAATATATTTCAACAATATTGAAACTTTGAATATCTGTAATTAAATTTTCAAACGAAACACAACAAACACAAACAGTCACTCATTTGCTGAACAAAATTTGTAGTCAAAACTTTTCTCATTTCTTCAAAGTAAAAACGTATTTGATATTTAAATTACAAATTAGAAAACAGCAGAATGGTTGTAGTTTTTAAACAATACTTCTTTTTTATTTTAAACGAATTCCTTTTCTTTAAAATGGAGTTAAATATGTTTTATAAGTTTTCAATGCAGCTGCTAATAATTTTATATTGTTGTATTTTTTTTCTTTTTTTATAAGTATCAATAACTTTAAACGCAATAAACTAAATTCTATATATTTTGTATTCAAAAAAGCTTTATTTTCTTTTCCCTGCTCTCTAGTTTTTCTCATATCGCTCAAATGCTCTTTTTCTTCTTTTTATTTGGAAGAGATAAAACTCTCAATAATCTTTTTACAAAACTTGATTTCTAGTTCTCTAATTTAATTAAATTACTTTACTGTAATAATATTTTTTTTTTAATATATTTTTTGTTTATTTAATAAATATTAAATGTAATTTACAAAAACAAAAACTAAAAAAAAAAACATTATATCATTAATGAAAAAATCTTAAATAAAATGTTTGTTTAAAAAGAATAAAAAAGAATTACCTCAATCGTTGAAATATTTATCTTAACCGCAGTATCAGGAGCAGTACTTATTTTTCTTCCCCATTTGAAAATTATGCTTAAAAAAACCTTTCAGTTTTAGATTTCCTATCAGAAACATTTCAATTAGGGAAGTAACGATACGCCTTTTTACGGATACGATACCCGATACTTAAGAAAAAAAAAATATCGCCGATACCGATACGAATATATAATTTAAATTTAAGGTAAAATTAACAAATCTCAAGTAGAGTAATTTCTTTATTATACAAAATTACAGTGTAAGAGATTATTAATATATAAGATTTTAAAAACAACGAAATGATTTTAAATTCATCGTTAAATTAATTAATTTTTAAACAAAAATAAAACAGTGTAAAAGATTATAAGTATGTATTCAAATAAGATTTTTCTTTAAAAAACCAACTATTTTCAACTTTTTTCAACAAGCAGACCTGCAGTAAAAAATCGTCTCTCAGATGTGACTGAACTTATTTGACAACTTAAGTGGGGAACAGAATAGATGCTGTAGTGCAAGTTTACGAATAGCGCTCAAGCTGTGAAAAGTTCAAAACGGCAGTTTGAAGGTAGTGCCAACAGAATATGTAGTCGTAGTAGTCGTTGCAGTTGATGTTGAAGCGCAAAGTTCGAAATTTTGAACTCGACATTTTGAACTTAAGCATTCGTCAAGTTCAGCTACTACTAAAACTACTTTAATCTGTTCCAAGCCTTAAGTATTTCTACGCTATCGTCTTCAATTTTAAATAAACAAGCGGATCTACGTCTCTAGAAAAATTAGTAAATATAAGGTATATCTAGACTTCTTTTTTAGCTCAGCCACAGCGTAGGATCGACGCAGAATCGTCCTTCTCCAAATGTTCTTTTAAGATGTGCACAAACGCTCTAAAGGTCAGTTTTTAGACTTTTACTAGGTGTAGGGGTGATCGTGTCTAACGATTTCGGAATATAGAGTCTGTTGAGTAGCTCAATAAGACGATTTTTCGATCTATTGTCTTTGAAATTTTCTAGCTTTGTATCGAAGGTAACGAATTGTAGATAAACAATAGATTTTGTTATTATCTAAACACTCAAATCTTTCATTCAGAGCTAATGCTACGTAAATCGCCAATTTTGGGACTATAAATTATTCTGCATCTCAGTTTATTCATTTATAGTATTTATATAGTACTGCAAACTAGCGAAATAGCGTCAGAAAATGTAGTAGTGTCTTTGCTTATGAAATTCAGCTGCAGATCCAAACCAAACATTCAATGCATGAAGTAGGATTACTTTTACTTTAGCATGCGTCCCAAAACAAAAATGTCAAAAAGAAACATACGCATAAAACGAGTGGTGTGGACCGTCCTCCAGCTTAAAAATAAAAAGAAACTATTTATTGTTCTGTTTGATTTTTGCTCTTAGTTGTTATGCAAAAATTAAGCATTGAAAAACCAATTGTTTGTTCAAACAAACAATAATTAAAGTATCGGCGTATCGGCAGTAAAATATCGCCGATACCGATATATCGGCAAACGTGAAGTATCGCCGACATATCGGTATCGATATTCGTTACTTCCTTAATTTTAATGTTGTGTGTTTTTAATTCTATAGCATTTTTAAATTTCAATACAAACCATTTTCAATGCTGGATAAAATTGGTTGGGTTTCTTGCGGTTTTGTATTTTTTTTTTTTTTTAACCTTTTACAGTGACCAATAAAATAAAGATTCAGTCTCTTAGTGCGTGCTCTTATAAAATATGTATGTAGTACACCGTCAACTCAACTATTGTGTTTCTAAGCTGCTCCGTAGCTTACTGTATAACTATAAATGTCCCATTGCAATTATTTTGCATGTGAAATTGCTTCTAGATCCATATTGTGGTCTCAGAAGTCCACCTGGCTTTGACTTTAGCTAGGAAAACTTTGCTGAATAAGATTCTTTGCTCTTTCGACATCTGCTAGTTGATCCGCAGTAGTATTTCCGAGAATAATTGAGTGTTTCGATATCCAAATAAGCAATAGGTTAGAATGTATCATGTTGTTATGACTGGTTTGCTATCGTCGAAAGTTCTACCCTGGAGAATAAAAGTTCCCGTTTGTACAGTTGCCGCTAAGTTGATAATCCTTGGTCGAGCTAGGTTCGGGTCGTTTCGAAGCAAAGTTTTGGGAACGTTGAAAAAAAATTATTTTCACCATGAGTAGACTCAACTTTTTAAAAACAATTTAGTTATATTTTTGTTCGAAAAAATTAAAGGAAAATATATGAAATACTTTGGGGAGAAATACGATAGAAGAATAAACAAAATTGTTGCTAGCATTGTGTACGAGGCTTGAAGCTTAACTATTTTGAACACCATTGAAAATTTTGCTGCCTATTTTGTACGAGGCTTTAACCTATAGATATGTATGTACATATAATTTGAAATGATTTTATGCACTACCAGAATATATTGTATCTTCATGTTACATGTTTTACTTTAGCTATCCTTTGGTTAGCAATGAAGTAAATTTTGTATGTACAAAATTTTTTGCAATTATAAGACTCCAGGAGAATGTAATGCATTTTCTGGCCCGCTACGGCTGCCGTCAGCATTCTTTGTGTCCCTGGTCTTAAAAAAAACCTTAATTGTAGCAAATTTTAATCCGGTAGTGAAATTTATTTAAGCGTTCTAACAATGTTTGTATTTTAAATTGCTTTTCATAAGCTTGCATTATATGGGACATATGGTAAATTATGAACCGATCTTCACGATTAATTGTTTCACCAGACTTCGCATACAAATTAGTTTATGCACAAAGTTAATAGTCAGACAGACACTTTAATGCGATTCAACTCACGAAAATATTGAGATGGTTAAAAATAGGTTTTTTTTTATTTGACCATACAACTGATTTGCTGGAAACTCATATAAAGCACTTTGGTCGATAACACAGGTAGACTTTTTATTTATTATTTTAACCATTCCACCTGATTCTTATGTTTTTGGACATGCTTAGGTAGAATGTGATCTCGGTTTTCTCCCATTACATTTATATACATTTATCAGATAACGGTACTAAAGCCTAGTACTCTGTTCGAACTTGCGAAAAATTTTGCGCAACATACATATACAACGCTGTTTTGCGAAGTTAAATAAAAATCATGTTTTTTCATTGTCATTAAAAACAGTAAAACAACGTTTTTATAACTTCCCAAATCCAAAAAAAAAAATAAATAAATTTTATTATTAGTTTTTGCACCTTTATACATTTTTCTTTGTGAAGCGCTTGTTATAAAAACCACTTTACAAATACAAAATAAAAAGTTACAAAAAATGATAAGTTGTTGCTTAAAATTCCGTGCGAAATAATATGAGCTGCACTTGTTTCACACGAAGTGCAGCTCGTAATATAAATAGAGTACAACTCTATTAACAATTTTTCGCTTGTATTTCACTGAAATTTTTTATATTGAGTTTGACAATATGTCGCACGAAATACTGAAAAGGGTACCAGGCTTAAAAGTAAAAAATAATAATTTTGAGTAATACCCTTTTCATGATCAAGTGCGATATGTATGTGACTCTCCTCATCCATCTATTATAATAATAGCACAATTTTTAGTTATAATCAAGGTATTCAACATTTTTAATTTTTCGAATTTATTAAATAAAGTAGCTTATGAAAAGAAATAATTCCCAGATTCTATTTATAATCAAGGTATTTATATTTAAATTAACCACATTTTTTTAATTAAATAGTAACTTCAGTTATTTTATTTTTTTTTTAATATTTTCAGCTAAATTTCCAAACCAAGATTTTCGCTTTTTGTTGCTGTACAGATTCATAACTATTTGCCAGCTAAAAATATGCATAAAAAGAAATTAAAAGAAAAATAACGAATTGGTGAACTAACATTATAAGATTTCAAAAAGCTTGAAATGCTGATTTGAAACCCAATTGGGGTGAGTATTAAATACTACCAGTTACGGAATAAACTACAGATCAAGGCACATTCATAAGGTATATTCAACCGAGAAAGTTTTTCTGGCTGTAAATTTTTTTATACGAAATTTTGACAATTAGAGTAACTAAGTTTATATAGAAAAAGCGAACAGTTGGGCGGTTGCTTATACCTGTACAGTGTATCCTTCCTTTTGCAGACACAAATTGATTTATTCTCATCTAACCCATAAACAGCTTAACGACGGGGTATATTCAATACCTGTTATGATCAATTAGACAACTATTCAAGAGAGAGTCAAACTGTGTTCTTCAATATTGGTTTAATATCATTACTAAATCCTACGCATAAAAATAATATAACATTTCACGCTCTTTGCTGCGCTATGGTTGATAGCAGGCATTGCATATGAAAATTCAAATATTTCTTGGCTGACGGCCGGTAATGCAAAGTAAAAACATATACAGCCGTATTCTTAACAAAAAGTTAGCCACAGTTTGTACACTACGTACAACGAGCTGCTAACTAGAATGCCGATTAAGCTTATCCGTCTTTTTTATCCGTCTGCTAACTTTTAATAAATCAACTCTGAATATTAATGATGCCACATTATAATACTCAAAAATGCAACACGTTTTGCATTAATCATCGCTGGTTGTGTCATTTCATTTCATTTTTTTTTTATTTTCCCTCTTTATATAAAAATTTTAAATGTTTTTAAATTAAAATATATTTAAAAAAGGACTCAAAAAAAAAAAACGTGTATTAAAAAAAAACAAACAAAATTATTCAACATAAAACAGCTGTTTATCACAAGTTGGCAAACGTTTGGCAGCTTGTTGACAAGAGTTTAGCAAATCGTTAGCCAGTTTGGTAAGTGTATTATGAATAAACTTTGTGCTAACTTCATGCCAAATTTTCGTTATGAATACGGCTGATAGTATTATTATCAATTTCATTAATGTTTCTCCTTTGTTTTTAACATTAACTGACTGTTCAACGATTTCGAACGTTAACGTTGCATAGACAATAGCATTTAAAGCAGAAACAAATTTTTTTAAATTTTGTTACTGTTTCAAATGTAATTTTCTATGCGAACATTAACGTTCGAAATCGATGAACTGGCAGTAAAGAAAAAATAAAAAAATAATCAATATCAAACAAGAAAATACAAATTGATACATATCTAACTATTATGCTTATTTCATCTAAATTATCATAAAAGTAATAATTAGGGCGTGGAATTTTATGTAAATGCATGTTTTTCATTGAAGGTTTTGATATAAACGGCCGTTTTTACAACAAAAAGTTAGCCACAGTATGCCGATTAAGCTTAGCAGCTTCTAGGCACAGAGTTAATTCATAACAAACTTTTATCCGTCTGCTAACTTTTAATAAATCAACTCTGAATTTTAATGATGCCACATTATGTTGCTCAAAATTGCAACACGTTTTGTAATAATCATCGCTGTACCCATGTTCTGTAATTATTAACTTTGGTGAGAAATTCTTGCATCGAAAACATGTGAAACAAAATATTCCATCGTTTCTCAAAAAGTGCGAAAAAGTGTGTCTGTAACTCATGTCGAAAACTATCCAAAAAAGATTATGTCGTTACGTTATAAATGTCATAATATTCCACTCGAAGCCGGTATGTAATTGCAGATGTTCAAAACGCCAGCCAAACATATCGTTGACGGCGACCGAAATTGGCTAAAATTGAAAAATTTTCAACGTCGGCGGCGAAAACACAGCCGTCGGCTATACCACAAAATGTAGGCTCTAATCATGTAAAACCTAGCGCAACGCCAAGAACAACATTGAAAGCACAGACAATGTAATTAAGATTTTGTAATTTTGTTGTTGCTTTCTATAAAAATTCATGTACCGTTCTAAAATTTTCAACGCCACAAGCTATGCAGCGTTTGTAAATTTAAAACGCAATGTGAATTTCTGTAGACCGCAACAACAAAATTACAAAATAATTATGACATTGTTTGTGCTTTGAATGTTATTCTTTTGCGTCTCGTTGCGTTTTACATGATTAGGGCCGTAAAGTGCGACTTTAATGTTTGTTGATTACAAAATTGATTTGAAAACATTCGTATATTTTTCGAAAATGTTAAAAGAAAAATAATTAAACAATGAAAAAATCTGCCAACAACAAAATAGTTATCACTTCCGTGTTCATATTCATTGCAAGTTGTATTTTTAATTTATTTTTTTAGTGTTAAAATTTTTTCTAACACCTTTTTTTTGCGTGGGTTTATTTGACAGTTCAAACTATTTATTATAGTAGCATTTCTCGCAACAAAAGTTTTTTCCGAGAGTATGCTTTATATGGATCCTATGGTAAATTATGGACCGATCTTCAAGAAAGTGTGATTTCTATGCGTACTAACGAGTTTTCGAGAGTGGGCTTTACATGGGTATATGTTAAATTATTGACCGATCATCGCGAAATTTTGTGGTAACAAATCTGTGAAAATCTCATATTATGTGGATTCGCGATTTCGTGGTTTCAACAGACGGACAAAACCTACGGACATAGCTAAATCTACTTAGAATTAATCAAGATCTCAGTATATATACACTTTATGGAAGTCTTAGATGAATATTAAAAAAATATCACACGGAATGAAAAACTTAGTATACCCTCTTCGCAACTAGTTGTGGTGGATGTTATAATTAAGACAGTAAATAAAAAAAATTGCGGCTTTCACCCTTTGTATTAATTATACAACTCTGCTTTATATAATACGATTTTATACTTCAAAGTGTGAGTGTCTTTTTCGTATGTATTGTAAATTAATGAATTTGCTGAGTGAGAGATTGAGTTTCAACTCAACTGTTTTATTCTGGTAAATTAACAGCCGTATTCATAACGAAAATTTGGCATGAAGTTAGCACAAAGTTTATTCATAATACACTCACCAAACTCTGGCTAACGATTTGCTAAACTCTTGTCAACAAGCTGCCAAACGTTTGCCAACTTGTGATAAACAGCTGTTTTATGTTGAATAATTTTGTTTGTTTTTTTTAATACACTGTTTTTTTTAGTTTAGAGTCCTTTTTTAAATATATTTTAATTTAAAAACATTTAAAATTTTTATATAAAGAGGGAAAATAAAAATGAAATGAAATGACAAAACCAGCGATGATTTATGCAAAACGTGTTGCATTTTTGAGTATTATAATGTGGCATCATTAATATTCAGAGTTGATTTATTAAAAGTTAGCAGACGGATAAAAATTGTTATTAATAAACTCTGTGCTAACAAGCTGCTAAGCTTAATCGGCATTCTAGTTAGCAGCTCGTTGTACGTAGTGTACAAACTGTGACTAACTTTTTGTTATGAATACGGCTGTAAGTGTTTACTACAGCTTTTGTTGGATTTTTCCACCACAGCGTAGAAAATTTTAGTTCAATACATTTTGTTGTTGCTGTGTTGTAAATGTTAGTACTTTAACTTAACTAATAAGATTAACAAGGTCCACAAGGGACTTTAGTATCAATGGTGAAAACCGCTATTGTTTGACATTAAACGCCTGTTTTTCACAACTTGGCAAATATTTGGTAGCTCGTTAACTAGAGCTTAGTAAATCGTAAACCAGAGTTTTATAAGAGGGTAGTTTTTGGACTTTCAACATTTGTTTTAGTAAGCAGAGAAAGAGCTTCTTCCGATTTCAAAATTTTGAAGGGACTTCCAACCAATATTACACTTTGCAATGCTTTAAATTTTAGCAATCTTTTCCAAATTCTTGTCATTCCTTCACAGTGTATAAATAGGTATAAAAATAGTTGTAGGAAACATATTCGTTTATTATATCGGGTGATTCAGCATGAGGTTTGATTTATAATGTAAAATAAAACACATAAATTTAAAAGTAAACTTAAAATTTTTACTATCGCTTAAAAGAACAATTATGGGATTTACTGTTTGAAAATTATATTATGTAAATGTTGGCCATGACTACGTCTGAGGTGGTCCATTCAGAAGGTCCAATTTTGGGCGACTAGTTCGAGCATAACGACTGGTATCTGGCGAATAACACGAGTAATGTTGGCTTTTAAAGCGTCAATCGTAGCTGGGTTATTCCTGAAGGCCTTAGACATATAGCCGGAGAAAATAGTCAAAAGGGGAGATATCGCACGATCTAGGTGGCCAATTTACCGCAGCAAAACGTGAAATTAAATGCTCACCAAAATGATTTCTTAACAAGGTCATTGTTTCACGCGGTGCAGCGCCGTCTAGTTGAAACCAGAGCTCACGGAGAACATATGCTTGAATTTCAGGAAGCACATAGCCGGTCAACACGGTGCGATAACGGTTCCCATTGACGGTAACATTCAGATTATCCTAATTTTTGAAGAAATACGGACCAATGATTCCACCAGCCCATAAACCACACCATACTGTTTGGGTGCGTTCGTAAATGCATCACTGCGCTGCATCAGTGATTTAAAATGCTTATATATACTATATGAATGAAGTAGATGTGGACCCAAAAAATTGTCAAATACTCCACAAAAATAATAGTCACACAATAAAAAAAATTATAATTGCTTTTTTTTTTGTTTATTAACGTATCCATTGAACCAGAAATGTGCTTCATCACAACTTAATTTCACGATAGAACAACGGATTTTCATTGAGTTATTCCAGAGCCCATTCATTGAAAATAAGACGCAAATTTGAGTCGCCTGGCTTCAATTCTTGACTTGACAAACTCCACTGAACAAAACAAAAATGAAAAAGCTGTTTGATATGATCCACGCGTGATGTGTAAAAAAGCATATTGAAAATCAAACCTTAAAATGAATCACCTTTTATATTCCTGCAAGTTTACAACATTAATGTGATTGATAGCAGGTATTACATTAAACAAGTAAAAATGAAGTGGATAATAGAAAAATAATAAAAATTAAAAAAAGGTTACCAACATTTTTCATATATCACATTTTTGCCAGAAATGTAGCGAACAGTTTACCCCATTAAAAAGTGGTTCTCAAGAAATTGCTTCATAGCAGGTATTGAATGTATTTCGTCCATAAATTTTGTTTTTTAATTATAAAAATATTATTCAAAAACGTTTTTATTTTTATAGCCATTAAAATACAAAATAATTTGTGAATAAAAACATTTTCATGGAGAAACGTTTCAAAAGGCAAAGCACAAAGGCAAAGTGTTTAGAATTGGTAAGCAAACTAATATTAAATTTAATATTTGTTTTTTTAACCATAACAAATAAAACTATTTTAATTTTTTTAATGAACTGAATTTTTCTATCATTATTTTATCTTGTTTAGATAATGTTAAAATTACCATTCAACGTTTCAACTTTAAAAACTTAAAAATCATTAAAACTCCTCATTCCATTTAAAGAATTTATGTTGGTAAGTCAAATTGTTTATCTTAATTTATTAAAAAGCCAAATTATTTTATTAAAAACTAATAACGAAATATGCTAACTTTCGGGCACTCCTACAGTCAACACGGCAAAAGCCGGAGTGTGAATATTCACATGCGCATGTGGTTCTGACGTAATTTTGACGTCATCACACAACAAACAATGGCTATTGTGGCTTTGTAATGAAGTAAAAATTACTTCAGATCTAGTGCTGTCAATCCGTTTGTAATTACTCATATTAGGTGTAATTTTTACGTACGTTCGATTTTCGCTTATAAAATGTCTAATATTCATTATCTGACAGTAAAAATTGTAGAGGACGTGGATGATACTGAAATACATCATGATCAATCAAAAAACTGTTTTCACAGTTTTTGTAAGTTACGTGGTTTTGCATTTCAGCTAACGATATGTACATACGTATTAAATTATGGGTACCCCCTACCAAGAATTATAGAAATAAAGATTACGCCTTGCGCATGTGATGACGTAGTATTTCCCTTATAAAGGTTACCAAGGCTTTTTTATATGTGAAATTTATAATTTCTTGGAAAAAATGTATATATTGCGTTATAGTTGGCTACCCTACAATTAATTTACTCAGAGAGTTTTAAAAAAAATTTTATATTAATTGTCAAACAAACCAATAATTTTAATAAATATTTTTTATTTTAAAAATTGAATAGAGTAAAAAAAGAGTGAAAATATGAAGTGTGCAGTGGGCAAATTCAAATAAAGTAACAGAAAAAAAAACAAGTGAGAAATTGTGTAAATAATAAAGTTTAGCGTGTTTTTAAAAATATGCTAACATTTTTGGCTATATCTGTATAATTTTACAATTTTCCAAAAGGATCAGCCCAAACTAAGCTATGGGTAATATTTTGCAAGCGAAATCAGTAATTTTGAATAAAGAAAAAATTTGTGATATACATATCACACAAGAAGATTTTGAAAGAAACTTAAAATTTGAAATGGGTAAGTTAACTAAAATTAAATTTTTGCAGTTATTACTAAATTATATTGAATAAGATTTGGCAATCGTCGTGGACCAAAATAATAGATAACCTAAATTATTCATGGGTTAACCACCTAAGTGAAGGTGGGTTAAGTAAGCCATCAAGTGCATTAATGGAAACGTTGAGATCATGTGATGCTATCTTCTTGCAATTTAATGGGAAAAATTGTTGCTTAAAAGCAAAATATTTGCAAAATCATTTGTTAGAAGGAAAGGAATTTGAAGTAAGTTAAGACACGAAAAAACTTTTAGATGTAGATGTAGGAAGTATTTTCGAATGAGGTTACTAAATGCCGAGATTGCTTAAAATTTCAACAAGCCAAACAGTAAACTGAATAAAATTAGAAACTAAAATTCTTGATATAAAAGAATTTTCCTTTTTTCGTCTGCTTTAATTTACGTAGTAAAGATAAAGTTAATGTACATTATGTATGTATATATTTATGTAATAAATAAAACTATGAAATAATAACCTTAAAAAATCTTTTATTTTAAATAATTTAAATAGAAAAATTATAAATTGTTCCACTGTTATGTTTACACATAAATATATCAGTTTGAGAGCTAAAAAATTTTAGCCAATAAGAACACAGGTTGTGTGACGTCAGAGTTACTACATGCGCAGTAAAATAATTTTATGCCTGCCTAATGTCGTAATCTTTATTTCTATCATTCTTGCCCCCTACAATATTATATTATCAATAGTATCAAAAACTCAATTTTATTTTTGTGTTCTGCATGTGGTAATTTTTGAATTTTCTATAAAATTTTGAACTTAGAAATGTTGATACTTTTTTGTGAACACCTAGAAACATAACGTTACCTAAAACGCAAAAGGCCCTAACTAAGTATGCAACATTGTCAGTTGCCGAAACAACTTGTAGGTTTTGCAAGACAAATAAATTATTAACAGTTTAAATCAATTTGGTGCCTATTATGAACTTAATTCGATTTTCGACAACAGTCGAATTAGTTGATCGAACGAATTTTCATTTGGTATTATGGCACACATTCGATAAAAAAGTTCTATTGTGATTTAGTTTATTCACAGTAGTACCTTTTCCATCAGCTGTCATCTTAAATAAAATTTTTTTTTATAAAATAAAGAAATAAAACTAATATAAATCATGACTACGACGGAATTATGGTACGATGATTCATCTGATGGAGATGAACGCTTACGGGAACTGGCCTGTACCTGTAGCCTGAACTTTTGTAAAAATTCCTTTTGCCAACAAAGGATTTTGTTCCTTAAGGGAAACAAGCTTTCAACATTATGCTGCTTACTACTGTCCACTCTAGACTTGCATAAAATAACCAAAAATAATTAAGAATGTGGAATTTGCATACCAAAACTAATAAATTAACAAAAACTTACATTTTCAATAATTTTTTTTCTTCAATTATTTACACCGTTGAAAGCAAATTTGTTTTCGTTGAACAATTCGATGCACAACGAAATATTCGACAGTGCTGCTAACTCTTAATACCAAATTAACATTCGATAGTCGATGTTCGATAGCCAGCGAAAATCGTTTATCGAATGTAACTCATAATTGGGGCCCTTATCAATTAATCATTTTGGTTGTTCGCGGAAGGCAGGTTATCAGGTTATATCGTTATTTAGTTATATTCACAACAATAAAATACATTTATTTAAATTTTTTTAAATATATTTTCTAGCTGTTAATATAACAGCATAACCATATAACCTGACAATCCGCCTTTCGTGATCAACCAAATTTTAAATAGTTTTTGCGTCTCCTCTAAAAATTTCCAAATGCTAGATAGGGCCTTTTGTGTTTTAGGTTACGTTAAACTTTAGCATATAAACATGTCCACAAAAGAAAGGGAGCCGCTAATAATGTAGCGAGTTCAATGCCAGTTCATTATATACATTTTTTGTAAACAAACTTCTTTTTTTTAATTTAATTTATTGATTTTTTTTATTATGTTTTAAATATTTATAAACTATACTTAAAAAACTAAAGCCGGTATTTACAAAATAATAGTAAAATTACACCTAAAAATACTTTTTTTTTTTAATGTAGTTTAATTGTATAAAGTGTGTATTAAATTTAATTTATACATAACAATACAATACAATAGTTTTACACAATTTTTTTTTACATTTAAAGAAATACATATAGAGATACACATTTTTTTACATTATCGTTATTAAGTAGTACATTACATATTTTTATTTGGACTAGATGAATTAGTGTTAATTTAATTCTTTTTTATGATTTAAAAAAAAATGTTGCTTAATTTATATAAATAGCTAGAAAGATAATAATAGAAACGGAATTTTATTTTTTCAATATCCTTCGAAGCTACAATTAAATCTTTTATTGCTAGCAATTTAGTCATAGCAAGTTTTGTTGCGCAAGTTATAAACTCAAAGAAGAGATTAAAAGTTCTTAGTTTTGTTTTATTAAATCAAAATTGGCAACAGGAATAAAACTAAAAATACAACAAGTTTTCTTAGGAATTTTTTGAATTTCATTGAGAGAGAAGAAAATTCTGGGGGAGTAACCGCGTATTTCGATTTAAAACATAATTTATGGGTTCAAACCATTTTTACTGTATGTTTTATTATATGTTTCGAATGAACGGAAGTTTTTTATATTTTATCGAAAAGAAAAAATCATTTTCAAAACAGCATTTCTTTATTACGAACATTAACTTTTCATCAAATTTCCCATTTGCTTAATAACCCTGAGATGTCCTACATGGTCGGGTCAGACTATTTTTGACTTTCATATCCAATAACTTTTTTTGTAGCAAAAGTATTTAAAAAGGATGGCTATGAATTCTACAAGTAAGTTGTCCCGAATCGAATAAATCAAATTTGGATCATATTTAGGGCATGAAAACCCACCCACAAGAAAAAGTTCGCTAAGTGCACCTTATGGTCTGGCTGGACCACAGGTAAATTTTTTGAATAATTGCTTTTGCACTGACAAAGTTTACTTTGCTAATTTTGCTAAAGTGTCTTTTGCTCGGTGTTGTTGTTTTCAAACACTTTTTTGCTTGTCGTCGTATTTGCGGTAGTACCAGCGGTGGTACTTCATTTGATTCGGCGTAACGGGGGCGGGATCTGCTGCGTGCATGTTGGGAACACTTTGTTTTCAACTCAGCCATCTGTTCTGTTGATTGTGCTGACGATACGTTTTGTGGCACAGAAACTTCATTGACGTTTGGTGAATCGCTTACCTCAAATATTTTGTTTGCGATTATAGCTTATTTGTCAAGTGGTTCACTAATTTTTTAAATTACGATACGCACATTTGGTGGTAGTCGGCTCATCCAGACATATTTGAGAATGTTGTCGTTCATTTCGTTGCCGGCTAAATCTCGCGCAGAAATTGTGTTAGACGCATGTCGCCAAGTTTTAAATCCTGTAAAAGTTTTTTTATGCGTTTCTGCTCTGAGACATTATAATGTCCCAAGAGGCGTGCCTTCATTGTGTCGTACATATTATCCACAGGTAGATTTAGCATGATGGCTGCTACAACTGTTTGGTATTGAGTATTGCCGTTAGTTATACCAGCGGCAGCAAACTGAGATTCTATTCGTGCGAACCATAGAGAGGGTTTGTCATGCCAGAATGTAGGAATACGTACTGACACTCTTGCGATTTGCGCAGCTTCGTTATTGGCCACATGTTGTTGTCTGTTGGTATAATTAATCAACTAAGGTAGTTGTGATCACCTATTTAATTGTTCGGCATTCTAAAGATCGTTTCTTTTCAGAATCACGTCGGGGTCTGAAATATTACGTTACGTGGTTTTAACAGAACGTACTTTATTTACAAAACAAAACAAAAATTGTGCATGTTATATTTCAGGGTTGCACTTTTAGCTCATATAAAATCCCAACTCGCAATCCGAGCATGTGCAAGCGGTACCGTGCCCGTCAAGTTCAACTAATTCCCGTTCGTTGTGCGTTATTTGTAAAACCACAACCAAACTTCAGAAAAACTCGTTTCTGCTGCGGTAACTGTAACAAAGCTATGTGCCTTTAACTTGGCATAGAGAAAAAAAACGTATATTTGAAATGATTGTTTAACAGAATAATTTCAATATTTTACAAAATAAGCACAAAATATGTCCAACATTTTTATTAGTTTACTTATATGTCTGTGGTTTTCAATCGTGTTCCGGCCAGACCATGAGGTGCACTTAGTGGCATTAAGGTTATAGAACATCGAAGGGTTAATATGTAGAACTCTGCCATTGTTTTGAACGAGTACAAAAATCGTACCACACAGTCAGCGTTACCGTTGTACGGCTTTAGTTGAAATTTGCAACATTCTTGACGTTCTGAGACTCTTTGTGTGACTTTTTTAAACTCGTCTAATTGTGCAACTTTTTCCAACTTTGTGCAATTTTTTCATAGACATACACTGCATAATTACACATATTTTCGCTTAAAAATATCAATTTTGTTTAAACATTCCCGATTGATCAGGTGATTATCTTGTATCATGGCGAATTTAACTACTAAACTGTATTGAATTTGCCTTGTTTTTTGTCGTGTTCATTGAATTCCCATGACAATCTCCGATGATTGGCATTTATATTTTAAGCTTTTTAAAACCAACTTTTTTACCTCTAACGAAGACATTAAATATATAGATCTTATATCTGAATTTGAAAATTTTATAAATGACCCTGAGGCTTTTATTACGAATTTCAATTGTTAGAATGTTAATCCAGTGATAAATCATTCAAATACATTTTTGAAATTACAAATTCTGATAATTTTTGGCATTCAGTAGGAAGCTTTAAAAATGTGTTAAATGAACCATAAATTGGCAGCGCATGTATAAACTCTACCGCACAGCAATGCGTATGCAGAAACTCTTTTTCAAAATTAGGATTAATGAAAAATAAATTAACCAGCAGGTCAAAAGTAAAAACTTGTGAGTCCATGCTATCAGCTGTAAGTTTTCTAGATATCGAAATAGATGGTTGAAAGTCAAGTAATAAACTTGTGCGAAAATACAGAGACGAAGTTACAAAAAAATAAAACGTAAAATTAATATACAATTAAAGTATATCGCCATCTTTAATGCAAACGGACGTTACTACACTTTTTTTGCGACTTTTTAAAAATTCTCAACGGTAACCCTGCACGCAGTACAAATTGTGCGAAATCGTAAATTATTTCTTTCGAATCGAAATACGCGGTAACCGCCCTGCTCCCTATCTGGCTTAACAAAACTTGCTTTACGGCAAATTGTTTTTAAATTCTAAATTATTTAATATAACAAATAATGGAAAAAATTGTTTTTTATTTTAAATAAAAAAATTCTCTTTAAAATTTTATTAAAATATATGTACTACTTTCGTTTTTTTCTCTGTATTAAAGTAGATTTGGTAGTGTAGAAGAATTCTCTTATTGAAAAATAATATCAAAACCAAAAGTTTTTTTCCAATTTTCTTTTCTAAATGCACTTTTTTATATTTATAATTACCAAATTTTTTTCAAAGAAATATTTTGTTTAACAAAATTATTTCAATCTTTTTTTAATTCTCTCTCCCTAGTGGGCTTTTAACGCATATCCCATTCTTTTCTATAAAAAAAAAATTCACATATGAACCGCTGAATTCTCAGCTGAACTTGTGGGCTTATCTTCGGTTTCAGGCTCATCTTTACATTGCTCCATATCAATGACTAAACAGTCATAAGGCGGTGGGGGTATATCAAACTTCACTACACTATCATAACTAGGAGGCAGCGAGTCCACTATTCTTAAAATATCATTTTGGGAATTTATCTGGAAAAGAGTAAACACATTAAACTATAATATTTATTCATATGTATGTATGGACTTATTCATTTTAAAACTTACATGAGTTACACTTCGTCCATCACTACCTGTGCGATTGCCCACTTCATCTATGGGTCCCGCCCATATGCACACGCCCATTCTATGGGTAACATAACCACAAATGATAACACTAACAATTAGCATACCAATACCCAGGGCAAATACCAGCCAACGGCTTTCAGGGCTATTGGCCATATCATGCAGATTCTTTTCCAGCTGCAAGGCACATAAAATCAAAATCGGTACGGCAATCATGGCCACTAGCAGATCAATAATGGGTCTTTGTTGGGCCATTCTGTAGGCTCTTGCGGCTGTGCTGGTTGAGGGTGGGTTGTTGGCAGTGTTGGAGGTAGCAGTATTTCCTGAATTTGTTGTTGTAGAAGATATTGTATGTGCTGCTATTGTATTGTGATTTTGCAGTACCATACTGAAAATAAAAAAGAAAAAACGAATCAGTATGAAAAATTCAAATTAAAATTCAGTATAGGAGCTTTTATCAATTGTTTGGTAGTTGTTAAAATTAATTATGAAAACACACACATAAGTAAATACTATTACGTAGTTTATTATTACATTTATTCTAATTATAATAAACTCACGTTTTATTATCATATTTCCTCGATTTTTGCGTCCTACCCTGCCTTCTTTTTTTTTTTAATAAATAATAATTTTTGTAAATAAATTAAATAGGAAGAGAGCAAATCAGTCTACATAGTATTTTACGTTGTATTTATTACTTTTTTTTTCCAAATTAAATCTTTCGTTTTAATAAATTTTGCTTATTTAAATTAAAATGTTACCATAATCTTAATAATAATCATCTAAGTATTGGTAGTATAAATAAGTTCTCGCTGTAAAAAGATTTGAAAGTCATAATCACCCTTACTGTAAATAAAATGTAATATACACTAGACGTGAATATCATTTAAAGCATTGGTCATCGTTTGCTATGGTTCTTTGACATTTTTTGTGGCTATATCGTCGGCTGATAATTTAATTGTCGTATGTGGATTCCGATAGTTTCGAGTAAATTGAGTTTGAACACATTTAATTTGAAAATTGCTTCAGCAAATACCACATACAACAAACTCAACACTCCATATCTCGAAAACCGTATGAGGTATCGAAAAAAAGATAACGCCAAATGAAAGATCAGGTCGGAAAACCTACGGAATCGATCTTAACTCAAAACCGCAAAAAATCCACATACGACATTTAAATTATCAACCGACGATATAAGGAATCGGCTCTAAAACCCCTTTTTACACCCTCCACCACTAGTAGTGAATGAGGGTATACTAAGTTTGTTATTCCGTGTGAAATTTTTTGTATATTTATCTTAGATCTAATAAAGTTTATATATGCACATTAGGATTAAAGTGCCGTAAATCATAGACACTAGGGATGCCAAACGGGAAATCCCGAAATCCCGGGATTTTTCGGGATTAATAAATCCCGAATCCCGGGATTTATTTTTATGAGTCCCGGGACTTTTAACATATCAACTTTTATGTACAAAACTGCTCTTTTTTTTGAATTTTTATACGTTATACAAAAAAATTATTAAAAATTACAATTGATTTATATTTTTTATTGCAAATAATTCTTATTTTTGAGTTTAATTTTTGTTTTTGTCACACAGCGAGTATTTAAAATTTAAAATTTTTACTTGATATATGACGACTATTTCTGGATTTTTGTATTTTGCTTAATAAAAACCATTATTTTAAGTAGAAACGATATTTGAAGATTGACATCTCAAGCCTTTTTTACAATTACGTTTAGCAAGTTCAGCTTTGGCTTAAGACATAATCCCAAAATAAAAATGTTTATTTTTATGCAAAATATAGAAATCAAGAAATAATTGTTATTTATCAAGCAAAAAATAAAAATTATTCACGATCCAATTAAAGTTTTATTCAGAAACTAAAGAATAAAAGTTGATATAATTATAACAATTAAGTCGTAATATTGATGAAATAGCTCATATTCCTTCCGGTCCAATAATAATAAAAAATTAGCTTACAAAACACACGTTAAATAAAATAATTTTTTTTTTATAAATAAACACTATTTGACGTATTCATAATTAAATGGCTTAAACTTGAAATCTGTTTTAAGAAACATTTGTATAAACATTTTGTTTTAAAATAAATTTCAAACGTACTTAAATTATTGATTATGAATCTCGCCCTCAGCCTAGAGGTGTACTGCACTGCAGTCGACATAGTTTTACAGGTTTAACTCAGCTATCGAGATCGATGAGGGACTACACTTTGTAGTGTATAAGTGTCGTCACAACTTAATTCACATTAAAAATTGAATTGTTGTCAAAAAACCGAAATGAATTAATCTAGAAAAACTAAGAGATACGAATCTGATCAGTTTGATCATGGGTGAGGCCAGTGTTATAAACATAAGTATAAAAAAATTTTGTTTTGTTGTTTTCATTTTTAAAAATTTATGTTACGTGTATAAAACCTTTTGAATATTCAAAAAGTGTTGTTTATTAAAAAAAAAGTAGCATCTAAAAGAAACACATTGATCCCGAAAAATCCTGATATCCCGGGATCCCGAAAATCCCGGAATCCCGAAAATCCCGGGATTTCGGGATCGGGATTTCCAATATAGACGAAAAAAAATTTATTGTGTAAATGAATCGTTAATTCGACTACTTTTCTTTTAAAGACAAGACGAAATAATTGTCTAACGGAATTGGGGTATAAGTGTATGTGAGAGCAAAAAACTTTCTCAAAATAAAAAAGGTTTTATATCATGACGGCTTTCTACGAAAATTTTTAATGTCAAATTGTATGGTCTCGACACAGTTCTGTTTGAATATTAACTGAAAAATGCGAGCTGGTGGAGAAAAGCGGAGATTCGATTTGAAATCAGCGACCTCAAATTAGTAAAAAAATTTAATCAAACTTCCAATCAACACAAAAAAAAATCGATTTTTTTTTCCCTTGTGTTACAGATCCCATATAACCTTCACGCATGAAATGTTCCTACTTACTGTCGGTGGAGGCTATCAAAGATTCGGTACAGCCGAATATAGAACTTTTGCTTGTATCCATTAAGACCAGAAACGAATTAGTAAATTATTGATAAAGTACACTTACTTCTAGCCAAGTTTTTTTTAATCAATCGGAAGTAATAGAAGTTAGAAAGTCCAAGGTCATGGGTATAAAACGGTTTAGATCAATGGTGGGCGCTCCATAGCACAATTGTGCTGAGAGATTTCCCATGTATTCTTAGCCTCTTTAATTTAGTTTTTGATGAGGCAGCGTCGAATGCCCATGAAGCGGATGATTACATATTTTCTTATACTTTTTATATTATTTTTTGGTGGGTACTTCTGCCATCTCACTAATACTAATAAGCATCAATACAAGCACAGTTTTAGTTGTGCCCACTTCTGGTTTAGATACACCTTTCCATCTAAATAGTTTTTATGAGTCCTACAACATGATGACAGGTATTGTTTGTTGTCATCATGGCAAGAAGTTTTCTAAACTTTGTTCGCTAATTCCTCTGTCTTTAAATACATATAAAGTTCTCATGTTAGTCTGTTTAACTTTAGCATTATCACATCTAGGAATCTTTATCTTTGAGAATATTTGCATTTCCATTGCGAACGTATACAAATCTTTCATCTGGAGAGATTCCTGAAAATTGTTTGTATAATAAAAATAATCTGAAAATGTAGATAAGAATAAAGCGTTTATACAGAATAATTTGCCGTCTTGAACAATAAAAAAACGCATAATCGAAAGAAACTGAATGTTTTGTATTGTTTGAGATCTGTTTGAACATTAAAGTTCCCTTATCTTTTCTCTTTTCTTAATGAATGTAAAATGCATAGAGTTTTCATTTGTAAAATTTAGTTTAGAAATAACTATTTATTGGCAATAAGTGCAATAAACAATTATTAAATTTTCAAAATGTGAGGCAACTTCTTAGATGTAAATTAAGTTGAACTTGGATCGAAAGTGAAACATATTTTCATCGATTTTGTGTTCTATAAAATGTCGATATCTTCCGCGGTTAGGCTGGGGGCTGTGGGCCTTTGGCCTTCGCGGAGCTATTTTCATGCCAGGATCACAATGCATGCGTCGAGTGACCTGGCAGGACGGGATTACTGCTTGTCGGAACCCTTTTTCGTTGATTTATTCAGTGCTCATCATGGCAATGTTGAGTGGCTGTTCAATGATAACCGATCTCTGGCAGTATAGTAGGTAAAGGTTTCTTCATCGAGGTTTAAATGTCCCTTTCAGGCTGCCGAATAAAAGCAGTGTTTGCCATCGTCGATATATGCTTATTTACGGACAGTCTTCAAAACATCAAAATTAAGTGCGGAAAGTCGGATGTCTCTTAATGAGATTGCGAAACATTCTAGGGTAATGCTTTTATAGGTGCCGGGGCAAATTGGGTGCCTGGACGGCCTGGTCAAACAAGGCTGTCTCTTGGGTGCATGTTCATTGGCGGCCTAATCGGCCGGTGTATGGTTTGCTGTAGAACTTTCATTAAATGTAAGTCGTAAAGGACAGCTAAGGAGAGATGGCAGGGTGAGAATACCTGATCGATGACCAAGATTCTAGGGCCTGGCTATGGCGAGGGAAAAACCCGCGTGCTACTTGAGTTTGGCAGGGATCAGATTAGGATGATGATATCGGTCATAAGGGCTCACTGGTTGAAACGGACCCATGCGATAAGGATGGGCCTGGGTTATAATGACTCCCTAGAGGAATGGGAACTAACACTAAACTTGTCACGTGACAAGTCACTTTAACATGGCGATGTCCTACGAGGGGTTAATTGGCACCTTTTTGACACTTTTTAACAGGTCACTCAAATAACCTTAATGAACACATCCAATTTCGGTTCAAATAATGCCTGTCGCAGATATTGCCACAAATTAACCATGTCAATATGATAGATCCCCTTCATATAAAGTAATAGAACTAGAGAGAATCAGCCACTACCCGCACAAAATCCAGTCACCAACTCCTCTGGACCAACTACACTCTAAACACAGTATCACCAGTTAAGTGACAGGTCTTGTTTTCACATATCACAATTCGTTCCTTTTAATTATAAAATTTTGTTCACTGGTCACGGAATAAGTGCTTTAAGAGCCATTGACACAAATTTGCCGCAGGGCTACTGCAGAAGTTGTCATGATGATAGGGAGGAGGAAATGGGTTTTCACTTTCTTCGCCAATACCCCGGTCTCGCAGTTATAAGGATGAGGTATTTTGGGAGACCAGAATTTCCGTAAAGTGTGATTTTTAATGAGGTATAAAACTTTAAGTTGGCAACACTTTTTTAAGTGGCGGTAATTTTGTAAGCTGTCAAGTGATTTTTGCTTAGTTTGGTTTGGCATTTCAACATTAATAGACTGACGCCTGGACAACGCTTCCCCATTGTGCAAATTTATTTTGAAAATCATGGTTCTGTTCGAAATACGTATCGCGCGAATTTTATTAAGTGATGAAGCTTAAATTTGTTTGAAATTCAAAAAAAAGTGATCTTCAAACTTTGAATGGACACGTCAATAAACAAAACTGCCATATTTGGAGTTAAGATAATCCTCAAGTGTATGTTGAGACACCGTTACAACCAGAAAAACTGACTGTTTGGTGTGCTTTGTGGGCTTGTGGAATCATTGGTCTGTACTTTTTTAAAAACAATACTGGCCAGAACGTTACAGTCAATGGTGACCGCTATAGAGCCATGATTACTGGCTTTTTCGTTCATCAATTGAACAACCATGATGTGCAGGAGCTGTGGTTTCATCAAGACGGCACAACATGTCACACAGCTCGTGCCGCAAATAATTGATTTATTGAAGGAAACGTTTGGCAACTCCATAGTTTCACATTTCGGACCTGTGAATTGGCCTACAAGATCGTGCGATTTAACGCTGCTAGACTAATTTCTGTGGGGATATGTGAAGTCGCTACACACATGTGAACTCTACGCCGTTAAGCCTGAAACGATTGCCCACTTGGAGGACAACATTCGCCGCGGTATTGCCGACTTAAGGCCGCAAATGTCGGGAAAAGTCATCGAAAATTAGACCTCCCAATTAGACTACGTTTAAATTATGATGCCAGAAGATTATCTTTCGAATAAAGTAAATTTCATGTGAATTTAAAAAATTCATCTTTGTTTTATTCCATTTTAAAGTTCTATACCTCTATAAAACACCCTTTTTATGTATTGAGGCATATCTAAAGCTTTTGAAATCCGTTATTTCATAAAATTTGTTTGTTGTTTTAGCAGCGCGACCTGAAATGTTAAGACAGGTGTTGCTGAGTTGACAATTGGTGGTTGTTGTTCGTTGAACTCCGAGTCCTTCCGGTGCGTAGAACAGATTATGGGGGGAGTCATATTTCCAATAATATTAAAAAAAGGTCAATAACAAAAATATTGACTTCAAAGTTCGAAAAAATATGTTAAAGAAATAAATAGTGTTGACTCAAAATGTTATGAAAATTTTAAAAAATTTTATTAGGTCAAGTTCAGGTCATAGATTCTGTGTCAAGTGGTTGTTTATAAAATTATGATTGAATATTTAATTGCTTGGTAAACATTAATTTAAACTACTACCTTGTGTCGAATACAGTTGACATCAGTAAATCTCCCGGCAGACTAACACGCATTTTGTTTATTTTAATTAATCAGATGTTTTTGTTAATTCTTTATTTACTTGTCTCCAGAGACAAGTTACAGTTATTTTTATTTTATTGTTATTTTATTTTTTTCCCGTCATAGAGAAATTATCTTAGACTTTTTAAATTTCGATATAAACTTTTAGTCATCAGTTTATTCAAAGAGTAAATTCACACTTTAATTTAGTTTTTTTTTCTATTTTAAACAAATTTTATTTTAAAACATTTTGTTAATTCCATTTTTTTAAGAAATTTATTTCAATATTTTCCTTAAAATATTTCAACACAAAAAAAATAATCACTTTTATTAAAAAATCGTTCAAATTTAAATTGACGATCTTGTTCAAAAAAATATCTTTCGTAAACTGAACCAAAATTAATTTTAACTGCTCTACTAGATATTAAATTGTTTCCAAAAAAAAAGATATTGTGATTACAATTTGTTTAATAGAAGCAAATATGTAGACACGTTTAATTTTTTATTTGTTTTTAATTATCTTTTTTTTCTGCTTGTGCCGAATTAAAAAAAAAATCATCATAAATTTAATGAAATTGCGATTTACAGACGACACGTTGCGTTTAATTTTTTTTAATTCCCAATAAAAATTTCAATTAACACTCTTATTTTATTGTTTGTCTAGCAAACTGATACTTTTGGTAAAATGCTTAGATAATTAAACTCCCCTCACGTTTTAGGTCACGAGATGGTTTTAAATTCTTATTTTATAAGTAAAAATTGTTAATAAAAAAAATTAAAGAGTTAAAGAAGTGTTAATTTATATTTTAACTTTTTATTTCTGTTTGTAATTGCCCAGAAGACGACACTTTTGTAATTAAACTTTAAAAGTTTAAAGTGTAGTATCCGGGAGGTATAAAATTTTATGCGTCAAGATCAAGGAAATATTTGATATTGCCAATTTTTATCTTTCTTATGGTCCAACCTCGTCCCAATTCTTTCCAGAATCTAGTTAAATCAAAAAGGGTTTAGAACGACACACCTTTTAAAAGTTCCATAAAAAAGTTAACAACAAATATTTCATAACTCATCCGACATTTTTCAAAATTTCTAAGGACACTAATTTTATAACATTAGACTGAATTTTTATTATGAATGTTTTGCTTGGGGAAACAAGCATGACTTTAAATTTTGCAGGCGAATGACTTTCCATACTCTTCGGCAACTAGAATTCAAGGTCATAATTAATCACCCAAGCAAACAAGTCAATGGAAATCTAGTCTTAAAAAGAACTTTGTGATTAAAACCGAGAAATCTCCAGAGTTGGTAACCATATTTATTTCCCACTGAGGATTTTCCTTTAAGCTTTTGGTCTGGACCTATTTTAAAGCACAGGAAATTTTTCTATAATCTCTTATATTTTTTTTTAATAAATGAAAAGAAACGACTACTTATCACCAGGTTTAAGTGCAGTCGAAACCAAAAACTTTAGAACAAAAAACGAAAATTTGTGTACAACTTTTCGCTTTTTGAGTTGGTTTGACAGCGACTGTTTACACTTAATGAATCAGAAGTTAAAGCAACAGTTTTTTTTTGTTTGGCCAATGACAAAAGAAGTGGAAAAAATGGCAGTTTTTAAACTTTGACTGCAGTGTTTTAAACGCTGCTTAACACTAGCAAGAAAGTGTCCCAAAGCGATTTTTCGAGAAAAAATAACACTGAGTTCAAAAATATTCAAGAACCACTAAAAAACGGAATATTGACAAATGTCAAAACCGACAAAATGTAGACAGAATCGAAAAAATTAGTGCAAACGCTAAAAAAAGGAAATACGCTACAAAATCGCAAGACTAAAATGCGCTCAAAATAAAAAGCAACATTAGACAAAATCGGTACAGATCGATAAACTCGTACAAATTACTAAAATGCATAATAAACCCCACAAATTGCTTGGCAAACACGCACTTTGTTTGTCAATAAACAGCATAATCATATTTCGTACAAACATTAATTTTTACTTTTTGTTTAAAACGGAGAGGAAATAAATATAAAATAAAGAAAAATAATTTGTAGTAGAGTTGTTTTAGTGCAAACAATGCTGCTAAAAAATTAGAATTCACGGCTGAAAATTATTTTATTGCTTCTTCTGCTACGTCATTACTCTGCAAAGTTTTTGCTTAAATGATTAATCTTTTTCCAACATGTCTGTCAAATATTAAAAAAATTTTATATTCCTACAAACATTGCTTCAAATGTTTGTCCAAACAGCAAACACCCCAATTAACAACACAAAATATTTGTACAAACGTAATATTTTGACATGTTTGCCAAGCAATTTGTGTGGTTTATATGCCCTTAAAATAATTAATATTTATTCGCTAAATGAGATAACATGCCAAAAATTATTATATTGCTTTAATAAATTTAAAAATAAAAATCGCTAAATTCAAAAAAAAATGCCTAAAATTATATAGAAATTATATTAAGATGGATCAATAATCTTATTAAGTTTTTTAGTTATTCGTCCTTTAGTTCAAGCTCGAGATCTGTTTTTATTCTTTACTTTCTAATATTCCGACATCCTTTGGATACCATCTTCAGGAATCCTAAAATAAATATAAGTAAATATAAATCATATTTCTTTGTCACTACACAGAAACAATTTTCGCTAATTTTTTTCAATAAAAGCATTAATCAAAAATAAAGTCAGTTTTAATTAAAAATTGAATCAAGTGAATTAAACGTTTAATCAAGTGAATCAAACTGGGGCAAATTAAATTAATTTTTAAATTAATATCACAATTTCTTTAATTGAAATCATTTTTTTTCTGTGTATACTATTAAACAATATATAAACAAAAACAAATAAAAATTTAACTCTTAAGGCCATGTCAGATAAAACTTTTGCTTCGCGTTGCGTTACCGATTCGCTTTGACATCTAAGATAAAATATACATACTTATACGAAACATGTCACATAAAGTACTTTCAAAGCGGAGCGAAGCAAAAAGTTAGCCAACTCTCATCTTTTAGCGCGCTTTGACAATTGGCTAGTATAATTTTCTTTTGTTTTTTAATTTTTTTTTGCCAAATGCAATTGAAAAAAACCGTCCAATTAAATTTTTAACTTTTATTTTTGTAACAAATAATTAAATGTACAAATTACCAACCGCTTTTATAAGTAAACAAACAATGCGTGAGTGTTGTCAAAGTTTTTATTGTGTTATACACCTTTTGCTTTGCGTTTTTCTGCCAAAGGTAGAAACGTCACGCAAAGCGACAAAGTTTTATCTGACACGGCCTTTAGACACAAAAATACACAACAATTAGATTGGAGGGGTATTATTGCACTAATTGTAGCTTTTTAAAGGGTGGTCCAACCATAATGCACGATGTTAACTGTGAGTCACACCTTAACGTCATGTTTTTTGCCCAACTTTATATGACATTTCTCTGTTTTAGTGGAGAGGTACACAATTGAGCAGCGCGTTAAGATTGCTCAAACATTTTACGAAAATGGGCGTTCAAATGCAATTCGTGCACTTCGTTATTTTTTTGGTTAGCATAATCGACCAAATATGTCAACAATCGGGAGAATTGTGCGCAAATTCAGCAAACAGGGTCTGTAGGAAATGTGAAAACACCTGTCCATGCTCGCCCAGCGGCTTATGGGCTGGCGGCGTCATCGGGCCGTCCTTTTTGGAAAATAAGTTCGATAAAGCAGTAACCGTAAATGGTGATCGCTATCGCCAGAAGAAATTGAGAATATCTTTACGATATGTGTTTCCAACAGGATGGTGCCACTTGCTATACAGACAACGAAACAATTGCTCTTTTGCGCGAGAAATTCTATGACCATGTTATCTAACGTCATGGCGACGTTAATTGGCCGCCACGATCATGTGATTTGACACCGTTGGACTTCTTTCTTTGGCGACATTTAAAAGAAAAATTGTACATGAATAAGCCAAGAACAATTCAAGAGCTACAGAATGAACAAATTCGGCACATTAACGACATTGAACCTCAATTATGTCTCAGAGTCATTGAAAATATGGACGATCGGATAGAGGTTTCACACACAATTGTCATAGATCCTTCTATCAAAATATAAATTATTAACATTATTCTCTGAAAACTTTTTCTTTTTTTTACAATTAACATCGTGCATTTTGTTTGTGCCACCCTTTGTTATTGTTTATAATGTGCCTGTAACTCTGAGCGCAGTTATCAGTGTAAAGATGAAGTGATGGAGTGCGAGATGAAGGATATGTCGAAATATTGAAAAATTAGAAATTTAAAGAATAAAAACACCCCTCGAGCTTTAACAAATTATTTATTTTATGAATTATGGATTAATTATATTATATGGATAAAATTTCAAAAATATATATATTAAAAGATCGATAAAACTAGAAAAGTTTTCAAATAAAAAATCGCCTAAAAAAGCAACATAAAATAAATAAAATATCTTAAATAAATTAGCTTTTAAATTCCCCAAAATAAACAAAAAAAAAAAAATGTTGCAACATAAAAATAAAAAATCGATACAAATAGGAAAACCCTTAAAAAATCGCTTAAATTGTTTAATGGAAAATCATTATATTAATGATTGATAAAAGGAAAATAAATACTTAAAAAACATGCTTCAAAGTAAAAAAAGTCTAAAAAATAAAAAATGCCGACGAAAAACGAATAATAAGTTAGAGTGCTATATTCGGCTGTGCCGAATCCTTGATACCCTCCACCGACAGAAGTGGGCTCTATATTGTAAATACATATATATATTATTAACTAATCTTCACAAAAACGAACGTCTGCATTAAAATTGGTTGCGGTTTAGGCCTATATTAAATTATTGACCGACAATAAGAAAGTTTTATGCGTTTCTTGTTAGAATTTTGAACTGGCTTGAGTTAAATATCATGATTCTTAACATTTTAAGCCGAACTAAGATGATTTTTAGAAGTGGTTTTTGTATTGGACCTATGGTCAATTATGTAACAATCAACCCAAAATTCTGAAGACTGATTTCTGGTATTACAAAAAAAAAAAAAAAAAAAAAAAAATTAATATGAATAAGAAATTATAAACAAGAAAGGAATTCGAGGACTAACAGAAAAGCTCTATTAGAAAATAACTTTTTATGTTAATAAATAATAAATTTTATTTCATACATAAGTAGTTTTTAGAGAGAGAAAGAGAACGTTTAAAAAAGAATGTTTAAAGATATTTGAGCTCAAAGTCTATTATCCTAATTTTTCTTATTTTTAATAAAAACTTTTGAGTCTTTAACACAATTTTTGTCTCAAATTATAATTAATTTTAATAACAATTTTCTCATTAAGCTTTAACCCTTCAAAACGAAGCAAACAAACCGCTTTAATATATTCCCGGTTAGGGAGATCGATTATTCGACTTTTTTCAATAACCGGTTTTCGAATATAACGAATAGTTTCTATTTTAAAAAACCTGGTTTTCGGTTAAGCAATTTTTAAATAACCGGTTAACCGGTTTTAATTCGAATACTTAAAAACACAAAATTCAAATAAGTTTTTAAAATAAAACGTTAATTTGAATAAAAACAAAACAATTTGCAAAGTTAAGGAACCAACAAAATACATATTTA
This sequence comes from Pollenia amentaria, assembly GCA_943735925.1. Taxonomy (NCBI): domain Eukaryota; kingdom Metazoa; phylum Arthropoda; class Insecta; order Diptera; family Polleniidae; genus Pollenia; species Pollenia amentaria. The sequence goes on from OX031008.1 coordinate 126,712,734, forward strand.
TGACTTCGATCAGACCTAACAAATATTTTACGATAAAATCCAATAAAAGTGGGACCAGTAAATTCATCAAACTTTAGCTAAATTTTAAAAATTTTTTTATTGATTTACTAAACTTTATTTGTAAGAAGATATTTGTATAATGTAATTTAGAAATTGTAGAATGATATTTGATCTAGACAACCGTTTTGCAAAAGCAAATATATTATAGGAATTTTATAAAGTTATTATTTAAAAAATTCTCTAAAATTTATTTTGGATGAGTTTTAATTTGTTGGTGTTTAAGATATCTATATAAATCAACCATATTTTTCAAAAGTTGCAAACAAAACCTCTTAGCCAGGATTATCTATTTCAGCAATATAGAAACGAACATTCTTTTTTGTAAAATATTTGTCAATTCGTCGACTACAATTTAAAACATTCCATGACATTGTTTGATTTCTTCAATTTTGTTTTTAAGTTCTTGGTGGTTTAATAAATAAAACTGGTAGAAATTTTTCCCATATCGTTGATTCCGCCGTAATGTTGTAGTTTTCAGCATGAAGAGATGCTAGAACTTAAGAGTTTTTAGTGCCTTAACGGGCATTTCGTCCTCGGCAACACAACGGGCTAATATTTCACCAAATGATTCATTTTTTGCATCGTATTTTAGTAAAGTATTAATTGTCGTCTCCTTAGAACTACTTCGAACGGAGTTAAGTTTCATTTGGATCACATTAATGTCAAGCATGTGGACTAATTAAATGTGATTAATAAATCGTGACATGGATGAACCTTTGTAAATTATCATTTTAGGGCACTTCAAGCACCTAACTTTGTCTTTTTAATCTCGTTCGACAAATATCTACAGAGAACCTTTATATAAAAATATATTTAATATTTAGAATACTCTTGCACAAATTACTATTTACTTGTTAACTGCACACGTTTTTGTAGTATTTTGAATAGTTTTTGTTTTTTTTTCTAAAAGAACACACTTTTACACTTTTATAAGTAATTTTGATTTACAGTGTTCATAATGTATTTTGACTCTTATTACATTTTGTTTTGACATTCTTCATAAAAAGTTTAAGTTTGGCCAACATTTAATTAGAAAATACTTAAATTACGGGTACATCTACAAGAGTAAGGAAAATGTATATAAATTACACATTACTAAAATAACCGGTTTATTATACCAAAATAACCGGTTTATTCGATATTCGAAAAATGGGCATTTTAAAATAACCGACTTGGGCAAAGCTAAAATAACCGGTTAAAACCGGTCGAATAATAACCGTTCGATCTCCCTATTCCCGGTTAATAAGCCCTGCAAACGATTAATTATTTCATAACACCGTTCTGCCATTTTTTTTTTTTTTTTGAGACAGACACTTTGTAATGATAAGAACGATAACAATCATGCTACATGCATGTAGCAGTCATCGCACTAATTATGACTTTTTATTGGATCTTTTGATAAAATTTGCTCATTTGGATACTGTTCTTAATGAGAGTTGTAGCTTTACTTGCTCGTGAAATAGCTTTGTTATCAGTGTTGCCGCGACCAAAAAATTTTTTTTAACCAAGATATAAAAATTAAGTAATCAAATGCAATAAAAAGTAACCAAAATATTTATGTATTAAAAACTAAAGGGCTGCATAAACAATTTCATTAATAAACACGTTGAAATGTTTATTAACTGAAGTTTGTGTTCAAACAAAATTGAGTCTACTGAACAAACTGTTGTTTTATTCATCCTACTAGTAAACACATTTCGTTCCATAGGGCAAATACAAAGATGTTGTTCAATGAAACGGCTTTTGTTTTACAGTTCTCACTCTCTCATTTTTTTTTTTGTAAATACTCAATAGCAATGTGGCCAACTTAGTAAATTCATGTAATTTTTTTGTTACCTTTACAAAAATATATGTAATTTGTAAGGTATATGGAATTTTTTTGCAAACTACTTTTTTTATGCACTTCCAAGCAAAACATATTGCTGGAAAATGTTTTTAAAGTTAGTGAATGTTTTTGAAAATAAAATTAAATTTTTTGAAATTTTAAAATTTACATTGAAAACAATTAATTTACATTGAAAACAAAGTCAAATTTGTTTTTTGTTATTTTAATATTAATGTTCTTCCTAATCTTATTATATTTACCCTTAATGGTTATTTTTGTTTTTTTTTTATATTTCCTAAATGTTTTTCTTTCAACTGGCAACAACGACTTTTAAATCAATGTGTTTTTCCATGAACTTTTTCGGCATTTATTCAATGGCTGTTTTGTTCTAAACTAACTTCAGCTTACTCATCTCTTAAATATTGAGTGTTTGTTGCTTTCATGTCATAGTTATTCATGTTACTAAATACAAACGAAGCGAATACAAAATTATAATGGAGGCTTCATGAACATCATTATTAAGTTTCATGCAGATGTTTATTAAAAACAATATTTTATTTGCACTTCAGTTAAAAACTATTACATATGTAAAAGTATGTAAATATATAGACACCTAAACCTACCGATCAGTTTATTTTTCTATTTATACATAAAATGTAAAAGGGAGAAGAGGAAGACAAGATAAAAATACAAAAAATTGCAAAACTATAATTTCACAATCTGGACACAAATGCAATTTCATAGCAGAAATTTTAAAAAATTTAGCAATAAAAATTGCAAGTCTGAACGATAACTAATGCTATGTTCATACTTGGGTTTATAAACGCGTTTAAGCATCTCGAACGTAATTAAGCTCTAATATCTTCAAAATCGAGATGATGAACCATACATTTAAGTGATTTTTTAATCACTTTAAATTGACACGTTTAAAACTAAATCATTTTATTAATCACAGCGGCCACAACAAACGTACCTTGCACGTGTACAACCGACCACGATTTCTTAATGATTTTTAAATAATCCATAAATTTTCAGAATTTCATCATTAATATGTTTAAAATATTTTAAATATATTAAGGCGTTTCTTATCAATTTCTAATACTTATAGCTGCTATACACTATCACACAAGTCCTACGTATTTTGAAAAAAATACAAACCTGTCATGATAAGTTGTTATTGTTTTTTGAAAATTTTCAAACAATAATTAAATCAGGGAAGCATTTTTGAAAAATACTTAAGACTTTGTGGGATAGTGTATAACGGCCTTTAAAAGAAATATAAATTTTTTTGTTGTGTTTTTTTTTTATTAATCAACTGTCATCTTAATCGTCTCAAATGTAATGTGATTAACCTAATCAACATTTTGCTTTTGAAAACCTAAGTGTGAACATAGCACAAAACTTTTTTCGTATATTTGTATACCTGTATGAGTAAGAGCTTTCAAACTTTTGAAGAACTATACATCTAGACTATAAATCTATGTACATTACCAGGTTTTATATTGTTTTATATTTTATATATATAAAAAGAATACCCCAGATAGTGTTAATTATTTACAGTACCTATATATATCTTATATGGCTTAATTGATAATCGGTTTCATAAAAAAACCGTAACAAATTGAATGAAAAGTAGCATTAATGTGGAATGTATCCATACCCTACACAATTATATATCTCCAGAACAGCGGAGTGGGTAATGGTAGTACTAACCCTGCAGCCACACGATCAAGTGTTGCTTTCAATTTTTATTACACTTAGGCATTGCTTGTCAAAATTCACAAAAATTAAAAGCTTTGATGTAGGCGTATAAAACTTATAAAGACAGTTGAAAAATATGCTTATTCAAATTGTAATTAGCTGTTTTCTTGAATGTAATTTGAAACACTCACCTTGAAAGAGAAATTAAAATCCGTTTCAATTTTAAAAAGTATGACTGAATTGGTAAAAAATGCTTGAGGATAATAAAACTAGAAGTGCTAAGTTTGATCGTTAAAATCCCAAGTAAAACGAAAAATTGGTTATTTTTTATTTGAAAAAAGTTACCAAAATGGGAAAAAAGTACACAAGTACACTTTGAGAAAAAAGTAATCGATTTTGGTTAAAGGTAACCAAAACGGCAACGCTGGTCGTTACACTTTTTCTTTTATTTTGTAAATCCAGATGTACAAATATACATACCTACATGTGTACGTACATACATGCATATGTATACATACATACATATAATCGTACGTTTGTATAAACAAAAGGTCATTTGGTTAGAGATTAAGAAAACAAGCAATAAAATTCTGTTGCAACGGTAAAATATATAAACAATTATTTTGTTTTTTTCCTTTTAAATTTTTTGTTTTTGCAATGGCAGCAGCAATGATAACATGTGTTTTTGCTTTTTTGTTGTTTAACAACAACAACGAAAGGTATTTATTTAATTTTTTATTCGCATTAAAGAACATATTCTTACATACGTAAATATATTGTATATAAAGGGTGTTCTTTATAGGGTGTTAGTTATAGTATACAACTTTAAGTTGACAACACTGTTTTAACTGGCGCCCATTTTGTCAGCTGTCAAGTGATTTTTGTTTAGTTTGGTCACAGATTACACACATATGTATATGTCACGAGACAGAAGATTTTTTGTCTCTTTCTTAGAAAGCTGCCCTTTTTCATTTCTCTTTGAACCATCTTTTATGCCGCAATACAATGAACACGAATTTATTTGCAAAACTGTTGTAAAAATTGACTTTTAAGCTTACCGCAACACTAGTAAATAATATTTAAGTAAGTAAATAACATTATAAACAACAATATTGCTAAATACATTTTTTGCACAAAATAAAACGTTTGTTGAAATAATGCTTTTGTTAAACGTGGTTTGTGTTTTGTTATTTTTGTTATTAACACGCAATTTGTGTTGATTGTAGCGGCCTGTTATTACACATTGCCACTTCACTACCAAAAAACGCTTTTTGTCTCTTTCTTCGAAAGCTGCCCTCGCAACTGATTTAGGCCTTTTTCACACGTCACTTTTTACATATCTGTGTGTAATCTGTAGCTTGGTTTGGTATTTTAACATTAATAGAGTGACGTTTGAACAACGCTTCAGAATTGTGCAAATTTATTTTAAAAATCATGGTTTTGTTCGAAATACGAACATTGCGAATTTTGTTTAGCGATGAGGCTCACTTTTGTTTGCCGTATTTGTAGTGATGATAATCCTCAAGTGTATGTTGAGACACCGTTACCCTGCAGATATCGAGACTAGTCCATACATGCGTGTAAAGAGTAGTCCATAAAGGAGTAGGAGTACTCCAAAACTACTCCAATTATATGGTAAAAAGGTGGTCTATTTAACATTAAGATGTCCTAGGAGTGGACCATATAACCCACCGAAGTAGTCCCTAAACTACTCCATGGAGTACTCAAGTGGGTTAGTTTCAAAAGTACTCCATGTTACTACTTTTTCACTAATCGCCTTTTATGGCGTGCACTGTAATCCATTATTGCTAGTATTATAGTATATATTTACTTGGTGTTTTTAATTTTTTTTATTTTTTTTTTCACAAACCTTAAAAAACATTCCTGTTTCACTTTTAAATAAACAATTAATAATGGACAACATCAGGGCTACCAAAGTGTAATACTGTAAACTAAAGCAGTTGTTGGCACCACTGCATGTTAATTTGTCTAATATGGTCCATACTACAGTACATTGGACCATGTTGTAAGTAGTCCATTTACAATGGACCACGTAGTCCAATATTATCTGCAGGGTATATCCAGAAAAACTGACTGTTTGGTGTGCTTTGTGGGCTTGTGGAATCATTGGTCCGTACTTTTGATGATTACTAGCTTTTTCGTTCATCAATTGAACAACCATGATGTGCAGGAGCTGTGGTTTCAACAAGACAACATGTCACACAGCTCGTGCAACAATTGATTTATTGAAGGAAACATTTGGTAACCGCATAGTTCCACGTTTCGAACCCGTGATTTAGAGCCGCTAGACTATATATGAAGTCGCGAGTCTACGCCGAAACGATTGACCACTTGGAGGAAAAACTTCGCCGCGTAATTGCCGATATACGGCCACACATGTTGGAAAAAGTCATCAACAATTGGATCTCCAGATTAGATTACCTCCGAGCCAGCCGTGGCGATCATATGCCAGAAGTCGTATTTATATTATGAAGATTAGCCTTCGAATAAACTAAGGGTACGTTCGTAAATGCAGTTGTTGCGCATCACTTGCGCATCAGCAAAGTTGAATGTTCATAAAAGCATCACTTGTAAGAAACTTGGCATCACTTTCATAGGTCAAAAGTTTTTTTATGCAGTGATGCCGCAGCTCTGCAGCAAATTTTTGCAATTAACTGATGCAATAACTTTTGATATAAAAGAAATCGTTTTATTTTTCTTTTTTGATGCTTTTTCCTGTTATTTATAAGAAAACTGTCCCATTTTGTTTCAATATATTCAATTCAATTTGCCATTACTATTGTTGATAACATTTGTATTATTATTTTATGTTCGTTTACGAAACTTTTGAAATTTAGCTCGTACTCAAAAATTCAAACATTTCACAGCTGTTGTGCAGTAAAAAAGCATCAGCATCACAACTGCAACTGGTGATCACGCATCAGCAACAAAATTTTGCATCACTGCAGCAGTGATGCACAGTTTTTATGCATTTACGAACGTACCCTATGTTTCATGTCAATTTAAAAAAAATCTTCTTTGTGTTATTTCATTTCAAAGTTCTATACCTCTATAGAAACACCCTATGTACATACCTATGTTACAGACATTTTTACTTTATTTACTTACTAACAAGTGTAGGAGAATGACTTGTGATTAAAAAGTAAACAATAAGTAACTAAGTTGGCATGAGTGATCAGCATCATGATGGTAATGATAATTTTATAGTATGTTTGTATGTAAGTATGTATGTACATACATACATACATATCTCTTATTTATTGTTAGTACTGTTGATGTAGTTGTCGTTGTTATTTTTGTTTTTATTTTAAATTCATTTTCTTAATTTTTCCCTCTACCACTAGTGGTGAATGATGGCATAGTAAGAGCCAGCTCTGCGATGTCGACCGCTATCGTTCGTTTGTATTCAACGAGAAACAGGTTATTTGCGCCTCACTAACAATTTTAAAGTAATAGTTTTCATACACATTTGCGCCCACTCAGCAATATTTTGCGACCGCAAATGCCAAAATCAGTCATTTGTTGTAAAATTGCTTCTAGTGAGCAGTTTGGGATTGAAACCCAGAAAAGTGGGTTCAATAGGATAAAGTTATGAAGCCAAATGTGGAGCAACCACCCCCAAAAAATTTTGTTGCAAAAACAAACATAAATGGTGGTGAAATGCACGCCTTGATATAATATTTTGCACAAGCTCATTTTATATGACTCCAAATCGTACTACTACCAGCCGTACCTAAACAAAAGCGGCGTGCGTTTTCTTGCTGTCAAAAATTGTGATTGGAGCATTCCTAAGTAGCGCGGCGTAAAAGCTTTGCAATTGGAAAATCCGATTTTGACAGCGCGCTTAATAGTAAAGTTGGCCTTTACTGCTAATAAATAATGCTAATTTAGCTATTTTTTGGTCAATCTAGCGGCTTTATCTCCATTTTTTTTAATCCATAATGTGGGTTTTATTAAACAAGAAATGTTGACGCTTTTGTTTAGGAATAACATATTAGCGTAAAAGCTAAGCGGAAGAAAACGTCCCGTCCCGCCTTCCGCTCTTGTTTAAGTATGACTATACATTTCGTGAACATCGGTCCATAATTTACAATAGGCACCATATAAAGCCTACTCCCAGAAAACAGTTTTGAACCCCGAAAACCGTAACGAATAATGCTATTCTAGCAAAATGTAGTCTGTCATAGTGTCAAAAGATTATCAACTCTGCTAAATTTCGTGAAGATCGGTCCATAATTTACCATAGGCCCCATATAAAGCCCACTATCGGGAAACCTCTTTAGTACGCCTAAGACCGTAATGGATAATGCTTTTTAAGTTAAAATTAGTCTGGCATAGATTTGAAAAAACTCTGCAACATTTCGTGAAGATCGGTCCATAATTTACCAAAGGTCCCATTTAAAGCGGTCTTCCTAAAAGCAATTTAGGAAACATTAATAGCCTATTTCCGATGTGCAAAAGAGTCCTTTCTTTCTTTCGTATAATTACATTGAAGACAAAAAACACTTTTTAGACTTTGTTTTTGTTTTCAATGTAGTTATGCGAACGAAAGAATTCTTTCGCACATTGGAAATAGGCTATAAATTCTAAAATATTTATATAAGTGTATTGAAATTAAGTCTTATTTAGGTGTTTGAATACATGAGATCACTCTACCGAATTTTGCGATGAACAATCTTTAATTTACGATAGGTCAAATATGTAATCCCCTCCTGAAAAACAAAACTATTTCCTGCCAGCCGTCGTCAATGGCGGTGAGAATTAAAAGGCAAAGATTTCTGAGGGGATAGTGTGGTTACCAGGGCTGTGGAGTCGTCCGAAAAAAGTACTAACTCCGACTCCAAACGCTGAAATTTTTTAAGTGCGACTCCGACTCACGACTCCGACTCCTACTCTAACCGTGATGCGAAATGAATGAGACGTAAAATTATTTCTCTTTTGTGTAGAAATATCTTTATTAAACGAATTATGGGAATCCCCGCGTAATGTGCATAAGAAAAACATGAGTGTTATGGTAGGAATTAAAGGCAGGCCGATAAAGATGTTTCTACACAAAACAGAAATAATTTTACGTCACAATTTTTCTAATACATACTAGTATTTACGCGCTATAGCAACACTTATTCTGTACAATGTTGAAAATATTTCAGCGTTGATGGTTAAAAAATTCTGATATTAAAATTATTGGCAATTCCTGTCATTAACATTTTTTAGCATGAGTAAATTATTTAAAAAATCACAATCTTTTGCAACTAGATCAATAACTGAGTATAAGTTTTGCTAATGTAATTTAGACTTTTTCGAAGAATTTTTATGTTGGAAAATATTAGAAATTTTTTTAAATTTTTTATGCCGAAAAATTTTGGAGTCGGAGTTGCGCGTTTTTTTGGGTACTGCGACTCCGACTCCGGTACAATAACCTCAACTCCGACTCCACAGCCCTGGTGGTAACTATTGAAACATGTCAAATCCACCTGTCCGTCAACGTGGGATCAATTCCCCGGTCAGTCAAGAGAGAAGAATTATCAATTAATTTTAATTAATTTCATGTTGTAAAATTACTTTTTTCATAAAATTAATTTAATGAAAATTAAATTTAATGAACTTTAGCCTGATAAAAATATGAACATTTGGATTAAAAATTATTAACAGTTAAATAAATTAGCCACAATACTAATGCCCGCAATTTCTAAAAAAGGTATTAACAGGTATCTTTACATTTTTCAACATTTATTTGCCTTCGTGTTTTTGCCTTAAGTTTTCTTTTTAAAATATGGCAGCACTTACACCATAGATTTCTATACACGGTTAGATTTCTTTTTGTAGAAATTACGGTCATAATTATTACAAACCAAGATATTTTAATTATATCAGGCAAATTATAATACTGTGAGGTCAGTTTTAATACAGATTAGATTATAATTTATAGATCCCATATAGATGCCACTCCTGTGAAATTCGAACTCTTGGCGAAGGGTATTAAAGATTCGGCACAGCCGAATATGGCACTCTTACTTGTTTTATTTATATTTAGATTTATTTAAATCGCAAATGTCAGTTAATGATAAGAATAAAGTAAAAATAGTGTCTTGTTCAAGTATTTTAATATTTAAATGAAATATCAGTTTTGTTTCTATAAAAAAAAAAAATTTTGCTGATTTGTTGTTGTTGTTCCTAATTCTTTTTTATTTCATTTGGACATCATGTGACTAACACGATTTTTATAAAAAAAGGCATAGATACCGAACTTTTAGAATTTTAAATTTAATCATTTAACACTTTGTTGTTAAGTGATTTGTATTTGTAATGTTTTTGTTTTAATGATATGAAATAAAAACATATTATTAATTTTAATTAGGTTTATAAAAAATAGGGCTTTAATGAAGAACAGAATTAATGAGGATCTGAAACTTAATGTCGACCTACAGATTTTTGCAAAAAAAAAAACAAAAAAAAAAAAAAAAATTATAAAAAACTAAATAGTTTTTTTTAAATTAACTGTTTGTATAATTTAAGTTTGAGACCGGTTAAAACTTTACGCCAACGAAAAACTATTCCCTTCACCTCGCTTGACTACAAACTGCCATTTTATGCCAGCCAATATTATAAACGTATGCGCCTGGCCAATATTATAAACCTTCTGTAATACAACGGCCCATATTCATAGTCAAAAACAAACTCGACTTTTTCTAAAGTATTCTTTAGAACAATGGCGTTCGCATGCAGTTAAAGCACACCCAGAGAAAAAACATGTTTAAATATGGTCACCTCCAACAAAACTATTTTTAAATAAAACTGTAAACATATTATGGTTAATTTAACCATATTATAGGGTCTAAGATCAATATTATGGTGAAGGGTATAAAAATGCTTTTCTTTTTATCTGGGCCCAAAAATTAATTAGTACTTTCATAGTACTCGTCATCCTGTATCTTAACAGGATTTTACAAAGTTGTTTTACTGCACCTTTAACCAGGGCGGTGGAGTCGTCAAAAAATAGTTCTTACTACGACTCCAACCGTTGACATTTTTCAAGTACGACTCCGACTCTTACTCCTACTCTTACATTGATATTAAATATTGCATCTCCAATTTCAAGAAATTTTTATTTTGGAAAATTTAAGAAAATTTTTTTAAATTTGTTATGCCGGAAGTCGGAATTTCTGTAGGTACTTCGACTCCGACTCCGGTACAAAAACCTTAACTCCGACTCCACCCACAGCCCTGCCTTTAACTGTGATTTTTTTACACATAATTTTGCAATGCGACTTTTACTCGCACAATTCATCACATTAAAAAAATGTGCTTAAATAAGTTTTTAAAAACTTCAAAAATATTTTATAATCAATTTCTTTACGCAAAGATTTTACTTTTTATTTTATAATCAATTTCTTTACGCAAAGTGAAGCGATCCATAAAAGAATTCCCTTTAAATTTCAAAGTTCCAAAATCTTTTTGCGAAAGGTTTTACTGAAGGGGTTGAACTCTTTATATGTATTTTATTACAAAATTTAAGTTTCAAAACCCCATAAAAAAGTCTCCAACCATTTTTACAAACAAAGACATTCCTTGTCTTCTTTATACATTTTTTTCTAGTCTATTTATATGTATCAGTTTTTAATCAAATTATAAAATTTTCCAATTTATGTCATTCATATTTACAATTTAATTGCATCTAAAAAATGTGTAGTACACGCAGAGAAAAAAGATTTTTCAATATTATTGTCAGCGTCCTCCATTAAGAAGCCACAACCATATCATAGTTACCTCTAAACATGTTATAGTCAAATATGATAATAATACGTTGCTTACCACTAATATCACTCATATAAAAACGCATATTCATATTGATGATGCCCTAACATCAGAATTGTTACATCAATTTTATTACAAATGTCATCAATGAGGCAAAAAGTGACATCAATCCAATGACGAACGCCATCCTAAAATTTTGTCATATTTAATGCGTCATCTACGCTATGACTACAGTGACACCAATTCGACGCCACATTCTGTGTACACTGATAGAACAGGCGGCATAATTTTGACATCAGTACAAAAAAACTGCCATCAGTGCGATGACATAATATATAATTAACATTATTTTAGTGTTTAAAAAGTAAAATTAGAAGCGAAAATTCCCATATTCTATTTTTTTAAATTATTTGGTTATAAACATCAAATCTATAAAGTAGAATTATTACCAATTATTATAATTGAGAGTTCTTCTGGCGGAATACAACAAAAGTGAAACAAACATGTGTAACGGGTAAGTAAATAATGATATTCTTTCAATTTGACTTTAGGTCAATTACAATGACTCAATTTGATGACAGTTTGTCATCGCACTGATGACATATTTTAAAAAACCGACTCTGATTCGTCGTGATGCCATTCATGACATAATTTAAATTTTTGACCCTGATGACAATTTGGCCAAGTGAAGTTAAGGCTGACATCGCAATGATGAAAAGTGTAATGGGGTCAAAAACGTACACTTGTCATTGTACTAATGTCAAAATACATCAGCGTTATGTAACCTTTTCTATCAATAATTAGTATTGTGGTTATTTTATTGAACTGTTAATGGTTTTTAATCCAAATTTAGATATTTTTAATTAGGCTTAAGTTCATTCAATTTAATTTTGAATGATTTGAACCCAGGCTTTCACGGACAGGTTGCCCAGACTAGTTTCGATTGTAACCACACAATCTCTTCAGTGGGGTTTGCCGTCTTTACTCACTCGGCTATTGAGGCCGGGCGACGTCAATAGTCAAACATCAATCCTTAAACCAAATGGTATTTCACCTTGATAGATCGAAATTTGCTTTTGAATGAATGATTATCTATTTTAATTGATTTACATGTTCTTCCAATCTGTTTTTTCGTACTTTTTGTCAAGAATTCTTCTTGAAATCCAAAGTACATTTTTGTTTTTCATGCTTTTGTCTTTCTTTTTTTCTTGTAGACCTTTTTCAGCACAACTTGAAGGACAAATGTAAACATAGCTCGTGCCTTAGCTGTAAACAAAAATTAGTATCTATCAGTGTAATCGCAAATTTTATCAAGCTGCACAACCTATTTGTAAAGCTAATTCGAGTATGCTAAATTCAATGGTGATAGCCGTTTTTCAAAGTTAGAACTTATATTTGCGATTAGAAATTTTGAATACTAAAGAACCATAAAACGATATTTTTATACTTTTGAGATCATTGTTCAATTCAACTCAAATTCTGAAAGTGCATAGGAAAATATTCTTGGAAAATGTTGAAGGAATAAGACTATTGAAGTATGAGAGCTTTATAAATTGTTATTTTACTTAGAATACAGATTCTAATTAATATGGAGTTTTTATGAAATCTATATATAAATAGGCAAAGGCAAAACGGTTAAAAACACTTTCCTTCTCTGTTTGTCAACCGATTTAAACAAAAAATACACTATTTAAAAGGCATTTACCTACAGAAGTACACAATGTATATATTATTAAGAGTGTAAAAAGGGTAAAAATTCGGTGACTTCATTTCTCCAAAACTAATAGAAACCCAAAAAAAAAATTATACTTATCGTTGTTCATTAAAAAAATAAGCGGACAGGTGTCTGGTTCTCTTTGCAATTCGGCCCTTTCAGAGACTAAACTGGTTTAACCTCTATTTTGGAACTTTTGGGTTCCCCATTTAGCTTTTAAACCAATCAGTATAGGAATAAAGGCTATACCAAATTCGTATCTTATCTAAAAAATGCAAATATAAATTTTGTACTTTTTCGAAATTCGAACGTTTTAAGGGATAAATTCGTACCCATTGGTACGTTTTTTAAAAACATTTTTCTCTGTATATTGACATATATGGGGAGATATAATTTTTAGAAAGGGGAAATACGGGAAATTTAATTACTTTCTTTTACTTTTCCGTGCTGCATGGGGTAATTTTTTTGTAATATTGAACTTAGAAATAAAAAAAATTATTTGTGCAAGGTCTTGAGTGAATGAGAACCTATAAGATGAAAAATTTTGGCACTTTTTTGTTCTTCAACTGGTACTTTTTGAATTTTAGTTAATATTATACCTAGAAACATAAAATTAAGCATGCATTGTTCTGAGTGAATAAGAATCTGTAATTTCCTTTAATATTGGACCTAGAAACATTAAACTAAACCTGTAATGTCCCGAATGGGTGAGCATCTATAAGAGGGAACTTTTTTGGTCTTCAAATGGTACTTTTTGCATTTCCGTTAGTATTGGACCTAGAAACATAAAATTAAACATGCAGAGTCCTGAGTGATTGAAAAACTATATTTAAGAGGCAACATTTTTGTACTTTTTCTTTTTCAATTGGTACTTTCTGCCTTTTTTTCATATGACTCAACTTAAAAAACTAAATTTAACATTCACGGACTTGAGTAGAAGAGAACATTTGGTTCGGAGGTTGGTACCTAGCCAAATCGATCCACTAAGTCGAAAAAAACGAATTCTCTTAACATTTAAATTCATATATACTTATATGCAGGGCTGTGGAGTCGTCCGAAAAAAGTACTAACTCCGACTCCGACTCCAAACGCTGAAATTTTTTAAGTGCGACTCCGACTCACGACTCCGTCTCCGACTCCTACTGTAACCGTGATGCGAAATGAATGAGACGTAAAATTATTTCTCTTTTGTGTAGAAATATCTTTATTAAACGAATTATGGGAATCCCCGCGTAATGTGCATAAGAAAAACATGAGTGTTATGGTAGGAATTAAAGGCAGGCCGATAAAGATGTTTCTACACAAAAGAGAAATAATTTTACGTCACAATTTTTCTAATACATACTAGTATTTACGCGCTATAGCAACACTTATTCTGTACAATGTTGAAAATATTTCAGCGTTGATGGTTAAAAAATTCTGATATTAGAATCATTGGCAATTCCTGTCATTAACATTTTTTAGCATGAGTACATTATTTAAAAAATCACACATCTTTTTCAACTAGATCAATAACTGAGTATAAATTTTGCTAATGTAATTTAGACTTTTTCCCGCACGTATAAAAAATATACCTAAATATACTTAAATAGTAAAGTACTTGAATCAACTATTTTTCATAAAATAAATTAAAATCTACTTATTCATATTTATCTGCAAAATATTGCATCGCCAATTTCGAAGAATTTTTATGTTGGAAAATATTAGAATTTTTTTTTAATTTTTTATGCCAAAAAATTTTGGCCTCGGAGTCGCGACTCCGACTCCGGTACAAAAACCTCAACTCCGACTCTTCAACTCCGACTCCGACTCCACAGCCCTGCTTATATGTATGTTTTCTTCATATTTGCATAAATAATTATGGTCGAATTTCGACCACTTGGCAAACTCTAGTATATATTAAAATTCCTTTTTATATAGCAGATTCTTAGCGTTTTTTTTTCTAAAAATTCATTAGATTTTCAGCATATTTTTTTTTTATAAAAATTTGGCATATTTTTAGCAAATTTAAAATTTTAGGTTTTAATCTAAGCAGATTTTTTTTTAGCCCATTTTCTTAATTTTACGATTGTGGCATATTCTCATCAAACAGTTACGGCAACACTGGGCACTCAGCTTGTCAAAAAAGTGTCAAATTCGAGCACAGTGTAATTATTTAGTTTTAAATAAACAATAATATTTTCCTCTTTTCCAAGAGCAACATGTTATGTTGTAAAAACCATCATGCTATAAAAAGTGTTAAACATATTTTTGTTATTACTAACTATGACATCTTCGGAGCAATCATAATATGGTTGTGGCTTATTGGTGGACGACTTATTTAACTATAATATGGCTGCCAGTGACAATAAAAGATATGGCTAAATTTACCACAATAGATACATACTCGTATGTTTAAACATTTTTGTAAAAAAAAAAGTTTTGTTGGAGGTGATTATATTGAAAAATGTTTTTTTTTCTCTGGGTGTATCAGTTTCTGGGAACAGAAAAATCAAATAAATTTTGCAAATTATTTTACACCGTTTATATCCACCGATTAAATAAAACAATTTTGTTTTAGATTTAATGCTTGATAAATTAGTAGAGAGTGTTCTCGTACTTAATTAATGTGTTAATTGAATTTATAAATTATTTATTTATCAATAAGCATTCAATTTATTCAATCATTATTTTTTTTTGACGCACAGTCACGATGAAGCCATATGCGAATATTTATGGGTTATTGTTTATTTATTTATTAATTTATTTCTTTAACTTTTATTACTGTTGCTAGTTGCGGAAATATTTGAATATTTTTTACAATTCCCAGTGTTATTAAACAATTTTGCAAACGTCATTGTTTTCATTAACAGCATCATAAAGAGAAAAAAGAGAAAGAAATTTGTTGAAACAAAGAACGCAACTTGTAATTCTTGAAGATTTATTTTTAAATCTGAAAACGCAATAAACAATAAAGATTTTTTCGATTATGGAAATTTCAATTGTTAGATTTTCATGGAAGTTCCATGTTTTTGGGAACTGTTGTAAAAAAAAACAGAAATAGTTATATATTCGGCTTAGTCGAATCTTATTTACCCTTCAATATAGTATTAAAAAGACAACATTTTTTTTTAGAGTTTTTAACCTTTTGATTTCTTTGTTTTGGGTTTCAGTAGATCGGTTTTTTTTAAAAATGATTATTTTTTTTTAAAATATTTCTTTTGCAATTGAACCGTAAAATTTTTAATTAAAATGTTCTGGAGGTCATATTTACTCCTTTTATTTCTATTCCACATGGGAACATACGGCTTCTACAAGAGTCGTCTTGTATATATTTTTATCGTGGCAAATAAATTTTATTTCATCAAAGGATTTAGTCGTCATTTTTCGCCATCTGCCGCCTGGACGTCCGGGTTGACGGCTACCCTAAGAAGTCCATTCTCCAGCTTTTCTTGTTATGCTGTTATTGGGCTTGCGTATTGTTTGTCCTATCCAACACCTTTTGTTTTCTTGTTTATTGGCGTATTATTGATTCCTCGTTTTTAAAAGTCACGAAAAGTTATTCCAGAATTGATTTTTATGCTCCAAGAAATTTTAACGTAACTAGGTGTCTCCAAAGGTCTGTGCTTGTAATTGTATCGGGCCAGAATATGCGGCATATTATGGGCAAGCATTTGTTTATAAATACTTGTAGTCTTTGAGTTATTTCTTTTGACGTTATCGACGTATCCTCCCACAGAGTAGGGTATATTTAATATATGCATTAAATATTTTCAGTTTTGTCTTCTGTGACAGCTGAGTTGATCGCCACGTGCCGTTTATTCGCAAAAACAGAACGAGCTTCAATAGAGATTTCTTCAATGTCAGGGGGATTATCGAATACTTGTTAATTACCTCTGATGGAAATTGCAGAGAATTGCTTATTGTCCCGAACTTTTCTTTCCATCTACATGTTTGACCTTTGACATTTGTAAGAGGCTGGCCATTTAGGTCTTTGAGTATTGTGCTCCGGTTGTATTTTTATTTGAAATGCGGCTTATAAGAATGGCTTCGCCGTGTCCTCGTATTTTGATCTGATATGTGGATTTTCTAATTTTTTCTTCTTCAGTGGGATTAAAACTTTTGTCTAAGATCCACTTGTTTTGTATCCAAAAGTGTCCGCAGCTATATATCCTGTTGGCATGGGTTCTCCGATTATATTGTGCTCGAGCGTAAGAATTCCATTAATAATGCTCTTTTTCGTTTCCACACATAGTTTTATGACGTCTAGACGCTTGTGTGGTTGATGGTTACATTTCCTTACGAAGTTCTTCAGCTTGACATGTAAGTTGGCTATCACTAGCTCGTGCTGGATATGTATATCAGCGCCTGTCTTGGTGCAGACATCTTAAAGGGAGGTCTTCCATTTACGTCGAATGCGGATATAGTCAGTTTGGTTATGTAAGTGGCCGTTGGGATAAGTCCATGTGCATTTATGGATGTTATTGTGGGGCAAGATTTTACCTTTAATGACTGGTTGGATGGTCTGCGATATCGATTTACACGAGCAACTGCACTATGGCGTAATCTCATGGTGAATCTCAACCACATGGTGTGGTTATTTTAAGCACTTACCAAATGCCCTTGTGCGAGTGAAGGATCATTTGCACACACAGGTAACAATTTCGAGTGTTTAATCCACCTAAAATTATAAACCCACCTCTTTGTTTAGATGCCGGAGCTATCTAACCTCCACTGATATTCGATAATCCAAGTAGCTTCTGTTGAATAGACACAGAACCTAGGGCCATCCACAGAGCGATTTTTCACCACACAAGGGTGAAAAATCAGTCTTCCACGTGAATGTAACCCTACCCGCGGTTTGGGTGTAAACCACAACCACTACGTGCTCTCCGATAGTATATCTTCGTCAATAAAGCTACTCTTCGTTGAACCCTTTTGTGAGCCCATGCCTTGAAAAAGGCACTACCCCATCGGACGTTTAACTATCTGAAAGCCAACCCCCTATCACAAAAGCAAGGCTTCCACAAAGATTATCATCCTGAAACCCGGGAAGCATTTCTGGCAAGAAGCATACTAACGATGACCTCGCCAATAGTTAGATCGGTGCAGTGCCACCGGGGGCTACTGCCTTTCGAAGAATGCCACGTCACTCAAGCGCCAAGGTTAAGCAAAAAACCAAAGCAAAATAGTCAGTTGTCACCTTACGGATCCAGGAATAATCTCAACCTGATTAACCCCGGAGGACGAATCACCAAAAGGTGAAATATCCTTTAAATGATACCTACAACACCCGGGCGTATTGGATAGACCTCTTTAAATCTCCCTCCATTGTTATTTTTTCTTCCCAGTACATTCGACCCCATTATGTGCGATAGCCCATTGTTGTCGCTGCCTATTACTGCATAAAAATCTCCTGCTAGTAAAATTAAGTCGCGAGATGGTGTAAGATTGAACGTAGCCGTAAGTTGGCTATATAAATCGTATTTTATTTCGTTTTCCGCATCCTCTGTCGGTGCGTAGCATTGCACAATCGTGTTGAATTTACCAATATTAGATTAGAAACCAGTACCCGAAACCATACTACCAATATTATTCGAAGTTTATCGGAGGTGCAAGTGAAAAAATAGATTTAAAAAAAGATTTTATAAATTCAAGTTTTATTTGCAAATTTGAAGGCATTTTTTTTTTTTTTGTCATATCTCAGCCTTTTGTGGACCGACCTGGCTGAATTTCAATAGTTAAAAAATGAAAAACTCGCGAAAACTGCCGATTCAAATTGAAAAAATCTTCAAGAAGGGTTTAAACGTTCACAAAATTTATTTCGTAAGCATGATGTTGCAATCAGTGTTGCCACATTATTTTTTACAAAAACTGACAACTTCCAAAAAAAAAAAATCAGTTTTTATTAACAAACTACTTAAAAAATATAAAAAAAAAATATAAAACATTTTTTGTGTACTTTTAATTCTTTTTTACTAAAAAAAACAATTCACAAAGTGTTCTGATGTGCTAAGTACTGAAATACTATTTCAGTTTCAGGTTTTTAAAAAAAAAAAAAAAAAAGAAATATTTTACAAAAGATAGAAAGTGCCAAGTGGCGTTGAGGCACTTTTTTTTTGCGAGTTGGCAAAAAATCTTACATAAATTTCATAACAAGATTTATAATAATAAAAAAAGGAAAAAAATGAAAAATTATGAAGAAGTTAGGAAGAACATGTTAATCAATTAAAATAGATAATCATTCATTCAAAAAGCAAATTTCGATCTACCAAGGTGAAATATCATTTGGTTTAAGGATTGATGTTTGACTATTGACGTCGCCCGGCTTCAATAGCCGAGTGAGTAAACGGCAAACCCCACTGACGAGATTGTGTGGTTACAATCGAAACTAGTATGGGCAACCTGTCCGTGAAAGCCTGGGTTCAAATCTCAGCGCAGTCAAGAATGAAAAATTATCAATTAAATTTTAATTAATTTCATGTTGTAAAATTCCTGTCCTCATAAAAATAATTTAATGAAAATTAAATTCAATGAACTTAAGCCTAATTAAAAATATCTAATTTTGGATTAAAAACCATTAACAGTTCAACAAAATAACCACAATACTAATATTATTATGTTTTTATATTACGAGTATTACATATCAAATAAGTTTTCACAATAGAAGCATTTCTAAATATTGGAGGAGAAACTCTTTTCAACTTTTTTTAAAAACTAAAATTCCTTTGAATGTTTTTCAAATTCTGAGGAAGATTATTGAACTCACAACTACCCATATATTCAACTCTTTGTTTCTTCGTTGTACTATTTTAGACTAAATAGCCCTGTTTTGAACAGCGTGTTGTATTAAAATATGATAAATTAGTGAAAACGTCAAAAATGTAATGAAAAAATATATAAAAACTTATTTTTTCATTAGATAAATTAATTAATAGTTAAAATTAAAAAAAATAACAAATGAAAATTGTGAACAAAAAAAAAAAAAAAAAAAAAAAAACAGCTGGAAAAATAGCACACTGAAAATACAAAGACAACAAATTTGTGTTGTCATATAATATTTTAATATTACAATTAAAACAAAATTTTTTAAACAGTCATAAAATTATGGCAAACAAAACCAATACGACACAAAATAAACCTTTTATAAAACTGCGTTTCTTTTTTCCTGGAGAAAAAATGTTCATGTGTTGCTTTTAATAGGGAGTAAAAGTTATAACATTGTTTCATTAGAATAAATTGTTAATCATATTGTTATTAAATGTTTCTTGGTATCATTCGAATAAAATTGAAAAACTTCATTGATTGAAAAATGTTGTTAGTTTTGACGGATTTAAATTTTTTGTATAATATTTACTGCGAAATGGTGGTTTAGTTTAGAAATGCTAACCCTCTCTGCGTCATAACATTCTGCTTTGTAATATGACTTTGTTTATTTATAACTTTGCGGAAGATTCGTCTGACACTGCTACGTCCACAAAAGTAGGCTTGTGTCGTTCATGAATGAATTACTTCAACTGATTGATTCACTTAAGTGAAAGAATGAAATATTTCTGTATTTTCTTTCAATTTCTTTCATCATTCGGTTTCATCTTTGATTCTTTCATTCTCTGTTTTATGTCAAATACGTTCATTCGTCTACCTGCCAGTTGTTTTGACAATGTTGCATATTATGCTGTTAGTTAGGTCTTTTACCATTTATCATATATATTTTTTGTAGATGGGCCGGTTGTTTTTTCTTAATAAAATCACTAATTTTGGTCGTAAGATTTCATAATTTGTTGTAGCAGTAATTTGTGTTGATGCAATATATCAGAATCAATGAAGGGTCTTCTGCGTTTAAGGTAACGATATGTACATACTAAATGCATGCATAATTTATATTTCTAAAACAACTCTTTAAATGAAAAAGAATATCTAGATAAATATAATCAACTTATAATAAAAAATCGTTTTTTGTTTTTAAAATAACCATTTAAACATTCATTAAAAAATATAGGCACTTCATTCTGAAAGCTGTGTGTCTTTCAGAAAGGTGAAAGAAATGAATGAATTAATTCACTTAACCTTTCTGAAAGAGAATGAAAGATTCACATAAATGAAAGATTTTGCCCAATACTACACAAAAGTAACTATTTACTGCAATTTATGGGCTTAAAGGATTAATTTTTCAACACGCAAACTTTCTCGTAAATGTCCAGTGAATTTGTCATAATGATTGTGCGATTTAATGCTTTGTAGCCATCTGCTTATGGAAAGTAACATGCAATTTTGCGCATCTTAGATGATAACACTGAAGCAAGAAACGAGCCCAAATTCTTAAAGAAATTGTCGAAGGTTAGACCTCATCCAAGACATTTGCATCAGCCACTGACTAAAAATCATAACACGGGACTTACACATGCAAGTCCAAGTTCGAAAAACTCAATACACTCACACATTTTTACTAACCCCATCACATTTTTCGTACTTGCAGCCCAACTTGCAAGAGAATTTGCTTACAAGTAAATTTTTGTTACTTGCAGCAAGCAAAATGACAAATAAAGAAACAGTGTTACTGGGATGCGTTTTGTATCAATTTACTAGTACTTAGTAAAATAAAAATAATGTTTGAAGCTGAGTTTCTGTGTATTTAGAAAAATAAAAAAACAAAACAAAAACACTTCTATACAGCAGCACATCTTCATGGTATTTTTAAACATAAAATGCAATAATATTGTTAACAAAAATTGTTAACAAAATACTTTCTCAGAAATTTTATGATATCGGTAACTACGGCAATACTGGATTCACATATTTTAAAAACAAACATAATTTTTTCATTAAGATGGGCCAAAAATAAAATAACGAAGAAATTATTAAATTAATTTCGTGATATCGCTAACATGATAATATTTTTTAAACCCAAAAATAAAGCTTTTTTCATAAGATGTTTTCGCTTCGAGAACATTTGAAAAATGAACTTGCGACTGTGTAAACACTCATGCTACTTGCAAGACTTACGGTTATTTCTGTGATGAAAATCGATCGATTTCAAAACGATCGTTTTTAAAAGCAGTAATGAGTCCGTCTCTGAATTATAATCCTAATTATTTGTTTAAAAAACGGTTCAATTAACATTAACAATATTAAATTAAAAATAATATAGACAGAAATGAGGAAGAAAATATATAAGAAATCAATTTTTTAAGACACTGAAAACGATAATATCGATTTTAAATATTTTCACTTTTTAAACGATTTCCATCGCATACCTGATTAATTAGATTATGTTTTTTTTCATACTCGTATAGGGTATTCAATTAATCGATGTATTGTATTAATCGATTAGTCACGCAAATAATTAATCGAACACGTTAACATTAATCGAATAATTTTATTTTGTCTAGTTTAAAGTTTAAAAATGAGAACAAAAATTATTTTTTTCAACAAAAATTTTATTAAAAAAGTAGCAACACTTTAACAAAATGTACTTAATGTAATAAAAGAGGACAACTTTTACAATAAAATATATTATCAAAATTAGGGCTTATCTTCTAACATAATCGCTCGAAAAGAATCCTTTGATTAATCAAAAATATTTTTTATGAATAAGGGGGTAAATGTTTTTTTTTTTCAAATTATTATTTTTATGAAACTTGATTTACAAAGAAGAAATTATCATTAGTTTTTTTATCAAATAAACAAATAGTTTGATAAGTATTTCAATTTAATTAATGTGATAATTAAATCAATTATTTCTTTAGTTAAAAGACAATTAAGAATTTAATTTTGATTTTATTAACATTT
This sequence comes from Pollenia amentaria, assembly GCA_943735925.1. NCBI lineage: Eukaryota > Metazoa > Arthropoda > Insecta > Diptera > Polleniidae > Pollenia > Pollenia amentaria. The sequence goes on from OX031008.1 coordinate 126,735,578, forward strand.
TAGTTGTTTTTAAATAAATTTTTAATTAAAATATTAATTAAATAACATAATTTAAACTTGTAGAATTGTTGTTGGGAATTGTCAAAACGGAAGCTATATTTAATTAAATCAATTAACACATTGTTTGAAACGGCAAAGTTTTTTGATATTTTTTTAATTAAAATTAGAAATATCATTTATTGAAAAAAAAAAAAAAATATTCACGATTTTCAATTTTAAGTAATCAATATACTCATTTTGGTAATAGTTGCAAAATCAACAATTTGTTTGCTTGATTCTATGAATTTGGTGATTAGAGACAATTTCGAATTTTTTCTATGTAGAAAAGATTCTTTCACTTAATGTTGATGTTGGAGAGAGGGAAAGTAAAGCGTTATAAAGCGTATCCAATTTATCTGTTCTTTTTCTTGTCTTTTCTAAAAATTATATTATTCCATTATACCACTTCAACCTCTTTTTGATTTTTTTTTACAAATTTTAATACTTTTAGGCTGGGTTTTTGAGATCTTAGTTAAACTGGGCTTAGTAAAGGTGCAAACTGATAATTTTGCGGGAAATTTTTGTCAATTGTTCCAGCAGACTGGTCCTGCGATTTGTGAAAATAGAACATGTACAAAAAGAAAGAACTCATGACCAGTGAAAAGAGAACTAATCCTTTAACTGGTTTATGAAGAACCAAAAGGTGGAAAAAGTAATGAATTACAGTACTGTATTCACCGGTGGTGTAACACATTTTTTGGGACTTTCTAAAACTTGGTTCTTAAATTTAGTTCTAGGACTTGTTTTATTGAAATAATATTCCATTTTAGTAACTAACACTACACACGTTCATTGGGAAAAGATGTGTGACTTGTCATTTCGCTTCCCTCAAGGGTATAGTGCCAAAGATTGCCACCAAATTAAATTGCCAGTTCAGACGATTGCACTTCATACAATTTCATAGGCAGACAACTGTCTGGCAATAAATTCATCTGTCAACAAAAATTGTCAGTTCACACGGTTGCCAGGCAGAGTTCGAAAATAAACTGTAAAGTACAGCAAGTTAAGGTACCACACAGTTTTTTTAATTTTTGTTTGTGCACTTGTACACAAACAAAATATGGTACATAACTATTGTGAGCTGACGAACAGAAACACTTAGATAAGTTACCGAACTTATTTTAGAGTCCGTGTTAAGTTATTTTAAGGTACTTATCTGTACTTTTTAGTGAACACGTAGTTAACTTTTAGCTAACATGATATGTGTTTTTTAGTGTCTGCGTAGTTTTATTTATTGAGAAAAGAACCCAAAATATAATTTGAAGTTAATTTTTATAACAGGAGTGCAGAAATATAAGAAACAAATAGTGCAAAAATATATGAAAAATTTGAAAAAATTCACGTTAAAATTCAAGAAAATTATGTAGTAAAGAGGCCTAATAGAAGGCCTTTTTGCAGACTAAAGATCTCCCAGCCGCATGCTAACTTTATTACCAATTAACAAGGTGTGTCATTGGAGACCAACACCTTGCACTTTTGCATCAATTTTAAGCACTTCTGGAAGGGTTTCTAAAAAGATTTAAGAATAAAGCTTTATCCAAATTTTATTGTTGTGGCAAATAATACGAAGTAAGTCAATTAATAACTAAACTTGCAACACGTTCTAACATAAAACTACTAATAAAACGATTGCGACAGGCCTTATCTTAGAAAAGAAAAATTTTAATTTGTAAAATATTTAATAAAAACTTTTCTAAAAGACCTTTTCAAAGAAGGCAGAGTGGAGTAAGTAAAAGTTTACTTACAATTTAATTGTGAACCTTCTTAAAGGCCTAAAAAGTGAATCGCTTGCAATTTTCACTGCTGGGCAGCACGATTAGCCTGTGTGTATTTTTTTTTTTTTTTTTTTTTGTAAAATTATTTCTTGACTGGTGAACCAAAATGTATGTGTTGTTTTTTTTTTTTGTAGGCAAATATTATTGAAATAAAAAAAAACTAAGAGAACTGCACATATCGTCATCTTAAATGCAGAATATTGTAACATCAAATTTCATAAGTTTACATGAGAAGCAAAAAACCTTGTAAAATGGAAATTATATGAGATATTAGAGTATTAAATATTTAGAATAAAAATGCGAGAACCGATATATTTTTTATAAAAAAATATTATTTTTATTATATTCAAAATTTTTGATTTTTCGAATTTATTCTATGATAGTGTATAAAGTAATTCCTGAAAAATTTAAGGAATAGAACTATTACAAAAAAGCTCATAGAATAAATTCGAAAAATAAAAAATTTTGAATATAATAAAGTTGCTTATGAAAAGAAATAATTCCCAATATCTATTTATTATTTTTATTGTTATTTATTTAGTTATGTGTGTTGCGTTATTTTAAATTGAATGTGTGTTGCGTTATTTTAAATTCTCTGAAACAAAACGACAAAAATTTAAATATATTGTTAAAAATTACAGGAATAATTGAATATTAAGATACTATAATAGAATATTAAGACAATAATCGTATAATTAATATGTAGCAAGAAGTAAATTTTAATTAGTTAATTTCTGAAATAGTTAAATAAGAAGAATGAAAGTTTTTCAATTAAGAGTAGTATTGATAGCAGCCCCCGTATTCAGTGAACGAAAATGTTGTACAAAGAAGCACTTATCCTATAAAAAAAAATACTATTAGTATTTAATAAAGCCGTAAAAGGATTAACAGAAAATATAGCTAAACAATTTATATTCCAGCACTTTATAAAAAATGTTATTATGTATGTGATGTTGAAGACAAGTAATTTATTATTTAACACAAAAATCTTTATAATAGTCTTTTTGAGGATATTGATGAAGGACGATTTGGAAGAATGCAATCCTAACAAAAATAACAGATTATTTTAAATAAACGTGGAAAAAATATTTCTATTGTTTTATAAACATTCTATATCAATAATAAAAAAATATTCTGGTCCAATAGTAACAGATACATTATAGGAAACTCGTCTGTATTCAAATTTATTAAAAAGTATATATGTACATACGAGTATATTAACTCATAACATTAGAAACGAAACAAATAATGGAAAAATCCTATCATAAAAATAATGACATCCTGCTGGAAGCAAAAATCTAAGGATCTGCAGATGTTACTATTTATTCTTGGAAATTCTTAGCGTATGGGAGTGCAATGGGTTAAGCTGTGTAATTTCTAACAGTCCAATGAAGAAGAAGCTGATAGTCATACTTAATATAGGTTTTCATACATACATATATATGGATTCGGTTTATATTAATTTTACCGCACGGTTTTCCTGTTTGCTTATGCAACAATTTGCAGTTTGATCACTTATTCCACTAACACGTTCAGAGTATGAAACAGAATACCCATTTTTGACGTAAAAAATTATGTGTTCGTAAAAATATATCAAATATTCTGCTAATTTTTTTTTAATTAAGATTATTCATTATGTAGTTTAAGTAAATTATATACTTAATGATAAGCCATTTTTGATTTTGTTAATAGCTTGGATATTTTTTAAGGTGGAAGTTTAAATTTTTTTTAAATATTTAACGTAAATCGTAATCAATAATAAAGTCTTTTTCAAAATGTTCAATGATACATTGCTTTGCATTTTAGCAAACGATATGTATACTGTTGTAAAAAATTCTTTGATGCTTTTAAAAGGGACCGTGTTTTTCTGAAGCAGACATAAAGGCAAAACTCATTCAAAAAAAACTCCAAGTACTCAATACGTGTTGTTGTTGTAATACAGTTTTACCAACCAAAAAAGTGCACTCACAATATTCTGTACGTAAAATTAACTAAAATTGTAATATAAAATAAATGAATATCCAGTTAAAAACCGATCTACTTATTTTTCATTTATTTTTAACGAAGCGTTCATTTAATTTTTACTGTCAAAAATTCAACTGCGAATTCCGTAAAAACAAATGAATTTTCAGTTATTTTATTAAAATTAACTATCAAAAAATAACTGAGAAATTCCGTAAAAACAAATGAATTTTCAGTTATTTTATGTAATTCAGTAATTTTATATAATACAGGTTTTACTCGAATTTCTAAAAAATACCAGACTCCTGTCCGCTTGTTATTCTAATGAGAGAGAGAGAGAATATTTATTTTTATTTACTTACCCCGTTATACCTACATGTTTGTTTTAGTTTTGTTGTACTGACCACTTTGTTTACTTGGAGGCCACACGATCAATTTTTGTCTTTCAATTCCTTTCAATTTGCTCTCAATCTCATTTTTTTCACTAACACACTCACACTTTTTGAATTGATCACGAGATTGCTCTCAATTTTAACTATCCATTTGTTTGGCAATTTTACGCTCAACTTAACAGCTGATTAGAAGTTTAGTGAGCCAATTTTTCGTTTGTCAGTATAAATTGTTTTCTTGATGACATCTTGAAAGTAAATTGCTTAAAAATTGCGTGCAGCCTACGTCACAGCTTTCAATTAATGTAAATTTTGACAAACAGTATATGTAAAAGACTATCAACAAAAAGTTGATCGTGTGGCCGCAGTGTTACAGAAGAACTTCCAATTATAAGACACCAGCAGCATGCCCGATATGGTATTCGCAATTATTTTACCATAAAAATTTCATGTTTTTAACTAAATAATTTTAACAAATAGAATATGGAAATTTTCTACACAAAACAAGCAAATCGTTATTTACTTTTACTTTTTGCCACAGATTTATTAATAGATTTATTTTTTTGTAGTTCAATTATATAAAATAACTGAAAATTCATTTGTTTTTACGGAATTTGTGGTTAATTTTTTATGGAATTCGCGGTTGAACTTTTGACAGTAGAAATTAAATTAACTTTTCGTTAAAATAAAATTAAAATGAAAAATAAGTAGATCGGGTTTTAAGTAAATTTACAGTTGTTTTAAATATCATTTTCATTTAATTTTACATACAGAATACTTTTACTTAATCAACTGACAATATTAAATGCAACCGAAAATCCGTATTAATTAATGTGCTCTTAGTTTTTATAATAAATGTTAGAATCAGTCAAAAATTAATTTGCTTGGAATTTTAAATGTTTATTTATTTAAAAATTACTGAACGGAATACTTCTTGAATAACCTACAGTCCGTTACTGTAAAAATATTGTGAGTGTGCTTTTTTTCGCTGATAAAATTTTTCTTAAATACATAGGTAATAAATATTTGAAATTAAAGTAAAAAAGGTTTTATACGTAAAAGCAAATGTGACAGCAGGTACAATCGAACTTCCCTATAATAAAACTGCATGGGACCATAAAATCACTTCATTAACGTTAAAAAAAGCAACAATTTTACAACTTTGGTTTTTGTTCAAATGTATTTTTTGAATGAGTTTTGCCTTTAAGTCTGCTTCAGAAAAAAACGGTCCCTTTTAAAAGCATCAAAGAATTTTTTACAACAGTATACATATCGTTTGCTAAAATGCAAAGCAATGTATCATTGAACATTTTGAAAAAGACTTTATTATTGATTACGATTTACGTTAAATATTTAAAAAAAATTTAAACTTCCACCTTAAAAAATATCCAAGCTATTAACAAAATCAAAAATGGCTTATCATTAAGTATATAATTTACTTAAACTACATAATGAATAATCTTAATTAAAAAAAAATTAGCAGAATATTTGATATATTTTTACGAACACATAATTTTTTACGTCAAAAATGGGTATTCTGTTTCATACTCTGAACGTGTTAGTGGAATAAGTGATCAAACTGCAAATTGTTGCATAAGCAAACAGGAAAACCGTGCGGTAAAATTAATATAAACCGAATCCATATATATGTATGTATGAAAACCTATATTAAGTATGACTATCAGCTTCTTCTTCATTGGACTGTTAGAAATTACACAGCTTAACCCATTGCACTCCCATACGCTAAGAATTTCCAAGAATAAATAGTAACATCTGCAGATCCTTAGATTTTTGCTTCCAGCAGGATGTCATTATTTTTATGATAGGATTTTTCCATTATTTGTTTCGTTTCTAATGTTATGAGTTAATATACTCGTATGTACATATATACTTTTTAATAAATTTGAATACAGACGAGTTTCCTATAATGTATCTGTTACTATTGGACCAGAATATTTTTTTATTATTGATATAGAATGTTTATAAAACAATAGAAATATTTTTTCCACGTTTATTTAAAATAATCTGTTATTTTTGTTAGGATTGCATTCTTCCAAATCGTCCTTCATCAATATCCTCAAAAAGACTATTATAAAGATTTTTGTGTTAAATAATAAATTACTTGTCTTCAACATCACATACATAATAACATTTTTTATAAAGTGCTGGAATATAAATTGTTTAGCTATATTTTCTGTTAATCCTTTTACGGCTTTATTAAATACTAATAGTATTTTTTTTTATAGGATAAGTGCTTCTTTGTACAACATTTTCGTTCACTGAATACGGGGGCTGCTATCAATACTACTCTTAATTGAAAAACTTTCATTCTTCTTATTTAACTATTTCAGAAATTAACTAATTAAAATTTACTTCTTGCTACATATTAATTATACGATTATTGTCTTAATATTCTATTATAGTATCTTAATATTCAATTATTCCTGTAATTTTTAACAATATATTTAAATTTTTGTCGTTTTGTTTCAGAGAATTTAAAATAACGCAACACACATTCAATTTAAAATAACGCAACACACATAACTAAATAAATAACAATAAAAATAATAAATAGATATTGGGAATTATTTCTTTTCATAAGCAACTTTATTATATTCAAAATTTTTTATTTTTCGAATTTATTCTATGAGCTTTTTTGCAATAGTTCTATTCCTTAAATTTTTCAGGAATTACTTTATACACTATCATAGAATAAATTCGAAAAATCAAAAATGTTGAATATAATAAAAATAATATTTTTTTATAAAAAATATATCGGTTCTCGCATTTTTATTCTAAATATTTAATACTCTAATATCTCATATAATTTCCATTTTACAAGGTTTTTTGCTTCTCATGTAAACTTATGAAATTTGATGTTACAATATTCTGCATTTAAGATGACGATATGTGCAGTTCTCTTAGTTTTTTTTTATTTCAATAATATTTGCCTACAAAAAAAAAAAAACAACACATACATTTTGGTTCACCAGTCAAGAAATAATTTTACAAAAAAAAAAAAAAAAAAAATACACACAGGCTAATCGTGCTGCCCAGCAGTGAAAATTGCAAGCGATTCACTTTTTAGGCCTTTAAGAAGGTTCACAATTAAATTGTAAGTAAACTTTTACTTACTCCACTCTGCCTTCTTTGAAAAGGTCTTTTAGAAAAGTTTTTATTAAATATTTTACAAATTAAAATTTTTCTTTTCTAAGATAAGGCCTGTCGCAATCGTTTTATTAGTAGTTTTATGTTAGAACGTGTTGCAAGTTTAGTTATTAATTGACTTACTTCGTATTATTTGCCACAACAATAAAATTTGGATAAAGCTTTATTCTTAAATCTTTTTAGAAACCCTTCCAGAAGTGCTTAAAATTGATGCAAAAGTGCAAGGTGTTGGTCTCCAATGACACACCTTGTTAATTGGTAATAAAGTTAGCATGCGGCTGGGAGATCTTTAGTCTGCAAAAAGGCCTTCTATTAGGCCTCTTTACTACATAATTTTCTTGAATTTTAACGTGAATTTTTTCAAATTTTTCATATATTTTTTCACTATTTGTTTCTTATATTTCTGCACTCCTGTTATAAAAATTAACTTCAAATTATATTTTGGGTTCTTTTCTCAATAAATAAAAACTACGCAGACACTAAAAAACACATATCATGTTAGCTAAAAGTTAACTACGTGTTCACTAAAAAGTACAGATAAGTACCTTAAAATAACTTAACACGGACTCTAAAATAAGTTCGGTAACTTATCTAAGTGTTTCTGTTCGTCAGCTCACAATAGTTATGTACCATATTTTGTTTGTGTACAAGTGCACAAACATAAAAATAAGATTTACAGTTTGTGTGGTAAGACAAGTACACTGCGTTAGTGTACAGTTTTTTTTCGAACTCTGTTGCCAGGTAAGAATGGCAAGAATTGCCAGATCTGTTTTTAGACATTGTATGAAAATTGCGTGTATGTTTATAAACTGGTAAAGTGGAATAGCAATAGCAAGAATTTTAATTTTTTTATGTTGTTTTAAATAGTCTTCATAGATATTTATTAATTTAAATTTGGCAACATTAAACTTTCTTGTGTTTTCTATTCACTGACGCATATTAGGGATTGAAACTATTGGGCAATTGTATATTTTTTTTTTGATACATCGGAAGCTATCTTTAAAAAAAGATTTCGTAATTATTATTTTGTAAATACATATATCTAGAGATGAGCCAGAAAATATAAAATTGTTACCGTCATAGTCTCAAAACTACGTTTTGTTATTGAAGTTGGTACAAAATCCGAAACCCAGATTTCCATCCCTTATACGTATTTATTTGCAGAGTTGCCAATAGAAAAGTTCTCTGACAATAATGCCATTGTCAGATGCAAAAACTTCGCACATCTGACAATAAAAAAATAAGCTTCCAACGTCTGACATTGATCTGCCAATGGAAACGAAGAGTGTTTACAAGATTGTCAGATATCAATCAATATTGAACGTTACATACAACGTTATCATACAAAAATTGCAAGTTCACACAGTTGTGACATTTTAAGCACATTTAACTGACAATATTGTTAGATCTGACCACCGTCTGTACGAAGCTTAAGTAGTGAAGTTGGCTGCTATTCATAAAAAGTAATCGCAATTTAGCTATTTTTAAGTCAATATAGCGGTTTTATCTTCTCATTTCTATTTTGTGGGGGTGTTGTTAAATAAGATAAGTTAAAATTACTGTTCATGCCACAGTGATGACGCTCTTATTTAAGTATGTAATTGCAGCGATACAGCTAGGCGTTAGAAAGATTGGCCTGTGCCCATGCTCTGTAACTCCCGCAGCGAGAAACTTTTCGATTGAAATGTGAGAAATTAAACAAAAATGCCATAAATTGAAACAAACAGCTGTTTTGAACTGCCAAATAAACTTACGCATAAACAAGGGATGAGAAAAAGTTATAACACTAACAAATAAATTAAAAATGCAAAATGCAATGAATATTAACACGGAAGAGATGAGTGTTTTTTTTGGCAGATTTTTTCATTGTTTAAATATTTTGATTTTAAAATTTTTGAGAAATATACGAATGTTTTCAAAGCAATTTTGTAATCAACACACATAAAAGCCGCATTTTAAATTTTTAGGTATAGCCGACGGTTGTATTTTCGCCGCCGTCGTTGAAAATTTTTAAATTTCTGTCAAATTTGTTTGCCGTCAACGATATGTTTGACTGGCGCTCTCAACATCTGCAATTTCATATCGGCTTCGAGTGGAATATTATAACATTTATAGCGTAACGACGTAATCTCTTTTGATAGTTTTTGACATGAGTTACAGACACACATTTTTCTCAATTTTCTTTCACATGTTTTCGATGCGAGAACATGTGAAAAGTTACAGAACATGAGTACTGTGTGAGAAGGCCGATATCGACAATTGATGGTGACTATATTATATGGGAAGAGTCAATCAAATCCGTAATTAATTACTATTGTACTTTATTCCTTTATTGTAATAGGGCATTTACATTACACTGAAATCTAGTAGATTTCATTTGAAATCTTCCTCCAAATCTAGTTCGTTTACATTATACTTGTTTGACATTAGCGAGATTTGGTTTTCACAACAAAGACCGCCGACTGAAAGTTTTTTGTGAAACACATACTTACATATAAAGAAATAAGCATTTAAAAATTTGCATTACATTTTCTTTATAATCAACTTCATTTGTTTTATCAACATTATTTGTCATTTGCATTTTTTTACTATTTTACGAAATTTTTAAGTTTTTTAACAATTTTAACAAGCAGCAATTATTGTTTTTGTTTTGTTTTTTGTTAAAATGTCATTTTTTTTTTCTTGTGCAGGGAAGTAGTTTTTAGTGCTATATGGGGAAAAACATAGTTGCATCACTAAGTACTACTAGATTTCGAATAGATTTCGTCAAAATCTAGTCACGGAGTAGATTTTGTTTTGTACGGGAAATATAGACAAAAATAACTAGATTTGGCTCGAAATCTCGAAAGTACTAGATTTCGTTGTAGTGTAAATTGGCTATAAGTTTGAAAAGAATCTTTGTACGTAAAGGCTTGCCGGAGAAACCTGAACTACGCGAGGGAAATCGTCACCGTTAAAAGCAAGCGCAACAGATACTTATTGATATCTTTTTTTTTTTTTTTTTTTTTTTTTTTTTTTGATGAAATTATAAGATAAACAAGTTCGACATGGAACCGAAAGTTCCAGAAGGACCGCATTATGTGTATATTTATCATTTTTGATTAAAGGCTATAGTTATGCCTCGCGGAAGTATCATGATTTTGCAACATTCAACATGAATGATTTGACTGAGTTGGTCTTTTTTGTTGAAGTTTCTTCGAAAAAGGAATTCTGACTCTACCCGTTAAAATAGAGCAATTTCTTGGTCTTGACCTTCATTCAACGCCTTCAAATTATTCATACAGTAGCCGCATATGAAATAAGGTTTATTCACAAAAGACTCTAGGGCATAGAGACTTCATTACATCCAAAAAAAAAAAAAAAGCCACCATTTGCTGTGGTTTACACGCTGGTAGCATCATCCGATTTTCTTTCTTAAAAAAAAGCCGGAGCTCGCGTTAGAGTCAATGGAGATCGTTACCTCACCATTAAAAATGATTTTTTGTTTAAAAATAGGATTACATTTATGCGAGCGAGATGTTGTTTCAACAGAATGCCGCTCTAAAAATTGGCATAAAATTGAACGTCCACATCCACAATGCACTTTGTCAAGAACAAGCGCGGCACCCATGCCCAAACTTTTTTATCAAAAAGTAACAATTTTCAAATGGTTTTTGGTTATATTTTAATTTTAATGTCAAATTCTACCGGGCTTTTAAACACAAATTAAAAAAAAAAAATTCCAAAACTTCTTGGTCAACATTTTTTGATTAAAATTTATTGCCAGGCGCCCACAATGTCGACAAGAAAACTTCTTTCGCATATTTATATTAAAAACAATAATACAAAACTAAAATTTGTTTTTGTTTTCAATATAAATATTCGAAAGAAATGTTCTTGTCGACATTGTGGGCCAGGCAGTTTTTTCTAATTTTAAGTTCTATTGGGCTTAAAAAATAAACTTAAAAAAAAAAAAAAAAATTTGTCAACACTTTTTCTTATTTCTTCTTAAAAATTTAAATCAGCGATTTTTAAACGTGTGTTCAAATTTTAATCATTTTGCTTTTAAATATTTTTACTAAACAAATTAATCACTCTCAAATGCACTTTCAAAATCCCGAATTAGAAAAGATTTGTTGGTTTTTTTTGCTTAATTTCTGTTTAATTAAAGATCTTTTTGTACTAAAATTATTTTTGGTTTATTAATATTTTGGAATTTTTTGAAATCATATTGATAAAACACACGTCATATTAAGTTTTATTTTATTGTTGTTTGTTTGATTTTTGTTTATTTAGATAAATTAATAAAATTAAACAAGTATTTCAAAACTCGTTAAATATTTTATTTGTTTTAAATTTAAAATCCGGAAAAAATCACTTAAAACTTTTTATTTAATTTTTTTTAAATAATAAAACAAACACGACCACGATAAATTATGATAAATTAAACCTTTTGCCACAAAAGTTGTTGATTGACTGTTAAAGTTTACATTAAACTTTAAAGAAAATTACAATTATTGTTATTATTTATTTTTCTCTCCAACCTAAAAGTTTTTTGTTACAAATCGCCAAAACGAACGACTGCCAGACACACGGACAAACTGATTTAAATAAATATGTACAACTTACAATCATGATGATGATTGTACTTAAGTATTTTTTTTTGTAACTTAAGAGTCTGTCTGTCGGTCTGTTTGCTTGTATGTCTGTCTGTATGATAAAATTTAATTTATTATCAATGTAGTTAATAAATGCAGTTTTTGTTGTTTATTAATGTTGTTATTGTCGCCGCCGTCGCTGCTGCTACTGCTGCTGCTGTTGGCTTTGCTGTTGGCTTCTTTCAGGAACACTCGATAAACTCGGATTTGCCGTTAAGGCAAATAGACGTTTTGAAACTCAATCAGTTCTTTATTACAATTACAACAATATTTTTTAGCTGTCGTTTTATTTTGTTTGTTTGCTTTTTTGGTTGGTTTATTTTTTTTTTGTTGCTGATGCAGCCAATTTTTTTTGTTTTTGTTTTAATACAAATCCCATCATTGGACTTTAAACTAAAAAACGTGATTGCAACAGCTGTTACTATTAAGTTGAATACTTTTTTTTAATTAGAAAAAAAAAGGAAAACGACAGTTTTTTTTTTCGGAAAACAATGGGCCATATATGGGCCATATTTAAAAGAAAGGAAAGTTTTACCGGATAAAAAAATTTTTTTTTTCTTCAAAAATCATGCAAAATAAATAAAGTTAATTTTCAAATTTGGATTTTTGGGCAAATGGACTTCAATGCCCCAGCGCACACTGGGTTAAATGGAAAAATTATTATAACGGCAATCAACATTTTTTTATTTTTTTTTTATTTTTCGAATTTATTCTATGAATTTATTCTGGTAGTGTATAAAGTCATTCCTTTAAATTTAGGGAATATAACTATTACAAAAAGTTTTATAAAATACATAACTAAAATTTAACTCATAGAATAAATTCGAAAAATAAAAAATTTTGTATATAATAAAGATGCTTATAAAAAGAAATAATTCCTAATATATATTTATAACGCCAATCATAATAAAAAGTTAAGTTCCTTTCCTTGAAATGTTTGCTTTTTCCCATATATTTTTTAGAAAAGATGGAACACATTTTAGTCCAATTTCATTCACAAAAAGGGTGAAATATTTGTACTTTTTTTGTTGATAACACCTATGGCAAAAGCCATAAGCCAAAGATTTAAAATTAATTTCGATTAATGGATTCATAGAGAAATGTTACAAACAAGAAAATTAAATTAAATACCATCGTTTCACATATAAATACTGGTCCCGAGAAAATCTCGAAGTATAACGATCGAGTTAGAATCATTATTTCAATTAATCTTTTATTTTAGATTTGTAGAATCTAAACAAGAATTTAAGTAAAAAAAAATATACTAAAACCTGCACTTGATACTGAATTTCTGAAGATCTCAACTGGAAACTTGGCTTCAACTCTATCCTAAACCTTAACTCAAACTGTACCAATGTTCTGTACCTTTGTTGAGAACTTCTCGCATCGGAAAGATGTGAAACAAAATATTCCATCGTTTCTTGAAAAGAGAGAAAAAAGTATTTGACAAATTTTTGAACGAAATTGAAATAAATGGTTATATTTAAGCAAATGGCTAGATTTTAGTAAAGCATGTGATATGTACATATAAATATGTAGCACAGGTACTTAAGATAAAATGTTAAATTTAGGGGGCTTGCAAATCTATGATATATGCAAAATTTAAACGATTTATGATATGCAAAATTTTTAGATCATTTAGTTTTTTTTATAGTTTAAGAAAAGTTGAAGCTTTAAAATAATTATTTTTTCAGCAGTTAAGAGCAAACAATTTTTTCGAACATTTACACTATTGAAGTTTTATTTAAATACAATGGGAAATTTCCTTGTACTTTTATATCGTAACATCAAAGGGCAAATAATATTTACAATCAACATGATAAGGGCATTTCTAATATGTATTCCCTGAATATTCTATTTTTTTAAACAAGCCAAAATTTAATTTTGGGTACGACTATTTTCAGTCAAAATTTATTATAATTAATAAAAATTTTTTTAGTAAAATCAATAAAACTATTCGTCCAAATTTTGAAAATAAATAACTAAAAACATTTTCCAAAAATGCTAAATAAAATGCCAAGAGCTAAATGAAAATTTTGCAGCTAATTAAAAATGCTTATTGCTAAATTTAGCTGCAAAAATGCCAAAATGGCCACACTGCTTACTAGTAACAATTATTGAAAATAAGCAATAATTTTCAGTAAATGGACGCACCTAAAGTTTAACATAAACTGTCAAATGTGATTGTCATTTCCTTGACAGTTGTTATTTGCGCGAGTTTTTTGTGTACATTGTATAGATTTTGGAATTTAAGTGGTCAGTTTCTAATGTTATTAAAAAATAAATATTTCTGCAATTTATTTTAAGATAATCGAATATGTAATTAATATATAAATATGTGTGCAATTTATTTAAAGAGAACATTTTTCAATAAATATAACAATTTACAGCGAATTTTAAGAACTTAAACATATACATTTTTGTACTGCTGTTCTGCCTACTGTATTGATTATGCTCGAGATGTGCAGTTAAAAAAACATACATTTCTTTTTGCTTTAGAAATCAGTTGCTCTGAATTTTTTGTAAACTTAACCATTTAATTGCAAACAAGTAGTAACAAAAAGTTGATGCAGGGCGAATTCGTTCTATCAAAGCAAATTATTTTGCTTCAAATGCCATGGGTAATTTTCGATTCACAATTGGCAACACTGATGGTAATATTTATTTCAAAACAACTGGTTTGGTTGCAAATGGTTCTACATAAAGATCTTAGAGAAGAACTTTAGTCTTTAGAATATATAACCTGTTACAAATTGTGAAGTCCCAAGTGCTTGCGAATGTTACTGTGTTTTGCTGCTGAATGTCCTTTCAGAGTTTGAAGGTTAGACTAAATAACATCTGACTTACTAATTGCAATATAGAGTAAGTTTTTACCTCTTATTTTCTATGCGTGCCCCACTGTGGCTAAAGCTTTACTCAAATTACATTTGGTTTATATTATTATATGATCGTGCCTTTGAGAACAGTAACAAATTGCGTTGGTGGCTTTGGACAAAGAAAACTTTAATTAATAAATTAAACAAAAACAAACTAAATAAATTACTGGAATATGGTTAATCATTTAGTTGGTATGCAAAATAAATGTCTGATTTTTATTTATTTATCTATTTTTTGTTTAACAAAGACAAAGCTCAGTTAAACAAAGACTCTTCTAAAAACTAAAAAAAAAGAAAAATCAAAACTATAACGTTTTCAAAACTAAGGAAAATGGTCTTATAATTATTTTATTATGAATAAAGTTAAGTTGAGTCACCATTAAAATATCTTAGAGTTAGAGTTTTTATGATTAGAAATATAACTTTTTTCTAGTCAAAAACCACAGTAATGGAGATGAGGTTTATTGAGCTTCTTTAAGCCGTCTAAACCTCAAGTTTTTTTTTTAAATTTTATTTAATTTTAAACTTTTGTAAAGTTAGTTTATTAAGTCTGGAAAGATTTGCAATCAAATGCTGGTTATGTTAGTTAATCAATCAAAATCACTGAAATGTTTTGTGGTTTTTTATGGAGTAAGTAAGAGGGAGTAAAATTTTTCTGATTTATTTTGATTTGAGGTAATTTGTTTAGACCTCATGCAGATTAGGAAAATATTTGATAAAATAAAAAATTCTGTTTGTTGAATTATTTGTTCAACTAAATTTAAAGGAAAACTTTTAAGTTGTATTCTGGGTTTAATTACAATAAAAGAGGTTTTGGCAGCTGTGCTGCCAGTGGTAGGGGAAAAAATCGCTATACCGAGACTCTTTTATTTTCTAAGACAGCAAGAAAAATCGATGTTATTGTCATATTTTTTTTATTCCTTATTGTATATCTGTTTTGCAGTGTTGCCAGAAGTAGGGGTAAGGTATGTGTTTTTTTTCCAGGGACCGTAGCAGTTATTCCTTTTTTTTCATAAAAGTCAGATGATAACAGTTATTTTTTGCTTATTATTTTTTTGAACAAAAATAACAGTTATTTTTGGAATTTTATTTTATGTTATTTTATGATTTTTATTTTTTTGAACAATAATAACAGTTATTTTTTGATTTGGATTTATTTGAACAAACATAACAATTATTTTTTTATTTTTATTTTTTCGAGCAAAAATAAAAGTTGTTCTTTAAAGAAATGTACGTGTTATAATTATTAAGTTGTCTTTAAATGTTTATTTGAAGGGGTGACCATCATTGGGATTTCTTATGCGCATTAAAATAAATATTTGAAGTCAACTAAATAATTATAACACGTACATTTCTTTAAAGAACAACTTCTATTTTTGCTCGAAAAAATAAAAATCAAAAAATAATTGTTATTTTTGTTCAAAAAAATAAAAATTATAAAAAACTGTTATTTTTGATCGAAAAAATAAAAATCAAAAAATAACTTTTATTTTATTAATTAATTCATTTATTAATGATGTGCTAATAATCCCAATTTTTGAATGAAAACACTAAAATTTATTGTTGTGGGAAAGCTAGTTTCTATGCGCATTTCGCTGGTTGCTTAGGCCAGCTCGTCAGGAAACTTTTTCCAAATACTTTAGAAAAGCTAAAAATATTATACAAGTTAGACCATAAAGTGGAATTGTAGGGGAATGTAAGAAAGAAAAATTGACGGTTTATTGTTGTGTCTTTGTTGAAGCTTTGATATTGTTATAAGTAAGACCTGAGTGTTTTAAAATTCTTATTCATTTTATGGTCTTACTTGTATAATATTTTTAGCTTTTCTAAAGTATTTGGAAAAAGTTTCCTGACGAGCTGGCCTAAGCAACCAGCGAAATGCGCATAGAAACTAGCTTTCCCACAACAATAAATTTCAGTGTTTTCATTCAAAAATTGGGAATATTAGCACATCATTAATAAATGAATTAATTAATAAAATATTTCATTCCCGAAAATAATTTTTTACTTTTATTTTTGCTCAAAAAAATAACTGTTACTTTTGTCCAAATAAATATAATTCAAAAAATAACTGTAATTTTGATCGAAAAAATAAAAATCAAAACTTTAAAAATCATGATATTTTATCATAGAAAAGTTCATAAGGATCAATGAACCAGTTTGCCAGCATTTACTTCTATCAGCGTTTTTTGTTTAAATTTTCAAAATAACTGTTATTTTCGGTCCCTGGTTTTTTCTCTTATAAAACAGAGGGGGGAATCGAATAGAGTTTTTTTTTAGCTTTCAAGTATAAAAATATGTTTATAATTATGGTCAAAATTCGACCACTGGGCAAACACTAGTTTTGTTAAATATGTAGTAGTATTTTTATTATTATGGATTTCATTAGTTCATATTTCATGACGCTATTTTTAGCTGTTTTTATAGTTTATAAAAAAAATTAACCTACATTGTATGTATATAGTCTTAATTTATTGCTAATGAGATACCATTTATTTTTTTTAATAAAACTTTAGTAATTTATTCAAGGCCTTCAACAAAACATAAAAACAAAAAATCATTAGTTTTTAACAATTTTTTTCCAAAAGGAAATTTATATGGGGGAATTTTGAGTTTAATATTTCCTTAAGAGATTTTGTCTGTTGTGCTTAATTCCCTTTTTAAATAATTGATAAAAAGTACTGAAATTTATTGTTGGAGGATAAGCTGTTCCTATGCGCATTTCACTGGTTGCTTAGGCCAGATCATCAGGAAACGTTCTCCTAAATAATTTTAGAAAAGCCAAAGCTATCAGCAAACAAAACTACAGAGGGAATGAGAATTACCTACAAACACTCAAAAAGTCTTGTTTGCAACGATATCAAAGCTTAAACAAAATACCAAACAATAAATCAGTGTTGAGTTTTTATCTTTTTTACATTTCCCGCTACAATTAGTTAGAATTCTCCCAACATTAATTGTAGTTGTAAATGGGTAAAGAAAAAACATATTAAAAACAAAAACAAAGTGCTTTTATTGTTTTCGCAAGAAATCAAAATAAAAACAATTTGCCAGTTCAGTTTTTTATGCACGTGCACTTGCTAAAATTTATTATCAAAATTGTTTGTGGGAATACTATAATAAAGTTTAATATTTCCTTCATAATTTCTTTCTTTTTTCAACTACACATATCCTTTTACTATCTCTTATTCACCAGTTTGGTAAACAGCATTACGGAATTGCTGCTTACCTACTTGTTTATTGTAAAATAGAAATAAAATACAAAAAAAAAAAAAAAATTATGTAAACAATTTTATTTATTCTACTATTAAATTTAAATACTTGTATTTGCTATTTTTAGAAAACAAAATCGTATATTTTAATAATTCAAATACAGAATAATTGACACCAGTCACCACTCAATTAAGATGATTTTTTTTCAAGAAAGCACTAAAAAAAGCACTCGATTTCATAATAGTTGCGCTGACGTTCTGGTTGTGGGTCTTTTATTATAAAATAATTTTCATGTTGTTGTTGATTTTTTTTATTAATTCGATTTTTTTATAATGCAAAAATGTGTACGAGATCTCAACAATTTTTTTTCTTGCAAGGAAAATAGGAATTTTGTAATATGGTGTAATATCTGGTTAGTAAGTGGGTTTCTAATTAAATTGATCAATTTACTTGCAAATTTGTATTATGGCTCTTTAAGTTTTTGTTGTTGTTTCAATTGCTAGGAAATTTAAATAATTAATTAATAATGCAACCACTTGTTAATCATTTAACTGATGTACAATGGGGTCGGTGAAAAATATAATTATAGTATACACTAAAAAACTTAGTTCGCTTGCAAACGGCCAAACCGATTTTGATAAAACTTGGTACGAATATAGAATATTTAAGCAACATAACTATTTTTAAAGGGATTTAAAACCAGGAAGGAAGAAAATGGCAAACAAGGGTTCACCCTTTATCTAAAATTATATTTTTTTCTTATTCACTTCAACAGCTAAGTCGCACAGTGTTTGTTGTCGAGCAAAATTAGACAAAAATAGAAGAAGACTTATTTAAAAAAAAAAAAAAAAAAAAAAAAAAATATCGAGCTGTTTTTTATCACCAAGCTATGAAAATATTCGAACTTTGGAAAAAATTCACGAAATGATACGAGTACTTCTCATACATCCTTTTTAGAAAAATTATGATTTCGACTAAAATAAACTCTCAAAAGTGACAAAATGTTGCCAAGGGTCTCAGAATATTTCCGAAATCATTCATAACACTGTGCTAGAATTTGACACTTTTTTTTGAGACAAGCGGGGGACCGGGCGTTTTAACCCAATTCGGGTACGCTGAATCCAGGGGTGCTAAGAGATTTTTTAAGTTAGCTCTTGTTTTCGAGATATATTAAATTTGGCCTCAACGCGCGTATGATGCACCTCAAATGTATGACCAACCCCACTTTATTTCTTATCTTCATCATCTATTTCTAACATACCTACCCGCTATTTCCATTCCTTAAGGGGGCTCCCATACAAAATTTTCAATACAGACTAGAAATACATTGAAGAAAAAGTCCCATAACTGCCCAGGAGTCACCCCTAGGTGTTTCAAATGTATGACTGAACGCAATTACTTTTTTGTCCTTAACCTTTTCCAAAACATACTTACCCTTTATCACCGTTTCTTAGGGGGCTCCCATACAAATATAGCGTTTCATGAAATTCTTTTTTTAATAAAATCGAAAGATGTAATCATTTATGGCTTGTTTTGTTTGCAACTTCGTTTTTTATATGTCTAGACAAAACTAGAAGCATAGCTGCATTTCCCAATGTTATGTTTCTTAAGCGCCTGCGCATATTAGAAAAAAGTTTAACTTTGCCTGAAGGAGTTACGCGAATATTAGTTGTGCAGTCTCCACCATTTTCGAAATAACGGAATATGTTGAAAACAAGAGCTAACCTAAAAAAAAAAAACGGTTAGCACCACTGGATTCAGCGTGCCCGAATTAGGTTAAAACGCCAGATGCTCGGCTTGGCGGTTTTTCAACCAGCACAGTGTAATAAATTACTTTTTAATAACGTGGACTAAACATTTGTCCAATTCCTAAGCTCGTAGTATCGTTGTATAATCGTCTAATTATAAAATATTGTAAATTTGTTGTTGACAATTTTTGAAAAATGTTGTATTTATGCCAGGCCTGGTATTGTTCGATTTGTTTGGTGTATTTGTAAAAATATTTTTAGAATGTGATAATTTCCACCACAAATTTAATTCTTTTGAATGAGTACTATATATATTTGATTCATTTCAATTTATTTTTTAAACTTTTTTAATTAAAATTTGTTATCAATTAATACCTGGTTTAATTTTATGGTATCAAAACTGTGAATTTTATTAAACAAGAAGAAAAAATAAATACAAACCAAGGACAAAGTGAAAAATTATAACTAAATAATTAAATAATTAGCTTTTTGAAGTTTTATTTTTCATATGTGGGCATTTCCTCCGAATGGTCAACCAGGATGGAAAAATAAAATGGTGTTTTATTGTTTATAATTATAAAAAAAGACAATGTTTTTATAATAGAAAGCTATATATGATATTCTATGATATCTTAGCTGTTTTACTTGAGGAAATTGGGCTGGAAACTGGAAAATTTACTACTATTTTTACAAACTCCACTCCTCAAGGCGTACAAATGTCACGTACGATGACATGGAAATGCCCATTTACAACTCTTTATATGCAAGAATGTCTTTGATTCAATGAAATGTAGACTTTTTTAAAATTAAAAAATGTGAAATAAATGCACAATAAAAATTTAAGTCTGAAAAATTTTAAGTGCTAAAAACATTTTTACCTAAATAGTTATTATATTTTATATAATACCCATGAAAAATGCAAAACTTAAACAAAACTTTGAATATTCAATTTCTATAATAAAGGGATTTAACCCTTTTTCAGTCAATTGGCCCGTTTTCGTTACAATTTGAGAACAAAATAAAAACTTTCAAATCCCACCTCTGAGCGGAATGGCTTGAAGTTTGACGTACAACGACCAATGATTATCAACTCGGCAACATTTGTTCTTTAGGTTTCGCTGCTGGAACAGTCTCTGTCTGCTGGTTAAAAAACCGCTATACACGTAATTATGAATGTAAAACATTGGCGCCCATTTCACTAAACAATTGTTTAGAACCCACCGGTGTTGCCATAACTGTTTGATGAGAATATGCCAAAACTTCAAAACAAATCCGCTAAAATCTGCTAAATCGTATAATGAAGAAAATATGCTTAAAATCTGATAGCAATTTAACATAAAATTTTAAATATGCTAAATTTTTACAAAAAAAAAACATTATGCTAAAAATCTGCTGAATTTTCATAAAAGAATTATGCTAAAAATCTGCTAAATAAAATGATATTTTAATATGTTTTTTACAAATAATTTTATTAAAAAAAATTTACTAAACAAATCTGCTTTTCTAAAAAGTAAAAATGTGCTACGAAATCTGCTTTTTGACAGGGAATTATGCTAAAAAGCAGTTAGCATATTTAAAAAAAAAAAAAAAATATCTGCTAAATCTAGCAGAAAATATGCTAAAATTGTATTACTGGAAGTCATACATCTTTGATTCTTATGTCCCCTTTTACAATGTGGCAAGTGAAAGGCAGATGGACGAAGTTTGTAAGCGAGAGAGGAGAAAAGTAAAGTGTGTCACACATGCAGCGTCGCCCCCTTACCGACAAACTTCGTCTGTCTGCCTTTCACTTGCCACATTGTAAAAGGGGACTATGCTCTTTAATTAAGTCGTTTGCGAGACAGTGCACATGTATGATAGATGTGCTGATAGCAGATGTGTTGATACATAGAAACACAGGGTGTAAAATAAATGATTATGAAATTAAAAAAACAATTTTTACTTTTACGAAATTGTCATAGAAGTCTTACATTCTTCTCAAAGTTCACACAGAATTTTTTTTTTTTTTGTTACTTGATAAAATGGGAAAATTATGAATTTGTTTTGCACTTTAAACATGTTGAAAGGCCAAAATTTTTAAAGTCCAATTAAAAAATAGAAAATTTAGTATGGACTGCATTATTATAAAGTTTTTACAAAATCTTTGCTCTTAGTTTTTCGTGAAATTCTTTCGCCAATACAGCTGCAAAACATTTTTGGACATCAATGATGTAAAATAAAACAAAATTTGTAATATCGCAATATCTGTTTTGATGGGAGGGACAAAAAACAAAACAAAAATATTTTTCTACTTAAAAACAAATAAATAAATTCATATAAAACTAGACAAATTTTAAGTTATGATAAAAAAAATGTTATATTTATACTTATATGTTGTATTTTTTTCTAATGACCTATAAATCGATATGCGATTTTTACTAATTTTTATTTATCCAACTTTTTTTTTAAAAGTGAATTTTATTCCCATATTTTTTTTTTTTTAAATACATATTTGACAAATATTTGCGATTCCGTATTTAATGTGATTGTGTTAAATAATTTACTTCAATAGATTTTATTTAAATATTATTTTTGTTATTACTTTCGTATTTTTGAGAATGAGAAATTTTTTTCTTTGTCATCACCAAAAACTGTGCAAATATTTTTGTTTTCTTTTTTTTTTTGGATAAACTAAGTTTAAAAATAATATTTGCAAATATCAGGGAATAACATTTATTCCGGGGAATAAATACATTTAACTTTGGAATTATTAAGGGAAATATGAATTTTTGCATGAAGCTTCCTTTTTTGGTTCTCAATAGCATTCCAAAAATCCCCGAAATCTCTGCGCCGCTAAAAAAAAGGTATGCGGGTCAAGGGTCAAGAAAAACGTCGTTTCGTAAAAATCTTAGAAAATATTAATCATCAAATGTGTAGCTAAGGAAATTTCCCTCGAAAAACATACAAGTAGATGTAATTTTTTTTTTTATAAAAACTATAACGAACAGTATGCGTCATGTCACACAGTGGGAATTTTTAGAAAAATACGTAAATAATTCTGGATTTTCTAAACGGTTAGTCCGACTGGAATAAAATTTCAGAAGGCAAGGACTTGTACTCGTTTTTTAAGTTTTGGATTTTGGGTCTATAGACCTATCAAGAGGGTACTTCGGGTATCACAAAAACTTAAAACGATCCAAAATTCAGCCCGATCTTAAAAATATTTTATAAATGAAATGTTCTGGGCGAGTTCTATAAAACAGTTAGTGACATGCGTAGCTTAAATCTTACAGTTAAGGAAATAACCGACTACAAAAATTAATATTTGGTATTTTTGACTCTGGTCTAGTATTGTTTTTGTATTGTTGCGATATTGGGGCCACATTGTCAAGTTAATACACCAGGGTGGAAAAGTATATATAAGTTGTCATTCCGTTTGTAATTTCTGCAATATTAATCTTAGATCAAATAAAGTATATAAGTATATATTCTAGATCCTTATGAGCAGCGAAGTTGATTTAACGTTGCCCGTATGTTTGTTGAAATGGGTTTTCCGACGATCGCAGAATTGATGGGGCTCTTAGTTCCGACTAACCCTCTTCAAGTTTAAGACAAGTCTTCAGCTTTTCAGAAAGAAGGGAAAAGAGAATGGAATTTCTTTTCCTCCCTCTCTCAAGAGTTGACGGATAAAGCTTGAACAGTGTGAACCAGCACTTAAATAGAGAAATGTGTTTTCAACGACAAAATGTATCCAACTAGCGCAAACAACTACTCCCATGAAAATACATATTCCCATATTTTTTTTTTGTATTGTGAATGATTCCCATAACAAATTTTTTGGGAAGGAATTCCCAAACTTAAGAAATGTGGCATCGCCAATGTTACCTCCCGTGAGAAGGGTACATGTAAATTTTAGGACTCTATTAATTACTCAATTAGATTGCTTCTCGTCTTCCATCACCAGAAAATAAATTTAAACACTATTCATTATAAATGCTTATTTTTATTTAAGCTCTAGGTCTTTTTAATATTTATTTATTTAATAATTAGTATTGTGGTTAGTTTATTGAACTTTTAATGGTTTTTAATCCAAATTTAGATATTTTTAATTAGGCTTAAGTTCATTGAATTTAATTTTTATTAAATTATTTTTATGAAGACAGGAATTTTACAACATGAAATTAATTAAAATTTGTATTGATAATTTTTCATTCTTGACTGCGCTGATATTTGAACCCAGGCATTTGCGGACAGGTTGCTCAGACTAGTTTCGATTGTAACCACACAATCTCTTCAGTGGGGTTTGCCGTCTTACTCACTCGGCTATTGAAGCCGGATGACGTCAATAGTCAAACATCAATCTTTAAACCAAATGGTATTTCAACTTGGTAGATCGAAACTTGCTTTTGAATGGGCAACCTGTCCGTGAATGCCTGGGTTCAAATCTCAGCGCAGTCAAGAATGAAAAATTATCAATAAAATTTTAATTAATTTCATGTTGTAAAATTCCTGTCTTCATAAAAATAATTTAATGAAAATTAAATTCAATGAACTTAAGCCTAATTAAAAATATCTAAATTTGGATTAAAAATTTATTTATTTATTTTCAATATTTCACTCAACTTTGGTTAGCATCTTCAGGAAATTAACTATAATTTAAAAATTTTTTTTTTTTTTTTTTTGAAAAATGTTCGTCATAAATTAAAATCAAAAACCTATTTGTCATAAAATATTTAAAAAACTTTAACAAAAAATAAAAATATAACTTAAGTATAAAGTAACCCACATACGAGGCAACATTTGTCGAAACATGGGCCTTTTTCACTAAATGTTGCTACGTGTGTGGTGGTGATGTTTCTGGTTGAAATTCTTGTTACCTTTTTGGTTTCTCAAATATCAAAATTTTTTGATATTTTATGTTTCCAAGCACAATGTTTCATCGTGTGTGGCGGTATTGACTGTTTTTTCTTTCTTATTTTGTTGAGAGCAGTTGTTGAGTGAGGTGCTTTTGCTACTCTCGGACAAAAAAATATGAAGAAAGAAATCGGAAAATGCCAACAATTGCAAATTGTGAGAGTTGGAAAACAATTATAATTGAATATAAAATTTTTCCAAATTTATGGGACATAAAATATGATTGGTATACAAAGAATATAAATATTTTTTTTTGTGTTTTGTAGTAGTATATTCAAAAAACACACAATACTGATGTTTCGTTTTTAGTGTCATCGTCTGTGGTAAAAACCGAAACATAAATAGTAACACGTGTTTCGACAAATGCTGCATCGTCTGTGGGTACCATAACAATTCATATAAACTGAAAAAAATGTCTTATTTATAAACCTAACTCCAAAACCATATTTGCATACAATAATAAAAAAATATTTTGACTAAAAGAAAAATTCCTATAACATCCCAGCAAAAACTTTACTTACCTGGTAAGTTAGCAAGTAACATTGGAGACATATGAACACTACTTATTTTTCGGCTGAATAACTACTTATTTTTGTTCGAGTTGTCCACAGAATTCAGTAGTTACAATACACTTACTAGAAGTCACAAAATATCTAGTTATTATTTAACTACCAGTAAGTGGAATTGTAAGTACTTACAATATACTTACTAGAAGCCAAAAAATAACTAGTTTTTATTTAATTGGCGCTAGTTAATAGACCTAATAAGTAGTTGTGGAGCTAGTTACCAGTAAGTAAATATTCAGTATTGAAAACATGACAACTAATAAGTAGTTATTAAGCTGATTATTAGTAAGTAAATAATCATAACTGAAAATAATAGTAGTGAAAAGTACTTACTGGGGTCATTACTAGCAAGTACTTATTGAGGTTTTCAGAATAATGGCAATTGTAATGACAACTACTTACCCGGTAACGTATGAAATAACTACGACCTATTACCAAAATTCAAAAAGTTTTTCCTGGGATATAACAATTTTTAACTAAACTTATTTTTATCTTACATATTTATAACACACATATATATATATGTATCAGAGAATGACAACAAGTACCCATAAGAATAATATACAGAGGTATTTACCCACGCTTAACGTTATTGTGTATATCCATACTTATAACACAAATAAAAACAACAGCTATGGTTGTGCGTCGCAAAAAATATGTGTATTACTTATACTTACGCACGGCAATATTTCTCACAACCACATTCAGTAAACTTAAATACATGAATATATGCAGATATTATTCAATACCCATGAATGTGTTTTGGTTATCTGCCATACATATAAAATATCTATGTGTAAGAAAATATACATGGGTACTTTCAGCATTTTTGGCACTACTGCGTAAATATGAAAAAAAAATTTTGTATGAAATGTTTTAGCAAAAATGTGCTTTGATCACTAGCCAGGTATGGGACTATGTGCATATTTTTTTTTGATACATAAAATAAATTTTTTTTTGTAACATCAGCAGTGCCAATGTATGTCTACATCATTGGTGTTCAAAAATGTTTTGCATATGTATTCTGAGAGAATTTTTTAAGTACAGTGACACGCAAAACTGAACGCACAATTTTTATTAATATAAAATCACAAGAATTTTTTTTGGTTATATAAAATTTATTATAAGGCAGTTCACACTGAATTAAGTGTATGTGATAAACTTGCGTTGATTAGGGGTTTCTGTAGAGTTGGTGATTAGGGATTAATTAAGAAAATTATTATTCCTTTCATAGCGATATGACTGGATATACCGATAAGGAAAAAAAAACCTTTTTATTAGAAATAAATTTTTTTTTTTTAAATTTAAGGAATGGCTATCAGGGGAAGAAAATATTGAAAATAAATTCGATTCTATTTTAAAAAAAAGCCATTTCATGTCAGTACTTTCATCTAAGCAAAAGGAAAAAATACACAATTTCTTAATTTTTCCTTAATTGCCAACTCTACCGATGTTCCTAACTGCGCAGCGCGTCGCGCAATAGTACTGCGGGACAAGGGCACAGATTCTATTAAATTAACATTATAATTTAGCATATGAAGAAGTTTACTAAACAACTGTTTAATAAAAACTCCATCGATAAACGGTCTGCCCTGCCTAACAATATTTAAGGCGACTACGTCTGAAATGGCTTTTTTTTTAAATAAAATCTGATTTATTTTCAATATTTTCTTCCCCTGATAGCCATTCCTTCAATTTTTCCAAAAAAATCTTTTTATTTCTAATAAAAAGGTTTTTTTTTCCTCATCGGTATATCCAGTCATATTGCTATTAAAAGAATCATAACATAACATTTTCCCAATGTGCTTTAAATGTTTGATAACATAAAAGACATTGGGCATTACCAAAGGCATTTTTAATCATAAAATAGTTTTGCATTTTATTATTTTTTAGCAACAAACTAGCGTAGCTTCCGCGCATGTGCATTCGTCGCTGTCTGACGAACAACTAAATTAATTTCATTATTATTTATTTTACACACTGTATTTGAACAAATATCAATGCATCTATCGTACATGTGCGCTTGTTGCTCTCACACGTACGACAAAAATAATGAGCGTAAAAAACAAAGGGGTGGGGCTTCTAAACAATTGTTTGCCTGAATGAGCATCACTGGTCTACATACATAAAAATTATCTTCATTACGCATTATTGAAAACTATGATGAATTAAAATTTGATTTACAAAAATTAAAACAGCCTTTTTCTTTTTAGTGTACCAAAAGTAAGTATTTTTTCCCTGGTTTGCCCTCGATTGTACATTATTTGCTTGGATATATCTATGTTTTGAATTTCATGAAAATCTGTTAGATAGTTTCGCAGAGGCAACAATTGCCCCCTGCCGCCCCTCGTGGTCCTAGTTTAAAAAAAATGCATAGCTAATGTGGCCATATAAATAGGGATCTAACTATGTTCTAAATTTCTTTAAAATCTGTTGGATAGTTTCAGAGAAGCAAAAATTGCCACCCACCGCCCCTCGTGGTCCTAACTTTTCAATGTTTTTTTTTAACCATCAGTGAAAGTACCCCTTTCCAACTCATGTATTGGTTTGTAAATTGGTTGAGTGGTTCTCGAGTTATAAAACAGCTTTGAAAACAAAAAGCTTACCGCCTAAGTCAAATCTTAAAATTCTTAAAAAATTATCTCGCTATTTTCCTAAATAAAAACCCAAAATTGAATTTCTGCCTAATTCCAAAATTTTTAAAATTGCATTTGCCATCTCTGCGATGGTATACATACTCTGTGTATACTTACGTTATACATACCTAAATACACATACTTATTTAATCTTATGGGTATTGCAGATAGCCAATACAAGTTTTATTTATATCTGCATGTACTTTCTAAAAGAAGAATGAATATACAAATACACATTGCCAGCGTATACCTATACATATTTAATTCAACTTGTTATGGGTAATGGTATGTATGTGTATGGTTTTGATCTTTACCCATACATGCCCATACATGTTTTCTCACTAATACTAAAAGAGTACTTAAAATGATACTTTTGTCATTCTCTGATATGTATATACATTTATATACACATATACATATCGCGACCTAAGGACAAACATATATATATACATACATATACACATACATACATACACATACATACATACATATACACATATCGTTACCTAAAACGCAAAAGGCCCTATCTAACATTTTGAAATTTTTACAGGAGAAGCAAACAACTATTTAAAATGGAAAATTAATAAATTGCCTTAAATTGTTTTTAATAAATTTTTATTCTATTTTTCTTGTTGAACCTACCAGTGGTTTTGACAATAACAATGTTGCATATAATGCAAACTGTTAGTTATATCTATTACCGTTTATCGTATTATATTTTGTAGATAGGGCTTTTTGTTTTTTGTTAATAAAATCCCTAATTTTGTTCGAAAGATTCTAAAATTTGCTGTGGACATTTGTGTTGATGCAATACATCAGAATCAATGAAAAAGTCGATTTTTAATTATTGGTTAGTTAGGGCCTTTTGCGTTTTAGGTAACGATATACATATATATATATACTAAAGGGCTGCGTGAATAACTTCATTCATGAACATACTGAAATGTTTATTCAATGAAGTTCGTATTCAAATAAAATTCAGACCACTGAACAAACTGTTGTTTTATTCATGCTACATTTCGTTTTATATGGCAAACACAAAGACTTTGTTCAATGAAACGACTTTTGTTTTACAGTTTTCACTCTCTCTCATTTTTTTTTATATAAATACTCAATAGCAATGTTGCCACTTAGTAAATTTATGTAATTTTTTCTTTTTTGTTACCTGTACAATAATATATGTAATTTGTAAAGCATTTCTTAAATTAAATTTAAATTTTTTTCCTAACAACTTTTTTATGTACTTCCAAGCAAAACACATTGCTAAAAATGTTTTTGAATATAAAATGAAATTTTTTGAAGTTTAAAAATGTACATTAAAAACAATTAATTTACATTGAAAACAAAGTCAAATTTGTATTATTTTATTTTTTTAATATTAATGTACTTTTTAATCTTGTTGCTTTTACTCTTCATGGTTACTTTTGTTTTTATCTTTCCAAATTTTTTTCATTTCCTTCAACTGGCAATACTGACTTTTAAATAAATGTGTTTTTCCATGAACTCATTCGACATTTATTCAGTGGTTGTTTTGTTTCAGAGTTGTTAGTATTCATATTCTCTTGTTTAAGTAAACAAAAAACTGCATCTTACTCTTCTCTGAAATTTTGTGTGTTTGTTGCTTTCATTTCGTAGTTATTCATTTTATTGAATACAAACGAAGCAAATACAAAAATTATAATGAAAGTTTCATGAACATCATTATTAAGTTTCATGCAGATGTTTAATATATACAATGTATATATTATACATACATACAAACATACATATATATATATATATATATATATATTTATATATATATGTATATATACATGCACATATGCATATCTATTTAAAAATAAAAAAATTTAATTATATCCAATACTTCATCTCTTAATAACTAACACCCGTATTCAAAACGAAAATTTGTGTACTCCGACTATACTCCGCTCATCGAGTGAGCAACTAAAATGTTGATTAAGCTTAATCACCATTTAGTCATGAGTTTATTCAAAACTCTTTTAAATCGCCCGGTTAACAAACATTTGTACATCTCTGTTTTAGTTAAATTCAACGCAAATTGACAGCAGTTAATTGGGAGTTAAAAAGTCTTTGATCATTCGATAATCATAGTTTATTAATAAGTGTTTTGAATAAGAAATCCTTAATCAGGAGATATGCAGTAACTAAATTTTTGTTTTGAATACGGGTGTTAATTTCTATAACTACTAGCTATATATTTTCCGTATCTGCTTTGAAATTCATTCTTTGTGTTGTTGCTGTATTAATTATGTGTAACATTTCTAATATAAATCTACGTTTGTAGTTTGTTTCATTGTTTAACACTGATGCTTTTTCAAAATTTGGATAGTGATTCAATTCACAACAATGATGAGATAATGCTGTTTTTTTGGAGTTAATGTTTCTATGTTTTTGATCTGATCTATGTCCTGTAACTCTAGTCTTTAATTTATTTTTCGTTGAACCTTTATGAACCTTGTCGCAATTCTCATTATCATTTCCATTACAAGGAATTTTGTAGATAATGTTCGACATATCCCATTTATTACGAGGGCGGATCAATAAGTCCGTGACTTTTCGAACTTCCCTCGTAGTTATATGAAATGCACCACAAAAAATGCATTTAATTAACACGGTTTTATATTACTTACTTTTAGAATCAATAACCAATGCAGATTTCTGTATTGATTTCCTAAAAATATAGAAAAATAATGTTTTCTTTGTCAACGTAAAACTGCATTCGGGCTACGTAAAAATATTATCTAAATTTGGAGGGTTCTATAATTTCGATAATTATTGAATGAATAATAAAAATTTTGTTTAAACATACAATTAAATATTTTCCTAAATGAAAACGTTAACTTGTGATATTTTACTGTACGGATTTATACCTTAAATAATGCATCAAAGTTTTAATTAGCCCGTATGTAACGTGTTTCTTATCGTTAATGATACAACGAAATGTACGAGAATTCCCTCGTTTGAAGTTTCTTAGTATTAATGAAAGCTTCATTACTGCAATGAACAGTTTAGTACCAGTAATGAAGAATTTCATTGCATTAATGAATAGGGGCCAATGAAATGGTTTCATTCCAGAAACGTAGCGTTTTTCTTTCAGTGTAGGAAAAGGTAAAAAACTCCCGGGGAATTTTTATTCATAACTAAACTGTTTATCTTTTAATTAATTTAAAGACATTTTTTATGTTAAATTCTAATTTTTTTAAATCTCTTATAGAAAAAATGTTCATAGAATTAACTTTTGTAAAAAAGTGTTGTTTTCGCCGATCTAACTTTTCGATTAATGTGTTGTTGTTTTTGAGAGTTAATAAAATTTTCCTCAAAACAATTTACTTTTGAATGATTAATCACTTTTACTTTCAATTAATTTATAATAATTTGTAATGTTTAATGTGAATTTTTTTTCTAATCTGTTATTAAAATTTATTGTAAATTTTCCTTAGTAATTTAAACAACTACAAGTTTTAAATACACAAGTAGAGTATTTGATATTTCACTAAAATGTTGTGTCATTTGTGTCTTAAATTTTTTAAAAATTTTGGACCAAAAAAGAAAACTAAAGTGTGTGTGTAGACGAGTGGGCGACATTAGTGGCAAGTATTCTTAAAATTATCAATAACAATTGAAACAACATAATTTTATAAAATGTTTATACAGTGTAAGACAAAAAAATTTAACTTAAAACTTAAATAAGTTCTCTTCTTACTCAAAATCGTATGTTTTTTGTAAGCCAATGGTCGTCCTGAAAAAATAACTGAATGGCTTCAAACCATAAGGTCTCGTTCGCCCATTGATTCGAATAATTCGTTCGCAAATTTTTTTCGTTAAAGATAACACTCTTTTCGGTCTCCTTTTTAAGAAAGTTAACACTAGTGATTTTACCGACCGGAATGGAGCCTGTAGGGTCTATTCATATGTCTGGGTTCAGACGGCTCATGTATTATTGACATAATTGCTACTTTCAGCCAATTCACATGGAGGCTTTTGCGACGTCGCTTTGTCGACGTCCCTTTTGGTTTGAGGGCGAGCGGTGTAGAGAAGAAAGAGAGGTCGTTTTCTTATATTCCTCTTCAAACTTATTTCTTTTCTTCTTGTTTTGTTTTATTCTTTTTCTTACTTTAAAGCGTCAGGTTGCAAACAAATACGGAAATAATAAAAAAGAATATAAAACAAAAGTTTGAGTTTTGATTTAAACATATTTCTTAAATATTTCTTATTTAAAAAAACACTTTTTTATATTTTTCTTAATGAGAAAAATCAACTAAAGCAGATTTACCGATAAGGCAATAAAAATCAACCCTAGACAAATAAAAATTAAAATTGAAAAAAGCGACATGCCACTAAAAATCATCGTATAAACGCAAGAGGTTTTTGGAAGTTACTTTAAAAGGAAATTAAGAAAAAACGACGTCGTAAAAGCCTCCATGTGAATTGGCTGTTTGTTGGTGAGAGAGATGAAGGGGAAATAAACAAGTGCACAGCTTCATGTACTGTCAGTACGTTTTGCATTCTTATGCGCTATTTTTTCTCTTATTCGTATTTAAAGACTATAAAAAATACATGTCGTCAACATGACATGAATTGTTTTAACGTCAATGCAAGTTCAAAGAAGAAAATGTATGAATCATGGCCAGTGTAGCCATTGTGGCATTTTTGCAGCTAAATTTAGCATTAAAATTTTTTATTTAGCTGCAATATTTTCATTTAGCACTTGGCATTTTATTTAGGATTTTTAGCTTTATTTATTTTAAAAATTTGAACGAATAATTTTATTGATTTACTTAAATATTAGTATTGTGGTTATTTTATTGAACTTTTAATGGTTTTTAATCCAAATTTAGATATTTTTAATAATAGGGCATTTACATTACATCGAAATCTAGTAGATTTCATTTGAAATCTTCCTCCAAATCTAGTTCGTTTACATTATACTTGTTTGACATTAGCGAGATTTGGTTTTCACAACAAAAACCGCCTACTGAAAGTTTTTTGTGTAACACATAAAGAAATAGGCATTTAAAAATTTGCATTACATTTTCTTTATAATCAACTTCATTTATTTTATCAATATTATTTGTCATTTGCATTTTTTTACTATTTTAAAAAATTTTTGAATTTTTTTTTAACAATTTTAACAAGCAGCTATTATTGTTTTTGTTTTGTTTTTTGTTATAATGTCATTTTTTTTTTCTTGTGCAGGGAAGTAGTTTTTAGTGCTATATGGGGAAAAAACATAGTTGCATCAATAAGTACTACTAGATTTCGAATAGATTTCGTCAAAATCTAGTTACGGAGTAGATTTTGTTTTGTACGGGAAATCTAGTCAAAAACAACTAGATTTGGCTCGAAATCTCGAAAGTACTAGATTTCGTTGTAGTGTAAATTGGCTATAAGGCTTAATTTTGTTCATTGAATTTATTTTCATTAAAATATTTTTATGAAGACAGGAATTTTATAACATGAAATTAATAAAAATTTTATTGATAACACTGCGGAACAAAATTGAACTTTTTTTGTGCGGCCTGGAACTTTGTTACAAATTTTCACTATTTTGAGGTCGCTGATTCCAAATCTAATCTTCATTTTTCTCTATCAGCTCCAGTCCAAAATTAAGGCACTTTCAGCACATATATTGAAAATTCGCTAACAATATTATCTTTAAGACGTGCTAACATTGTTTTAAACAGTGTTTAAAAATGCTTGACTATTTTTAATGTTTTTGTAATTGCTTAACTTAACTTAAGAAAAAGAACACAGTAAAAGCAAAAAGCAAAAGCAAACGCAGAAAAAGTGAGAGTAAATAATTTATTTATTCTCACCATGTTTATGTTCTCAGCTTAAAAAGCCAGCCAAGCAACCACTTGAAAAAAAAAATTGCTGTTGCTGTAAGTAATAAGTTTTTGTTTATTTTTTTTTTGCTTTGGCTTAACTGTAAATTGATGTGCTTAAATTCAGCGAGTATTAACTTCTTTGCTGTTTTTGACTTCATTGCTGTTGCTTGCTGTTGCAGGCGTTAGTTTCCTAGAATATATACATAATTACATAACACAAAATAAACAAATTAGTTTAAAAAAACGTGTAGTTTCATTTACGTATGTATGTACCTATTTATTAAAAAAAAAAAACGCAAAATACCAAAAAAATTCGAAACAAATTCGACAGCAACAGCAAAGAAGTTAACTTGCTGACTTTAAGCGCATTAAAAGCAAAAAAAAAACAATCAAAAACTTAATACTTACAGCAACAGAAAATTTGTTTTCTTAAGTGGCTTCTTTGCTGACAGATTAAGCAGAGTACATGCACATAGCGAGTTTAAACAAATTATTTACTCTCTTTGTTTTGCTTTTGCTTTTTTGCTTTTGCTGACTCGTAATCAAAGAGTTAAGTAAACACTTAGACACACAGTTTTTTAATTTGCTGCAAAAAATGTAAACAAAGCAAAAATGTGCGACTGTTGCTATTTTAAAGCAAGCAATTTAAACACTGGTTTTAAATTTGGCCAGTAATTTTTGAGATATTGTTGAAGTTTTTTAAAAAACAAATAACAATTTAAGAAAAATTTTTTTGTTCTTTAAAATTTTTTTGTTCTTTAAAAATTCATAAAAAAATAAATGTGCAACAAAAATCACAGTTTGGGTCTAAAAGCATTTAGTTAAACATATTTCGAATGAAATGATCTTTATTTCATTGCAATCGGTGAACAACTTTTGATTGTGTTCACAATTTACCGAATTGATAAAAATTGCGATATCCATAAAAAAACATATTTTAATGTGCACTGTTTTTCCTGTCAAAAATATTATAAATACATATTAAAAACTTCAACAATATCTCTGCAATCACTGGCCAAATTTAAAACAATGTTAGCACGTCTTAAAGCTAATATTGTTAGCGAATTTCGTTTTTTTTCTTAAGGGCATATGGTGCACCGTTTTTAAGTTATTCCAATATATGTTCTGAAAGTGTCTTAATTTTGGATATAACGGTATATCTCAAAAACTGGAGCTGAATTTTTATCTAAAAACAAAGTGAAATTTCCTTGTACTTTTATATTGTAATATCAAGGGGTAAATAATATTTACAATCAACGTAATAAGGGCATTTCTAATATGCCCTGAATATTCTATTTGTTTATTATCAAGACAAGTAAGATGTTTCTTAACATAAGAATTCTCCTTTTTCATACGAAATTTCATTTTGGATACAGCTATTTTTAGTTAATATTTATTATAATTTATAAAAAAAAATTTAAGTAAATCGGCAAACCCCACTGACGAGATTGTGTGGTTACAATCGAAACTAGTCTGGGCAACCTGTCCGTGAAAGCCTGGATTCAAATCTCAGCGCAGTCAAGAATGAAAAATTACACTGCGGAACAGTCAATTTGCGGCCTGGAACTTTGTGTAATTTTTTTTACTAATTTGAGGTCGCTGATTCTAAATCTAATCAGTATGCCAAAGCATACTGATCATAAATTTATAGAAAGTGAGCGCAGTATGTCTGTTTGTTTGAGAGTTAAACCTTACGGGCTTAACGCTTTCACTACCGTACTATAAAAGTGATTTTTGGCAAATCTAAGTAATACTAAAAAGGCCAAACAATGTTGTTAACAAATCTCGGGATTATATGTCCCACTGAATTTTTTTAACCTCCTGAGTTGGGAATAAATATCGGTAGTTTTTCTATGACAACAATATTTTCTATGAGAATATATTCTGAATCAGAAGTCCTTTAGTCTCCAGGATCAAAGTCACTGGAATTAATTGTCGCAAAGATTTCTTCTCCCTGCAGTCTTCCACCAAATTTGTTTGTTTTCATTCTGCAAACATATAAATTGGCTTACAGTTGTATAGCAATGGGATAATATATAAAACCATTGGGATCTATTATTCCAACTGGAAGAAAAACTTTATAAAATCATATATTTTAAGCATATTGTTGCTTAGTCGTTTGATTATAACATAAAACACTTATTATTTGCACAAAATAACATAAAAAGCACAAATACTTATTCACACTGAAAAATTGGAAACCACGTGTGCATCCAATAGCGGTTGCCACCAAATAATTGTAATAAAAAACAATGTACCCACTAAACACTCGAAACAGCTTATAATGTACAGAAAGCACTGAAAACTACCAATAGGACATTATTTAATTAAAATTGAGCGTAAATTGTATTTTTGGCGATTATTTAAATTTCGCCTGGGATGCATGATTCCCATGGTAGGGTTAAAAACAGCGCCCTTTTCATGAAACTACCTCTTTTACCTTTTACTGTTATCATATGCCAGGTGTTTTCTACATAAAAATTCTTTATACAAATATGTATATACATATGTACTTTGTATGTACTTTTAAAAATCAAATACAAATTTCTAAGTAAATGGAATTGGCTATTTTACAATGTATTTACTCTTAATGAAAACAATTTAAGAAAAAAAAATATATGAAGCTTGTAAAAATTTAAACGATTTCAAAAGAGGGAAATCGTAATGACTATAAAAACAATAATAAGAAAATTAAAATAAACTGCTGAAATTCAAGGTAAAACTCACCTTGAAAATACCAAATAAACAAAAATCTTAAAAAAATAATTCAGTAAAAATCAACAAAAAAAAAAAAAAAAAAAAAAAAAGAAATAAATTTAGTAAAATTACAAAATAAGCTGAAAACTGAAAATGAAAAACTTTGCAAAATATTTAAAAATGTGCTCTAAAAAGCTTCAAAATTTAATAAAATAAAAAAAAATTAATATTTCACAATTTAGCATAAAATTTTATTTGCTTTGTGACCTAGAACCAGAGCAGAAATTGGGTAAAAAATTCCCTTTCTTTTGGCTGATGAATAAGCAAGAACTAACAACAATTTAAATTGAACAAGTAAAAAAGTATAGTCGGTCAAGATCGACCATTGTATACCCTACACCACAGTTTTTAAAAACAAATTTTTGAAAGTGTACCCTTTTTTGGCCCCACGGGCAATAATTGACCCGCAACAACTAAATTATGTTATGAGGTAAAGATTCATGTAAAAGTTGTTTGTGCCGCATATTATTTAGATAACTTCATCCATATGAAGTTTGTTTCCCTTTAAGTGATTTTAGGATGTGGGCTTATATGGGACCTATGGTTTATTTTGGACCCACCAGCACAACATTTTGTCATGACATTGTAGGTTAGGTTAGAATGGCTGGTGCGAAGTAAACTACACACACTCTCCCAGAAACCAATATGTTCCACTGTGACGCCTTATTTATTGATAGAATTCAAGTCAGAAAAGAAAAGGAGATATTAAGAGTGAAGTAGCACGTGCATGGGAGCTATGGTCAAATACGGACGATTCTAATAAAATAAGTTGGGATCAAATTCAATCTAAATAACAAAGACTTTATTCCGGAAAGAAGCTTGTATGGGAGCTATGTGAAATTATGGACCGATTCGATAGGCTTGGTCCTTGTGACAGTTAGAAGCGTATTACCAAATTTCACAAATTTCATCAAATTATCCCCAAATTGCACCCTGTACTTTGCGCACAAATTTTACATGGACACCCAGCCAAACGGACGGACATCGTTAACTCCATTTAAAAAGTGATTCTGAGTCGATCGGTAACTAAAAGGTGGGTCTTGCATAGGCTTGCCATATTCAAATTTGCAAAATTCTTGAAATTCACTAAACAAAATCTTCATTTTGAAAAGAATTCTTGACAATTAAAAACTTCCTACAATAATCTTTTATATATTCAACATTTTATTTTTTTCGAATCTATTTTATGAGCTAAATTTCAGTTGTGTATTTTATAAAGATTTTTGAAATCCTAAAAATTTAAGGAATATAACTATTACAAAAAGCTTTATAAAATACAGAACTGAAATTTAGCTCATGGAATAAATTCGAAAAAAAAAAAAATTGTAATATAATAAAGTAACTTATGAAAAATAAATAATTCCAAGATTCTATAATCTTTTATATGGTTTAAACAAGTTAAAAGCAAAAAATAGAGGCAAATGAACTCCATATTTGTACACTGATAGAAAAGGAGTCACAACGCTGTTGTATTTGACATCAGTACTTTGACGAGTGTCTTCGTTTTTGACCCCATGACTCTTTACATCACTGTGATGTCAGCCTTAGCATCACTTTGCTAAATTGTCATAAGAGTCAAAAATTTAAATTATTTCATCAATGGGATGACATATCGGCATTACAATAATTACGAATCGGGGTCGGTTTTATAAAGCATGTCATCAGTGCGATGACAAACTGTCATCAAATCGAGTCATTGTAATTTACCTTATGTAAAATTGAAAGAATATCATTATTAACTTTCCCGTTATACATGTTTGTTTCACTTTTGTTGTATTCCTCCAGAAGAACTCTAAATTATAAGATACCAGCAGCATGTCCGATATGGTTTTCGTAATAATTCTACTTTAAAAATTTGATGTATTTAAATAAATAATTTAAAAGAATAGAATATAAGAATTTTTGCTTCTAATTTTACTTTTTAATCATGAAAATAATGGTAATAATATATTATGACATGATAAATTATGTCATCGCATTGATGACTGTTTGTTATCGCACTGATGACAGTTTGTCTGTACTGATGTCAAAATACATCAGTGTTATGACGCCTTTTCGATCAGTGTACACAAAATGTGGCATCGAATTGATGTCACTGTAGTCATAGCGTAGATGACGCATAAAAAATTACAACATTTTAAGTTGACGTTCGTCTTTGGATAGATGTTAGTTTTTGCCACATTGACGTCACAATTCTGATGTTAGGGCATTACCAATGTGAAGATGCATTTTTCTATGAGTGTATCAAAAATTTCCGTACGATTTTTTTTTTAAGTCAGCTCTTAAGCGTTTTTTATTATACTGTACTTGTTTTAAAATTTATCAAGAGGGGGTACCCGGTGGGAAAAAAGTGCTTAAATTATATGTTTTTGCAATCGATATTAAAATTAATAAATTGTAGAAAAGTTAAAAAAGTTGCGTTTTTTGGTATTTTTTTAATTTTAAAATAAGAGCTAACCTATAAAAACGGGTTGGTTGTACCACTGGATGCGGCGTACTCGAATTAGGTTTACCCGTTGGTTGCCCCTCTTGTTACAAGAAAAAAGTTTACGATTGAAGCAGTGTTTTTAGTGCTGAGCATAGAGGGAAAACAAGTGTTGATACGTGTTTCTGTTTCAAATCAACATCTCAGTGTTGTCAAATTATTAATGCTGAATAAAGGAAACGCAGTTTTGATATATTTTTTTAAACAAATACACTAAAACAAAATGATTAAATATTTATTTGCTTTATTATGGAAAATAATTAACAAATTTAAAAATAAATAACGTATTTTTTGGTTGGGCTTTAAAAGATCTTGACAAAACATATTTTTTCTTGATCACTAAAAATTCTTGTAAATCAGTTAAAATCAACCCTCTGGGAAGCCAAGTTTTGGATCAATATTTTAAGGTGTTACAAACATCAGCACAAAAGCATTATACCCTCTCCACTATTGTGGTGGAAAAAAATGTTTGTTTCCCTTCCACTTTTAAATAAATTAAATTTTAAAGTATGTACACGAAAAGAAAATACAATTCAAATTTCACTTCACACGTGCACAAAAAAAAAATTTATTTTTGTCCATAATGTAAAACGAGAGAAAATGTTTATTTTGCCTTTTTTGAAATTTAAATTATGGTTTTAATATTGAAAACGAAAACTAAACTGAAAACTAATATTTTAGTTAATTTATATGTAAACCTTTTTTTAACACCATAATTGGTTCTTAGTTTCCTGTTCTAAGACATTTAACTCACAAATTATTGTTGTTAATTAAAGAGGTTTAAAGATTAAACAAAAAGTAAACAGTTTATGTCTTGTATATTAAAAAATTATTTTATGATTTTTCGAAAAGACTTCTAACGTAAGAAATATCGTCAATTTGGCATTTATTTTACTATAGGGAGCTAGTGAAGTATTCATGGACGTCATAAAAGATAAGGTAACAAGCAAGTTACTAGTCTATTAAACTCTCTTAACCTTAGAACACATAAACGGGAACCCGTGTGACCATTAGCGAGTTTAAACGTTAATAATACTAGTAGATTATTGAAACTTCGGATCTAGGAAATAAAAGCACTTTGTGTCGTTTTTGGCCATTTACGAAATTCGGTTCAGTGGTTCCATAGCTTAAGCTTCCAAGGATGATAACTAGCAAACACATAACCGGGGCACCCGTGCACCCAAAAGTTTATTTTATGAAACAAAACTGAGCAAATAAGAGGCTGCTCATAGTTTTTTTCAATCAAATATATTTATTTAATTAATTAATTTGCATAAGTTCTTAATTAAAGGATTCTCATTTAAATATTTTTTTGTGTAAAGGTAAAAATTATTAAAAATTATAATGGAGTACACGGGCACCCTGGCTGTGTGTTTGCGTAATATTTTTATATCCTTCGGCTCAGGTGGAATGTTTGTCATTCCGTTTGTAATTTCGACAATATTGTTCTTAGACCCTATTAAGTATTTATAACCTGGGTCCTTACACAGAAAAAATTCTCCAAAATTTTTTACCAATTAAAAAATTAATCAAAAATAAAAAAAATTTTAAGCAAGTGTATTAAACGTTTAATCAAGTAAATTAAATGTTTAATCAAGTGAGTTAAATGTTAATCAAGTGAATTGAACGTTTAATCAAGTGAATTAAATGTTTAATCAAGTGAATTGAACGTTTAATTGATACTATTAATATGTTTACTGGTTCATATTTATTAAATTTTTTGATTAATATCACAAATTTCTTAATTAAAATAAATTTTTATTTTTTTCCGTGTATGGGTACCGAAGTTGATTTAACGATGCCCCTGTGTCTGTTGAAATTTGTTTTCCGCAGTCTGTCACATATGCTCCGTGAAGTTTTGCTATTGAAATTTAGCCGGTTAAACAATAAATAACTGTAATATGAGTAAAAAAAAACCGCCATTGCCTTCCCCTGTTTTTGTTTTATTTTGGTCTAAGACGCTACACTGCGTTAGATGAAGGATACTTAAGATTCGGCATAGCCGAGTATAGCACTCTTAGTTGTTTTTGGT
Source organism: Pollenia amentaria (assembly GCA_943735925.1). Classification (NCBI taxonomy): domain Eukaryota; kingdom Metazoa; phylum Arthropoda; class Insecta; order Diptera; family Polleniidae; genus Pollenia; species Pollenia amentaria. The sequence goes on from OX031008.1 coordinate 126,776,606, forward strand.
GATGTTTACTTTCTGCATGTAAGCCAGAGTTCGTTATACCATAGAGGAAAAACTCCTTGTGTCCGGCTATATAATTATTCAGGATATTAAGATTCAGGACTTGGTATTTTTGAATTCAGGCTTTTAAAATTGGGAATTTTAGTTTCGGGCACCCAGATATTTAAAAAAACTTTCTTTGTGTTTTTTCTTTACGTCTTAACTTATTGGGGTAAAAGTTCATTCAAAATTTGAAGGTGATTTTTCATAATAAAGAATTACCCCAAATTTTTGGGGCCTTATGATTTAATGATTAAATTTATAATGGGATACACGGGTACTCGGTTATGTGCTTACGCGGTATTTGTTGGTTATGTATTTTACTGTTAAAATAATCTGGGAGATTTTGAAAAAATGGAAATAATTCTGAATTTTGTAAACGGTTGGTCTGCCGTAGGTTCCTAAAGTAGGACACTTCGGGTATTACTAAAAATTAAACAACGATCCAGACTTTTTAATTTTGACCCGATTTTAAAAAGCAAGAAACATGCGTAGCTTATGCCTTATAGTTTATGAATTATCCAACTTTGAAAATTAAAATTTGCTGTTTTTGATCTACCAACAAACAAGGAGGTTGCAAATGATTTGAAATCAAACCTTTTCTGAAACGACAAACGTTTGATAATGATTTGAAAATCATAGCATTCTCAACAAAAAGGGAAAGTTATTATCAAATTGAGAAATACATTTATTTTCAACTTGCTTTCAAATGTTTTTACAATGTGCGTTTTAATACAATGTGGAACATAAATGAAAAATATTTTTTTAATTTAAATTCATTATTTATTGAAATAAACTGTAAGCTTTACATTCCGCACTAATCTGTTACTAATCCCGCGAAGCGGGAGTCATTTCGTATGAAAGGTTTGACTTCGTGTTTGTTTGGTAGGATTTTGCAAATATAAGAACTTGTCCCGATATTTTACAGAAAGAATAATTCAGTTACAATCAGGGCTGTGGAGTCGTCCGAAAAAAGTACTAACTCCGACTCCGACTCCAAACGCTGAAATTTTTTAAGTGCGACTCCGACTCCGACTCACGACTCCGACTCCTACTCTAACAGTGATGCGAAATGAATGAGACGTAAAATTATTTCTCTTTTGTGTAGAAACATCTTTATTAAACGAATTATGGGAATCTCCGCGTAATGTGCATAAGAAAAACATTAGTGTTATGGTAGGAATTAAAGGCAGGCCGATAAAGATGTTTCTGCACAAAAGAGAAATAATTTTACGTCACAATTTTTCTAATACATACTAGTATTTATGCGCTATAGCAACACTTATTCTGTACAATGTTGAAAATATTTCAGCGTTGATGGTTAAAAAATTCTGATATTAAAATTATTGGCAATTCCTGTCATTAACATTTTTTAGCATGAGTAAATTATTTAAAAAATCACACATCTTTTTCAACTAGATCAATAACTGAGTATAAGTTTTGCTAATGTAATTTAGACTTTTTCACGCACGTATAAAAAATATACCTAAATAGAAAAGTACTTGAATCAACTATTTCTCATAAAATAAATTAAAATCTACTTATTCATATTGATCTGCAAAATATTGCATCGCCAATTTCGAAGAATTTTTATGTTGGAAAATATTAGAATTTTTTTTTAATTTTTTATGCCAAAAAATTTTGGCCTCGGAGTCGCGCGTTTTTTTGGGTACTGCGACTCCGACTCCGTCACCGGTACAATAACCTCAACTCCGACTCCACAGCCCTGGTTACAATTTTATCCGACTAGATGTGTTTTGCAACAAAAATAAGCCCATGTATAAATTATGAGTGATTGTTTTTTTTAACTATTAAAAAAAAAAAAAAAAAAAAAAACGTTACATAACCATAAAAAACAGCTGTTTCAACCACCCTCATGTGCAACACTGTGTTTGATTATAGGTGACTTGACATAACACCATTGTTATAACCTTAGAAACCAATTGAATTTTTCCAAAACCATAAGGAGCTGTTACGTCTATGACATTATGGTATGACACGTCTAATTAAACCACTTATCAGGCTTAATCTGACTTATGGCATGGCTTATGTTGGCTTTGAAGGTCTCTCTGGATTGTGGCTTATTTATATAGAACTGCGAATTAAGAAAACTGAACAAGACAAATTCTAACGGTATGAAATCACACGATCTGGGTAGCCAGTTTACATCACCTCCAAGTGAGATAACTAGCCCTTCAAAGCGCTCAGGCAGAATGTCGAATGTGGCACGTAGCGCCGTCCTTTTGAAACCACATGGCCTTTGTGTCCAATTGAGGCAAACAAATTTGGTTATAATCGATCTAAAGCGCATGCGGTTGCCGATGATGGCCGCCTGGGTAACGCTGGCGGTGCTTTTTTACGAAAACTTTTTTTAAATTTTATTATTTGCACAGACTGAATAAATGTTAGTCACTTTGTCAGATGTAGCTTTAATAATAGGGCCGCTGTGAACTTTCAACGTTTAGAAGTCCGTATTAATAGACCTTAGAAGTCCTATTAAAACACCATTTATAAACCTTAAAAACTTTGCCCTGTTTATGATAATTAAATTTTAATTTTAAATTAAATTTGTTCTAAATCGCTTCTTAGAAATTAAAACGATTGACGGCATTCGATATCGATCAAAGTTCGTAGTTAAATTTTAGTGTTACTTCGAGCGTAATTTAATGTCGTCATTTGGCACCACAGCTCAATTTATTAGTAAGACTGCAAAATTGGAATTTAATTAACTTCAGCTGAGTAAATTAGACTTGTTATACTATTCCATTAATTTAAATAATATTTATCATACACACAAATGTAACCATTATTCTTTAATTTAGTTAAATAAACGTGTCTGTTTTTTATTTGAATTTATTAAACAATGAAAAGGGTTAACAATCTAACGGTACAATATAGAAAAATTGCATATTTCTTTGAACAAGAAAAAAATTATCCAAAATCTTTCGTTTTCGAAAACCGTAAAAACTGAAATTTTACAAAAATTTTAAAATATTTAAAATTTTTAAAAAGCTCTTAAATCGAATAGAAATCGCCAAATTTAAACACAGTCGATACAAGTAAGTCCAACCATATTTAACGGTGACAATAGCAATGTTAAAAACAACAATAGTTTGTTTTTGGACATTGCGGGAACCACAAAATGTTTCTTTCTAACCATACTTTACACATGTTTTTTTCTCTGCGTGTAGTATGCCCCTACTATCGATGACCGGAAGGGATTTGCCTGACTCCTTGTTGGTATAATCACTGGACTCTGTCTTAAAGTTAGGCATGGACAGCACATGGGATGTCTGATTCCCTATGAATACTGCCGCCGTTGTGTTGGCGAGACGAAAACGAGGGCAAGAGTTTGGAACACCTCCAGTTATACTTTCCGTTACTAGCGAGAACAAGAATTACCAAAATCGTATCTTATAATTTCAGCTGTTTGTCTGATATTTATGACATTGACATGAATTTCTTATAAAAGTTCACTAGCAGTTCGGATTGGATTGGCGATAGGCATTTTGGTTATATGGAATTGCATGGTAACACAATGGGTCAATTTAGACAGAATTGTGTTTGCTGAAAATCGACTGTTATCTCTACATATTTAAGATGTGTTTATAACTTCTACTTAAGGCCGCGAATCACTATCCTTTCCAATCGTACAATTCACTCATACGAAAATCTGACTTATTCTATTCGACATAAAGAATGTCTGAAAAATCTGTTGTCAATGCCACACTATCACACAAAAACAATGCAAAAATCATACGACTCAGCTGGTTTGCAAGAAAATGCAACTTTGATCGCAAAGAATCTATAATTTTATGAACATTTTATGAAGCTTTTGCAAGTCTTGCAAGACTTGTAAAAAAAGCTCTTACTCAATTTAATTGTTAGCTCACACTTCCCAACAAACACGAATTCAAACTTTTGATATGAAGTGACTTTGTCAAATGATATCAAGCACATTTCTCGAACTATTTGCAGCTTTTACCATTTGAATTCCAATTGATAACGATTTGAATGAAAACATTTGCAAACAATGTTTTATCAATTTGATATCAAATTTGATTCTCAAATCAAAAATAAACTTGCCAACACTAGACAACAAAATAGATGTAAACATTAAAAAATTGCGGATAAAGTTGAATGTGTGTTCACTAGTGTGTACCAAAAAAAATATTATTTTATGCCCCACCTTTTTTTGAAAGCTTATAGTGTGAATTTTTTTTGTGATTTTTTTTCAGATTTTTCGGAAGAGGTTTAGAGGTCGCTAAAATCGAATTTAACCCAAAAATCGGGTTTTCTCGACTTTTTTGAATTTTGCTGATTTTCTTTGTTACTAAGTCAATTTTTTTAAAGAAAACTTCCCAAACTTTACTTCTCTGTGCAGATATTAAAAGTTTCGGTTATTTTTTTGCTCATTTGGGTCCCTTAATCACATTTTTTTGTAAATTTAGCATAAATTTGAAAAAAAATGCTTTGTAACTTTTAAAATTTATATTGAAGTTAAAAAAACTAATGATTCAGTTTAAAAGGTGGAAAAAAATAATTGAATTTGCTCTTACTGTTCCAAAGTTATACCCTTTTTAAGTTTTGTACCCATTTTGTGAAGTTAAAAATATTGTAATGTGTTTGCCAGTTATGCTTCGGTTTTGTTTTAATGTTAGATATTTAGATATTAGTTATTCTTTCAAAATATTTAATATGGGTGGTTTTTGTTCTGTTGCACAGACTTCAGCAATGCGAGTCCAAAAAATTATAGGCAGCTAACTTCTCATACCCCAAAAAAAAAAAAAAAAAATTTAAAAAACTATTTTTTTAGCTTTCAATTATTTATTAGAGCTTTAACGATGAAGCTCTATGCCCTGCATAAATTCTGAAAGCCTGTTGCAGAGGTTGTTAGATTAATGTAAGGCCCTTATCATGTACAACGCAGCGCAACGCCAAACAATAACATTGAAAGCACAAACAATGTCATAAATATTTTGTAATTTTGTTGTTGCTTTCAACAGAAATTCATGTACCGTTTTGAAATTTTAAAACGCAATGTGAATTTCTGTAGAAAGCAACAACAAAATTACAAAATATTTATGACATTGTTTGTGCTTTCAATGTTATTCTTTGGCGTTGCGTTAGTTCTGTGGCGTTGCGCTGCGTTGTACATTATAAGGGCCTAAGTATTAGCTAAGGCCACGCCGCGTTCTGCGACATCATTTACCACGTGCAATTGCTGAACTTTGTTCTTTGCTTCATTAAATGATTTGTTTGTATGCTGGGGTACCTATAAAAATGAAAAAAAAAAAATTTTTTTTTTGGGACACACTAGTGTTCACAGGTAAAGAAAAATACCATATAAAGTGAAGTGAATTCGCCTTTAGTAAACCTAAACTTCTGGTGAAAAAAATAAAATTATTTGTGAGTAAAAAATTAAATACAATGAGCAAGAATGTGAACAGAAAAGTGAACAATTTTAAAGTTTGCTGTACGATCGCAGTGCTACGCCGAGCCATGACAATTCCCATAAATCAAAAAGGAGCCAAGTATTTCGTCTTACCAAGAATTTGAGGACAAAAAGAACTCTATTTGAATTTTTAGCCGCTGCTGTGGAGCCGAATGTTTAGCTGGCAGTTTATTCAAATAAATAACGAATTTGAATTTAATAAAATATTTTTCATTTATGTTCCACATTGTAAGAAATGCATTTCTCAATTTTGAAATAATTAATTTCCCATTTTTGTTGAGAATGCTCTCTATTCTGCGAACCGAATCCCAATTAATTTTTCGGTTTTAAAACGAATCCGAATATGTTGGTGTTCTTAAAAACGAATTCGCACAATTTTACTCGATTTGAAATCGAGTACATAAACCTGGTCGAAAGCAATTTGAAAGCTGTTTTTTTAAATAAAGCTTACAAAAATGAAGTAAACACGGCAATTATATAAAGTTCCAAGTCTTATTTTGCTTATTGTAAAAAAAAAAAAAAACATTTAATGCAAGAAAATTCTTAATTAAACAATAATTTTACTAACACTAGCAAATTTGTTAATTTTTGTAAAATCACAAGATTTATTTTAATATGGTTTCCACATCTTTGTTTATATTCGAAACATCCGAACTACCCAACTTTTGAAAATGAAATTGTCAATGTTTGACTCATTATAACATGGAAAGTATTGAATTAAAAGATTATCAAATAAATATTTATTTTAATATAAAATAATCAAAGTTATGTGGTAAAGTCATTTGATGTATTAAAAAAGTTTTAAATAAAGAATTTTAAACATCTTTTGTCTTTGTTCGCAAATGGCTTCGAATAATGCAAACCGTGCGATTTACAGAACACCAAATTCTTTACTATTAGGTTTTAAAAAATCACTCGTTTTCCAATCGACTCGGTTTGCATATAGACGGGATGATCAAACAACTTATTCGAATGCTTTTTATGACGAATCAGTTAATTATCCATTCAAGATATATGCGAACCAAACAACCCACATTCTATTTATTGATATCGCAACAATCGCTAATGAATTTAAAAGTCTAAAATTTTCATTCATTTCTGGTTTTCATTCAGCTGTTCCACTTAGATTTGAGATAAGAGAAATCGAAAAGGCTATTCATGATTTAAACCCCAAGAAAGCCCCTGGTTTTGATAAGATCAGTAACAAAATGCTTTTGGAGCTTCCCAGCATAGCAAAGAAAATTATTCTCCTGATTTTTAATGCTATTTTACGCCTTGAATACTACCCACAAGAGTGGAAAGTATCATTAGTTACCATGATACCTAAACTAGGAAAGGATCCTACAAAAGTTGAGTCATATAGACCTATAAGCCTATATTGTCTAATATATCAAAGCTGTTTGAGAAGCTGTTAGTGTCAAAATTAGCCCCAATTTGAAATGTAAATAGATGTATTCCTAACCATCGATTCGGCTTTAGAAGAGAACATAGCACAATTGAACAAACCCATCATATAGTAAACGCCATAAGAAAAGCCTTTGAAGAAAAAAAAATATTGTTCTGCCCTCTTCATCGATGTTTCTCAAGCTTTTGATAAAGTCTGGCATGAAGGGTTATTACATAAATTGAAGTTAAACTTACCAGTAAACACACACAAGCTGTTAGAAAACTACTTAGTCGGTCGAAGGTTTATTATTAAAGAAGGTGATTTTATAAGTTCTCCTCAGACAATTGACGCTGGAGTCCCTCAGGGAGGCATCATGGGCCCACTATTATACTTAATATATACCTCAGACATGCCAACAAATAACCACACCCTAACTTCAACATTTGCTGATGATACAGCTTTTTTAAACGTACACGAAAACTGTCATGAAGCATTTCGCTACCTGCAGAATCATATATTTGAATTGGAAAAGTGGTTAAAACAATGGAGGATAAAGGTCAATGAGCAAAAATGTGTACATATAACATTCACCTTGCGTCGGGAGTCATGCCCCCCTATTAAAATCAGTAACCAATTAGTGCCCCAATAATCACATGTAAAATATCTCGGTATTGATTTAGATAGGCGTTAAACATGGAAATACCATATACCAAATGAAACTAAAAGCAATTCAAATTAATTGGCTTATTGGAAGAAATTCTGTTCTTAGCCTCGATTGCAAACTTCTACTCTACAACTCTATATTAAAGCCAATCTGGTGCTACGGTATTCAGCTATGGGGCACTGCCTCGGCCTCAAATATCGAAAAAACTCAAAGGCGCCAAAATAAACTTCTTCGAATAATCACAGTCGCTTCCTGGTATGTTAAAAACTCAAATATTCACAAGGATCTCAATGTGCCATTAGTAAAAACTATTATTACGAAATATGCAGTAAAATATTTAAAAAGGCTTGAGTCGCACCCAAATCCACTAGCTCGAAATATTTTAAATGACAGCGGCCACTCTAGATTAAGCCTAGTACTCTGTTCAACATTTCACGTGAAATGCTGTCAAAACTCATATGAAAAAAACTTGTGCGGAATTTCTATGAAAAAATGTTGATAGAGTTGTACTCTGTTTAATTTGTGAAAAAGTTGCGAAATGTTTCTGGCAACATTTATTTACAACTGCGAAATAATATGAGCTGCACTTATTTCACGTGGAATTTTATGCAAATGAAAAAAGTTTAAACTTAATATTAAAATGAGAACTGCAAAACATAAATAACATAACCGGTAACAGTTTTTCATAAATATTTACTTTCATTTTTACTTAATTTTTTATTTAAAAAAATACTTTTTAGTAAAATACATGTGGGGTTTGTTTACATATGCAAAACAATGTCGCATACTTTGAAAGATTAAAAACGTCAAATTGTGCAAACTCTCGAGATAGGTAACATTGATACATGTCAAATTTTTCGCATGAAATAATAGATGTTGCTGAACATTTTTCACAAATTGGAACAGAGTACTAGGCTTTAAGGAGAAGAGATACTGCAGGACTAATCCGACGAGAAGACCGCTAAACATCTTCATATGTGAACAGAAACCGTGAGGAGAAAAATTTTCGTCTAGCATTGGCAGGACAAAAATAAAGTATTATTATAAGATTTGATAAATTATTGTTAGTTCATATTTAATAATATGAAAATTCAATAAATAAATAATGAAAATGAAAAAAAAATTCTGGTCCTGATAACATTCCAAGTAACATTTTAATTAACTGTGCTGACAGTATTGCTATCCCTTTAGAAATTTTATTTAATGTATCAATCGAGCATGTTGACTTTCCGTATCTATGGAAGAACTCGTTTATTATTCCTGTGTTTAAATCGGATGTTGAAAACTACCGTGGTATTGCAAAATTGAGTATTATACCTAAACTATTCGAAAATTTTTTTTACCGAATTCCTTTGTTACCAAGTATCAAATTTGATAACACCTTACCAGCATGGGTTTCAAAAAAGATGCTCTACTACAACGAATCTTCTTCATCTTACAACTGCCATATATCGAGAATTTATACAACAACTACAAACTGACGTGATATACACTGATGTTATTAAGGCCTTTGATAAAGTTAACCATATACTTTTAAAGGTTAAACTTCATTTACTAAGTTTTACTGATATAAGTATAAAATGGATATATTCATACCTAAGCAACAGAACACAATCGATTAACTTTAATAACGTAATTTCTAGAAGCATAGATGTTCTGTCTGGTGTGCCTCAGGGAAGCCACCTTGGGCCACTTCTTTTTACATTATTTATTAATGACCTACCTGAGGTGATTTATTCATCGAATATTCTGATGTATGCGGACGACGTCAAAGTTTTTCTTAGCTATAGTCAAATATCTGAGCAACAACTTCTTCAAAACGACTTAAATTCTTTTTACACGTGGTGCAATGTAAATCTTATGCAACTTAATTAATGTAAATACATTCGTTTTGGTAGAAAGAGTCCAATACCTGCATTCTACTTTTTTGAAAGTTATCAGTTGGAGTCGGTGGATAGCTTCGTAGATCTTGGAATTCTGCTTGACTCGAAACTAAATTTCATTGCACATATAACAATGACAGCTAATAAAGGCAGAGGTATGATCGGTTTTGCAAAGTGGGTTCAAGGATCCATATGTTACGAAAAGTCTGTATACTTTCCTGGTAAGACCTGTATTGAAGTATGGATCCGTAATATGAGACCCTATATAAAAAAACATTCCGACCAAATTGAATCAGTCCAAAAACAGTTTCTGACCTTTTGTCTACGTGGGTTGTACTTTAACCAATGGAATCTGCCGCCTTGTTCTGCTAGACTAGCCCTCATCAAGCTGCCAACTCTAAAGAGCCGTAGAACTGTGCTTAACATCTCGTTTATTTTCAACATAATTATTGGCGACGTTTGCTCTGGATACTTAATCAACAATATAACATTTAATGTTCCTCAACGCCCAACACGTCACTTGGTTCCGTTATAAATTAAATTTTTTAGAGCTAATTATGCTAATGGTGACCCGTTAAGAAGGATGTGTAACGAGTTCAATAAGTTTTATAAATTTATTGACTATTCTTATAGTTCCACTGGTATTAAAACTAATATATTAATTTATTTAAATCCATAATTTTTGTTATTTTTTTTTAAATTTATTTTTATTTAATTAAGAAGTCTGTAAGGATTATATTCCATAGACAAATAAATAAATAAATGTATCGATTGAGAAAAGGTTTAATTTCAAATCGTTTTTAATTCGAAATCAAACTTCAGTGTTTGCTGGGTACTTTACGTACGACTGAATAGGATAGTGAATCATCGGCTTAAATAGTACTACTTAAGGTACTGCTGGGTATTAATTTTAGTATTATTTTGTAATAAATACATGTTCACTATAAATTTTTAGTGATTAAATAATTTTCCCAAGAATTTTGTAAAAAACAAATTTCCACAATCTTTGGAAAAAACTTAAATTATTTAGATAAAATTCTAAAAACAATACATGATTTTTTCTAAAAATTTTTCGCCATAATGTTCAAAAAATAAAAAAAAAAACTATTAATATTATAGTTTTTACACAGAAAAACAAAATCCCCTTTAAAACAATTGTTAATGCAAAATGGGTAATTAACATTCTGTTTAAATGAAATTATTAATTCATAAATAAATATGTACATACTTCCTAGTACCTATAAACATGAATAAATTATTATGCAAATTAAATTAATTTTAATTATTTGGAATAATTAAATGATAGATTTAATTATTTGATTTAATAAATATTATTCAAAAACACTTACTTTGGGTACGTTTTTGTGTGTATTGAATGCAAAACTCTGCGAAACGATACAAAATTTAAGCACCAAATTGAGGCCCCTTTTCCATATGTTTTTTGTATTTGTTGTAATTTTATGCGTTTTCTGATTGTTGTGGCTGTTGTTGTTTTTGAACTGGTGCCGCCACACTTTTCGTTTTAAATCTTTGTTGTTCTGTGCGGTGGATTGGAATTTTTCTTTAATTTGTTCACTTTCTGTTTTCAAATAAAATTTATTTTTGATTTTTTTTTTTGTAAAATTGTTTATTTTCTTTTTTCTTATTTTGATTTTTTTCGACTTTGTTTTCGTTGTTTTTTGCTTTTGTCAATTAAAGATCTTTGATCTTTATTAATTTAAAAATACAAATATTTTTTTATGCATTTAAATTTTTTGGAATTTGTTTTTGACTGACAATTTTTTACAGTTTGATTAAAAAAAAAAAATATTGAAACAAATTAATTTTGTTTCAGAAATTTGGCTTCATTGAGAAAATTTCGCAATTGTTTTGTATTTTTTTTTAGAATTACACTATTTCAATTTTAATTTTAGTTTTTGTGCCTTTTTTTTTTTGGTTTTTTTAGAACACTGACAATGATGATAATGATGACTCTGTTTGGGTTTATTGCACTTTCTGTATTAAGTGTATCAGAATGTGTCTGTAGTATTTTATGGCATCAACAACATCTAGTGGGCTTTTTACAGTTGCATGCAATATTTATGTTGCTGTTTTGTAGGACAAACCACACAGTCATACAAACATAAATACGAAATCACTTTAAATGCGTAAATTGTATTTTTAAAATTCACAAATTAAAAATTTCTTTTTTTTACAATAAAAAGAAAAATTCGTATTTTCTTAACACTTCAACACTTTCTGAATAAATTTATTTTCATTAAATTCAATTAAACTTAATCTGTAACGTCGTTTGATTTTATTGATATTCAAACGCGACGACGTTTTTTGTTTCATTACACTGTGTTTTGGTTTCAAAGCTTTTCGACTCGTTTCGAACTCGAGATCTAAAGCGTTTGAGTCTGAGTCTATGAATGAATATTGAATTTCCGTGTAAGATTTCAAATGCTGCCTGCTGGTGGTTGGTTTCTTTTGCTTTTTTTGTTTTTGTTTGTTTCTATTGTGTTTGAGTTGGCTTTAGAATGGGTTTGATGGTTAGAAATCGTAGTTTGTGGTCTGAGTCTTCGTTGTTATTGCTGTTGTTGTTGTTGCTGTAGTGGATCTTCTTTAGTTGAGTTGTCAAGGCCAATAAACTGTATTTAGTGGCAAGTCAGTCTTCCTTAACCACTTATTTTTCTTGTTTATTGTTGGTTGGTGCTCTTTTTTCTGTTTTTTCTTGCTAAAGTTTTTTGCATTATTTTTTTTCTAAAACTTCTTTTACGGCTGCTTTATTGTTTTTGGCTATTTGGAACAAATACAGTAAGGAAAAATTAAATAAGGGCGAGTTGGTGAAGTTTAATAAAATGTAGGTTTCAAGAAGTTCGTCTGAAGTTTAACAAATACAATTTTCAAAAGGTTTTTAAATAAATTTGTTTGACAATTTTAATTTTGATACAATTTTCTTTCTATTGATAAATAATTTATTTTTTTTACCTTTTTTTCTGCACCAATAAGTAAAACTGCATACAGTGGCTCACATATACAATCGGGCAGACGCATGAAAATATTTCTGCACTCTATTTTGATATAATAAAATACATCTCAACTTTGTCTTTATTATCACAAAACCCCTTCTATTTAAAAATAACAAAAAAAAAATCATTCTAAGTTGCGTTATAAAATGTACATAAAGGCAAAACTTAGACAAAGTCACATTTTTGTCTCACATTGGATGCATACAAATTCAATAATACTTAAAAAACACAAAGTAAATATTTTGTTGCATTCTGCGTCCAAATTCGTCCCATGTATATTCAATAAAATTGAGATCGGGACACAAAGTAAATATTTTGTTGCATCCGCGTCCAAATTCGTCCCACGTATATTCAATAATATTGAGTTCGGGACTTTGTGCAGGTGTTTTGATCACCTTGGGATAATTATACACCACCCAGTTTTCACATCATGTGCTTAATGCTTCGGGTCGTTATCCTGGTAGAATTTAAAGCTAGCTCCAATGTTCGGAAGAAATGAATTAAATCGATGCGAAGTCGTCTACATGCTGTTGGGAATCAAAAAGGTGGCGCAACAAAATACTTACCTTGTGTATTTTTTTAAGTAGTATTGAATTTTTATGCAATGCCCGACTTTCAACGTGAGACAGAAAAGTGACTTATTCCTAGTTTTACCTTTATGTACATTTTATAACGCAGAAATATTTTCATGCGTCTGCCCGACTTTAAATGTGATATTTTCATGCGTCTGCCCGACTTTAAATGTGATATTTTCATGCGTCTGCCCGACTTTAAATGTGAGCCACTGTATGTGAAATCTTAATTTTTGAAGGAATCTGGTAAGCGTTTTGATTTTGAATTGAAGTAAAATTGAAATCGAACGAGATTTACAGTTCAATTATGTTCAAAACGACTGCAGGTTTTCCTGGTTGGTCTTGTGAATATAATTGGTACTCAAAGAATGAAGTAGATAGATAAAATTGAATATTTTTATGAATTTTCTATAAACCATAAATTCACTTAATTTCGATTTATAGAACATGCCCAAATATAAAATTTTTTTTCGGTTTTTTTTTTTGAAAATCATCTATATTGTAAACCTATCGGGCCTGTTCTAAAAATCTCTTGATTTCAAATCACCTGCTTTTAAAATTACACCTGTGATTTTGTCGTGTTCTAAAAGTCATACCATTTTTGTGTTTCTCGGTTTGCTTTCGGCGATTGAAAATCACACCGAAACACAAAAAAGGAATAAAAATATCACACGTGTGATCTGAATTAAAGTTATTTTCAGAGCAGGCCTGTCTGTATATTTGTATTTTTTTCAATTTAGAAAATAAGCTCTAAAAAACGAATCGTTTTCGATCACACAGAAAATTACGGCATTCGATATTGATAGAGCTTTACATTTGAATTGTATTATTATAATTTTGATTGTCATTTCGAGTTGTTCAAAAGACTTGATTGGGCTCCTGGTTTTACAAAGGTTAAAAGAAAATTGAATTCAAAATTTTTGTAATTGAATTAAACATTTTGTATCCGCTTATACAAGTAATGCAACCAGAGTTTGGAAAAAATACATTAAGAAAAATAGTTACAAATTTCAATAAAAAATTGTTTTGCAATGCCATAACCAAGGCGTATTGACAACCAGGTGCCGCTACTTAGTCAGCTGTTTATTTTTTGCTCGTTTTTTTTTAAGTCAAACTACCTGTAAAATTTTTTTTTTTAATTTTTATTATAGTGTCAAAGTAAAACGTTTCAGGCGAATGGAGTACGGCGATCTGAATTCGCAATAACACCATCATATTTAATGCGCCTTGGTCACAACACTGTGCACATAAAGTTTAGACACCGTAGATGGTTCGCGGGCGAAACAGGAAAAGAGGAAATTGTGCCAAGCATAATGCGTCTTTCCCCTTACCGACAAATTTATTTTCCCTGCGTTTCAATATCCAATATTAAATATAAAGAAAATTAGGGTTATTTTACTATTTTCAACTATTGATCATGTGTCTAATATTAAAGATAACAAAAGATGGCTGACTGAAAGAGAATACAAATTTAATAGATGACAGCGAGTTAAAATAAATGTTTGTCCTCTGAACAAAATGATGTACGGTCGCCTTAATATAAGGGAATACGGGAATCCTTAAATCGCGAACAAACACGGCGAATTGAATACTAGATGGCCCTATCGCTACAACAATAAGAAAACAACACAAAATTCGCCAGGTAAAACTTTGCTAATCGGTAAACAATTTTGCACAACTTTCTAAGTCGCACAACCAAATTAATGAACATAAAAACATAAACCATTTTTGACACTTCGAGTTTCAATAGTCAATTTTTTAATGCACAGCTGATGATGACGTATACCAATAAGGCTACCTAGTATTTAATTCGCTATAGGTACAAATTTAAATACATACTTTAAGAAAAATGTATTGGGACGGCGACTAATATATGGAAGAGTTGCCACTTTTTCTTTAATGCAATAATGAATTTATTATCAATAATAGAATAACTGACCAAATTAACATATAATGCCAAATTAATAAATAGCAAACATGTTTTTTTGGGAATGGGAAAAAATTTGGAAATTAGTATCCCTAACACTGTCATTATTATACGCACTTCTTTATTCATTTTCTAGCTTCAGCGAACAAAATCGCGCCGAAGGTTGTTGTCCGCCTGCAGGAGTTTTTACTGTATAATGTTTTGTCTAAAGTATGTTAAAGACAGTTGTCTTACTTCCCAGTTATAGGAAATCAGTGTTGCCAGTTAAGAGCATTTTAAAGCTAGATTAATGAAATGAAATATTCTTTTAAAAGTTTTTGATATTTTAATTAGGCTTAAGTTCATCAAATTTAATTTTCATTAAATTATTTTTATTGAAGGAAGGAATTTACAACATGAAATGCATAATTTTTTTTTTTTTTTTTTTTTTTTTTTTTTTGATAATTTTATTCTTGACTGAACACGGGATTGAACTCGGGTCGAGTTTACATGTTTCGAGAATAAACACATTCCCATCATCAGAATTCTTTGCCGTTCTACCGTTTGCGCCACTGCGACGCCTGCCAGTCTATAATCAAACATCAATCTTAATCCAATAGTATTGGTAGATGGAAATTTCCTGAAATTTTTATCAATTTTCAATTTTATTTATATGTTTTTCTTCCTTACTTCTGTTTTTTCGTACTTTGTTTGGAAAACTTGAGTACATTCGTTTTTTATGTTTTTTCCTTTTTGTCCTTTTTTCGTTGACCTTTCTTTGTACAACTTGAAGGACGAAAAAAACGAACATACATCAACTCACACTATAAATGGTACGCATTAAAAAAGTTTATGTTTGGAACTCAGAATAAAGGCCTTAAGGCCGAACTATAATATTAAGCTACTTAAAAATTAATGAAAAGCCTGCAAATGCTTTAAAAAAGAACGAAAACCAAATCAAAAAATATCTGAATGCCCCCGGAAAGTGCGATCAGTATCACACTTTACTTAAATAATTGGCTGGACACATATGATTTAGTTGTATTCGCACAATTGCTGAAGCCAACTTATGTACATTACCGCTGCGCATTTAGTTTAATAAAAGAATTTTCATTTAACCGAAGATCGATCCTTAAAAAAAATTAAGAAATCAATACTTTTAAACATTTATGATCCATATGTACATTTCACGACAAACTAGTGCTTTAAGTATATTTTATGTATTTCTAAGAACTAACAACCAAAAATAAAAAAATTAAATTTACTAAATACTCAACCTGTGTGTTCAATTCAGCTGAAATTAACAGCACAGCTGTTACTTATTTGGTTTATATTATCGTTGTTGGATGCTTGAATTAGTTCATGGTTTAACAAAAACATAATGCGTCTCGCTTTTTATCTACATATCTGCTTGTTGTAAATTCGCCTTAGCTCGAGTGAAATATAAATAAAGCAATTACCGATATAGAGTAAAGAGTAAAAATTGCAACAAAACTTGGAAATAAATTTTCTTAAAAAATGAAAAAAGGCAATCACAAACGATGTATTTTCAAATTGCTTGAAGATGGAAGTTACATTTTCACTTATAAAAAACTTAAGAGTAAAATAAAATTCATAGGGAACATTTCTGTACCTAGGATCGATCTACGGTTAATATACTTCATTTCATATGAATTCAATTATCCCAATTTAAAACAATTAAAATTAAATATGTAAACTAAGAGCCGTATTCATAACAAAAAGCAAGCCACAGTTTGTTTGTACTCTAAGTACAACGGGCTGCTTACTAGAATGCCGATTAAGCTTAGCAGCTTGTTAGCAAAGAGTTTATTCATAACAAATTGTATCTGTCTGCTAACTTTTATTAAATAATCTCTGAATATTAACGATGCCACATTATATTACCCAAAAATCCAACACGTTTTGCATTAATCATCGCTGGTTTTGCCATTTTTTTTTTTGTTTTTCCCTCCCCATATAAAAATTTTTAATGTTTAAATTAAAATAAATTTTAAAAAAGGACTCTTAATTAAAAAAAGACAGTGAATTAAAAAACAAACAATATTATTCAATTATTAAAAAAAAGAAAAAATCCTTGAAGAAGGCACACAACGGAGTGCCGCAATATTGGATTTAATAAATTTAATATTACAACATTTTTTATTTTTCGAATTTATTCTATGAGCTACATTTCAGGTATGTATTTTATAAAGCTTTTTGTAATAGTTCTATTTTTTTAAATTTTTAGGAATGACTTTATACACTACCAGACTATTATCTTGTATCTTCTTGTTACATTTTACCTAAGCTATCCTTTGGATAGCAATAAAGAATATTGTATGTATAGAAAAATTTACAATTATTAGACACCAGTTACGTATAAAATACTACATACAAAACTAAAATTTAGCTCATAAAATAAATTCGAAAAATAAAAAATGTTGAATATAACAAAGTAACTTATGAAAAAGAAATAATTCCCAAATTAAATATTTTTTATAAAAAACCTCAAGCTTAAGCTGCATGTACACGACATGTTTTTTACATCTGACTTGTAAAATTTCCCACTGCAAAATACATACATGTCGTGTGTTACCTTTAAAACATTGCATCTGTACAAGTCAGACGCAAAGTCATCTGACAAAATTTCAATTAAGGCAGTGTCAGATACAACTTTGTCGCTTTGCGTGACGTTTCTACCTTTGGCAGAAAAACGCAAAGCAAAAGGTGTATGACACAATGAAAACTTTGACAACATTCACGAATTGTTTGTTTATTTATAAAAGCGGTAGGTAATTTGTACATTTAATTCTTTGTTATACAAATTAAAGTTAAAAATTTAATTGGACGGTTTTTTGGAATTGAATTTGGCAACAATAATTTAGAAAAAAAGAAAATTATACTAGCCAAATGTCAAAGCGCGCAAAAAGAAGAGTTGGCTAACTTTTTGCTTCGCTCAGCTTTAAAAGTACTTTATGTGACATGTTTCGTATAAGTATGTATATTTTATCTTAGATGTCAAAGCGAATCGGTAACGCAACGCGAAGCAAAAGTTTTATCTGACATGGCCTTTAGAGCGTGCTCTATTTTCTTCTGACATCAGCTGTGTCAGAAATCTATGCCGGGAAGAAAACTGCAGCGGCGGTGCATTGTTGACGGAATCATTAGCCGGCTTAAGTTAATATTTTACAATACCGATATTTGTACAATCATTTCACCATTGAATAGAAATTATGTACATATATAAATAAAAACGTATCATTATAATATCCTAAATTGGTATATTCGAATTTAAGGAAAAAAATGTTTAGATGGCTGAACTTTTTTATGGCGCAAATAAAAATTTTTGTGGCGGTAGCACGCTATTTTGAAACCAAGCACTACTTTGGTTTACTCCATAACTACAGAGAAAAAACATAGACAATGTCAGAAGCAAATTACATGCACGTGTGTGACCAAATATTATAAAGCTTATGTAAAACAGCAATTTTGACAGACATTCACAATTACATGTGACTTGAAAAGTTGACAAGTCATATGTAAAAAACATGTCGTGTACATGCAACTTTAATCGAAAACATTTCTACAAATTTATAAGGGTCAAATGAGAGTCAATTTATAAAAAATTATTCAACATTAAGCGGCTGTTTTTCAAAGGTTGGCGAACGTTTGGCAGCTCGTTAATAAGAATTTAACAAATCGTTAGCCAGAGTTTGGTAAGTGTATTATGAATGAACTTTGTGCTAACTTCATGCCATATTTTCATTATGAATACGTCTGTAAGTATTCTTATGATGCGTTTCACTTGTAGTGTGAGTAGCTGTATCAACTAAATTAAAATTTTGTATATTTGTCAACTTTGTACCAAAACATTTGGATCTAATATATTTGAAATTGCACTTGCCATTTTTTAAATATACCTCACTGTATTGGTGGTTTGGTAGGTTTTTGTATTTTGTTCAGATTTTCTTCAGTTCTCGGTCGAACAGAAAGAAACAATTGTTGTATATATATTTTTTTTTTTTGGTATGTTATATGCTATTTGTTGTAGTTGTTGTTAATAATGTTTGATGTTGTTTTCGTTGTGTTTTTTTTGTCTTTGTTATATTTTATTTGTAATTCAGACAAGTTTATTTTATTCGTATTTTTTCGAATTTTATTTATCCCTTAAAAGTGATCATCCAAATAAAGTTTTCACACAGTACCTACGAACTTTAGAAAAACCGGCTTAAAATTCATACATTTTACGAAATTAAAACTTAATTGGTACCTAGGTACTTTTTGTTTGTTAATATTTTTATTTAAATTCGTAGAAATTAAGGAATTTGAATTCCAATACTTTGTTTTACTTAAAATTTTTGTGTCATTGCAAAAAATCTTTGCTAAATATTCTCAATTTATTGCATTATTTGCTTTTCAAATATAATTTTTATTTATTTTTTTTCGTTAAAAATTATTTGTGATTAAGACCAAAACACTGAATCTACGACAAACGCGTTCTGCTGTCAAGCAGTGTTAAATCTAAACTGATGTATTTCAATATACGTGATCTACAATTTAGTAGGTAGTATTTTTTTTTTTTGTTAAATTTTGTTTCTGTTGTACTCTCGTACGTAGTCCAATACGATTCTATAGGAAACGTAACGTTGCTGCCAACTTTACGCCAACGTCTATTAGCACTTTTTTTTATTATTATCTATAATCACGGTTTCTATGTGTTCTGTTTTTCACCGATAGTGAAATAAAAGAAAATAAACAAAATGCTCCGTAGAAGTAGCAGCATACCGGCAGCAGATTTGTTTGTAGCGGCAGCAGCAGCAGCAAATAGCCTCATCAACATGTTGTGGTTTTGGCTGCTCATCAATACATTTAACAGATTAAACTTTCTCTCATTTTCAGCATTAACAATAAAAACTAAATCTCTATGGGCTAAAAAAAGTTTGTTTACATTTTAAATTTTCACAATTCCGATTTGTTGATCCAAAATAATGCATTCTACTCTAAAATCTTGTTTGTATCCACTGTGGCCATATCTAATGATTTATTGTAATTTTGGCGATTTGTATTAACCCCACCGATGGTTTGACGATGTTTATCCCAAATTTATTTGTGTAAAACGAAGGAAATTTAACAAAGTTTATACCTAACCAGTATATGATATTTCGAGTAAGAAAGTATAGTCGGTCCAGCACGCCTATTTAATACCCCAGACCCAGATAAAAACAAATTTTCGATTCATTCTTTGGGATCCATGGCCAAAATCGTAGACCCGGCACAACAAAATTATGTAGTTAATATGAGGTTGAGATTCATAAAAGAGTTCTTTGTGGCGAATATTATTTAAATATCAACATCTATATGAGTTTTGTTCGTTTTAAAGTGATTTTGGAGAGGGGACTTATGTGAGTACATATGAGCCAGTACCTTTTACTCGTGAGTTCGTTCACGTGAAAATTAGAGAAAGATATAAAGAAGAGAGTTTATCCTATAAAAAAAAAAAATTACAAACAATTTATGTAGTTTTCTACATCTTTAATTATTTTATGTTAAAATATTTCTATAAGCAACATTATAACTAGGAAATGTTATTTTCGCCAACACAAACATTTAAGTTTTGAGCACACGATATTCTTGAGCAACATACATTCAGCTGTCCATATGAATCTACGGTCTAAATATGTTTATTCCGACCACTGGACCACATGCAATCTGTATACCAAACTTATCCAAAAAAGAAAAAGTACCAAAAGTACCAATTTTTCCGTTTTTAAGTCATAAAAGGTACCCTATGTTTAAATCAGGGCCATATGCCATCTCTTTACCAAATTTTTTAAAAAGAGGAAAAGTACCAAAGTAAAAGAGTACCATGAGTAACTGCCCTAGAGGGAAGCTAACTGACACCAAAGTAGTCCCGTGATACGTCTTTTTTGCTAGAGACCGGTTCTACTTCTAACACTTTATGTGAATAGGACCTATCACTTTTACATGGGGTTGTCATTGGAAGGGGATCCATTGACACCTAACAGCCACCATTTGACATCTATTCTATTTCAATATTATCTATTATTATTTCAATAAAACAAGTCCTAGAACTTAATTGAAGAACCAAATCGGGACTGGTTTTTGCAAATCCCGAGATTCGGGATTTCAAAAAGTTAAATTCCGGGATTTTTCGGGATCCCGTAAAATTTCAGGATATCGGTATATTTCGGGATTCTGGATTTTTTAAAGTCAAAACATAATTGCTTTTTATAAATATTTATTAAAAAACTACTTTAAAAGAGTTTTACAAACAAAAGTTTTATAATTCATTTAATATTACAAAGTTTTGATTACTAAAATTTGTAAAAATTGAAAATTGTGATTTTTTTTTTCTTAATTAATGATTAATTTAATTAAAAATATTATAAAAAAAACAACGTACCATTTAAAACAATGTGTTAATTGATTCAATTAAAGAACAATTAACATAAAATCTATATATTATTCAATTGCCTCAGTTGATTCAAACTTAATAAAAAACATTATGAATATAGTAATTGAATAGAGCAAACTAGTAGTTGATTTATTTGTAAGATTCTACTAAAATTTTATTTAAATGAATTATGATGATTAATTGAAATTTGAATTCGCAATTAAACAAAATGAATTTTTTTAGTTAACCATAAAAACTTATTTTAACAAAAAACACATATTTATACCCACCACCACAGGAGGTAGGAATTATGTACTGTATAAATACCACTAGTTAATATCGTGAAATCGCCCCATTTATTATCTTAGGTCCCATGCCCACTCTCGGAAAACACTTCAATAAGCCTAAACATGTAAAGAGTAAAGATTAAATTTTGCATTTGGTGCACCAGTAGCATCAATTAGATAATAAAACCACACGCAACTTTTGGTTTTTCTTTTAGTTGGACACGCTGAAAAAGAATAACAAAGTTTAATTTTTTTCTTTCGTTCTCAATGACAGTATTAACGGAGTTAATCAAATAAATATAAAAGATCAATTTTGTGTTCCATATCCTCTCAAGGGAGAATGATTTTTTTTATAAAAAAGGGAAAACAAAAAAATTAAGTTAACGAGTTCGGGATTGACTAAATTTGGGATTTGAATTTTTCAAAATCCCGGGATTTTCGGGATAGGGATTTCAGTAGTCTTGAGTTCTTTCTTTTTGAACTTGCTATGTTTTTACAAATTCCAGGACCAGTCTGTTGAAACAATTACAAATTTCCCGCAGGGAGCTTTTCCTTATTTTAGCTCCGCAGAAAGTACACCGCAGTACAAAATATATACAATGCAGACCCTTCCAAAACATCCCTGTTTAGTATTAGTAACGCAGTAAAACAGCAATCAGGGCATCGGTTTTAAAATTGATGCTTTGTGACATTTAACATTTAATTTGCAAACACTACATGTTTATTTTTAATATTATCCATTGCATCACTTACATTTCCAAACGTTTAAATAAACAAAACACATAGTTGCATTGTTTCGGCACTTTGTACATGTACAAGGTTAAAATACATTAGTAAGACTGTATACAAACTTTGTATTGGTACGTTTTGGAAGTCAGCCTGTATGTTAGTGTAGGCTATAAAACATATGTATGTATGTATATCAAATTTATCGAAAAGAAAAAAGCCAATTTTATCCTGTTTTTATTCTAATCCTCTATTCTAATCCTGACCAAATGCAATCTGCATACCAAATTTAGCATAAAGATAAAAAGTTCCAAATAATCAATTTCTGGGCCATGTACCAAAATCGTCTACCAATTTTCACCCAAATCCATTAAGCGGGTTTCGCGTGATTTAGCGACAAACGAACAAACGTCTAAACATACAAACTTTCAGGCCTGGAACAGAATTAAGAAGTTGTAGTAGTAGCTGAAGCTGACGAATGCTCCGTAGCGCAACAAAGTTCAAAATTTCGAACATTGCGCTTCAACTTCAACTGTAACGACTACCAAGTATTCTGTTGACACTACATTGAAACTGCCATTTTAACTTTTCACAGCTTGCAGCGCTATTCGTAACGTTGTACTACAGCGAATTTTCTGTTCCCCACTTCACATTTATAATATTAGTAGGATTCTGAGTTGATCGGTATACTAAAACACATTCACCCCTATCGTGAAAAACAAGTGGAATTTTTGTTCCCATGAAATTTTTATTCCCCTCGAAGGGAAAAATGCTAAAGTGAAACTCCCGTGAATAATTTTTCGGCCTATCAGTTCTCAGTGAATGTAAAAAAGAAGAAATATTAAAAAACATTAACAAAAAATTTTTGTTCAAAAATATAAAGAAAAGTTAAAAAAAAAACAAAATAAAATATATTGTGTTGGAGTGATTGCAACATAAGCTTATTGCGCTTTTATGCAGTAAAAAAAATTCTAAAATTCTGCCACCACTTCTTTGAAAAGCTTCATAACTCCTCAGGCAATCGACCTGTTTTTTGCATTTTGTTGAACAATATACATATAAGTTTGTGCCTATTTTAACGGAAATTAACTTTGTAAACTTCAATTCGAATTATGAGAAGAATTACTTACATAAATGTTTTGTTCCCCAGCAAAAATAAAGTGAGAAATTCAAAGGGAAAAGTAAACAAATTGAGGGGGAAAAATTGTTCACGATAAGGGGAATTTTTTCCCGCGAACATTTTTTTCACGTTATTATTCTTTTATGAATTAATTTTGTCAGGGGGAGTTTTTCATGATCGCAAATACGTGAAAAGGGAACAAATTATTCACGATAGGAGTGATTATCACAAAGGCATAGTGCCCTCTCCACTATTGTGGTGTGGATATAACTGTAATTTTTTTTTTGCAAAATAAGAAAGAAAAATTAATTTGAGTTGAATTTTTTTTTTTATTTCGACTCATTTTCGTACTACACTTTTAGTATCAACATTATATAAAACTTAATACAATGAAAGAAAGCTTTCCTGAAAGCTGGAAACAGACGTAAAAATAGGAAAGAATGGATAAAACACGCAACGTGGGAGATCATCGACGAGCGGCGAAGTAAAAAAGCTGACATTAATAGAGCGAAAACACGTGCCTCAAAAGAACTGGCACAAACCGAAAATAAAGTGCTTAATAGGTCAGTGAAACGAATGTGCAGACACGACAAGCGATCCTGGATTAACACTATCGCAGCAGAAGCAGAAACTACTGCTTCATGTGACAACTTAAAATTGCTTTATGAATGCTCCAAACGACTGTCAGCATGGCGAAAGAACGGCAATGTTCCCATAAAAGCCAAGGATGGTAAACTCCTCACTGCGAGGCGGAACAACTTTCACCCTGGTATAAACACTTTGTCGAGCTTTTCAATATCCCCAGTAAAGAACTTTTACATGAATCTTAACCTCATAACATAATTTTGGTGTGGCGTGTACATGTTTGCCCATGGGTCCCAAAATCGAGAATGGTACACCATCGAGAATCGGTTTTTAAATATACTTTCTTACTTGTACATTTCTGTAAATGTTTTGTAATTCATTTATTAGGCTTTTTTAGACGTAATTTTCAAGTTTTAAATAAAAGAAGGTACATTTTATAAGAAACATTATTTTATAAAGCACATATGAATATTTTAAAATTCGATTAACGTTGTTTCGATGTACGTCGTCATTTTCCAGAACCAATCGCGACGTAAATCGAGGAATTATTGTATTTTATTGAGTTAATAATATATAATAATCTAGGAAAATGAAAGGAATTTTTTAAAACTAAAAAGTTAAACAATCTGGCAACTATGTATGTTCGTATCTTGTATTTTGCATTTCAAATTTGTTTGCTTTTTATTTGTGAAAATGCATGTTCATATTTCTGAGTGTATGTGTTAAAATAAATTAACACGCCTTAGATGATGCCTTTTGAAAACGCAATTTGTTTACAACAAAAACATTGTTTTGACATTTTATAAACAGTTAGCAGCTTTTGCTTGATTAAACTTAATTAACTAAAGTTTACACAAATTTTCCTTGAAAAAGTTCAAAATTATTTTATATAAAAATTTCTTTTGAATTTCCCGAAAAAATATGAACTAAATGTCATAATGGCGGAAATTGTAAAAAAAATTTAAAATAATTTAATTATTTATATCTTCAGTTGTTCTCGTAATATTATTGTTTAATTAAAAGGCTTTAGCCTGATTCCATTTTTAGGAGTGAGTAGTAATTCTATTATCAAAATCCGCAATTGGAAAACTTATGTACTGCTTCTAGCTCTTTATATAAATGTTGTCCTAGAATAAGAGTTTGGTACGATAGAGTCCACATAATATATTTTATTTGTAAAAACCGAACGAAATCTGCTTATGTTTTATTAAATGTCCTTCCAGAATAAGGATTTTGCCCGACTGAGCCTCGACTATATAAGTAAGTAGAAAATGTTGGCATTAATAAGCCCCAATTGTTGCGCTACTTTGCTTAGGATCTATACAAATCAGCTATTGGAGTAAAGATTTTTTGTATTTAAGGACCAACAAGAGACAAGGGGGGATCAAATTGTGCACTATTTCTAAAAACGGACGTAATTGTATACCCAGTGGGTATTACCCACACCACCATAGTGGGGGGCGCATTATGCGTTTGTGTTGATGTTTTTTACACCTAAAAATATTGGTGATAGACCAACCATTTAGTATACCGATCGACTCGGAATCACTTTCTGAGTCAATCTAAAGATGTCCGTCTGTCCGGCTGGCGGGCTGCTGTTTGTCTATGCTCGATACTCCCTTCAATATAGGCCCTTATCATGTAAAACGCAGCGCAACGCCAAAGAATAACATTGAAAGCACAAACAATGCCATAAATATTTTGTAATTTTGTTGTTGCTTTCAACAGAAATACCGTTTTAAAGTTTTCAACGACACAAGCAAAGGAGCGTTTGCAATTTTAAAACGCAATGTAAATTTCTGTAGAAAACAACAACAAAATTACAAAATATTTTTGACATTGTTTGTGCTTTCAGTGTTATTGTTTAGCGTTGCGCTGCGTTTTATATGATTAGGACCATAAAATATTTTTGCAAGCGGGTTTGAAAAAAAATTTCATTATATCTTTGACAATTATATTAGGATCTTAAAGAATGATATATTAAAGTTTTGTTCCGAGAAGACTAATGTATTGCTTCAGAAGCCATTGACCTCAAATATTCCGTTACAGCATTTATCCACCATTTACTTATCTGTTTGTACTGCCCTAATGTCATTAAACTTTTGCTAGTAAAATAATTTACCATTATTATGATTTCTCTATGACGTGCTAAATTCCCAAATTCCCAACGTGCTAAAAATTGTGAATTTAGCACTTCATAGAAGAAATCTTATTAATAATAAATTTTATATTCACAAAAATAACTTTTGATAATAATTAACCACAGGCCACATATAAACTTCACTCTGGGAAATAATTTAAATATTGTCACCAAGCCGACCGAAAGTGGTGCTAATCGGTACATAATCTAGCATTGCCCCCATACAAAATTCATTATGGAGTGGAGTCTTTTGGCCCATTAATAATCTTATTATGTTGGTATCAGACCTAAAATATTTAATTAACACCTTAATCATCTTACCAAATTTTATCGGCCGACATTCTTACTTATTTATAATTACAACTTGGAACTGAAATAATATTAAAACAAATTTGCTTAATTTGAAGAAATAAAGGGTGTTTTTAAAGTGGTATACATCTTTAAGTTGCAACACTTAGTTTGGTTTGGCATTTCAACATGAATAGATTACGCGTATTTGGAGTCATGATTATCTTCAAGTGCATGTTTAGACACTGTTACATCCAGAAAAACTGACTGTTTGGTGTGCTTTATGGGCTGGTGGAATCATTGGTCAAAATTTCTTTCCAAACGATTCTGGTCAGAACGTTAGGGTCAATGGTGACCGCCATAGAGCGATGACTTTTGTCTTTTTCGCATCAATTGAACAACCATGACGTGCAGGAGCTGTGGTCTTGAAGGTAACGTTTGGTAACCGCATGGTTTCACGATTCGAACCCTTTAATTGGCCTCCAAGATCGTGCGATCTAACTCCGTTAGACTATTTCCTCCGGCGATGTGGGAAGTCGCTAGTCTATGCCGATCAGCCCGAAACGATTGACCACTTGGAGGACAATATTAGGCGCGTTACTGCCGATATACGGCCACAAATGTTGCAAAAAGTTATCGAAAATTAGAACTCCAGATTAGACTACGTCCGAGCCAGCCGTGGTGGTCATATGCCAGAAGTCATATTTAAATTATAATGCCAGAAAATTATTTTTCGAGTAAAGTAAATATCATGTCAATTGAAAAAATTCATTATTAAAAATTATTTTCGGAAATACAAAATATTATTATTAATAAGATTTCTCTATGATGTGCTAAATGCCCAATTGTTATTTTCGATGACACTGACATTTATTTTTGAGGGAAAGCTAGTTTCTATGCGCATTTAACACGTCATAGAGAAATCTTATTAATAAAACATTAATTATTGTTTAATTCCTTGGTTCTATACCTCTATAAAAAACACCCTTTACTTAACACCATTAGTAATTTAAAGGGTGCTACCATTGTATTTAATGTAATATATTCTAGAAGTAAAATTTTTGACCTTTTTTTGAAGCATTGGTTTTTTTTTTTGGAATGTCAGCGTAACGTTTTTTATTTTTAGTTTGCATATAATTGGGTTGTTTAAGAGAACCAATGACGTAGCTGCTGAAAAAATCCATATATTTACTAATTAATTCTTTGGAAAACATTTCATCATATTCATGACTCTATACCACTCGTTGTGTTGGTAAACTTCAGGCCAGCCCTTTTTTATAAACAGATGTAAGAAACAGTGTTTACGCAAGGCCAAAAAGTGTAACTAACAGTTAGTTATTTTATGTGAATGTAGTGGTGTCTGACATGTCCATTGTAAATATTATTTTGCAATAAATCAATCATCCAATTTAATTTCAGCTTATTGACTCAAGGTAAAACGGCACATGTTGGATTTTAGTTCTTTCTCCAGCAAGATATGAGGCCAAGGTCATTTCAAAATTTCCATCTTTAACTTATGCCTTCTTCAATACTAGTCCTTTTTTCGCGGACCCATTGGAAATGTATTATGTTCTTAATAAATACACAGTTTGATCTTTCGGAAAATAGCTTTAATCTCAAGTTAATGTTGCAACGCAAATATAAATCTACACAAACCATATTTTGTTTGCCACTCAATTTGAAAACCATTTTATAATTTTAACTACAGGCGGAAAGTGTATATATTAATTTAACATTAAGTTTGTAAATTCTACAACATTAATCTGAGACTCTTTAAGGTATATCTATTTGGAATCCTAATAAGAAGGGAAGCTTATATAAAAATGTCCGTCTGTCCATATGGTTGTTGAAATAACATTTTTGAAGACCCTAGATAATCTGGAGATTTGAAAGTTATATATTCCTATCACAAATAGTTGCAAGAATTTTTGCATTGAAATTCAGCAAAATCGGTTTCTAAATTTTTTTTCTTTCTCAATATTTGTTTATTGAATCTTTACATATTAAATATATACTAACAATAACACTGTGCTAGTTGAAAAACACAGACAAGACAGGTAACTGTCGTTTTAACCTTATTCGGGCACGCTGAATCCAGTGTTGCTAACCGTTTTTTTAGGTTAGCTCTTGTTTTCGAGATTACCGTTATTTCGAAAATGGAGGACGTTGCACAACATACATTCAATTTAGTTAGTTAGTTTAGTTAGTTGAACAAACTCTAAAAACCGAAGGCACCGCAGGGTCCAAATTTAAGAATTTTATTAAACCGCAATATTTGTATGGCTGAAATTCTTAAATTTGGCCCCATGCAGTGCCTAAGATGGCTCTAGATGGGTCAAATGTATGACCAACCCCACTTTATTTTTCATCGCCATCATTTATTTCTAACATACCAACCCGCTATCTCCATTCATTAAGGGGCTCCCATACACAATGTTCAATACAAACTAGAAATATATTGAAGAAAAAGTGCCATAAATGCCCAGGAGTAGCCCCTAGTGGGATATAATGTATGACCGACCTCAATTAGTTTTTTGTCCTTAACATTTTCTCGAGACAAACTTGCCCTTTATCTCCACTTCTTAGTGGTCACCCATTCAAATATAGCGTTATATGAAAGGCTTAAATTAATTAAAATTTTTCGCCTTTTGTAAATAAAATCAAAAGTTGTTAACATATTTTAATCATTTTTGGCTTGTTTTGTTGTATATATGCAAACAATTTATTTTGCATTTAGTTTATTGAAGAAACGAATCTAGTTTTTGTTATCAAATAATTGTGAAAATTAATAAAGGGGGCTATTTTCTAAAACACTTCACCTCACTTGAAAAATATTTTCATACAAATTTTTAAAAATGAAAAAAAAAAATTTATATGAAAAATTTTCGCAACGCACGGTAAAGTGATTTAGAAAATAACCTCCTAAATTTGTTTTTGATATTTAAAAATATTTTCAAAGAAATAAATTTTCAATTATCAGCCTCCAGCAGAATGGTCCGATATGTTTTTCATCATCATTTCTGTGAAACATTGATGTGTTTAACTCAACAAGATTTACAAACAGAATGTGGGAATTTTTGTTTCTTTTTGTGAATTATGTTATGTTTTAATCAACATAAACTCATCAAAAGAGTTTAATTTTATGACTGCAAAATGAGTTTTATTTAAGAAGGTAAAAATAAAACCCTCTTTTTGAGAGTTTTATTCGGCATTTTTTAAGTTGAAAAATAACTCTTAACTGTGGAGTTGAGTTTTAAGATCACCATAGATTCTGAAAGAGCTCGTCAATACGAATCTATCGGTATATGGCAGTATAAGTCTCCGTTGACTCTAACATGAAGAGTTTTTAAGTTTAAATTGTCTGGATAACTATTATTTACGGTCCCTGCAATTTAGCTATTTTTTTTTTGTCATTCTGCCGGTTTTTTCCTCCATTTTTTATTTCTATTATGTGGGGTTTCTTAAACATACCTAAACACAAAGTTGATACTTTAGTTTAGGTATGGCATATCAGCTAAGGGGATGAAAACGTTCCGCCTTCCGCTCTTGCTTAGGTACGGCTACCATCAATTTATGTTGAGATTTAGTAACAGGCAGTTTGGCGATACATTGAGACAACGGTCATTACTTGTTTAGTTTCTCAATTGCCCAAAGTCTCCTAAAAATAGCTTCAAATTTAGAAGTTCTTTTCGAAATACATAATAAATAAGTAAAGCTTGTTTATTAATTAAAAAAAAACTGATTTTATCTTTTTAAATGATTTATGGCAAATATTTCAAAACGTGGATCTTTTGAAAAACCAGAATGAATTAGGAATATAATAATTAAAAACAAAAAAAAAAAAAAAAAAACACTCACAGGTGTTGCATTTAAGTTCCCCCCATTCTAATACAGTTAATTTATTTCTACAAACGAAATTGGAAAAAATATTCCAAACACGTTAAGTGAAGCTTGCTGCATATAAAGTGCAAAAAATATTTTAAATTTCATTTCAACTTCAATGATTAAACAATTTTTTTTAAAATTTATAATTACAAAAAGAACAGATTTTTTAATTCTTAAAATGTTACTTGTCCCACCGTTCTCCCTTTTTTTCTGAATTTTATGGGAGAATAAACAAGCGTTATGATTTTATGTTCAACGACAAAAATACAGATAATAATCATTTTGCATCAATGTAATTGTAACTTTAAAAGTCACTACATTGAGTTTATTTTAATTGCACGCCATAAACGTCCACACACCCACAATTAAGCGGCAAATATAATTGTCAACAGCCATCCCTGGCAACTTCGAATTAATAATTTTGCAAAAATAGCGAACACTCGACTAAAAAAACAGCATGTGACTGATGTAAATCTTTTAATAAAAAAAATGTTTTTGTTTAGAATTTCATTACACTAGTATTTACTAATTAATAAACTTGAAATTGCTCTAAAACACAAATAATGTTTGTGTTTTTAGTAAAAAAAAAAAAATGTTTTTATTTCTAAGCGCAAGTTTATTTAACTAATTATGGGTTATAATTAATTAAATAAATAAGTGAAATAATGAATTTGAATTATTAAAATTTAATTATTTTCTTTACTTCAAAATTGTACCACGATAAACAAAACAGGCTTACGCACCCGTCCAGGTGATCGTTTTTATACCCTGCGCAACTAGTGGCGAATGAGGGTATACTAGGGATTGCCGTTCAGTTTTAACCGAACTCGAAACCGCGATTTTATATGCCTAAAAACCCGAAACCGAAAACCGACAAAAAACCTCGGTTTTCAGCTTTTATTTTAAAAATATACGAGTGTTTATGCTCAAAGAAATTGCAAATTATTTATAACACTCGTACTTCTCACAAAAAAAGTTTATACATTAAAAAAAGTACTGAGAAGGTGCTGTATCGGTTAAAAATAACAGAATCTTTTGTTGAAATCTTAAAAAATATTGCATTTTTAGCAGAGCTCCAAAAGACTTTATTATAAATAAAAAAATTTTTTTTTTTGGTAGATTTTTTTGTGTATGGGGAATTCCATGTCAAATCGACCAAGAGTGGGACTCGACCCCTTTCGATTTGAATGAAATTTCGTGTGAAGGTTCCTTTTATCCTATAAGGAACATATATTTACGAAAAAACATTTAAAATTTTTTTTTTTTCAAAAGTTACGTCATATTCAAAATGTCATAATTTCGCCGAATTAGCCGAATGTGTTGAATTTAATTTTAAATATCTCAAAAACTACTGCACATTCGAAGATAATTTGTATATAATATTAAAGAGAATACTTGGGGCTACAAACGATATATTAAACAATTTTAAAATTTTTTTCGTTAATATATGTTCCTTATCGGATGAAAGGAATCTTCACACCAAATTTCGTTCAAATCGAAGGGGGTCGGGTCCCACTCTTGGTCGATTTGACATGGAATTACCCGTATCTATTATAAATTTACTGAATAACTTTTATTTTATAGTATGGAAATTAAAAAAACCAACATATGCAATTTCACCAAAATATGCAATAGTACGCAAAAACCAATCGATGCCATTTAAACGCAAATTTATTGATTCGGAAAGTTAATTGGTCGACATCGTTCTTAGACCATCTAATTTTATTTCAGAAATGTCTGAACTAAAATCTGTAGTTTGGAAACATTTCAAATTATTAGAGCAGCCGTCAAACACAACAATATGCAAGATTTGCAAGAAAACCCGAAAACCGAAACGTAACCGACCTGTCTTAATCATTTTAAAACCGAAACCGCGGTTTCACATTTTTACGGTTTTCAGCAAACTCTAGGGAATACTAAGTTTGTCCGAGGCAGCAATGACAAATTAGCATGTTTACCGAGTTTTTCCAATGCACCTTTACTGATAGAAAAGGCGTCATAATGCTGATGTTATTTGACATCAGGACTATGACAAGTGTCTTCGTTTTTAACCCCATGACACTTTACATTACTGTGATAACAGCCTTAACATCACTTGGCCAAATTGTCATCAGGTACAAACATTTAAATTGTGTCATCAATGGGATGACACTTTGTCATCACAGAAATGATGAATCGGAGTCGGTTTTACAAAGCATGTCATCAGTGCGATGACAAACTGTCATCAAATTGAGTCATTGTAATTGGCCTAAAGTTAAATTAAGAGAATATCATTATTTACTTACCCGTTACACATGTTTGATTCACTTTTGTTGTATTCCGCCAGAAGAACTCTAAATTATAAGACACCAGCAGCATGCGAGATATGGTTTTCGTAATAATTCTTCTTTAAAAATTTGATGTATTTAAATCAATAATTTAAAAAAATTTAATATGGAAACTTTCGCTTCTAATTTTACTTTTTAAACATGAAAATAATGTTTATAATATATAATGACATGATATATTATGTCAGCAAACTGATGAGAGTTTGTCATCGCACTGATGACAGTTTGTCATTGCACTGATGACCGTTTGTGATTGCACTGATGACAGTTTGTGATTGCACTGATGACAGTTTGCCTTCACACTGATGAAACGATATATTATGTGATCGCACTGATGGCAGCTTGTCATCGCACTGATGACAGTTTGTCTGTACTGATGTCAAACTACATCAGCGTTATGGCGCCTTTTCTATCAGTTTACACAGAATGTGGCGTCGAATTGATGTCACTGTAGTCATAGCGTAGATGACGCATAAGATATGGCAAACTTTTAGGATGACGTTCGTCATTGTATTGATCTCACTTTTTGCCTCATTGATGCCACATGTTATAACATTTATGTCACTATTCTGATGTTAGGGTATCATCAATATGAAGATGCATTTATCTATGAGTGTATTAGTTACAAAAAGTTGACAACGCTGTTCCGAGGAGGATGAGCCTCTGTCTATCCTAAGTTGCGGTTAAGCTGAAGAAGAAGTCCAGAGGAACCATATATAAATATATAACCTAATATTTCTAGAGCCGCAGATCCGCTTGTGTACTGGCTCAATGACATGGTATACCCAAACTTAAAGAGAATGCCGCGAAAAAACTTAGGCCCTAATTCTGTAAAACGCAACGCAACGCCAAAAACTACAAATTTAAAAATTACAATTACAAATTTAAAAATTCAATATGAATTTCTGTACAAAGCAACAACACAATTATAAAATATCTCCTCTTTGGGAGTATAGGATAGCGCCCAATTTGATCCAACTTGTACATACCAAGGTCATGATTTAGTATATCAAATGCTTTACTATAATCTGTATAAATGGCATCAGTTTGCATGCCAGAATAGAATGCGGGTATAACTGAACATGTAAAAATTCCAAAATATTATAAGAAGTCGAACGTCCTTTTCTAAATCCATGTTGGAATGGTGATAGCAGGGAAGATAATTGATGTGATACAATAACCATTACGTTTTTCTCCTAGAATATGAGGAAAATACTCAATTAAGCTATTCATCATAAGTTTTTAATATGCATATAAATATCTTCTGAATATGCTTTGCAAAGAAAACGACTAAAAAAAAAAGAAAGAGAGAGAAACCCCCTAAAACGCAGCTGTTAAAAAACCTATCTCTATGATATGCGTTTACCTTGTTGTTGTTACTTCAGACCTATGGAATTTTGAGATATAAATTTAAACCTTGTCTTGGGAAAGTTACTTCTCTAGTCGTTTCCCTATCGTGCCTTGCATTGTATGAAATATGGTAAACAGTGTTACCAGAAGTAGTCCAAAATCCTTACATGTCCAAAATTCTTTATATCTTTGTCAAGTAGCAGTGTTAAAAGATTTTGCTTGTCTTTAGAAATATATGAAGTCTTTCGAATCTAACGCAAACAACATAAATAATCAATAATGGTTGACTTTAACAAACAGATTGAAGAGCCCTGGCTAAGAGCCGGACTTATGTATATAGTAATTACAAATTTAAAAGTGAATTAAAAAATATAAATAAAAAAAGTTAAATTTGAATATAAGTTAAATTAATCAAAAAGTTAAATTAAAACTCTTTATTAAGTTCCTCGAA
Source organism: Pollenia amentaria (assembly GCA_943735925.1). Lineage (NCBI taxonomy): Eukaryota > Metazoa > Arthropoda > Insecta > Diptera > Polleniidae > Pollenia > Pollenia amentaria. The sequence goes on from OX031008.1 coordinate 126,811,094, forward strand.
TAAACTTATTTGTTTTTATTTAACTGAAAAAAATAAAATAACAACGAATTTTTTCTTCCTTAGTATGAATAGTTTTTAAGAATTGTTTAAAACGTATACGCGAGGGCTTTAGGCAAAATTATTCAAAGCAAAAGCGTCCAAACGAAAAATCCCCCAAATTAATTGAAAAATTGTCCAAAAAATAAAAAAGGAAGTTATATAAAAAAATGGTAAAAAAAACGCCCCAAAAATAACGAAAATAACCCCAATTTTTATTTAGTTATTCTTACAAAGCAGTTTTAATCATACATATATTTTTGTTTGGGGTCATAAGTCCGCAACAAAAAATCCCGAATTCGAAAATCCCAAAACTCGGCCTTGCGCCCGATCAAAGCTTTAGTTAATAAAGCCGATATTTGTTATACCATAGAGGAGGAAATCTTTGCGCCTGGCCGAAGTCCGGCTATGCAGAGTCCGTTAGTTAGCGATTCGGGATTTTAATAAATAATAATATATCAATTACTGAAAATAAAAGTTGTTTTACTACATAGATCTTACAGCCGTAAATTATACCCACCCCACAAAAGTGGAGGGACTTAGATTAAATTTGGTCCAAACTTATTTGATTGCAATCAAAACATCTAACCAATTTTCTTTAGGCGGGGCCATGATTGCCCATGGGTCCCAAAAAGGGTTCACTAGCAAAAAGTGTTTTTATATACTGTAGTGTAGGGTATTATATGGTCGGGATTAAAAATCGCCAAAAAAAATTTTTATTTTCAACAATGGTAAAAGTGTTTTTTACCCGCAAAATCGCAAAAAAATAAATCACACAAATTTGTATGAAAATTTTTTGAGCGATTTGTTTTAGGCCCTTTTGCCTAAAGCCTACGCAAGTGCTAAGAAATAAATTTAATTATTTTATCATCCAGCTAGTTGTATTAACCCCATTGTGCCTTTCCACTTTAGATATAAATAATAAATAATTTTTATAATTTCTGTATAAACAAACCTTGTTGAATTCGAAAGATAAAAGAGTTGTTGTGTACAGTGTAAATGCTTATTAATAATGTAATTATTTCCATTATATAGAAATCGTTTTTCAGAAAGAAAGAAAGAGAAAAACAAAGGAAAAAGTTGAAGGCAGTCTCTGAAAAAATAATACATATGGGTAATTCCATATCAAATCGACCAAGAGTGGGAATTGACCTCTTTCGATTTGAATGAAATTTGGTGAGAAGGTTTCTTTCATATATCAGCAAAAATATTAAAAAATTTTTTTTTTAAACATTTTTCATTTTTCGAATTTATTCTATGAGTTAAATTTCAGTTATGTATTTTATAAAGCTTTTTGTAATGGTTCTATTCCTTAAATTTCTTTAGAAATGACTTTATACACTACCAGACTATTATATTGTATTTTCTAGCTATCCAACGGAAAGCTAAGGTAAAATGTAACAAGAAAATACAATATAATAGTCTGGTAGTGTATAAAGTCATTTCTAAAGAAATTTAAGGAATAGAGCTGTTACAAAAAGCTTTATAAAATACATAACTGAAATTTAACTCATAGAATAAATTCGAAAAATGAAAAATGTTGAACATAATAAAGTGGCTTATGAAAAGAAATAATTCCCAATATCAATTTTTTTTTTATTTCAAAAGTTATGCCATATTCAAAATTTCATTATTTCGCCGAATATGTCGAGTTTATTTTTTCAATATCTCAAAAACTACTTCACATACGAAGATGATTTGTATTTTTTTAGTCTTTATATGCATATTAAAGGGCTGCATGAATAACTTCATTCATGAACATCAGGGCTGTGGAGTCGGAGTTGAAGAGTCGGAGTTGAGGTTTTTGTACCGGAGTCGGAGTCGCAGTACCCAAAAAAATGCGCGACTCCGACTCCAAAATTTTTCGGCATAAAAACTTAAAAAAAAATTCTAATCTTTTCCAATATAAAAATTCTTCGAAATTGGCGATGCAATATTTTGCAGATCAATATGAATAAGTAGATTTTAATTTATTTTATGAGAAATAGTTGATTCAAGTACTTTTCTATTTAGGTATATTTTTTATACGTGCGGGAAAAAGTCTAAATTACATTAGCAAAACTTATACTCAGTTATTGATCTAGTTGAAAAAGATGTCTGATTTTTTAAATAGTTTACTCATGCTAAAAAATGTTAATGACAGGAATTGCCAATAATTTTAATATCAGAATTTTTTAACCATCAACGCTGAAATATTCTCAACATTGTACAGAATAAGTGTTGCTAAAGCGCATAAATACTAGTATGTATTAGAAAAATTGTGACGTAAAATGATTTCTCTTTTGTGTAGAAACATCTTTATCGGCCTGCCTTTAATTCCTACCACGTTTTTCTTATGCACATTACGCGGGGATTCCCATAATTCGTTTAATAAAGATGTTTCTACACAAAAGAGAAATAATTTTACGTCTCATTCATTTCGCATCACGGTTAGAGTAAAGGCCATGTCAGATAAAACTTTTGCTTCGCGATGCGTTACCGATTCGCTTTAACATCTAAGATAAAATATACATACTTATACGAAACATGTCACATTAAGTACTTTCAAAGCGGAGCGAAGCAAAAAGTTAGCCAACTCTCATCTTTTTGCGCGCTTTGACAATTGGCTAGTACAATTTTCTTTTTTTTAAATTTTGTTTTGCCAAATTCAATTCCCGTCCAATTGAATTTTTAACTTTAATTTTTATAACAAAGAATTAAATGTACAAATTACCAACCGCTTTTATAAGTAAACAAACAATTCATGAGTGTTGTCAAAGTTTTAATTGTGTCATACACCTTTTGCTTTGCGTTTTTCTGCCACGAAATGCTGCAAAGTTGTTCTGACACGGCCATAAGAGTCGGAGTCGTGAGTCGGAGTCGCACTTAAAAAATTTCAGCGTTTGGAGTCGGAGTTAGTACTTTTTTCGGACGACTCCACAGCCCTAATGAACATACTGAAATGTTAATTCAATGAAGTTCGTATTCAAATAAAATTCATACCACTGAACAAACTGTTGTTTTATTCATGCCACTTAGCAAACACATTTCGTTTCATATGGCAAACACAAAGACTTTGTTCAATAAAACGGCTTTTGTTTTACAGTTTTCCCTCTCTCTCATTTTTTTTTATATAAATACTCAATAGCAATGTTGTCACTTAGTAAATTTATGTAATTTTTTCTTTTTTGTTACCTGTACAATAATATATGTAATTTGTAAAGCATTTTTTTAAAATAAATTTAAATTTTTTTCCTAACAACTTTTTTATGTACTTCCAAGCAAAACACGTCGCTAAAAATGTTTATGAAAATAAAATGAAATTTTTTTGAAGTTTAAAAATTTACATTAAAAACAATTAATTTACATTGAAAACAAAGGGAAATTTGTATTATTTTTATTATTTTAATATTAATGTACTTCTTTATCTTGTTGCTTTTACTCTTCATGGTTATTTTTGTTTGTTTTATCTTTCCTAATATTTTTCATTTCTTTTAACTGGCAATACTGACTTTAAAATAAATGTGTTTTTGATGAACTTATTCGACATTTATTCAGTGGTTGTTTTGTTTCAGAGTTTTTTGTATTCATATTTTCTTGTTAAAGTAAACAAAAAAACTGCATCTTATTCGTCTCTTAAATCTCGTGTGTTTGTTGCTTTCATTTCGTAGTTATTCATTTTATTTAATACAAACGAAGCAAATACAAAATTATAATGAAAGTTTCATGAACATCATTATTAAGTTTCATGCAGATGTTTAGTGCATATACTTCATAATTATATCCTACAGCTTCATTGATGAGGACTGTATTATGCGTTTAAGTTGGAGCTTGTACCGCTTATAAGCCTACCTTTTCTCAATCGATTAGAGCATGTCTGTCCGTCTGTTAGCATTGCCAGCTATCGAGTCAGAGGTCGTAAAAGCTTACTTCATATAATTCATAATTTATTTTTGACCTAATGACGGAAAATATGATTTAGCTCATCCCGTATGGTCGTTATGTCAAAAGTCTTATACCGGGAGGATTTTTGTACGTGGGCTAAATTAATTAATTTTTTTATTTTCCTAAAGGCCTCATTACTCTGACGTGGGCTAATGCTGGAAGTTGTGATGGAATACTGTTTCCATTCGAAAGCAATTTTATTTCTAATTCTGAACGAATCGAAATTATTGTTTTAGTGTTGTAAAGCATTTATTTGAGTTTTCGCTACACTGAAAAATAATTTCGATTCGTTTAGTATCGACTGAAAGAATTAGAAATTAAAGTACTTTAAAAGAGAAAAAGTATTCGATCACAACTGCCAGAATCAGACCCCTGATAAAATTAAAATTTTTCTTCGTTTTTACGTATCAGCTGTTACAGATCTTTATGTGTCTTTATGTTTACATACAAAGTTTTCTTTTAATATTTTTATACAAAACGCTCTAATAATGACAGCTTAAATTGAGCAAAGCTAAAAATTTTGGAAATTTTTTTAGTTTTTTAACAAATTTCAGCACCACATGACACGTTGATGTATATTAAGCAACTATTAGCCGCAACGTCTACGTGTTGTCTATAACGTTTACGTATGAGTAACGAGGCCTTAAGTCTTTTTTGCGATCTCTATCGTGCACAACAGACGGACGTAAATTTGTAGATTCTCTTAAGGTCCAACCATAATATGCATAAGCTAGCTTAAGCTACTGTCAAAAAATAATGTAAAGCCCGTCAAATGTATTAAAGAAAAACAAAAACGTTTTCCTTAAGTTATATTTTTATTCGACCTTTTACATTCAATATCAAATGAAAATACTCAAGCTCGAGGTCTGTTGTATGTAAAGTTTAATATATAAAAAAACAAAAACAAAAAACATCTGATTTCGTACGGTTTGGGCGATCAGGGTTCACACCAGGGTTGTGGAGTCGTCAAAAAATAGTTCTAACTCCGACCCCAACCGTTGAATTTTTTTAAGTCCGACTCCGACTCCAACTCCGATACCTACTCTTACATTGATGCTTAATGTATATGACACTGGTCTTTATTTGACTTTAAACTTTTTTTTTTAATGCAGTACCTTTTGAATGGTTAAATATGGCAAGAAAATTTTTCTATAAAAATTTCTAATCAAAGTTTTAAATATTACATCGCCAATTTCAAAGAATGCTTATTGTGGAAAATTTTAGAACATTTTCATAAATTTGTTATACCGACAAATTTTGGAGTCGGAATGGCGAATTTTTGTGGGTACTTCGACTCCGACTCCGGTACAAAAACCTCAACTCCCACTCCACAGACCTAGTCCACACTATGAAAATTCTCTTTCAGAAAGTCTGAGTTTATTGGTGAGAGGAGAGAGAATAATAGCATGTTCTCTTCCGCTCTCACCAATAAACTCAGACTTTCTGAAAGAAAACTTTCATAGTGTGAACCAGTGTTGCCAAGTTAATTTTAAGAAATAACCCCAAATCAAAAAAATACCCCCTAAATTTGCACTGAGAAAAAATAAAAAACTCCCCAAAAAAAAGATTTTGAAATATTTTTTTAAGCATACATATCATTTTATTTAGTATTTTTAAACATATACATACTTATACAAAAACATAGAATCAACTGTTGAAGTTGCCAGTTGATTTCTTATTATACTAAACATTGAGAATGTTCAGTCGACAGTTGCTTACGAAAATGGTAGTGCCAGTAACGGAGATGCTAGCTTCTAATATTTTGGAAAATAATATCAAATGGAAATTAGTCCCAGCTAATGTCAAAAATTATCTTAAACAAAAATCAAAGCGTGCTTCTGAACGTGATAAAAAATAAATATTTTTATGTCATTATTTTCAATTACTTTTTTATTTTTAATAAAAATTATCAAAACCTTTAATAAAATTCACTAGTCACAACACAAAACGTGGACTTTTTGTAAACATAAATAACATTTTGACAAAGGAAAGGACAAGCAATGCAAGAGCAAAAAACCGTCATCTGGCGTAGTAATGCCACCTATTTATTGCATCATGATATCAGCCCAAAATATCCCCAAATGCAATTTTTACACACTAAATTTCCCTCTTTTTTAGGGTCAGTTTTAGGGACGCAAAAAAAGACCCTAAATTTAGGTTTAAAATCCCTATCTTGGCAACACTGGTGTCAACCCATACTAAGCAAATTAAAATTTCATAAAACTTAACAAAAAGTTTCCTTACGTTCAATATGGTTTGACATATATGATTTACATGCATTCCCACAGTTGCTTAAGCCAGCTCATGCACATTATGGCTGGACCTTTACACCCAGTCCACACCAGACATGAAATGCTTAATATTAAAACTAATATGATGTCAGTGTTAAGTATCGACTGGTCATGTTCGAGTTTTTCTCATATTTTAATACGGGTGGTAAATCGTGCATTTTAACAACATTTTGTTATAACATAAAATGACGTTTAAGCTTGACAGCAGTCATTTTGTTGCTTTTTTCTTTTCTTTGATAAAACTATTTTCATGCAGCAAACATTAATATTCACATGGGCACTCTACCATTAGGTGATGAAAAATGTAACATGAAATCTTAACATCATGTTTATAGTGGAAGGCCAATGTAAGCGGCATGCGGTCGCGCGTGCCACTCAGCTGTTCTACTTGCCGCTTGAACTTTATTTAGGTAGGCAAATGAGCGCCGCATATTAAAAAGCGGCAAATGTCAAAATAAATTAATTTGATTTGCTTATTATAATATTTAAATTATACAAAAAACAATTATTTTTTTGCAAAAATATGGATAGTGACTCTGAGAATACTTGTTTTTTCAATTTATTGTGTCAAACTGTTTGTTATGTTTGTTAAAAAAAAAGTTGAACATAATTCAACTTTGCCGCGTGGCCGCCTATGACAGCATTGCCAAGTTTATTTAATTGTGATATGTAAAATTTTTTGTATGAATAGTTTTGCAAACAAACAAATGTTTTATTCAGTGGTAATACTGACGACGCCCGCGACCGCATGCCGCTTACATTGGCCTTCCACTATTAACCAGCAACTCGTTACTGTTGTGGATACCCCGTAAGGATCCTGAATATTAACTTTATAGAGACTTCGATGATTATCTCGTTGTGTTGCAAACAAAACGACAATACAAAAATAGTTCTAATTGTCCTTGAAAGAATATAATATATCATATGAAAGAAAAAATAAACAAAAATCTCGCTTAACAAATATTTGTTTATTAATCTCAGCATATTTTTTCATTTAACGCCACAAAACTGTCACAAAATATTCCATGAGATGCTGCAAATCCAATAAAATGATTTCATTAAAAAAATCGTTTGAGTTCAACCAACATCAACTATAGAAAAAAGTAAAGAAATAAAATTCTACAATTTAAAAAAAAGTTTAATTGTTTCATTGCAGACATTGAGATAAAAAAAAAATTAATTTCAAAATTATCTCTTGTTTACTCCAGATAACAAGTACAAAAAAAAAGATAAAAATAAATAAACCGATTTACACCTTAATTAGGCAAAAAGAAGATAATGAATGTTGATTTAGTCTCTTTTATTTTTTTTTATCAAAACACCCCCCACATTTCCCCACCAGAAAATTGTGGAATACATTTGGGAATTTGGAAGGGAAATAGAAAAAAGTAACAACAGTCCATATCGACTCTAGCATGACAAATATGTACGTCAAAAATTTAAATAAATTGGTATTAAATTAGTACCTATAAAACATTTAGATAAATACTTTTTTGCTTCGTAATTTTTCTAATTGTTATTTTTCTGTGGGGTTTTATGGTTTTATTTTTCAGTTATTTTCTTTTCAGTTGTGCTAAATTTGCTGTGCATTTTATTAAGTTGTTGTTGTTGGCTGTCGCTGGTGAAGAAGTAGTAACGAGTGAAACTTGTGAAATTTTAATTCAAAAAACGTATTTAAAGACCATAAAAAACTTGTTCAAATGAACTTGGTTGGTGCTGTTTCCACTGAGCATTTTTCTCGCATTAGATCTCTTCTATACACATTAAGGAGTACAAGTGTACACACTTATATACGAGTACTTAACTTTTTTTTCTTTTGTAAGAATCTACAAAAATAAACTTGTTGGGTGGTAGATGACGACTTTGTTGTACTGTGTAAATAATAGAATATAATAAAAAAAAAAAAACCAAATCTGGTGGATCGCAAAGCAAATAAAACTATGGCGACCTTTATGGTTCTAAATGTTAATTTAATTTTACAAAAGTTTCATCAAACTTTTTTATGCTTTACAAAACTTATTTTATAAAATGATTTTACTTTAATCGTTGATTTTACTAGAAAAATAAAATAAATATTAGTTCTACACAAAAAATTTTGCAGTCCTAAAATAAACAAATAAGAAATCACTAATTTCCTTTTTTTAAAGACAGTAGCGTCACCTTAACCTGCTATGTAAGTCCACTTTTTGTTAAAATTGGTATAATTGTGTTTTAAGATTATATATCGTTAGCTAAAATGCAAAAAGGCGTAGTTCAAAATACATCATTTGCAAAAAAAAAAAATTAATATTAGGTCACTTCAACAGTGACATGGAAATGTGTTAGGTCCACAAAGAAAAACAATTTCAAAAAATATGTAAAAATTCCAGTTTAAAATTCCTTATTTAAGTATTTTTTGGCAGAACTGTGTTTAAAACGAAGCTGTACGACTTTATGTTAATTAATAGTGCATTAAGAACCACATCGGATCACTTTCTACTTCGATTTTCTATAAAACATTTGATGCCAAAAATCTTGCTTATTATGAAGTAACTTATGATGATGATAATGTATAATGATAATGATGTATGATGTAACTTACAGTGCACTCGCGATAATATGAACGAATTAAAACCACGCCAGTTCGCTTTTGCAAGATTGTTCATATTTACGAATGGCAACTAATTTCCCCTCAAAAATATTTTCCGTGTCCGCTAACAGTGATCTTTTTGTCTCTCATATTCAAAGACCATCCGGAGAACGCGTTTTCAATTTTTGGGTATTCGGAAGGCCGCACCGTTTTCTTTTTCCAGGTCAAATAAACGTATTGTTAGCATTTTTATTTTTTGTCCACATATTGTAGAATATTTCACCACTAATTTAAAAGCTAAATTAGTAACACTGACACCTTTTCCTAAATCTTCTAAAATTTCTGACTTTTAGAGTTAAAAACTTATGCTTTTTGTATGCATATTTGAGAACTATTCACGTTGAAATTATGTTTAAATGAATATCGAATTCTAGTTGAATGTGAGCAATAACTAAATCGTGTATGCAAGACATTTTGATTGACATTTAAAGACAATTTTAAAGCAAGCAGCAAGAAAAACTCCCCAATTATTATACAGTTGAATAAAAATTTATCCACCACCCTCTCGATTTAGACTTAAACCTGTATACGTAGATAAAATACGTTAAAAATATAATTATAAGTGGTTTATATTTTAAAGCTTTCGCACAAGTTAATATTTTAGAGTAGTCAATGGAAGAATATAAGTGTTCATATTTTGGGATGTTTATATATTAGGGGGTTCATGTTATCGCGAGTTCACTGTATTTGGATCATTAACATTTTGAACAAGTAAGAGTGCTATATTCGGATATGCCAAATCTTATATACTAAAGGGCTTCATGAATAACTTCATTCATGAACATACTGAAATGTTAATTCAATGAAGTTCGTATTCAAATAAAATTCATACCACTGAACAAACTGTTGTTTTATTCATGCCACTTAGCAAACACATTTCGTTTCATATGGCAAACACAAAGACTTTGTTCAATGAAACGACTTTTGTTTTACAGTTTTTACTCTCTCTCATTTTTTTATATAAATACTCAATAGCAATGTTGCCACTTAGTTAATTTATGTAATTTTTTCTTTTTTGTTGCCTTACAATGATATATGTAATTTGTAAAGCGTTTTTTTAAATTAAATTAACATTTTTTTCCTAACTACTTTTTTGTGTACTTCTTTTTGCTTAAAAATGTTCAATTCACATTGCTGAAAAATGTTTTGGAAAATAATATACAATTTTTTTACATTAAAAACAATTAATTTACATTGAAAATAAAGTCAAATTTTTATTATTTTTGTTATTTTAATTTTAATGTACTTCCTAATCTTGTTGCTTTTAAGTTGGATTAGTCGCTGTAGTACACCGTTACGAATAGAGCTGAAAGCTGTGAAAAGTTAAAAATGGCAGTTTGAAAGTAGTGTCAACAGAATACGTAGTTGTAGTTGTCGTTGCAGTTGTCGTTGAAACGCAAAGTTCGAAATTATGAACTTTGTTGCGCAACAGAGCATTCTTCAGCTGCAGCTACTACTACAACTACATTATTCTGTTCCAGGCCTTACTCTTCATGGTTACTTTTGTTTTTGTTTTTATCTTTCCTAATGTTTTTCATTTCCTTCAACTGGCAATACTGACTTTCAAATAAATGTGTTTTTCCATGAACTTATTCGACATTTATTCAGTGGTTGTTTTGTTTCAGAGTTGTACGTATTTATATTCTCTTGCTTAAGTAAACAAAAACACTGCGTCTTATTCGTCTATTAAATTTCGTGTGTTTGTTGCTTTGATTTCGTAGTTATTCATTATACTGAATACAAACGAATCAAATACAAAATTATAATGAAAGTTTCATGAACATTATTAGTAAGTTTCATGCAGATGTTTATTATATACCCTTCACCCTGGGGTGCTTAGAACAGAAAGTTGTATAAATGTGTGTATTAATAACCAAGGTGCTTGCATAGTATATAACTAGTATGCCGACTCTTTGACAGGTACCTAACTCAAATGTCAAGTACCTAGTATATGTTTGTATTAGTTAGACTTTTTTTAAATGTATTGGTGCTTAAAACTATTTTTAACCCTAAACATAGTTGCATAAAACCGTATAGAATGTGGCAATATAAATTTTCTGATACTACATTTACACCTACACAAAATCTAGTAGATTTTAGTTAAAATCTTAAAGAAATTTTTTGGCGTTTACACCATTGCTTTTTGACATATTGTCTGATTTCATTTTCATAATAAAATCAGCTGATTGAAAAAGGAAAGAAATTGTATTGTAAACTCTGATTAGCAAAAATAGAAAGCCAAAAACTAATTTTATTATATTAAAAAAAAATAAAATAGGAATTAATATTGTTGCGTAAAAAAAAAATAACAGCAATTGTTAAATATAAGGTTTCACAAACTGCTGCAAATGTACTACCCGTAATAAATGATACCTGGGAAAAGACGACTGATACGGAAGAAGAGCAGCCAAATGGCGAGGAGTTTACTTACGACTATCACCCAAAAGATGAACAAATAAGAGACAGGATTGCAAATTTTTAAATGTAAAAATTTTATTGCAAAACAAACAAAAACAACTAAAAACTTAAAAAACAATATTAAAGGTATTAAAAGCGCCTTTTCATTGGAATTGCACTGCTTTTTCTTTTTGTAGGTACGTTTTCTGTAAATTAACGCCTTTGTAATGCTATACAGTTTATATAAATATAATTTTCATACCGTTTATTTATTATTGCTTATCCATTTTCGCAAATGTTTATTTTTGTTAATTATTAATTTACCGCAAATTTATTTTCCCTTTTTATATATTTTTTTTTTGTCAAACTGTCAGATTTTTCTTGTTCAGAGCTGTATTTTTTAGTACATTAGTATGGAATTCATAGTTGTATCGTTGAGTATTGCAGGATTTCGTGAGATTTTGAAAAAATCTAGTGGCGAACTAGATTTTGTTTTGTATTGGAAATCTAGCAGAAATTAACAAGATTTCGCTCAAAATCCCTTAAGTGCTAGATTTTGTGTAGGTGTAATGGCCAATTTTCAGGATTGACATTAAAACTCATTTATGTTTAAAATCGTTTTAAATACAAAATTCTCTTCTTCACTAAACACTTAAATGAAACTTAAGTCACCGATGTGGTACATTTAAATTCAACTTAAGTTTCCATTGAATTAATTTAGCAAGGTGGCCTCAATATCACAACAATACAAAAACAACAGACAAACTAATAAGAACCAGCTGTTTTCTGAGACCACCTTGTAAATAACTACACTTTTTTTATGATATTTTTTTGTATTTAGTAGTGCTACCATACTTTTATCTTAATTAAATAAGACTTTTCATATAAAACTCAAAAAATCAATCTGTAATTAAATACGATTTAAGATTTTATGAAAATTAACATAATATAGATTTAAATACTATCCTGAAAATTGGGCATAAATGTAGTATAAGAATGTGTGTGAAGTTAGCTTCGAAAGTTAGCTTCGTTTTTAACATAGCTATGTTACTATGTTAACCAACATATCTCTCACTCAATGACTGCTATCTTAACAGAATTTTACTATTTTCAACTAAATTAACATTTTACAACTAAAATCCATATGGAAAATGGGTGAAAATGAAATTATGGGCGAATAAGCCCTAATAGGCTGAAAAGCCAAGGCCATAAGCATTTCAGAACTGTAAATGGTATATCCAGATTTAATTTCAGATCAGAGTTATATAATTTTGAAAATGGAAAATTTTCTTCGAAAGTTAGCTTCGTTTTTAACATTAGCTATGTTTCTATGTTAAACAACATATCTCTCACTCAATTGTTAAAATTTTAGTAGGTACATATTGAAAATTGGTGAAAAATGGGTGAAAATAAAATTATGGGCGGATTAGACCTAATAGGCTGAAAAGCCAAGGCCATAAGCATTTCAGAACTGTAAATGGTATATCCAGATTTAATTTCAGATCAGAGTTATATAGTTTTTAAAATTGAAAATGTTAAAATTTTAGTAGGTACATATTGAAAATTGGTGAAAAATGGGTGAAAATGAAATTATGGGCGAATTAGCCCTAATAGGCTGAAAAGCCAAGGCCATAAGCATTTCAGAACTGTAAATGCTATATCCCGATTTAATTTCAGATCAGAGTTATATAGTTTTAAAAATTGAAAATGTTAAAATTTTAGTAGGTACATATTGAAAATTGGTGAAAAATGGGTGAAAATAAAATTATGGGCGGATTAGCCCTAATAGGCTGAAAAGCCAAGGCCATAAGCATTTCAGAACTGTAAATGGTATATCCAGATTTAATTTCAGATCAGAGTTATATAGTTTTTAAAATTGAAAATGTTAAAATTTTAGTAGGTACATATTGAAAATTGGTGAAAAATGGGTGAAAATAAAATTATGGGCGGATTAGCCCTAATAGGCTGAAAAGCCAAGGCCATAAGCATTTCAGAACTGTAAATGCTATATCCAGATTTAATTTCAGATCAGAGTTATATAATTTTGAAAATGGAAAATTTTCTTCGAAAGTTAGCTTCGTTTTTAACATTAGCTATGTTTCTATGTTAAACAACATATCTCTCACTTAATTGTTAAAATTTTAGTGGTACATATTGAAAATTGGTGAAAATTGGGGGAAAATGAAATTATGGGCGGATTAGACCTAATAGGCTGAAAAGCCAAGGCCCTGAGCATTTCAGAACTGTAAATGCTTTGTCCCGACTTAATTTCAGATCAGAGTTATATAGTTTTTAAAATTGAAAACGTTAAAATTTTAGTAGGTACATTTTGAAAATTGGTGAAAAATGGGTGAAAATAAAATTATGGGCGAATTAGCCCTAATAGGCTGAAAAGCCAAGGCCATAAGCATTTCAGAACTGTAAATGCTATATCCCGATTTAATTTCAGATCAGAGTTATATAGTTTTAAAAATTGAAAATGTTAAAATTTTAGTAGGTACATATTGAAAATTGGTGAAAAATGGGTGAAAATAAAATTATGGGCGGATTAGCCCTAATAGGCTGAAAAGCCAAGGCCATAAGCATTTCAGAACTGTAAATGGTATATCCAGATTTAATTTCAGATCAGAGTTACGTAGTTTTTAAACTTGAAAATGTTAAAATTTTAGTAGGTAAATCGGGATATAGCATTTACAGTTCTGAAATGCTTATGGCCTTGGCTTTTCAGCCTATTAGGGCTAATTCGCCCATAATTTCATTTTCACCCATTTTTCACCAATTTTCAATATGTACCTACTAAAATTTTAACATTTTCAATTTTAAAAACTATATAACTCTGATCTGAAATTAAATCTGGATATACCATTTACAGTTCTGAAATGCTTATGGCCTTGGCTTTTTAGCCTATTAGGGCTAATCCGCCCATAATTTTATTTTCACCCATTTTTCACCAATTTTCAATATGTAACTACTAAAATTTTAACATTTTCAATTTTTAAAACTATATAACTCCGATCTGAAATTAAATCGGGATATAGCATTTACAGTTCTGAAATGCTTATGGCCTTGGCTTTTCAGCATATTAGGGCTAATTCGCCCATAATTTCATTTTCACCCATTTTTTACCAATTTTCAATATGTACCTACTAAAATTTTAACATTTTCAATTTTTAAAACTATATAACTCCGATCTGAAATTAAATCGGGATATAGCATTTACAGTTCTGAAATGCTTATGGCCTTGGCTTTTCAGCCTATTAGGGCTAATCCGCCCATAATTTAATTTTCACCCATTTTTCACCAATTTTCAATATGTACCTACTAAAATTTTAACATTTTCAATTTTTAAAACTATATAACTCCGATCTGAAATTAAATCGGGATATACCATTTACAGTTCTGAAATGCTTATGGCCTTGGCTTTTCAGCCTATTAGGGCTAATCCGCCCATAATTTAATTTTCACCCATTTTTCACCAATTTTCAATATGTTAAAAAAAAACACATAAAATTCAGAAAAAAGCATGAAATCTTTATTTGAATCGATAGTACGGTCCATATAATTTAATGTTTGAAGATTATTTCATGCAAATGTTGACCGTGACAGCGCCTCAAATGGTCCATCCGCTTAGTCCAATTTTGGCATACTCTTTCCAACATTTCGGCCGGTATCTCATGAATAAATGCTTCAATGTTGTCTTCCAATGCGTCAATTGAAGCGGGCATGTGTGTATAGACATGAGCTTTAACATAGCCCCACAAAAAATAGTCTAAAGGCGTTAAATCGCACGATCTAGGTGGCCAATTGACCGGTCCCGAACGTGAAATAAAATGTTCACCGAACTCGCCTCTCAATAAGTCCATTGTTAAGCGTTTTGTGTGGCATGTGGCACCGTCTTGTTGAAACCACATGCCATGCAAGTCAAGCTCTTGCATTTTGGGCAAAAAAAAAGTTGAATATCAGCTCACGGTAGCGCTCACCATTCACAGTTACGTTACGATTCGCATCATCTTTGAAAAAGTACGGTCCAATGATGATACCAGCCCATAAACCGCACCAAACTGTGACTTTTTCTGGATGCATTGGTAGCTCTTGCAATGCTTCTGGCTGATCTTTACTCCAAAATCGACAATTCTGCTAATTAACGTACCCATTGAGCCAAAAATGAGGTCGATTAAACTGACCATAAAATGAAATGGAAGAAGCGCGCGATGAACTTTCTTAACAGAGCACGCATTTTGATAATAAAATTCAATAATTTGCAAGCGTTGTTCGTTTGTAAGACGATTCATGGTTAAATTATAGACCAAACTGAAGATATTTGACAGTGAAACAAAACACGAAACGTGCGTCAGCTGTTTAAACCAGTGTTGCCAAAAAGATAATAGCTAAAAAATTACACGTTGTTAACAACAGAAAACAATTTATGTCAAATAAATTTATTTAAAAATTTTTAGTTTGTGAAAAATAAAAACATTTTGCAAAAGCAAATGAGCAAAATGTATTGGAAAAAATTATTAATTATGTGTTTATGTCATAAAATTAAACATAAAGTGTTATATTGTGAAAAATTTTAAATTGAAAAATTTCAAATTTTGTTTTGTTTTTGTTGTTCTTATGTGTGTTGAATTCACACAGTACCTATATGTATGAGGGGTGAACTAGAAAATTGAGAACGCTCTCTCGAGTTGGCATACTAGTTCTATACTATGTTTTTTACATGGTAGGTAGATATGGATAAGCAAGTATGAATTTAATATGATGAATTTAACAAAAAAAAAAAAAAAAATAATTATAGACATTGGAAACTGATAAGTCGGAGTATAAACTTACTTTTGCAGATAAAATAAAAAATATTTAACACAAAAAAAGGTTATAGCTGATGGCCCCGTCAGCCAGTGCTAGTATTTCCCTGGTGACTAGAGTTTTTTTATTCCCGCACTTTTTAGATTCCCGGGAAAGCGGGAAATAAAAATCCAATTCCCGGGATCCCGGGATTCCCGCCCAAAATATTGTATTTATTTATTTACTTATTTCTCTAATGAAACTAATAGATCTTAAAAAGAATTAAATTTAGTATCAATTATATAAGAAGAACGAAAAAAATTTAAGATTACAATTTTTTTTAAGACACTTAAGAGGTTATATTGATGCCAATAGGATAATAGAAATCAATATACGTATAAACATTGTCAAGTTCAGAGCTTATTTGCATAATTAGAATGAAAGTATTACTCTTACGCGAATACAAATTAAGGGTGTTTAGGAACTAAAAACTCAACATTACGAAATAGGAATTCTGAAAAAATTTTACCGTTTAGCAAATTCAGCAGAAAGGAGAAATTTTATTTACTTATATATTTAATAACATATTTTTTTACAATTTTATAGCCCTTAATCAGCAGTGGTATATGAAGGTATACTAAGTTTTTCATTCCATGTGATATTGAGGTCCCATAAAGTATTTTTATTATTAGTCCTTTATTAATTCTAAGTCGATTTTTCCAATTGGGTGTCAAATTGTTTCTAGACCTTCTAGGCTGTTTGGGATTGAATTCCAGCAGAATCGCTTCAGTTCCAAATGTGAAACTACCTCCCTAAAAACTTAACTGAAACTAACATAAATTTGTGGCGAAATGCACACAAATTTCTACTTTCTACTTTTATAAGACTCAAAATTAGTATTGTGGTTATTTTATTGAACTGTTAATGGTTTTTAATCCAAATTTAGATATTTTTAATTAGGCTTAAGTTCATTGAATTTAATTTTCATTAAATTATTTTTATGAAGACAGGAATTTTACAACATGAAATTAATTAAAATTTTTTTTTTTTTTTTTTTTATTGATAATTTTTCATTCTTGACTGCGCTGAGATTTGAACCCAGGCGTTCACGGACAGGTTGCCCAGACTAGTTTCGATTGTAACCACACAATCTCGTCGGTGGGGTTTGCCGTTTTACTCACTCGGCTATTGAGGCCGGGCGACGTCAATAGTCAAACATCAATCCTTAAACCAAATGGTAGATCGAAATTTGCTTTTTGAATGAATGATTATCTATTTTAATAAAATCATTTGAAATGCCGAATATGAAACACAATCTAGGAAATCAATTTACTACGCCCTTAACCGCAAAGCTTTATACTAATGTTATAAAATTTACACTTCAGTTTGCTAGGACAAGAAATAAAATTTCGTGGTGATAGGTCTATAATTTATCATAGGGCCAATAAAAAGCCCATTCTCAAAAATTAGATTAAAAGCCTTAAACTGTAGAAAATTTAAATATTGTGGTGAAATTTAGTTGGATAAAACAACTAAAGACACAAGTCTGACATAAATTTACTAAAGTTTTAAAAAAAGAGTTTCTTCAAAATTTCCCGGGAATCCCGCAATTAATTCCCGGGAAAGCGGGAATGGAAAACAACTGAAAATCCCGGGAATTCCCGGGACGAGAAATCCCGGGAACAAACTCTACTGGTGACACTGGTCTGCAGCAAAAATCGCATTGAAATAAAAATATATGTTATTTAAAGCAGAAACCGTAACAGTTATTCGTTTTTTTCATAAGTCAGATGATAACTGGTATTTTTTTATTTTTATTTTTTGGAACAAAAATAAGAGTTATTTTTTGATTTTTATTTTCTCGATCAAAATTAACAGAAATATTATGATTTTTATTTTTTTGAACAATAATAACGGTTATTTTTTGATTATTATTTTTTCGAACAAAAAAAAAAGTTATTCTTTACAGAAATGTACGTGTTATAATTATTTAGTTGACTTTAAATATTTTTTTTAATGCGCATAAGAAATCCCAATGATGATCACACATTTAAACAAATATTTAAAGACAACTCAATAATTATAACACTTACATTTCTTTAAAGAATAACTTTTATTTTTGCTCGAAAAAATAAAAATTAAAAAATAATTGTTATTTTTGTTCAAAAAAATAAAAATCATAAAATAACTGTTATTTTTGATCGAAAAAATAAAAATCAAAAATAACTTTATTTTTTGATCGAAAAAAAAAAAAATCAAAACCTTAAAAATCATAATATATTATCATAGAAAAGTTCATAAGGATCAATATGGTATACTTGAATCATTTTGCCGGCATTTACTTCTATATGCTTTTTTTTCAACTACAATTAGTGTTGGAAAAAAACCAGCCAATTGTAGGGGAATGTAAGAAAGAAAAATTCACTGTTTATTGTTGTGTCTTTGTTGAAGCTTTGATATTGTTACATGTAAGACCTGAGTGTTTAAATTCTTATTCACTTTATGGTCTTGTATAATATTTTTAGCATTTCTAAAGTATTTGGAAAAAGATTCCTGACGAGCTGGCCTAAGCAACCAGGCGCATAGAAACTAGCTTTCCCACATCAATAAATTTAAGTGTTTTTAATCATAAATGAAGATTGGGAGTATTAGCACATCATTAATAAATGAATTAATTAATAATAAATACTTCATTCCCGAAAATAATTTTTGACAAAAAAATTGAGATTTGCACACCACACAGAAAAAAAATAGAAAATTGACTAAGTAAACAATTCGTTCAGACAATTAAATTATTTTTACCAATTTTGCCCCTGCAAAAGAATTGATTGTATCAAATAACGGACTTCTATTTTCGAGTCATACCATACAAATCTAGTCAGTTAAAAAATTAATTCCATAAACTTAAAAATGCACAATGATTAAAAAATGAATTGCAGCAAACAAAAAATTAATTGAAAAAATTTATGTACATCAATTAGTTATTTAATTGAACAATTTTTGGCAAACCTTTTTTCTGTGCAGGGACTTGTTTAAAACATCTTCGCGAATGAAAATACAACAATTGGAAAATATCATCTGGTACACATGGGTAGGGCAACGATTTGGTTTTTAAATATTTTTTGCACAAAATTGCTCATTATGGTAGCGTTTATCTATTTTCATTAAGTTCCACTCAATGCTTTTACGAGTTCAATGACACAATCTATAAGGATTATATTCTGAAAATCTGTTCAAAATGGGACCACGGCAAAGGTCAAATGACAAGGTCAAATGTACATTTTTTGGAAGTTTTGAATTTTTATGAAATTTATAACAAAATATCGTTGGGTATATTCATATACTGATCAAAGTTGACTAAACTATTTTCTGTAATTGGTTATTAATATTAAAAAAGAAAAACATTCGAAATTAACCTTGGCACGCATTTGGGGGCAAAAATTACCCATTAGTATTTTACATTAAGAACGCAGTTTCATTCAAATATTTGCATAATAAAAGTATACATTTTGTAATTATTAATAGAAAACAATACATTTTTACTGATTTACTGCATTATGTACTTGGAGTGATAAAACAATTCGATCTTTAAGCAAAAATAGGGATTCGAACCAATAACTTATTCGCCTAATATTTGCATTGGCACGTAATTCCATGTCTGTTTCCCTAAGAAAAAAAAGTTAACATAAAAATCCAATCATAGTAAAAATTTAATACAAATTCAAACAAGTAAGAAAGTATAGTCGGTCAAGCCCGAGTATATGGGTCTCTACACCACAGTACTTAAACACAAATTTTCGAGAGTGTACCCAATTTGGAACCCATGGACAATCATGGACCAGCCAGAATAAAATTTTGTTATGACGAGTTGAGTTATATTGCAATCAAATAAGATTGGACCAAATTTAATTTAAAGACCAACATAAAAAATGTTTTATGGGCACAAAGACTATATTGCTGATAGCCTCGGTCCTTGTGACAATTATAACCTAAGTACCAAATCTTACAAAATTATTTCCAATATTACGACATGTACTTTGCGCACAAGGTTTACATGGACATCTAGCCAGACAGCCGGATGGACGGACAATGTAAGATCGTCTCAGAAAGTGCTTCAGAGTCGATCGGCATACTTGTTGTTTGGTCTAGCGCCAATATTTTAAGGTGTCACAAACATCAGCACAAACGCATAATGCCATCTCCCCTAATGTTGTGCGGGTATAATAAATGTCACACCTGGTAACAACTGTTATAATTGTGTATTGTGGCTATTTTCTAAATTAATTTTTAGGACTCACAAATTGACATTTTTTAAATTTTTTTTTTAAATAAACTTATTGTCCACATCAGCATTAACCTAAATATATTACTATTTAAGGCGGTGTAGGGTTTCTTAAAGAAAACACCAACAACTTACAAAAAAAAAAAAAACTAAGGCAGTAAGACAAGAACTTCTACTCGAACTCTACTTACATATCGCCCTTTGCTGCAACAATGTCATAAGCCAAAAATCGCTATTTTAACTTAATATCACTAATGCATAGAAAATCATTCTTATAAAGATATTGTAAACTCAAGTCCTGATAGAAATTTTCTTATTCCAAATTGAATGTGATGATTTAATTTTAAAAGTTATTTTTTATTATATTCACCATTTTTTTTTAAAAATAGTTAACTTTTTTTCAATATTTATTTATTGAATCTTCATATTTTAAATATAAACTAACAATAATTAATCAAATCTTATCCTAATACTTTATTTTATATCCTGCCAGTGCCAGACAAAAAAATTTCGTCATCCCGGTTTCTGTTCACATATGAAGGTGTTTATCGCTCTTCTGATTGGGTGAGTCCTGTAGTGTCTCTTCTCCTTAAGCGAGTGTGGCCACCATAATTTAAAATATTTTCTGTTATGTTGTGTGTAAATTTTAACAAACTTAAAAAACTGCATTCGAAACCAAAAACTGTCGAACAAAAAACGAAAATTTATCTACACCTTTTCGCTTTTTGAGTTGGTTTGACAGCGACTGTTTACATTTAATGAATCAGAAGTAAAAGCAACAGTTTTTTTTTTTTTGTTGCAAATGGCAAATGAAGAAGTGGAAGAAGTTGCAGTTTTTCAACTTTAACTGCAGTTTTTTAAACACTAGTTTTATGTAAAACTAATTTTTTTGAGTTATGACGATGTTGCAGCAAATGAGCGATATGTGGAAACTATATCCCAGCAAACAATTGTTAAAAATTAAACAATGAAATCTGTGGTTTTCACGAATAATCGCGTAAGTCGGTTTTTACCGAAATTGAGATAATGATGTCAAAGTGCTACATTTTGCATTAGGTTTTTATAAGTATTAAGCTTTTTAGAATATAATGTAGTATTATTAATTTTTTTCTCCTAAAAACAACTTAAGTTAACTGTTTAATAAAATATTTTGCTATTATAACGATTTATGTCGACATACATCGCCAAAAATTGTAAAATTGCTGAATATGTTTCCAAATAAAAAGCATATGTGATGTTATGTTGTTATTCGTGCAAAAAATATGAAAGTATTTTTTGAAAATTTTTCTATTAATAACAACTAAAGTCGTAAAAATAACAACGTAAGTCGTCATGTGTGATTAAAATGATAACATTTATTTTCACAAAAAAGAACTTATGTGGAGATATGATTACAAAAGCGTACTATTTTCGTTTTATTTTTTTGGCAAAAAAATTTTAAATTCTATAGACCCAGCTGGCATTTTGCATCATAATAGAATGTTTTACAATTCAGCTTCCCCAGCTACAGCATTTGGGTGATGATTTTTTATATTCAACATTTTTTATTTTCCGAATTTATTCTATGAGTTAAATTTCAGTTATGTATTTTATAAAGCTTTTTATAATAGTTCTATTCCTTAAATTTTAAGGAATGACTTTATACACTATACACTAGGAATAGAACTATTACAAAAGGCTTTATAAAATATATAACTAAAATTTAGCACATAGAATTAATTGGAAAAAAAATTTTGAATATAATAAAGTAACTTATAAAAGAAATAATTGCCAGATTCTATTTGTGATGATTTTTTGTAAAAATTACATAAATGAGTCTTCGCAGATCACTTTTGATGATTAAAAACTGCTTTATCACTTGAGCGATTGAAAAAGAATTCATATATTCTTATGTTCAAATAATTTCTAACAACCGTATTCATAACGAAAATTTGGCATGAAGTTAGCACAAAGTTTATTCATAATACACTTACCAAACTCTGGCTAACGATTTGCTAAACTCTTGTCCATAAGTTGCCAAACGTTTGCCAACTTGTGATAAACAGCCATTTTATCTTGAATAATTTTGTTTGTTTTTTTTTTTTTTTTAGTTTAGAGTCCTTTTTTAAATATATTTTAATTTAAAAACATTTCAAATTTTTATATAATGAGGGAAAATAAAAAAAAAAAAAAATGAAACGAAATGACACAACCAGCGATGATGAATGCAAAACGTGTTGCATTTTTGAGTATTATAATGTGGCATCATTAATATTCAGAGTTGATTTATTTAAAGTTAGCAGACGGATAAAATTTGTTATTAATAAACTCTGTGCTAACAGGCTGCTAAGCTTAATCGGCATTCTAGTTAGCAGCTCGTTTTGCGTAGTGTACAAACTGTGGCTAACTGTTTGTTATGAATACGGTTGTAAATGTTTTAAGAATTTGTATCATAATCGAATATTTTAAGAATCAGCTTCAATAGCAAAATAATCACATATGAGCTCATTTTTCGATCCTAAATGTTACTCTCATTGTGAGAAACTGGTAGCCTAACGATGAATAACCTCAACGAATCATTTGTGATACAATTTTCTAATTAGTTTTGGGCAAATTAATTAATCATATATGAATGCTTTTTTATTCGCTCTAGTGACAAATCAGCTTTAAATTTAAAACATTTAGAAATCAGTATTTGAACTTATCAATGAATCATATATAAACACTTTTTTCAATCATTTAAGTGATTTATCAGTTTTTTAATCATCAATAGTGATCTGAGAATAATCATTTATGTGATCTTTACAAAAAATTATCACATTAATGCAGTGGTGTCAACTATGATTGTGTTGGTGCGATTACTCTTGTCTCTTACATTCTCAGCGGGAGGAATCTGCGGTTGCGAGGCCTATTACGAGGCCTAATTAACATACATATTTTGCTATGAAGACTTTAGAGCAATTAATAATAATACAATTATCGAAAAATGTTGAGTTATGGACAGACACAATTAGTTATTATTTAAATAAATTTAATTTGGAACCTGCATTTCGCAGAAACTTTGCTTATTATTTGGAAAAATTGAGCACTTGACAATATTTGTAGTCTTTTTACAACCTTATACAATTCTTTCCAATATTTTTTTTTAATTTTGTGCTCAACATACCTTTGCGAATGCCAACAATGAAAATTCATTTGCACATACTAATGCAAATAATAACCCCATTAAGTTTAAAAATATTCTATAATTATTAACCATCATTATAAAAAGAGAAGATTTTACTAGCCTATAAAATTATACTAATATAAAACATAAGAGACATTGAAAATCATTAAATGCATTTTTTATCATAAAATATTTTTTATATGGCAACATTTATCTTTTTTTTAATAAACTAATCCGCTTGCATGCTCGTTATCGCTGTCTACAAGACTACTTAATAAAATTCAAATTTGAAGTTTAAAGAAGCGCAATAAACACAACATCAAGGCGAATTCATCACAGTTATTCTTGATACTACAACAAGTACACCTCGTACAAAAACCACAAGCAATTTGTTTTTTTTTTAAATCATTGTACAATGTTAAAAACAGAAATAAAACAAAACAGAAACAAAGATAATAAATATGTATATTATTTCTGTTTAGAGGCCTCAAAACAGGCCGTGCGATATGAGAGTGTTTTGCAGTAAACAATTATATTTTACGCTCGCAAAATAAAAGAGCGTAAGCGTACATGTGAGTTTTGCTTACACAATTGTGTATGACGCTGACATTCCTGCATTAATGTAAGCTGGGTATTAGATATAAAATGCAAAATATAAAACAAGGATATAACTCCGTATATTGCCTTTTTGATATACATACTCAAACAAAATCTTAAACTGGTTGCGTAGTTTGGCAGCAAAATATCATGTACCCTTTGTTTTTTTTTAATCTCCGCAGTGAAGTTCTGGACATTTGAAGCTGAGTGGCACATTTTCAATTCGATGTTTTAGGTTTCTTATTTACGCTCTTCTGAACTCGTTTGATACTGTCTTGGATTCGTGCTGTAAACAGACTTCCACTCCCAGGTTAGCCACTAATAGATCCCGATGACTAAAAACGACCGACTAGATTGTATACTTGATTTCGTGGTGGTGCATTTCTTGTTTTTTTTTTTTTGGACTTAAATTATTGACTTTTGACTAGGAAAATAAAACTCAACAATTTTTGCCCGTTCAGTTGTATACATTAGAGATATGCACAAATATATTTGTTTTTGAGGAGAACACGTGTTGTGGCATGGCGTGAACACTTACTGCCAATTTTACGATGTCGAAAGAGCGCTTTCTTTCGCACAAATATTTATGAAACAAAAACAAATTGTCGAGAATTTGTTATTGTTTTACATGTAGTTGTGCGAAAGAAAGCGTTCTTTCGCATTTAGTGAAATAGGCAGTTTAATTGGTTCAGACATGCAAGTGCAAGTTCGAAAAACTCAATACACTCACACTTTTTCACTAATACCATCACATTCTTCGTACTTGCAGCTCAACTTGCGAGAGAATTTGCTTGCAAGTCAACTTTTGACACTTCCCAGTCAACACGTGGAAGATCGAATCACCAAACTGAGTCTTTTAAGACTACCTTAGATGATTAAAATCTGACAAATCAGTTCTGCGCTTAAAACAAGCTCGAAAATTAATCCCAAAATGTTTAGAAAGTGACTTGCTTAAAACTCAAAAACAAAATGTACATAATATGCGCAATCATTAAATAATCATGGAGATAATCGTAATGTGAGCGTTTTAAGCCTTTTTTTCAGTCATATTTCACGCAGCCTAACGAGGAAAAATGTTTTTTGTAGTTGTTTCTGTTTATAATGGGAGAATTTTTCTTACAGATTTTGAAGCAAGTGCGTTTTGTAAATTTATGCTTATTTATGTCATTAATAGAATAGGAAAAATCGTTCTATTTTGGAATCGTTCCGACCGATCGGAAAGGTCAAAGGAACTAGGTCGTTCCTTTCGTTCATCGTTCCCGTTTTTTTACTTTGAACAATGAATGAACGAGGAACGAGAAAACTGCTCTGTGGTTCGTAAAAACAATTGTCATCAACAAACAAATATTACTGTTTGTTTTCATTTTGTGGCCTATAAACCAAATAAGAATTATTACATGTTTATAAAAATGTTTGTAAGAAATAATAACTTTTTCGAAAAATGACAAATAAGTTTTAAGAATTTCGTAAATTTGTATCTGTTTTAATCTAAACGGGTGACATATTGATAAAATATACTGTTTTGGATCATTTTTGTAATTTAATCAAAAAATCAACCTTGTTTTAAGTGTACAGAAATAAGTGAACGAAAATATTGCAATTGCGGATCGAGGAACGATATAAAAGGAGCTACTGTAAAGTCCGCACCGTTCCTATTATGGAATCGTTCATTGGACTTAGGTTGTTCCGGAACGACACAACTCTAGTCAGTAAGCTCTAGGGATGCCAAACGGGAAATCCCGAATCCCGAAATCCCGGGATTTTTCGGGATTGATAAATTTTTATGAGTCCCGGGATTTTTAACAAAATATTTTTTAAAAATTATATTTAAGTTTATTTTTTATTGCAAATAATTCTTATTTTTGAGTTTAATTTTTATTTTTGGAACACAGCGAGTATTTAAAATTCGCAATTTTTGCTTTATATATGACGACTATTTCTGAATTTTTGTATTTTGCTTAATAAAAACCATTATTTTAAGTAGAAACAAAATTTGCAGACTCTCATCTCAAGCCTTTTTCACAATTACGTTTAGCAAGTTCAGCTTTGACTTAAGACATAATTCCAAAATAAAAATGATTATTTTTATGCAAAATATAGAAATCAAGAAATAATTGTTATGTATCAAGCAAAAAATAAAAATTATTCACGATCCAATTAAAGTTTTATTCAGAAACTAAAGAATAAAAGTTGATATAATTATAACAATTAAGTCGTAATATTGATGAAATACCTCATATTCCTTCCGGTCCAATAATAATAAAAAATTTGCTTAAAAAACACACGTTAAATAAAATAATTTTTTTTTTTATAAATAAACACTATTTGACGTATTCATAATTAAATGGCTTAAACTTGAAATCTGTTTTAAGAAACATTTGTATAAACATTTTGTTTTAAAATAAATTTCAAACGTACTTAAATTATTGATTATGAATCTCGCCCTCAGCCTAGAGGTGTACTGCACTGCAGTCGACATAGTTTTACAGGTTTAACTCAGCTATCGAGATCGATGAGGGACTCCACTTTGCAGTGTATTAATGTCGTCACAGCTTAATTCACATTAAATCTCGGGATCCACAAAATCCCGAATCCCGGGATTTTCAAAAATCAGTTCCGATTGGCATCCCTAGTAAGCTCGTGCTGTAAGGAAGAAAAATAATATAAAACTGAATTTAATTGGTGAGTGATTTTATATAAAAATTTAAAATAAAAAAGTAATGTTAAAGTACTAGTACAAACTGTCTCGAAAATGAGTCGTAATTGATCAGAAACGCGAGTCATAAAAGATTCTTTCAGAAGAGTCGCGGGTGGGGTACCATTTTCTCCCGAATGAACAGTCATTTTCGACTCAAAAACGAGCGCATAATTGATTGTTATAATCGCGCAGATGCTTTAAAAAAGACGCGAATATGATCAAAAATTTCAAAAAATGCTGACTGGGTTGCAGCAAGTAAAATGGCAAATGAATAAACAGTGTTACTGTATATGAGTTTTGTATCCATCTACTGGTAATAAGTAAAATAAAAATTATGTTTATAGCTGTTCTTCTGTGTGTATTTATAAAAATAAAAAACCAAACAAAACCTCTGCTATATAGCAACATATCTTCATGGTATTTTTAAACATAAATTGCAAGCATTTCAAAAAATTGTTAACCACAATATTTTCCAGATATTTTATGATATCGGTAACTACGGCAATACTGGATTCACATATTTTAAAAATAAACATAATTTTTTCATTAAGATGGACCAAAAATAAAATAAAGATGAAATTATTAAATTAATTTCGTGATATCGTTAACATGATAATATTTTTTAAACCCAAAAATGTTCGCTTCGAGAACATTTGAAAAATAAACTTGCAACTCAAGCTACTTGCAAGACTTTCGGCTATTACTTCGACATTTTCGTTGATAATACATATACACATCAGTGATGCCATAAGTGCATTTTGCAGATTTAATACCCCAAAATTGGCAAAATGCAGATTTTTTTTTAGCTCGGTGGAAACTTTTTTGTACTATTTCCACTTCCGGCATTGGAAATCAAAAACTATCAACCATTCATGGAATAACATTCATGTTTAATTCATTTATTAATGATGTGCTAATACTCCCAATCTTCATTTATATTTATTATATCCTTTTCTAAATAAGCAACATAAAAAATGTTACAAAAGTGTTTTGAAGATTTTTAAAATCTTGATGCAGATTTTGCAGATTTTTTGATGAAAAGTAATGTTTTTTTTTGCTGATTTTATCTCTTAAAGTTCTGGCAACACTGATACACATACATACAGTAATAACTTGCAAGTGTAAAGGCAGGGTTAGACCAAGGCGAATTCACTAGAAGGTGGTGTCAAGTAAACATATGGCTATTTTTTTCGGTGGTCGATTTGTCAAAGTTTGTATACAAACTAGTTTTTTATGTAAACAAACGTTTTTTTTTTACCAGCAATATTTTTGACAATCGGACCACAGAAGCAGTGTTGTTGTAGAGTTGGCCTTCTAGTGAATTCGCCTTGGGTTAGACAAAGTATCAAAACAGCCAAAAGAACACATTTTTGAGAACAACAAATAGGCCGAATAATTCTAGTCCTGCGTTTCCTCTTCTTCGTACAGTTAAGTATATCTTCATCTTTCTATGTTAATGTACCGCCAACGATCGTATTATGTTCAATTAACGAATGCATGTCTTATTTAGGTACTCGCCAACCTTCTTCTTAAGTACGAGCTTAAAACTTCATATGTAGAACAATTGGAACATTGTCTTCATCTTCAACGTTAAGACACATAAGGACAATGTTCAAAGTCCGGTAAAAAAAAGAAAATGGTTTCTGTTAATTTGATTCATGGCATTCGCTTACGTCGCGATATTGAAACTTTATATGTCCTGATGGAAGTCGTATTACGAAGAGAGGGTAAATACAGTGAAAACAATATTGTTTTGCGTTCAACGTACATCTATAAATACAAACAATCGTGTTTTAACATGTTTTGAAAATAATCCTAGGGTGCATATCATCTTTGCAATGCTTGTTTTTTAGTGTTCACATATTTATAAGTTGAATTTCTTAGAAATCTATTTCTCTGTGACTACAATGTTGAAAGTATTTGTTTTTCGTAGAGTTTGAAAGGTTTCTGTCTGCGATCTTCGCTCCGAATTTGCCAAGGAGCTCATCTGTGTAGCAGCTAAAGTCAGAAGGCGATACAGTAACGAGTATCCTTTTTTCATTCTATGCGTCTCGTGGTGACAACCTACACCAATTGGTCTCTTAAAGTCACCTGTAACTCAACCGTAAAACGGTTCACTGGCCTGGAGATGTGTTGGCAATTCCAATACTCGGATTGGAAATTATTAATTTTCTTTAAAAAAAGTTCTTTTAATAAAACACGTTAGCGTTCTTTATATAAAATTAAAGCTTTTTGGTTGAAATAAGATTATTTTGGTGAATTAGTTTAAATAGAATATTATTGACTATTCGATATCTTTTTGTAGCACTTTTTTTAAAATAAGAAATGTTTGCTGGGTAATTTTCTTACTCATTCTTTGTAATATCATGTTGCTTTTGTTTTAATTTATTAAAAGTGTTATTGACAAAAAACACGCCTTGTATAATTTAACATTTGCATTATTATTATTATTATTATTTTTTTGTTCAGTTTTTATAATGTTATTGTAACATTGTTGTTGGATTTATGTTGACAGATTTCTAAAACTAACTGGGGTAAGACCAAAATATAAGCAACCAACAACAACATACCAGGTACAACTAAATTATTACAATATTAGATTTGCTATAAAACTTAAATTAAAAAAAATTAAAGCCGGCATTAAATTATATTAAAAAAAATAACAAAAAAAAAAACAAAGTACTGACGACTGAAACAGTTAAATGTTACAAAACTTCCTGATTAATTTAAAAATTGTCGATGACTCTGAATTGAATTTGTTGCATTTATTTAAAATGCATTCAAATTAATTAATAATCATGTCAGAATTATTCTCAATATATCAATTACAGTTAAGTTTATTTAAGGAATTTCATAAATTTTTTGTTGGCTTGGCATGTGTTTCTTTATATGACTTGCGAAATACTGAAGACAGGGAGACATTGAGTGGCATATTTAAATTGAAGAACTTAAAAAAAAGAATGTGACCTTAATTGTCGACAGGAATGGATGGGGTTTAAATGTGGGTTAGTTTCTGGTTTTGTTCAAAATTATTCAGGAAATTCAGTTAAGTTGTATGTATTACATAAAAACATCATTCACTATATACTCGTACAGATATATAAATTTATGGGTCGATTACGGATGTAAACTAAACTGAAGTTGTGTTGCCAGCAGAGAAATTAGGCAACGCCGCTGATGTTAAAATAAAAAAAATTTTGTCCTATTAAATATTTTACCATCAGCGGCGTTGCCTGATTTCGCTGCTTGCAACACAACTTAAGTTCAGTTCGAGCTATTAATAAAATAAGACCTTTTTTTACTTTACGGCGCTCTAGCTCCAATTTATTTTGAAATATTAATTATACCCACACCACCAATAGTGTTTATGCTGATGCGTGCAACACTTAAAAGTATTGGTCCTAGACCAACCTTTCAGAATGCCGATCGACTTAGAATCACTTTCTGTATCCATCGAACGATGTCCGTTCGTCCGGCTGGCTGGCTGTCCATGTAAACATTGCGCGCAAATTACATGTCGCAATTTTAGAGATACATATTTTGATTGAATTGTGTATTTTAATGGCAGTTTGTCATTTAGATTGACTTAAGTCAAATTTAGAGAATTTGTATTATTATTTACTTACCCCTTACACATGCTTGTTCACTTTTGTTTTATTCCGCCCTTTTTTACAGAAGAACTATCAATAATAAGACACCAGCAGTATTCCCGATATGGTTTTCGTAATCATTCTACTTTAAGAATTTAATGTTTTTAACTAAATAATTTTAAAAAAATGGAAAATGGGAATTTTTGCTTCTCACTTTACTTTTTAAACATGACAATAGTGTTAATAACAGGGACCGTAACAGTTATTCCTTTTTTTCATAAAAGTCAGATGATAACAGTTATTTTTTGATTTTTTATTTTTTTGAACAAAAATAACAGTTGTTTTTTTTTTTAGTTTTTTTTTCGATCAAAAATAACAGTTATTTTATGATTTTTATTTTTTTGAACAATAATAACAGTTATTTTTTGATTTTTATTTTTTCGATCAAAAATTACAGTTATCTTATGATTTTTATTTTTTCGAGCAAAAATAAAAATTATTCTTTAAGAAAATGTACGTGTTATAATTATTTAGTTGACTTCAAATATTTATTTTAATGTGCATAAGAAATCCCAATGATGATCACACATTTAAATAAATATTTAAAGACAAATCAATAATTATAACACTTACATTTCTTTAAAGAATAACTTTTATTTTTGCTCGAAAAAATAAAAATTAAAAAAATTATTGTTATTTTTGTTCAAAAAAAATAAAAATCATAAAATAACTGTTATTTTTGATCGAAAAAATAAAAATCAAAAAATAACTGTTATATTTGTTAAAAAAAATAAAAATCAAAAAATAATTGTTATAATATTTGTTCAAAAAAATAAAAATCAAAACTTTAAAAATCAAAAATAAATATTATCATAGAAAAGTTCATAAGGATCAATATGGTATACTTGAATCAGCAATATACTCTGCCAGCATTTACTTCTATATGCTTTTTTTGTTTTTAAATTTCAAAATAACTTTTATTTTCGGTCCCTGGTTAATAACACACAAAATGTGGCATCGAATTGATGTCACTGTAGTCATAGTATTGATAACGCATTAAATATGACAAAATTTTATGATAATGTTCGTCATTGGTTTGCTGTCCCTTCTTGCTTTATTGATGCCATTTGTAATAACATTTATATCACAATTCTGATGTTAGCGCATCATCAATATGAAGATGCGTTTTTCTATGAATATACACCCAAAGAAAAAATATGTTTAAAAATGGTCACCTCCAACAAAACTATTTTAAAAGAAAAATTTTAAACATATTATGTTTAATTTAACCATATTATTGTCATCGACAACCGTATTATGGTTAAATTGGTCCTCCATCAAGAAGGCGCAACCATATTATGGTTGTCTCCAAACACTTTTTGGTTAATAATAACTAAAACATGTTTAACACTTATAATAGTATGGTTGGTTTTCAACCATAGCATGTTGCTCTTGGAAAAGAGGAAAATACTATTGTTAATTTAAAAACAAATTATTGTCATATTTAACAATAACATGTTTAGAGGCAACCATAATATGGTTGTGGCTTCTTGATTGAGGACAAATTAAACAATAATATGGTTGTCGGTGACAATAATATGGTTAAATTAAACATAATATGTTTAAAAATTTTCTTTTAAAATAGTTTTGTTGGAGATGACCATTTTTAAACATATTTTTTTTCTGCGTGTAGATTTTGAGGAATTTTTCAAATCGAATCTACTAATTTTCGTTGTAATGTAAACAGCCTTTAAGACCAAATTTATTTTTTTTTGCGCAATTCGGTACTAATTTGTATTTGTTTTGTCTTTTTTATCACAAAAGATAAATTTAGTTTCATATTAAAGCCACATCTTCTCCCTTTCAAAATGTTTACGCGCAACGGTTATACAATATTATTTCTTTATTTATTTAAATTTTTTATTAAACCATTATTTATTCATATTATTTATTTTCAAAAGTTCTAGTTTACATTTTATTATTCATATTAGTTAAATAAAAAAACTAAAGTTTAAATTAAGCTTAAAATAAAAATAACAAAAATTTACGTTAAAATCAGCTTTAAATTACACTTAGTACATAAACAATTACTTTTTGTTTAGTTTTTTTATATTTGGCTTTAAGCATTTTAATTTGTTTATTTGTTTAAATGTTTTTTGTTGTTTCGTTTGAGAGTTAAAATTGATTAAATCAAACGGTGGGAATTTTGAGAATTGCAACAAATAACCGATTTCAAAATTTAATTCAATATTTTTTCTTTAAATTTTTTTACAATATTCTAAAGAAAAATGGATCAAAGGATCTTTGGAATGTATAAGGTGAAGGGAGTAAACCCCCCTTACTCCCTAAAAAAAATATGTTTTAAAGACAGTGGGCTGTTTAACATATTGAACACCAGGCTTTGCAAAGGCAAGGCTATAAATTAGACAATAGACAAACCAATACCCCGACTTTTGATAAGATTATAGACAAGAATACAGAGAATACTATTAATTTAGCTTACAATATGACTATAGAAAAAGCTTGGCAAACGCAACGAAATTAAGTATCCGTATTAAATTATTTGTTATTTCGGTATCGGTATTTTAATTATATCGGTATCGGTATAGTGGTACTGACATTTATATAACGGCTTAGGGCCATTGATTTTACAATTTAATTAACTAAAACCAAACAAGACTGATGACACATTTTTTACTTGGTTGCAATTATCAAAGTGATTTAATTATTTTAAATATAGGCCCCTATTATGAGTTACATTCGATAAACGATTTTCGCTGGCTATCGAATATCGACTATCGAATGTTAATTTGGTATTATGAGTAGCCAGCACTGTCGAAAATTTCGTTAGGCATCGAATTTTTCAACGAAAACAAATTTGCTTTCGACGGTGTAATTAATTTAAAAAAAAATTGTTGAAAATGTAAGTTTTTGTTAATTTATTAGTTTTGGTGCTCAAATTCAACATTCTTAATTATTTTTGGTTATTTTATGCAAGTCAAAAGTCGACAGTAGTAAGCGGCAGTTGGAAAAGCTTGTTTCCCTTATGGAACAAAATACTTTTGTTGGCAAACGGAATTTTAAAAAAAGTTCAGGCTACAGGTACAGGCCAGTTCCAGTAAGCGTTCATCTTCATCAGATAAATCATCGTAGTCATAATTTATATTAGTTATATTTTTTTAATTTATTCAAAAATTTTTTATTTAAAGTGACAGCTGATAGAAAATGTACTACTGTGAATAAACTAAATCACAATACAGTGTAGCCTCGTTGAACGCAACCCTCGATATGCGCAACCCCTCGATTAACGCAACACCCAATTTCTTAACATTGGTGACTCTGTAAACGCAACTTTTCAAAAAAAAGCCTAAATTAACGCAACTTTGCAAAACAAGTAAAGCTTTTTTTGTTATTTTTTTTTAGTTTGGTTTTTGATAAATAAATTCAAAACTAAAACGTGTGCATGTAAAATCTTATGCTTAAGTGTAATAGTCTTTTTGATTTACCGTTATTCTAAGAATGACAAATATTTTGTGCGTATTACTTCTGTTTTTGAAATCAATTTAGTTTAGAAACTTCTTTGTTTGTTCATCAAAATAACAAAAATGCCTTTCGTGACAAAATGTGTTAAACTTACAATAAAAGAAAAGAGTGAAATTCTTAAGAAACTTGAAAGTGGCATACCTTTCGAAATGATATATAATGAATACAAGGTTCTCAAATCAACAGTATGTAGAATGAAAACAATGAACAAGCATTAAAGACATTTGTGGCAAATGCTGAATCTGGACCTGGTAAGCGTTA
This sequence comes from Pollenia amentaria, assembly GCA_943735925.1. Lineage (NCBI taxonomy): Eukaryota > Metazoa > Arthropoda > Insecta > Diptera > Polleniidae > Pollenia > Pollenia amentaria. Next base: position 126,845,272 of record OX031008.1, read on the forward strand.
TTTAATAAGAGCATCCGAATATCCCGAAATGGAAAAAGCTTTGTATAACAAAGGAAGCGTAACTTGGCAATCTCCTCGGAAATTTTGAAACAAAAAGCACGCGAGCTGCATAGAAAAATCTCAAATGAACCTGGAGAGTTTAATGCAAGCAACGGCTGGTTTGCAAATTTTAAGAGTCGCCTCGGTATACGGATGCTTAAAATTTGTGGTGAAAAGCTGTCAAACAAAGAAGCGGCAGCAAATCCATTTATAGAAAGATTTCAAGAGAAAGTACGGGAGCTTTAGTAACATTCAAAGAAACATCTGCCTCCGGGTTGCAAAATAAGCAAAGAACGAATTACATTTCTCGCTTGCACCAATGCCATAGGAACACATAAAGTTAAGCCTTTTGTAATTCGTAAGGCCCAAAACCCTAGAGCATTTAAAGGATTTGTCAATATGCCAATTGTTTACAAAGCCAACAAAAACTCTTGGATGACTTTAGCATTTTTCGAGCAATGGTTTCACGAAACTTTTGTATTGCTTTGGTTTTTTAAATTCTGTAGTTTAAATGGGCAGAGCAGAATAGCTGTTCTTTGGAGGATATTAATGGTATAAAATATGACAAGCACAAAAACTCAGTCGAAAATTTCAGACTTTTTCCTTTAAAAACATGAATCTTTAACTCGATAACAACCATCAGTACAAATTAACATACATTTGAATGTGTATTTTATTAATTTTTTATTAGATGTATATTTTGTTTTTCTGATTTTATTCTTTATTCCAATCAAATAAATACGATTATTAAAAGCTAAAATTTGTTTTTTTTTTTAAATTCGTGATTGGTCTAAAATAAGCTTTTAAATAGGAAAATATGACTAGAAATTTGTGACTTGGTTTGCGCAACAACTCAGTTATCGCAACAGCCCAAAATTTCTATTGGTTGCGTTCACCGAGGTTACACTGTACTACTTTTTTTTATCGAATGTGTGCCGTAATACCAAATGAAAGATCGTTCGATCAACTAATTCGACTGCTGTTGAAAATCGAATTAAGTTCATAATAGGCACCATAATAAAAATTTTATGATCTTGTTGTTTTTTTAAATCCGGCTTAAGTTCATAAAATAAAATTTTTATTAACTTATATTAATGAAAAAAGTAATTTTACAACATAAAACAAATTAAAATTTATAGATAATTTTTACTCTTGACTAATACCGGGGTCGAACTGACAACGCTGTTTCGAAAACAACCACGTAAGTCATCATCTGGGTTCTTTGCATGCTTCAGTTTACTGCCAAAGTGACGGCTCACAGTGGCTGAAAATTTTATTTCATTGGCCAAAAGTCCAATTTTTGTTTGTCACCGATTTCCAAAATTTTAATTTTTTTTAAGAGTAAACATATTAAATATTGCCAAAATATTGGTAATTGTGGTCGTGCCATGTTGTTAATAAACACAACTTTTTTTTTAAATTCAGAAAAAAGTGATTTTTTTTTAATATTTAATCCGAAAGAAATTATCATTGCTCAAAAACTATCATCGATAATGACCTGCTAGCTTTTTTGCTTGTTATCTTTAAAAAAGTTATATGTGCGACTATTGTGTTATTTATATTTGAGATGGTAAGACATATTTTCTAAACTACTATATTTTTGTCAAATTTCAACTTTAGTAGAATAGAACTTTTGCGGATCAAAAGGGATTAAGAAGGTAAAACAACTGAGGGAAAGGTAAAAGTGTTTTCTTTAACCCAGTATATACTCTTGTACCCGTTTGGACCCGTTTGTTTAACACTTTTTTAATTTTAATGAAATTACTCCAAAAAATTTTTTTTATTCCGCAAAAATGTTTGCAGAAGTAACAGAAATCATGTGCTATTGCCTTCAAAGAAAATTTTATGATATAGGGAATATTGATCGCGATCAAACAGAATACAGGTAGTACATATAAAAATTTTTATTATTGTTACATAATCAGAAAAACGTATAGCTGCCCTGATTCATCCTTATCCGTTACACTACGTTCACACTAGCGTATTTTATAGTAGAATAAAGAGCTTAATAGTCTTTTTATTTTATCTGTTTTTATGCAATGCGTTGTTATATTTGTGTCAGGTATATAGCATACAAATAAAATGATTTTAACTTTTTTAATCCTTTTTATTTTACCTGTATTTGGTATGAAAAGGCTTAAAAGCAAGTGACATTTGGGCGCAACCTCAGTGGATATAATATATCTGAGGAATAACAACGTTTTTCATAAAAATATGGAGAGCTTCAGACATAAAGAATTGGCCGGAGAGTATTTTAGAAACAAAAACGAAACAAATTCGAAGAAAATGAAACTTAAATTCCTATAGCACTGAAATACGATTGGACTTTGAAAATAAATTATCAGTTTTCATCAAAAATTTAAAACAGCGATACAGGAAAGTTGATTACAGCCAAGATAGATTTTATAAGAGCTTTGCAAACTGTTTAGAGAACGATTTTTCTGTCCAGATCGCTTCAGAAACTACAAATCAAAACACTCGTGGGAGAACACAAAAATCGTTGGACAACTGTAGCGATAGATCTAAAAGCCGAAAGCTTAAGGATATCAATGAAGAAATCGGATATTGAAAATATTCCAAGATACTTTCCTTCATCAATTACGATCACAGAAACATTTGACAAAAGTTGATATCATTGAAAAAGTTGTTAAACCTAGTCCATTGAGAACAAAACAGATTCTTAAAATTATACCAACTCCGAGCGATGCAAAACAATTCACAAACAAAACAGTCAATAGTTAAACAACAATCTTTTAATCAAAGGAGTTTTCGGTTGATCGAGGAAGAGACATTTAAAAATTAATTACAGTAAATTTTGAATTACAGCAAATTTCAACATTTATGTTAATGGAAATATGTTTTGTTTGTAACCGAAACGAATTTTGGTATCGATACCGCTATTAAAGTGTACTGATTTTAAACTATCAGTATTCCATTTTCAACGGTATTTAAGAGGTATCGGTATTAATAACGCCATCGATTGCCAATTTGGCTAAAAACACGACTCTAGATCAGACTATAGAACACTACTATGGACAAGATTATATACAGGACTCTACACAAAACGAATATAAACATGACTATAGATAAGACTATAAATGGGTTTATATATAACACCATTGACATAACTATACCCAGGCTATAGACCAGACCGTACGAATCGACAATACTATTAGCACGAATGAAAAACTTTGAACTACAAACTATAGAAAATATATAAGCCAGACTGAAGACAATACTTTGGACCATATTTTAGGCTATAGACACAGCCATTAATCAGACTGTAGCCAAGTCTTTGAAAAAACTATAGATAGAACGAACAACAAGCTATAAATCAGACAAGAGACAAGACTATTCAAAAGACTCTAGAAAATACTTTAGACCGAGGGTTTTAAAATTGGGGACCCGGGCAGCTTTCCAGGCGGTTTGCTTAGGAAAATAAAATAGATTTTCATTTTTAAAATAAAACGGCATTACAAGGAGGATACACAAAATATTATTGATTTTTATGTGAGTGGTACTGCAGAGCAAAATCTTGTCATTTCATACAACAAAATTGGCCCTTAAGATCACATCCGACTCCGGGAAGCAAAAACATCGCAAATGTACCTTTAGTTATAGGCGCAATTACTAAAAATGGCAAAAGTGCACTTTACGGGGCGTACGGAAAAAAAAATTGGACCCCCTCTGGAATAAAAAAAGAAAAAAAAACCAAAATTAAAATTTAAGAGGGCTCAGGCCCCTGGGACCCCATGGATCAAAAAAAAGCGACCCGCCCACTTAGTGGTATGTGTGGGTACTCAAATTAAAGGTAATTGTGTAAAAAATACGAAATTAATAAAATTTAGGCCGAGCGGGACTTCTGGGTCCCTCTGGGGGTAAAAAAATTGCCCCTCCCACCCTTATAACTATGTGTGGGTACTCGAATGAAAGGTATTTTGCTTACGATTGTAAATATTTTGTTTTTATTTTGCTTTTTTAATGTTATACTTATGCGCCGTAGACAAACAATTTGTTATAAAAATCGCGGGATTTTTTTTATTTTTTTGTAACTAAAGCTTTTTTGTATAGCCGGCCTTCGGCCGTGCGCAAGGATTTTCTCCTCTATGGTATAACAAAGACCGGCTTCGCTAACTAAAGCTTTTCTGTATAGCCGGCCTTCGGCCGTGCGCAAGGATTTTCTCCTCTATGGTATAACAAAGACCGGCTTCGCTAACTAAAGCTTCTCTGTATAGCCGGCCTTCGGCCGGGCACAAGGATTTTCTCCTCTATGGTATAACAAAGACCGGCTTCGCTAACTAAAACTTCTCTGCATACCTATAAAAGATACATAAATTAACCTAGAGAGGAAAATATTAAACGAATACAAAAACAAAATACATATTTGCAATCGTGAGCAAATTACCTTTAATTTGAGTACCCACACAGATATACATAAGTGTTATGGGGGGGACACTTTTTTGCCCCAGAGGGCCCTAGAAGTGCCGCCCACACAAAATTTTATTATATTCGTTTTTGTTGCACAATTACCCTTAATTTGAGTACCCACACATACCATTCAGTGGGCGGGGCGGTTTTTTGGACCCAGGGGTCCCCACGGGCCTCAGCCCCCTGAAATATTAATTTTGGTATTTTTTTTTTAATTCTGGATCGGGTGGCATATTTTTTATATTTTTTTTTCGTACGCCCCGTAAAGTGCACTTCAGCCCTAAAAATATTTCTTCTAAATTTAATTCTTTTCATTGAACTTTTTGATATTTTAATAAGGCTTAAGCTGATCAAATTTAATTTTCAATAAATTATTTTTATTGAAGGAAGGTATTTACACCATGAAATGAATTAAATTTTTTTTTTGATAATTCTTGACTGAAAACGGGATTGAACTCGGGTCGAATTTACATGTTTTGAGAATAACCACATTCCCATCATCAGAATTCATTGCGTTCTACCGTTTGCGCCGCTATTATTTAATGAAAATTGAATTTGATGAACTTATGCCTAATTAAAATATCAAAAACTTCAATTAAAAAAACTAAAAGTTTAATTAAAAATCACAATTGTTAAATTTATTCAATATTTCTAATTAAATCATAGAGCTGTCTTTACAATGAGCTTTCATTTTAAATATTCCTAAAATACAGGGTTTTTTTTGACAAATTTTACATTAATTAAATAATAATGAAAAAAAAAATTATTTTAATAATGAAGTAGTATTAAATAATGAATAATAATGAAGTAGTAAAAATTAAATTAAAGTTGTTGGTTTTATAGTTTTATTTTTTTTTAAATTTTTTCGTGGGATATTTTGTTAGCAAATGACACCATATTTATTCTGTTATTATTTATATTATTTTAACTGTTTTCAGTTCAATAAAATTTTATATCTCATTTTTGGATTTTTTAAATTTTGATTTGGTTTAAAAATAAATAATACAAATACAATTCTTTTGTATCTAAAGGTACGTTCAGACTAACGAAATATTTGACGAAAATATTTGTTCTGATATTTGCTTCAAACTGTGTGAAACAAAAAAATATTTTGTTTATTGTTCAAACTAAGCTCAAATATTTGACAATTTTTGTTTGTTGAAACAGTTGGCAAATAGTTTCAAATAAAATAAATTAAATCATGTTTGCCATGCGTTCAGACTAAAATAAATATTTGCATTAAATAATTATTTAATGAAAGTGTTCAAAAATAATAATAATATATTTCACAAATTGTAAAAATGGGCGCAAAAGCTAATTTATTTTTTTTTATTCTGTGGAGCAGCATCTTTTATAGTGTTAGAACAGGAGAATGTAAAAGATAAAAAAATAACTGGAAGACAACGGGTAACGGGAACATGGCTAAAATTTGCGAAAAATTGCAAACTTGGAAACAAACCCTTAAATATATTTGAAGACGCTAAATCAGTTAAAAAACAAAATGTGGGGAAAAATTTTTTTTGCAAAAATTACAAAAATTCGCGAAAAATTTAGGTATTTCAAACAAGCCATACAATTTGTAAAAGGGCCTAAAACTATAAGGAATGGCAAAAATTCTATAAAAATTGCTAAATTAGCGGTTATTCGCAAAAATTAGCTAATAGCGGTACGATAGCAAAGTCTAATAATTATAAAAAATCTTTAAAATTGTAAAGAATCCGAAAACTTACGGGAAAAATTGCTTCTATCCGGAACATGGCTAAAATTATTTGTCGTTGTTTGCTCATACAATTTTTTTGTAATATCAAATAAATGTTTTCTCAAAAATTATTAAAATATTTGATTTTTTGTGTTCACACTATGTTCACAATGAACAAATATTTGTTTGCCGGCAAATAATTTTATTTGCTCAAAATCAGCTGTTATTTTATTTAATACTCAAAAATATTTTGTGTTCAGACTACGTAAATGAAATATTTGATGTTTGCTTTCAAATATTTCATCAGTCTGAACGTACCTTTACGAACACATTTAAAACAAAAACAAAGTTTTTAGAATTTGTTTTTGTTTTAAATGTAGTTGTTCGAAAGAAGGAATTCTTTCGCACATTGGAAATAGGTTATAATATGCCTATTTTAATATTTCTATGTCCAGAAATAATGATGCAATTTTGTGTAATCTAGATACTGGGTACAAAAGTGTGCAGCACCAACACACATCAAGCTGATGCAAAACTTCAGTGTTTTAAAAATTTACTGTTTAAATAATCGTGTATTTTCTATAAGCAAAATTAAAGAAAAAATCAAAATTTCTAAAAATAAAAAATCATCATTTGAGATAAAAATCTGTAATCATATTTTTGTTAAAAAAAATAATCCAAAATATGATAAAATCATCATTCTGGCAACGCTGTTTATATATTATATTCAAACAAGAGAAAACAAAAATTTGTCAAATTAAACTTTGTGTGTCTGAGCACCAAACAAAGTTTAAAAGAGAATTCAACAGACTTTGTCAAAGTAAACTTTGCCTGTCTGAAAGGGGACTTAATTACAAATTTTATCTGCCAGATGGCAACGCATATAAGGTTGGTTTACTAACCATAATAAAACAACAAAAATGTAGAAAAATAAACTAACTTTATAAATTGAATTCATGATTTATTTAATTCATGGTTATTTTTAAACAAAAAGTTATAAATTAATGTTTTTTTTAACTTTATTTTCAATATTTTTTGATTTTTAAAAATTTCTATTTTTTATTTTCAGGTATGTTAATTGGATATCTTGAAAAATAAAATAAGGTATTTTAAATTGATTTAAAACTTAAATTAATAGTCCAGTTTTTAATTTTTAAGAATGAAACACTTACAGCCTGGACACCGATGTCGACTGCTGTCGTTCGCTTGCATTTTCAACGGCAAACAGCTGATTTGCGCCCCACTAACAATTTTCAGCACGACCAGTCGATCGACAATGCAAGCGACCGATAACGTAACAGTTTTCATACAAATTTGCGTCCTACTAAGAAATATTATGCGACCACAAATGTTTTGGTTGTCAACAGAGAAATTTTGTTTAAATATTAAAAGAAATTTTTCTCTACTTTTTGTTTAATTTTTCCTTTTTTTTATTATTTATACATATTTTTAAAGCACCACCACTTATAAAGTTATATAGGGTTTTAAAATACATATTTTTCATAAAATTATATTCTATATTTTTGTTACCTGCTTTGTTTGTTTTTTGTTTACTCCTTTGTTTTCCTGTCTACTTTGTTTGTAGCACAGAGTCGTATGTTTTGTCAATTTTTATTTTCAAACTAGCGTTTTATTCGTGGAATTGGTGATGTGGCAATACAGTCATTTAACAATAAACAAATGAATTACGTTAGACACGTAAAACCTGTCGACCGACAAGTCGATAGTTAGTGGGCCGCTTAAGAGAACCATAATGAGTGACTTGTTGTCGCTCGCTAAGTTGTCGATCGACATCGGGGGCCTGGCTGTAAATAAATAAAAACAAACATAAACTATCGAAATAATATTCTTTTTGTATAAAACAACAAATATTTAGAAAACACTGTTAATTCTCAAATTTTTGTCAAAATAATATAAGAAGTAAAAAAAGACGTTGAAAAACGTGGAAAATTTTTGAAACACATAATACATATAGACGTTGTTTAAATACATAATACATAAAGACGACTATTTTACGATTTAGTGATTTTTGTTGAGTAAAGGCCTAACTATAATGTGCAAGCAAATGTGCGAATACACACAATCAAATGTATACAACTATGATGTACTTAAGACACTTTTCGTTAAGTTTCGTCAAGTGTCATTTGCTTAAGGAAAGTGCACTCAATTTCGCTTTTCCTTAAGCAAATGACACATAATAGATACATATAATTGTTTACAATTAAAAGATGCAACCGCAGTTGCTTTTTTTAGTACTTTTTTATTTTAGTTTTCATTTACTTTAAAAATTAATAAAAGATAAACATAGATTTACTTGTTTATGGTAATATATTTATAACTTTTACAAATTAAATTACATTTCGTCAAAAATATTACATTTTAAAGAAATAGAAACGAAAATAGTTTTCCAAAAGTACAAATGTTTGCAACTAAGTGTAGAAAGTCTTTAAGCTCAATAAGTAAAATATAGCCACCTAAAAGTCTTCAGTAATTTACTTAAGCATTTGACATGCTTTTCGTTGAATTTTGACACTAGCTTAAGTTTGGTTAAGCACATTTTAGTTGGGCCTTAAAACCCCAAAATTGAAAACAAATAGACTGCCAACTTCCTTTTTTTTCATATGTATGTGGCAAAACAAAAAATGTGGTAACTGAATTTTTGAGGTTAATTCTTTGGTTTTTAACCTAATAATTGTTTATGTAATAGAATAGATAATTAAAGAATACAAAATTTTTTTTTATTTATTCGCCATATGAAATCTAAAAAAAGAAAAAAAAATTAATTGGGATTATATAATGCCGGATTATATACTGCCGGTAAACGAAACTTGTGACACATACTATACAAGTAAATTGTGCAATATTTTATTTTTAATATATTAGAACATGCTCCAATAAAAAAACAAAAAAACTAAACATTATTTTTTTAATTATTAACATTCCAACTTTCATGTGTCTATTGCTGCTAATACGCCATAATTAATTCTTTGCATAACTCTAGGAACCCTTTCCAGAATATTTTTTCCGCGCTTATTTTTCTGTTGTCATCTCTTAAAAACCCGAGACAAAACTGAACTGTATAATCTATGAAAATGTACAATGGAAAAACGCCGTTATTTTCTTAATATAATAGGGCCCATACACAACACCATCATGATTGTGCAATCAAGTGATTGTGCAATTAAGCTTGAAGCACACAATACAGCAGCATGCTGGTACAATTCTTAATTTTTGGCATGCCATTTGTAGCAAATTATCTTCCGCTGTTGCTTTTCGTTTTTTGCATGGTGGTTCCTTTATTGTTTCATCGCCAGACTCGATCTTTTTTTTACAAAATACCATTTTATTGTAGCATTGCTTTTTTATTTACGATTGCAGTATTCCGTACTTTTAACTTTCCAGAGGCAATGCATTGTTTTATAAAGTCCGAGAAATTCTCCCCAAAATATTTTTTCTTTAGCATTCATATTTAAAATACTTTGTTAAAAAAGTTTTATTTTTTATGTTTATGCCTTGACGATTTACCTCTGCAATTTAAAATTTTCTATTTTTTTGATGTTTATGCACTGACGATTTGACTTTTATGAGCTAAATTTACAACACATGACTCAATCATGCTGGTACAATCATAAAAATATCAAATTATTTTTGATTTAGCACCAGCAGCTGGTACAATCACACCACAAGCTCATACACGGTCAATCAGCTGGCACAATCACTTGATTGCACATGCATACTGTAGTCGTGTATGGGGCCTATTAGTTAAAAAACATATGATGCAATTCTTAAAAAACAAGAGTATTGTAAGCAGTGAGCAACGGTTAAAATTTTGAATTTTATTGTAAAGAGGTCTTAAAAATATCGAATTCGATAGTCGTAGATAAATGTCGATGTATCGATGTATGGGTATTTTTAATATCGGCGATATATATCGATAATAATTTTTTTAAATATCGTGTTCAAACACGAATAAAATTACACAATTTCGTTTCTGTTTTACAATTTTATTTGCATGCTTTTCGTTCTTACAAAACAAGTGGACTCTATATTAATAATAAAAAAAAAGTTTGTATTCCATTTCAGGATTGTAAAAAAAGGTACTCAAACAGAGTCACACTTTTAGTAATAAATTAAAATTAATAATTCAAGTTAAAGATTATAGTCAAAATTAAATTACATTCAAACATATCGGCGCCCTTTGAAAGCACCAGATTTCAAACGTCTAAAAACAAAGGACAAAGTTTAGAAATAGGGCGTTTCAAATATCCCCTTGAGGTTTTTAACGTCACAACTCTCACGAGTCCATCTGTGCCAGGATGAGTTTCGGTAATCTTTGCAATCGACCACTTTGTTGGAGGCAACTTGTCATCTTTGATGATAACCACATCATTGATTCTCAAATTGTTCAGCTTGTTAGACCACTTGGGGCGTTGTTGCATTTCAGCTAAATACTGAAGAGACCACCTTTTCCAAAAAGATTGAACAATCTTCGGCAAATGCTGCCATCGATCACAATAGTTCAATTGAACATCAGCCAAATTCTCATCAGGTATTGCTGCAATCGGCCTAAATATTAAAAAATGTGCCGGTGTTAAAAGATCCAAATCGCCCTCGAACTTGATACATAATGAACGGGAATTCAAGCAACTCTCGACTTGACACAGCACAGTATTCATTTCCTCAAAGGTAACAGATGAATTCAACAATACGCGTCTCAAATGATATTTAGTCGACTTTACACCTGCTTCCCACATTCCTCCAAAATTTGGAGCGAAGGGTGGTGAAAAATGCCATTGTATCTGCTGATCACACGCTTCCCTTTGCAAATCACGTTGTGTTGTATTCTGATTCAGATATTGATACAATTCTCGCAATTGTTGATTGCAGCCAACAAAATTCGTTCCGTTGTCCGAATAAATATGTAACGGTTTTCCGCGTCTGGAGACGAATCTTTGCAATGATGCAATAAATGCAGCTGAGGATAATTCTGTCACCAACTCAAGGTGTATGGCCTTGGTTGTCAAACAAGTAAATATTGCCATCCATGCCTTGTAAAGCCTTGACCCACGCCCCTTCCATGAGCGTATCTGTATAGGACCCGCAAAGTCCACGCCCGTATTAATTAAGGACGACGTTTGCTGTAGACGACACTGAGGCACATTGCCCATTTGTTGACAATAAGGAATAGCTCGAAATCGCATGCAGATAATACAGTTATAAATGCACCGTTTCACTATGCGAGTGAGGTGCGGTATCCAATATTTAAGACCAATTAAATAAAGGGTCTGCCTATGTGAGGAGTGTAAATTCTTTAAATGGTAATAATTCACTAACAATTCGGTCAGTTTGTGACTTTTATCCAATATAATAGGATGCTTCTGGTCATATGAAATAATTGCATTATCTATTCTTCCACCAACTCTTAATATACCATATTTATCAATGAAGGGTGATAATCCAGATAACGTATGCCTTGCCCCCAGTTGCCCGTGTGCCCTCAAAGTACGTATCTCCTTTGAAAATGACTGTTGCTGAGCAAGTTCCACCAACCGATATTCTGCCCTTCGCAACTCAGGAGTCAAGAGATAGGACCTCCTGCTGCTCTTTTCATCAGATCTGCAATTATTAATGAACCTCGACATATATGCGGTAATACGCAGTAATCCATCATATTGAGAATAATGGTGAAATATATCAAATGAACGTTCCGTTGTGGTGAGCAATATCGTTTTACATTTCTCCTCCATATCAATGTTTTCGGGTAAGCTGCAGATTACACGTTGTTTTCGTGAGTGAAGCAGCACATCTGGTCCATACCACCAAAGCTTATTATTATTCAATCCAGATACCGACACGCCTCTGGTTGCCAAATCCGCTGGATTTTCGGAGGACGATATGTGATTCCATTGATGTGATGGCATATTCTGAATAATATATGAGGTACGATTCGCAATAAATGATTTCCAACGAACTGGGTGATCAGACAGCCAAGCGAGTACAATAGTCGAATCTGAATAACCAAAAGTCTTACATTTATCGATACCAAGTGCGTTTCGAACCTTTATCATGAGCTTCACCAACAAATTTGCACCGCAGAGTTCCAATCTTGGCAAAGAAATTTGTCTTATTGGTGCCACTCTAGTTTTGGACGTTATCAACGCAGTATATATATTGCCCTCGCCGCACGTTACTCTCGCATAGATGACTGCCGCGTACGCCCGCTCGGATGAGTCTGAAAAACCGTGTAATTCAATATCATCCCCCGTTTGGAATCTTATCCATCGTGGTATTCGCAAGATACCTGTCGTATTAATATCATCACGTAGTATATGCCATTGGTCACATAAATCATTAGGTAATTGCTGATCCCACTCCAGTCCATGCAACCAAAGTTTTTGCATAAATATCTTCATCGAAATTACTACTGGTGCCAAGAAACCAATCGGATCAAATACTTTTGACAAATCAGACAACACAGATCTCTTCGTCACCGCACAAGATATCGAGTGTAAGTCTATTGAATATTTAAATGAATCTGAAGCTGTATCCCACAGTAAACCAAGTGTTCTTACGGTATCCGTTGTGTCGATAATCGTATCCGTATGGGTTGCTCTATCAGACGAATCGATCTTTTAAAGGAATCCCTTTGAATTCGATGACCATTTCCGGAGTCTGAATCCAGCATCACCTAAAACAGCACACAAATCCTCCTTTAATTTAATAGCAGTTTGCACGTTTCCAAAACAGGACATAAAATCATCTACATAAAATTGTTCATTTATTAATTCAGCAACCTCAGGATAACAGGAAATATTATCAAGCGCTATTTGGTGTAACGTTCTGATTGCCAAAAATGGAGCCGATGCAATTCCGTACGTTACCGTATTTAACCAATATTCCTTTATCTGCTCATTATCAGTCTCTCTCCATAAAATACGTTGAAATCGTCTATCATCAGGATGTATTAACACCTGTCTATACATCTTTTCCACATCAGCCGATATACCAATTTTATATTTACGAAATTTCAGTATAATCGAAAACAGATCGTTCTGTATGGTGGGACCCACAAGCAATGCATCATTCAAGGAATATCCGTTTGTAGTTTTACTCGAGGCATCAAATATCACACGTAATTTTGTTGTAGCACTTGTAGATTTCACAACGAAGTGATGTGGCATCATATAACCATCCACTTTATTTGCAGTTTCATCAACCTGCATATGATTCAATATCAAATACTCATCAATAAAGTTGACATATTCGCGCCTAATAGTCGGTTTATATGCAAAACGTCTCTCCATCGACAGAAATGCTGTTGTCCTAGATTCTCCCAATTGATGTCGGTTATCCCCAAATGGCAATCTAACCATATATCTTCCATTGTCCATTCTTCTATAATTATACCTATAATGATCTTCAGCAGTCTTTTCCTCATCGGAAAGTATTTTCACCCCAGTCGACACATCCTCTATCTCCCAAAACTTTTGCAGAGTTTTATTCAAATCCAAGGATGTGTGCGCAGAGAAAATTGTTGGTTCCATCTGAGATTTTACACTTCCCATTATCACCCATTCGAATATTGTGTTAATTGCAGTAGGAGAGCCACTTGGGTGTAGTATCTTGTCGGGCAACACACATTGACCAAACACATCGGCGCCCATGATAATATCCACCACAGCGGATTTATTAAACTGTGGATCTGCGAGTCTGAGATTTTCAAAATATTGAAATTTTAAGCTGACAATATTATGACCCGGTAAATTTTTTGTTAGTGAAGATAAGCAATATGCCTGGGTACGTAAAGTCACCCCAAAACTGTCCGATACGATTTCCAAATTAACTTTCCCATTCGTGTAACTTTTCTGATTTGGACCAACTCCAAACATTAACATTTTGTCAGACACTCGCGCAAGTCGAAGGCGTTGAAGACAAGTTTCCGAAATTAAAGTAGCCTGTGCACCGGAATCTAACAGAGCCCTGCAAGGTTGTAGTTGATTACATGTATCGCGTACCATAATAATCATAGTTGGTAAGATAGTAATAGATTCGGAATTCCTATTGAACGTATTCACAGTGAAGGATTCTCGTTCCAACGATTGGTCACCAGATGATTGTGTCAATACCTGTTGTTGATTATCCGCTTCCCTTGGTGTGAGGTGTAATAAGGAATTATGTTTCGAACCGCAAACCCGACATAATGAAGCCTTACAATTCGCCGCCACGTGATTCGGGCGTAGACAGTTAAAAAACAAATTGTGCTGTCTAACTAACTTTAAACGTTCACCCACTGCACACGTGCAATTGTTTTTTTAGCAATTGTTTTTGACATATTTATAATTGTATACACAAGCAAATGGGGTTGTTTTTGACATCTATCATGTTTTAGACCTACGAAATGCTTATTGTTTTTTCTATTGTTGAATTGTTGTAGTTTTGCGCAGACCTACTAATTGGAACCTGATTATCGATAACTTATTGGGTCTCTTTAATGATCACTTGGCGGTTGTGGATTAATTTAAATTTTTAAAGTACAGATCTAAAATATTTCGTATTAGGGGCTGACATTTGCTCTCGACATAGTGGCAAAGTTCGGCATTCTGTTATATCTCTCTGCTAACTGTTTCTGTCCAATCGAGCTTTATAAGCAGATTATATAGCTTTAATTATATAGGGTTAATTCAGCTAGCCAGTGATGTACTAAAATTGCAATGATGTACTAAAATTGCAATTTTGCATATTGCGGATTTTTTGAGTGTAGAGCACAATGGTGGGCACACATGTTGCAGTTGCTTGCTAGTTAAATACGATACTAATTTTTTTTTCAAATAATTCTTAAACTTCAATAAAACCAGTTGTTAATTTAATTCGATAACTAATAATATAATTAAACAAGTAGGAGTGATATAGTCGGCTATGCCGAACCTTACATACCCTTCACCATGGTACGATAAAAACAGAAAGTTACATAAATAAATGTATGTATACATTTATGTATATAACCAGTAGAACCTGTGTATTGTGGCACCTTAGACCACCCAGCCACTAATGCACAGTGTCAGAAAAGCAATAAAATATATGGGCATTTTCATGAGAATGTCAACCACTACTCAAAAAATAAAAACCCTTGAAACTTTTTTTCACACATGGTCATATGGTAGAAAGGAAAAAAAACCAAAACTATGCAAAGGGTTTTATAGCTTATTACAATTTTTAAAGAACAAAAATAATAGTTTAAACTGACTATCTCTATGATTCATTTTATGTAAATGTAATCAACAATTTTCATTTTCTGCCGAATAAATACAGATACTGGAAACATTGGAATTATATTTTATTTTATTAAAATTAATGTTACAAGATCCATGAGAAAAGACCAAATGTAAAGTTCGATTAGCGGTATATTTTTTGGTATATTTGATGCTATTCTAATGTCACGTACGTGGAGTAAAAACATCATTTGTCTATGGTCATTTGTATTTGATCAGTCGCACGTGTTTCAAAATAAAAGTTCAAAGCAAGATATTTGTTGCAAAAAAATATTGTTCGGATTTTTTTTTTAAATTGGTATAATAAAAATTTTATAAGCTTTTAAAAGTCGATATGTACGATATTGTAAGTAATGGGTGATTCAAGTAGAGATACTTTTTTCAATAGCCTTTTTTTGACAGATCACGTGTGAGTCGTGTCATGTTATTTTTGTTTAGTATTGTTTGGCATTTAATAATGGAAAGACTTACGCCTGAACAACGTTTACAAATCGTTCAACTTTATTACGAAAATTCACGTTCTGTGAGGAATGTGTTTCGTGCACTTCGCTCAACTTATGGTCAACATAATCGGCCTACTGAGCGTACTATTCGCAACACCATCACCCATTTTGAGACCCAGCATTCCTTATTGGATAATATTAGACCGAATGGACCACGTCCAGCACGCTGTGAAGAAAATATAGCGGCCGTAGCTGAGAGTGTACACGAAGACCGTGGAGAGTCGATTCAGCGCCGTTCGCAGCAACTCGGACTGACGTATGGAACGACTTGGCGCATTTGACGTCGATATCTTAAATTGAAAGCGTACAAAATACAGCTTGTGCAGCAACTGACGCAGCTCGCCATTCCCAAGCGAGATCGCTTCGCTCTATGGGCTCTTGAAAAGTTCCAAGAAGATCCGACGTTTTCCAGGCAAACTTTGTTCAGCGATGGGGCCCATTTCTGGCTCAATGGGTATGTAAACAAACAAAATGGCCGCATTTGCGACGAAGAGCAACCTGAAGAGATTCAAGAACTGCCTTTTCATACAGGAAAAACAAGGGTTTGTTGTGGTTTGTGGGCCGGTGGGATCATCGGTCAATATTTCTTTAAAAATGATGCCGGTGCGAACGTAAACGTTGCCTCTTGATGCCTGAAATTGAAGCTCGTGATATCGGCGACATTTGGTTTCAGCAAGACGGCGCCACTTCCCACACGTCGCATCAATCAATGGATTTATTGAGAGAACACTTTGGTGAGCACATAATTTCACGTTTTGGGCCGGTCGATTGGCCACCAAGATTTATCAAATTTAAAAATCGTTGATCGTTTAAGGTACATATGGGAATTTCCAGCGAAAAGTCTACTTTTTTTAATGTAACGCCAGAAAGCAAATAAGTTTGTATTTTAGGACCATGTTGTTCAAATGTTATCTTTCTTGTAGCTAAAGGTAGAGCAAGTTGTGCTTTACACCAAAATATAAAAAAGTAAATTATACATATTAAAGCTATTGAGAAACAATTTAAATTACTTCTGTCGTTACGTTGGCTTTTCGCTGAAACTGCTCATATACCCTTTCCACCTGTATAAAAATAATAAAAAAAACTATAATCCAATGAACTAACAAAAAAAAAAAAAAACAAAAAAAAAAAAATTACGTTGGCAGTTAAAAAGTATACAATTAATACATTCATCATTTATTTTTATTTCAATAGTTTTGGGATTTTCCCTTTCTATTATTGTTTTTAATTAAATAGTTTGCATAATATTTCGAATACAATGCATTTTATAATTTATTTATTCCATTAACTATTACAATTTTCTTTTTTAATCTTTTTTAACAATACATATGGCTTTTAACTATTTATTCCTTTTCTCAAAATTTCCTTTTCGAACTATTTTTTTTATTTTATTATTCAAATTGAAGAAAAGGGTTTTTATGTTTTAATAATACATGAAGGTGTGAAGTATTTCAAATCCTTGGTATATGGGTGTTTCCATAAAGTTGTAGGTTATTTTTGGTTGGTTCGTTTATAAAATGGTGGTTTTTTTTATTTGGTGTGGGTGGTTTTACATTAAATGTTGTAACAAATGAGTTTAATTAAAGTAATTAGTTGTTTAGTTTTTTATTGTATGGAACTTATACTTAATTAGTTATTTTTAAATTTTATACGTTAGTTTGTTTATTTATACATGTATTTAACACAAATTACATTCAAATTTTTTATATTTTTATTATTTTCTTTTCTTAGTTATTTTATCTAAAACCTAAAAACGAACATGTGTTACACATTTAGTTTATTTCAATTAATATTTTTTTTTTATTAAATTTTAATTTTATTTTTATACCCTACAATTCCTGGCTCTTTTTTTTTTGTTTTGGTTGTTTTTATTTTTAAATTTATGACGATGATCTATGATGATGTTGATGTAGTTGTTGTTGGGAATGACTCGTGCCAGCTGATGAGGTACTTGCTCCTCCTCCCAAAACCCCTTGTGATGATAAGGATGATGAATGATGAGCCGCGATTGGTGCACCAACCGCGGGAACCACACTTCAGCGTTTCACTCCAAATAGATTTGGTATAGACTTGACCTTCTTGCGTGAGCAATTGATATATTCCTTATACATTTCTGAGCGTAAATATCGAGGATACGAGTCTCTTTCCATTAGATGATAAACATGGGCGGCAGCTACATCAAAACACCAGCGATTAGGCCCGTTAGGTGAATTCAGCGCTTCTCTTGCTAATTCTACCGACTTCGAATCGACATTAACGGCTCGTGGGGCATCAGGGGCTAAGAACTCATTCCAAACACGTTGTATGGTTTCTTTAATTTCGGATTGGGGCAAAGATTTCATCTCTTGAACAGCTTCCCAGAAACTAGAGAATGTTAAAATAATTTTAATTACATAAAAAAAATGTTCCTAGTTAAACTTACAGTAAATTTTCACAACTATATTCCTTTTCCAAAAATTTGGCAAATTGTTCACGACCCATAGGATCTTTTAGCAATTCTCGCATACTGAAGGCCCAGCGTTTGACCCGGCGCATAGGGACCTCTTTACTACAATTTCGAAATAAATCATAGATATTGAATAACGTACACTCTTTTTAAATTAAAATTAAGCCCACCTGTTTCTTTCCGCCTCCCACATTTCGGTGCTGTCAGTTTGCCATGGATTTGGCAATTCTGGTGAGGTTATAAAGTAATCAAATTCATTATATTGCTCATAGTAAGATACCAACCTGGAAGATAAAAATTTTCAAAAACTTTTCTTATTATCATTATGGGCAAGACGAAACTTACGCTTCTGCTGCTTTTGATACTTTTATTGTTCTCCTTTCCAATTTTTGTTTGCGCAATGTTGTAATACGCGTTAATTGTTCTATAGGATTTTTCGTGACAGCTGCTCCGGCCGAACCGGTACCATGACTGGAACAGCCACGACGATATGCTTTTTTAATATCAATCTCAGTGGTATTTACACAGCCCGGCATGGGACGGTGAACATCCCAGAAAGCTCGTTCTTGTGAGTCCAAAACTTTGCGCTCCAATTTGTCACGCTTTTTTGCCACCTTGCTTTGGGATTCAGCCTGTGGAAAATATTTATTTACATTTAAATTACTCGTATAATAATAATGCTCTTATTTAGGCTTGAGGTCTTTTTCTTTTTTTTTTTATAAAAAATATTAAATTTATTAAATCCAATATTTCGGCACTCCATTGTGTGCCTTCTTCAGGGATTTTTTTCTTGAATATTTGACAATATTAACAAATTTTAATAAATTTAACAAATTGAACAAATTTAACAAAATGTCATATTTTTTTAATTAAATACAAAATGTTTTTCAATTCAAACCTAATCTATTACAAATTATAAAGGTACCAATAATTTAATAAATTTAATATTTTTTATATAAAAAAAAAGAAAAAGATCTCAAGCTTAAATAAAAGGATTATTAAAAATTTTTAAAGGTCGAATAAGAGTCAATTTATTAAAATTACATTTAAAAAAAATTCTCTTAAACTCACCTGCATAAATATAAATTCCCATTTCCTAGAGAACATTTTCTGTAATTTTGCCAAATTTTCCGCCTCATAATCGGCCAGCTCCAGGCGAGTTTTATTTTGCATAGTGCGCTTACATAAATAAACGGCATAGTCGGTATTTTCAGGTTCCCAACAGTTTGATGGCCAAAAATAGGGAGTTTGAAATCTAAAAAAAAAAAAAAAAATTAAAATAGAAGAACGTTAAAAATGCTTAAATCCAATTTCTTTGTACATATCGTCACCTTAAAAGCAAACGGACGTAACTAATTTTTTATTTCTTTGCAGGAGAAGCAAAAAACTTAAACAAACCAATAACAATAAGGTGTTCTTGGCGTTTGAATTTCTTTAATAAAGTAGCCATTTTTTATCGTTGGGATCTAAACATTTTTGAACATGTAAATCAAAAATGAATATGCAAATCAAAAACTCTATTTCAAATTTTTTTGTAGATACGACCGTTTCCATTTAAGGCTTTCAATTTCGGAAATTTCAAGCAGTCATTTTTCTCAATTTCATTTTAAATGTATTTACCCATATGTAAACAAATAATATAAACAGCCTTGAGGTAGGCAGTATAGTTTCAGTCATTTATTTAATAAAATGTGTTCAACTCTTACTATTCTGTTAAAGGCCGTTATACACTAGCCCACAAAGTCTTAAGTATTTTTCAGTGCTACCACAGCAAAATTCAAAACTACACTTGATATGACGCAAAATTACCCAATTTAAATGAAATTACACCTGCTATCAAAATAACGTTTAATTATAAACTTACAAAAATTATAAAGTATTTACAGACAAATTTTTAAGCGTGTTCCCTTGTTAGGTATCATATGCAATTATGTTATGAGGGTAAGAATAATAAGTTAAGATTTCTTAACGCCGAATATTATCTAGGTAACAATATATATTTGAAAATTTTTCTTCTTAAATAAATTTAAGGGAGGGGTCTATATATGACCTACGTTCCTAAGACTAACAGGACAAAAGTTTGCCATGACATAGTAGCCATTTTTTTTTATCCATACATATCAATATTTAGAAGGCAGCTATGGCATTACAAGCTATTTTCCCGTGTCTCCCAGTTTTGACCAAAGGCATGCACTTTTTGATGGGTCCCCAAAGATTTGGGGCCTCGGTGTAATTTTTGCAAAAAAGTGATCATTTTGTCAGGCTCATATCTTGCAAACCGTGTGGAATTTTGATTTACATATAAAATCAAAAAAACTTCATCTTCAAGATCAAAATCGCAAAAAACTTTAAATAATTCGATTTTTTTTATCTTTTTTCCCTGTGCAGTCCATATAGGTAACAAACCGTTCCAAATTCAAGGAAACAATCAACTACAAAAATGTACCTTAGATCTCAATAAACAACATTCTAGAAAAAAGTGCATGACTCTAGGCAAAACTGGGATACACGGGTCATTTTTTTTTGTTCTTTTATCACGTAGTGGTGTCCGTATATGGTTGTATTTCCATGA
Source organism: Pollenia amentaria (assembly GCA_943735925.1). Classification (NCBI taxonomy): domain Eukaryota; kingdom Metazoa; phylum Arthropoda; class Insecta; order Diptera; family Polleniidae; genus Pollenia; species Pollenia amentaria. Next base: position 126,866,228 of record OX031008.1, read on the forward strand.
CTTAAAAATTTACACACAGTGTAATTTAGGTTGGAATAAAATATATTATAATTTTGTCCAAATACCCACACAATAAAAAGTTTATGGGCACAAAGACTCTATTAGGAAAAAAGTTCGTAAGGGGGCTATGTGAAATTATGGGCCGATTCTCAATATTTAACAAAAACTTATTCATTAAATTATCTTAACAATTGCGACCTGTGCCTTGTGCGGAAGGACTAAATAAACAGACAACCAGCCAGCAGGACATACGACTCAGATACTGATTCAAAGGTGATCGGTATACTACAACAAATATTTGTATGTGTTCCACACATCAGCTTAAACACACAACATTCGTTTTACTTAAATATAATCAATATTAGTCATGCAAAATAATTTAACAAAAATAAAATAATAAAACTTAAAATAATAAGTTCTACTTCCATTTAACTAGGGAAGGTGCAAAATGTTCATCCTTTGTATACTTTATTTGGTAAATAAAATTCCTGTAATGGTTTCTCAAATCAGTTCAACAAGTGCTACGGGCGCTAACTATTTCTTAACTAAAACATTTTAAATATTAAAGCAAACACAAAATGTATTACTTTTTATAATATTGAAAACATAACTTTCTTCAGGGGATTTTTAAGTATAAAAATTTTAAATCACTCTGAAACTCATATTAATCCAAATCTAATTATAAAATAGGCTCCAGTCACTATTAATCTTTTTGTTGAGAGGCTATGGAAAGCTTTTTTAAATAAACAGTGACTTTAGTTGAATATACTGCAAATTTTTTATATCAACAGTATCTTAAATGGTATACATTTTATCACTAAAATCAAAACTTTATATTATTTGCTATAAAATGAAAGAATTTTAAATTACACCTGATCTACAACTCAAAGAAATTACCCCCGCTCTACCCCCGGGAGGGAAAATTACGCCAAATTCGGGTAATTACCCACAATTTGGCAACACTGGTATTTTCCGAAAATGCTGCCCTGGGGCCTTATTCTGGCAGTCGTGATCGAGTACTATCTCGATTCGAAAGCAATTTTATTTTTAATTCTTTCAGTGGATACTCAACGAATCGAAATTATTTTTTCAGTATTGTGAAACTCAAATTAATGCTTTACAACACAGATAAAATAATTTCGATTCGTTTAGTATTGACTGAAATATTTAAATATTAAATTGCCTTCGAATCGAGAAAGTACCTGTATTACGACTGCCAGAATCAGGCCCCTGATCTAATTATTGTTTGAAAATTTTGAAAAAAAAAAAAAACAATACCAACTTATCATGACAGGGTTTTTTTTCAAAAAGCAGTTACAAAAAAATATTTTTTATTACGAGTATAAATAATGCTAGAGCTTGTTTGTACCAACGCTTTACTTTAGGCATATATATTTTTAAATCCTTATCCACTTACCTATAAAATGTGCCATCGTTCTTAACCGTCAACTGGTGATCATCTATAGGAAATATATAACCGTGTGATGCCAATAAATGTGCAAAGTGCAAAGCTTCAGTAACATCTTCTACATCTAAGTTTTTCAATATCCATGATATTAAATCGGCACCGGTAAAAACTGAAGGAACTTTAGTCATAAAGCCTTTAACGGTGCGCACTGAGACACCAGTACTTTCGGCTTGCATTTTTTCTATGACCGCTTCCATCTGGAAAAGGAAATAAATTTGAAATCAAATAACACACAAAATTCAAAGATTTTTTTAAATGTACAATCCTCTAAATTTTTAATTTTAAGAGAAATAAAGTATTTTACATTTTAAGCATCCATTCGGAGATTTTTGATTTTCCAAATATCGAATGTTGGTTTTTGTTACACGGTGTTTCATTTAGAGTGAGTTTTTAACATAGAGTTTAATCTTAGCAGCAAAATATAATTAATTAATCTGAGACTAAATTTAATTGAAGACTAATTGGGTTTGCCGTTTTTAAGTGGTAGCTTAAACCTCGCAGCATTGCCATACTGAATAACAAAAAATGGCAGCAACATATTTTAAAATGGCAACTTTTAATCAATGCACTTTGCATTTTATGCAGAAGAAGAAGAAATTTCGCCCTTTTAATTCTTATAAAACGAAATTTACTTCTTATAATTGTTTTATTTAGGTCTTCATCTTCACTAATTCATTCATTATTTCCTTTTCATTTCATTCATTAATTAATTTTTCGTTCACATTTTATCAGCTGTTTTTGTTATACATTTATATGAGTTGACATATGTTGATTAAGTTTAAACCACCAATATTGGCCGCTTAAACTGGCAAATAAAAGTAATAAATCCTGTTTTAAAAACTAAAAACACAGATTAAAGATGACTAAATCTCTGATCTCCATGCTAAAACCCCACCCTTTGTATTTACAGAGTTGAATATAGTATTTTTTTTAAACGCAGAGGACATATTACAAAAGGGAATAGAGAGAATAAACTTTTCTTGTTCCATTATAATCTGTTTCTATTGAATATGGGCTAACGTATGCGCAATAAAATATGGACTGACACATCAGCAGTTATAACAATTTTTTATCAGGTACTAAAAATTCAAAATTAATATACACATGCTTAAACTCACAACTTTAACTTTTTTTACAAACAGATATTTAGCCGCACCGATCCCTCTTAAATCCCCTTTGTAAGCACTTTCTATAGCATTTATTTCATTTTAATGATAGAGCAGTGTAGGTTTTTTGGTAAACATTCCTTTTTTTTAGAAATTTCTTTTCAAATTCGCCTAAAAAGTGTGAATTTATGTCCATTCATGACCTTCCATTGTAAAGTAGCTCCCATCCTCGATGATACAATTCATGGCGGTTTGCAGCAAAAAAAATTTGTAACAAATCCCGTTATAGATGTTTGATGATATCTGACTGCTTTTCTGAAGCTGCTGGAACGGGGTTCTTTGGACATTCGACAACTCTCATATGTGCTACGCAGTTTTATACCATTTTATCTTTGACTGCATTTATTTGCCAACGCACGCTAAGATATTGCAGAACATCGGGCGAATTTCCGCCTTCAACCTAGCTCGAGCTTAGTTGCATCGTATCAAATATTTTTACCGGATGGTCGTTTTCTTTTAAACGGGTTTCTCTGGGGTTAAGTGTTTTAAGGTTATAATCAATGTCACTTTCGAATTGTTTCAAGTACGAATTCGGGATTAAAACAAAATTAGAAATTCCCGAATCAAGCACAGTTTGATATAAATTGTAATATCACTTTAACTAAATTGAATCGCGTTTTCGGATTATCCGAACCTGGATAAAGCATTCTCTACTAGATTAAAGGAAATCCGTACTTACCGTACTATTGACACCGCTTTATTTAAGTACGGATGGATTGATTTTTATTTTCAGTGTGGGATTAAGGGGTTTGTCGAATATAGAACTATTACTTGTTTTGTATTCCAATTCTACTCGATGTTGGTACGTCTTATCGATATTGTTGCCTAATGTTTCCAAATACTAACAATGCCCCTCTAAATTTTCAAATAGTACTAATAGTATACTGAAACTTCGAACTACACATATTTGTATACCCTTAAGGGCCATTATTACAACCTAATGATAAAGTTGCTGATAGTTAACGTGAACAATAGCTATATTGAACGATAAAGTGACCAATAAGTTTTTTCCATTATTACAACTGTCCGATAAAATAAAAAATGTAATTTATATACTGTGGCAACATTGCAGTATATACCGACTACTTTTGGTTGTTAAAATGGCAACGACTTGCTTTTGTTTCTTTCTTTAATTAAAAAAAGAATTCAATATTTGTGCTTTATTTTTGTTCTTAATGGTAAATTGTTTTGTTTTTTGTGTTAAATTGTGTTTTTTTTAAGCTAGCATAATTTAATTTGACTTAAAACTGTCACTGATGCTACCATATCTTCAGCAGAAAATATGGCATCTTCAAGTTCTTAAAGTTCACTTGTAAAGTTACCATGAGGACAAACCTGATGTTAGCTTATCAGTCACTTTTTAGGTTAATGTTAACTTGTAATAACCAAAAACTATTTATCTGTCAGATAGCATCCTAAAAATAACTATTTGTAAGTTATAATAATGACCCTAAGAGTAGCGGTTTAGCCGTCCGTGTGTCTATTGAAATGGGTTTTAAGATATGTTGAGAACTAGGTTGATATATATGCTAGGGAGATCGAACGGTTATTATTCCACCGGTTTTAACCGGTTATTTTTGCTTTGCCAAAGTCGGTTATTTTAAAATGCTCATTTTTCGAATATCGAATAAACCGGTTATTTTTGTATAATAAACCGGTTATTTTAGTAATGTGTAATTTATATACATTTTCCTTACTCTGGTTATAGATGTACCCGTAATTTAAGTATTTTCTAATTGAATATTGGTCAAACTTAAACTTTTAATGAAGAATATCAAAACATAATGTAACAAAGGTCAAAAAACATTATGAACACTGTAAATACAAATCTATTATAAAAGCGTGTGTTCTTGTTAAATAAAAAAACCAAAAACTATTCAAAATACTACAAAAACGTGTGCAGTTAAAAAGTAAGAATTAGTGGGAGAGTATAAATATTAAATATATTTTTATATAGAGGTTATCTCTAGAGATTTTTCGAACGCGATTTAAAAGACAAACTTAGGTGCTTGAAGTGCCCTAAATATTTGGCAAAAATTTCTACCAGTTTTATTTATTAAAACACCAAGAACTAAAAACCAATATTGAAGAAATCAAACAATGTCATGGAAGGTCTTAAATTGTAGTCGACGAATTGACAAGTATTTCAAACAAAATCATGCTCATTTTACTATTCGTTTCTATAATGCTGAAACAAAATAATTTGAAATAGATAATCCTGGCTAAGAGGTTTTGTTTGCAACTTTTTAAAAATATAGTTGATTTATATAGACATGCTTAACCACCAACAAATTAAAACTCATTCAAAACAAATTTGGGAGAATATTTTAAATAATAACTTTATTAAATTCCTATAATTTATTTGCTTTTGTAAAACGTTTGTCTAGATCAAATATCATTCAACAGTTTCTAAATACCATTAAACAAATATCTTTTTACAAATAAAGTTTAGTAAATCAATAAAAAAATTGTTGAAAACTAAGTTAAAGTTTGATCAATTTACTGGTCCGGTCCCACTTTTCTTGGATTTTATCGTCAAATATTTGTTAGGTCTGCTCTAAGTCATATCTACATATGTATTTTGTTGGTTCCTTACCTTTGCAAATTGTTTTGTTTTTATTCAAATTAACTTTGTATTAAAAAAACTTATTTGATTTTTGTGTTTTTATGTATTCGAATTAAAACCGGTTAACCGGTTATTTAAAAAATGCTTAACCGAAAACCGGGTTTTTTAAAATAGCAACTGTTCGTAATATTCGAAAACCGGTTATTGAAAAAAGTCGAATAATCAATCTCCCTAATATATACGCAACAAACACGAAGTCAAACCTTTGATATGAAATGAATTTATCATTTGACATCAAACACAATTTTGAAACTTTTTTCAACTATTTGACTGTAAAAATTTGACATACCATGTTTTATCAATTTGACATCAAATTGTTATCAAATGTTATTCTCAAACCAAAAAAAAAAAAAAAAAAAAAAAAAACACTGAAGCGAAAAATTAAAAATGGCGATGGAGAATAATTGCTAAAAAATATAAAATATATTTGTGAGTAAAACATTTATTACAAAGTGTAAGAATGTAAATAAAAACAAAACAGGAAATTTAAGAAATTATAAATTTGTTGTACGCTCGCGGTGCTACGCCATGACAACAATCCCAAAACAAAAAGGAGCCAAGTATTTCGTCTTTGCAAGAATTAGAGGAAGGAAAGAAACTATTCTATCTTTTAGCTATAGTGCCGAATGTAAAGCTCACAGTTTATTTAAATAAAAAAAAAATATTTTTCATTGATGTTCCAGATTGTATTAAAATCCACATTTGAAAAACTTTTGCGAATAACGTTTGAAAGCAGATTGAAAAGAAATGCATTTCTCAATTTTAAAATAATTTCCCCTTTTTGTTGAGAATGCTATTACTTTAAAATGATTTTCAAACCATTATCAAACGTTTGTTGTTTGAGAAAAGGTTTGATTTCAAATCATTTTCAATGTGATATCAAACCTCCGTGTTTTTTGGGTATTTACATCGTGTATAGTCCCCAATAGTTTGCTATTGAAATTTAGACAGATCGCTTTACAAATGGCTGATATATCTGCAATATACCATGACTGCCTGTAATTTTGACACATAATTACTCATTACCATTACCATTATAAAAACCATTACCTGGTTTTAGTTCCAATTCTCCTCGAAGAATCATTAATCGGGATCTGGAATAAAAAAAAATAATTATTAAAACTCACCTTTTTGTAAACCAAAATATTCGGAGCATCTTCATTTTTCTTATTATGATTGGACGATGATTGCAGCTGTACATTATGCGTATGATGGTTATTCCTGTGATGACTGCCAGCCGCCGATGACGACGATGAACTACCCACTCCCGAAGCTTGTGATGAAGAAGCGGCAGCCGATTGTTGTTGTAAAGATTGATTTGATTTGTTCATTTGTTGCATTGAAGTGGGTAAAAGATTTTGGTTTATGGAATTTGTGTTACTCGATGGTTTAGCATTATTGTTGGTGGTAGCGGTAGTGATAGTAGAACTACTATTGTTTGTTGCTGTTGTGGTGGTAGTATTTTGTACTGATACGGTATTTGTTGTTGTGCTATTTATCGTTACCACTTTACTGGTTTTCTCGGGAGAGACAGATGCAGAGGAAGTTTTGGCCTCCGATTTTGTACAGTTATCGGTAGTATTAGTGGAATGGTTGCTACTGCTTTTGCCGGTGGTGCTTGTGGTGTGTGATGTCTCATTTTTCCCTTTATTTTGCTTGTTTTCTTTCGAAGTTCTCTGTGGTGATGACGGTTGCGAGGGACTTGTAGTTCTGTCTATGGTTTCGGATTCTGTAATGGTTATTTGAGGATTAATTTTTTTATTAACAATATCGGCGGTAGGCTTTGGAGAATTTGGTGGTTCTCCCTTAGTTGCTTGTTTTGTTGATAATGATGATGGTGATGGTAGTGGTGTTGTTGCTGCAACAGCTACTGCTGACATTGGTGCTGTGGGTGCTTGTAGTGGCTGTGTTTCCTTTTTACTTATACTATTATCACTGCAACCATTTTTATTCACTTGTATTGTGTCATTCATTTCCGTTATGGAACCATTTGTTGTGGTTGTTGCAGATGAATTCAAATTTGCTATCGATGGCATCTTGTTCGTCATTGTTGTTGCGATGGCCGTTTGTGTTGTATCCACTTCTGTAGACATTGTTACCATTTTCTTTTTTGTTGTTGTATTTTCTACGTTATTCTTTTCTGTTTTTTTTTTTATTTTAATTTTTTGTCTTAGATTCAATATCGATTGATGTTTTAAAATAGATGCGGCAATTCGGCTGTTGAACTATTGAACACATTCACACTCAATGCTAAAGATTAGCCGCATTTTTTTATATTCAATTAATTTTTCCCTGGGCGGTATTTTAATTAGCAATTGTTATAAATAATGTGTTAAGCTATTAATTGTGTGCGAGAAAAACACATTTAATTGGCCTTAGCCAAAATTGGTGGTTCAATTAACAACCAACATATTTGCGACATTGTTTAAATTCTGGTTTTCAATTTCTCGTGCCACTGTTACATACTTATTATTGGGCTTCATATTTTTTTTCTGCTGCGAACAAAATTGAATTAAATCTACACACACCTTTTTTCCTATTTTAAAGTTCACCTCTGACTACCTTCAAAAAATTCATGGAAATATTCTTTTCTTTAAATTACTTTTCAATTTAAATTCTTTTGCATACTTTTCTATTTTAAATTAAATCTATTAGTTGTTATTAAATCTTTCTAAAATTTATGAATTTTTTTGTAAGTTTTCTTTTAATTTTTTTCACTTTTTTCCGATTGTATTTTTGCAAAAATATTTTCTTTCCTTCACCGTTTACACACTTGTGTATTTTCAATTGATTTTGCTTTTATGCTCTCTCTCAAAGGACTTTCTTATTGAGTATGTCTGGTAATAAGTTGATGATGTTTTTGTTTTTGTTGTTGGTGTTGTGTTATTTATATCCATATTTGTACTTCTTTGAAGAGCGTGAATTGGTGATGATTAAGGGGGTACAAGTGAATAGTACTCTCTTGGTACCCCAGACGTGACTTCAAACAAAATGGACATGTAAGACATGTTGTAAAACTATCAGGTCTTATACGAAATTTTATAAGTCTAATATAAAATTTGTTTTTTATACAAACGAGACTTCTACTAACAATAAAGAGTTTTATATAAGGAATAGCTCTTCTTATAATAAGTCTAGAAATAGAAAGTCTTATACCGAATCTAACAAGTCCTATACAAGACTTACAAAACTTATACTAAAATTAGTAAGTTTTACTCAATGACTAGCAATTCAAGTTACTACTAAGAATATAAATTCTTATACTAGAGCGAGGGTTATCATAAGACTATACAGAAAAAAAATTCTAGCCCATGTTTTCAATTAAACAATTAATCAAAGATGAAATCAGTTTTAATTAAAAATTTAATCAAGTGAATTAAACGCTTAGTTAAATCAACTAGAGTAGCGCTGAAAATGTTGTTTATATCAAAAAATATATAATTTATACTATTAATTTGTTTACTGGTGCAAATTTAACTAATTTTTTAATTACTATCACGAATTTTTTTTATTTCAAATCCATTTTTAATTTTTTTCTGTGTACCAAAGTTAGAACACTTAGTTTTATAATATCTATTTAGTGTTATACGATGACTATTAATGTGCGGTTTCTAAATGACAGGCAATTGACTGTGTAGTAACATTTATATGAAAAGCCTTCAAATTGAAACAGCACATAAGTCTTAAACAAAAATCCTTATGTTTGCTAATAACGGTAACGGTATTTTTGAGCCTAAAATACAGAAGAAGAGTTTAAATATTTGTTATGAATCCGTTTTATATTACGAGAATTACTACATTTTATTGCACACAATCAGGCCATTCCATCTAGTTTCAACTACTCCAAAAATGTTATTATATTCAAGATGGTATATGTACCTTGACTTTGTCGCGATGACGAAATCTTGTGTTTATTCTCGAAATCTAAGCGCGCTTTGTAATTAAAATCATTGTTGAAATCAGGTTTTCAAAAACTTGATATTGAATTTAGGCGATTATCAAGAAGAGAAACTGAACTGATCAGCAATACAAATAAATTTCAAAAATTACATTGGCAAACAAATTGTTAAGCCATAGAGCAGAATATAGTACCTTTGTTGGTTTTTGAGCGCTTAATCCGGATCTTTACTTCTTCATCGCATCAGGTTTTCGAAATATCCTAGCTTAAAATTAAAAGATCCTGTTTTCCCATACTCGAGACCTTAGACCTGCGTAAATTCATCTTTATTTATAAAACTTGATATGTCGGATGAAAGTCCTATTCCTTCTCTGAGATATCTCAACCTGAGGAATGGACTACAGGAAAAGCCGCGTATACATTACCGTTATGTAGTTACACCGCTTTCCGACTTTTTCTAGAATAATCTACAAAGAGCCGCCAGTCCTCAGGCTTATACGTATGATTTTTATAAAGGGTGGTCCAAACAAAGCGCACGATGTTAATTATAAATAAAACAAAAAGTTTTCAGAGAGTTATCTTAATATTTTTTATTATGATAGAAGGGTCTATGACAATTATGTGTGAAACAAAATATTGGCCAGATGCTTGCAATTGCTTTGGTGGCAGACATCTATCTAGCCGATGGTCCATATTTTCAATGACTCTGAGACAAAATTGGTATTCAATGTCCTTAATGCGCCGAATTATCTCATCCTTTAGCTCTTGAATTGTTCTTCGCTTATTGACGTACACAGGAAAAATTAAAAATTGTCTCTAATCACCAAATATATACCAAATTCATAGAATCAAGCAAACAATTTGATGATTTTGCACTTAATACTAAAATGATTATATTGATTACTAAAAATGGTAATAAATAATATTTTTAAATTAAAAAATGATCAAAAAACTTTGCCGCTTCCAACAATTTGTTAATTGATTTAATTAAAAAAAGCTCAGGTTTAGACAATTTCCAACAACAATTCAGCAAGTTTAAATTATTTTATTTTAAACGAACAAAAAATCAATTAAGATTTTTCGTTATTTAATTAATCTTTTAATTAAATATGTATTTCAAAACAACTAAAATGTTAATTACATCAAAATCAAATTTTCAATTTTCTTTCAATTAAAAAAATTATTGATTCAGTTATCACATTAATTCAATTGAAATACTTTTTATTTTTTTAATTGATAAAAAACTACTGATAATTTCTTGTGTGTACACTTTTTCTTTTAAATATCCCCAAAGAAAGAAGTCCAGCTGTGTCAAATCCCATGATCGTCCACTCGACCAGTTAAGATCGCCACGACGTGAGATAACACGTCTATCGAATTTCTCGCTCAAAAGAGCCATTGTTTTGTTGGCTGTGTGGCAAGTCACACTATCCTGTTGGAACCACATATCGTACAGGTCCATATCCTCAATTTCTGGCCACAAGAAGTCCGTTATCACCTCGCGATAGCGAACACCATTCACGGTAACTGCTTGGCCGACCTCTACACTTTTGGTGGATGCATCGGTTTTTCACCAATCACTCGGGGATTCTAATTTGCCCCATACGGCAATTCTGCTTGTTAACGAATCCACTGAGGTGAAAGTATGCCGAACAAAAAAATCATGAAGTGCACGAAATGCATTTTGATTTTAACACCCATTTTCGTAAAAGGCCTCAAAAATCTTTACAATTGTGTACCTCTCCATGGAAGAATTTGTCAAACTCTGAAACAAAGAAATGTCAAATTGACAATAAAGTGTGGCTCACAATTAACATCGTGCACTATGATTGGACATATATATGAGTCCTTTGACAATATAACAAAATAATAATTCGTTTTCACTTAAGAAAATTTTGAAATTTTATTTTGATTTTAAGTTAATCGAACGAATTTTGCACTAGTCATCTAAAAAAAGTTCATCATATACTCTCACAATTTAGTTTGAGAAATGTGCTCAAATTTAATTTTTATTCTTTAATATATTTTAATTTCTTCCATGTACTCATCATCACCATTTCCCCATTTTTTTTTAAATTTGTACCATAAAAAACCGATGTTTTGAACTTTGAAACATTACTTGTATGTGTGTGTGTGTGTGTGTGTGTGGAATAGCTTCTGTCAGTATCGAGTGTATCCTGGTTGTATCCAATAAAAATCGATTTTTTTTCAATTGCATTATTTCCTTAATTTATACTCATTTTATTAGGTCTCCCTTTATGCGAATGGCTTTAAAATTCGTATAAATTACAAGAGAGTGAGTGTGAGTAAAAGAAAGTAAGAGGGAGAGTTAGTGGTGGACAGTTGTTGCCAACATAACTAAATAAGCTGTCCGTCAATAATTTGTTTGAGGCATGCGCTGTTACAGTCTAAGAAGTTTAGGGTTTTTGAAAACAAAAATTTAAATGTCAGCTAGAAGCAGATATTTATAGGGGTGAATTCATTGACCTTTTGAGACGACATAAGACTAATTATTGTAATTCGGGAATAGATGGATTTCTTTTATTAAACATATTTATAAAAGTGCATTTTTTTGGATTTTATATGATTTTCAAACATAAACTAATATATTGCTAATTGTGCTTTAATAAGACTAAGGTCCTAAACAAGGCGAATTCAACTGCAGGTGGTGTCGAAACGCAATCTGAATTTGACAGTTCGAGCCAATTTGTTTTGATTTGTTAGTGTTTTGTTAGGAATGGTTGATATTTTGGACCGTAAGCAACAACAATGCAATGCAAAAAACCCTATGTTGTTTCTGTTGCTTTTGGATTGTTGTAGTTCCGACACCACCTGTAGTTGAATTCGCCTTGCCATACAAGCAATGCCATAAATAATTTGTAATTTTGTTAATGCTGTCAACAGAAATTCATGTACCGTTTTAAAATTTTCAACGACACAAGCATCGGAGCGTTTGAAATTTTAAAACGCAATGTGAATTTCTGTAGAAAGCAACAACAAAATTACAAAATATTTATGACATAGTTTGTGCTTTCAGTGTTATTCGTTGGCGGTGCTCTGCGTATTATATGATTGGGGCCTAAGAGTCTTATGCCCAATTTTTGGGATAGTATTTAAATCTATATTTTGTTAATCTAAATATAAACTTAAATCGTTCAAACAGTTGGATTTTTTTAGTGTTATTTAAAAATATTTATTTAATTATGATAAAACTATGGAGCAATTAGCCGGCGATACACTATCCTATTCAGTCGTACGCAGTATTGCCACTTTGTGGGTAATTACCTAAATTTGGTGCAATTTTTACTCCCGTGTGTAGAGCGGGCGTAATTTCTTTGAGTTGTAGATCAGGTGTAATTTGAAATTCTTTCATTTTTAAAGAAATAACATAAGGACTTGATTTTAGTGATAAAATGTATACCATTTAAGATTTTGTTGTTCTAACACATTTGCAGTTTATTCAAATAAAGTCACTGTTTATTTAAAAAAAAAAAAAGAAAATTCCAGAGCTTATGAAGCAAGAAGTTGATAGTGATTGTAGCCAGATGGAAAATTTATATTTCGATAAATATGAGCTTCATAGTGAGTTAGAACCCGAAGTTTAGTGGAAAAAGAACTCTGGAGGATGATATGTTTCCAATATTACAAAAATTAATTAATTTTGTTTTTGCTTTAACATTTAAAATACTTTAGTTTAGAAATATGTATTTAGCGCTCTTAACATTTGTTAAACTTATTTAAGAAACAGACCGTCGCACACTGGGGCAGAGTGTCCAAATTAGGGGGTTACCCCCCCAGATTTAGGGGGTTTTATTTCATTTAGGTGCAAATTTGGGGGAATAAATTCTTAGGGCGAAAATTTAGGGGGCATAAATTTATTTTTAGGGTATTTAACAATAAATAAATAGTAAAACCCCTAATGTTACTATTTATTTGTCTGTACAAAGCAATAACTATGTAGTTCTTTGTTTTACAGCTTCTTTTTGGTAGAGCAAAAATCGCTAGATTCCCGCTATATTCGTCTGAAAATTGCTTGATTTCACGGGAGAAATAGCTAAATTACCGTTTTTGAATAAAATAACTAAAATACCTTGAGATTGTCCTTGAGGTAGATAATTTAGTATGACCATTTTAAAAATGTTTTCTACTAATTCAAGTACCAGTTTTTCTTACATTCATTATATTAAAAAAAAGTAAAATTTACAAAGTAAAACTTTTTGAAAATACATTAAATGAAAGCGTTTTAAGGGCGAAGTAATGTACTAATGGGTGTGTCAGAAGCTTAAAGGCATAACTCCACTTTTCAAAAAAATTTTCAGTTCTGTTATATTACTATCTAATTTGAAAATCATTTTGTTCTACTATTATTAAAAAAATTTTCCATAAAAAATATGAAAAATCGGTATAGGGATTGCATCTGATTTGATTATTTTCAAAAGCTATTAACCAGATAATAGGAAAACATACATAACAAAATTAGGCCTTTATTTATTGCTGTAATATGAATTACTACGTTTCGCCTGTTCGGCAACTTCCTTTTTGAAGCATCCTTAATCTTGGAAATCAATTTTTCAAGTATCACTAATTTACTCTACTTTTTATTTTGTTGGGTTAGGCATTTTAGCTTCGGACACATCCATATGTTACGGTCTTTTAACAAACTCTTTTTAATTTGGTTTTTAGATATATTTTTAAAAAATATTCAAGAAACTTATATATATTTGGGGTAATTTCAGTAAAATTTAAAAAAAATTTAGATTTTTGCTTTATTTAGGTAAAGATATTAGTACGTAAATTTAAACTTAGTCAAGTTAAATTAATTGAAATTAAATTATTTTCTTAACTTTTACATTTAGGGGGATTTTTTTCAAAATGCGTTAAATTTGGGGGGAAGAAAAAAAATTACATGGCCACACTGCACTGGGGCCAAAGCCCTTTTTCGAGGATTAATTCATAGCTCCTCAGATACAGTAGAGAGGCACACTAAATTTGATGGGATTAGCTTATAGATCAAACTTTATGTTCTAACAAAATCTTGGGGTATAAGAGGGGGGTTATATCTGAAGAACTACAATAGTGAAGAATACTAAATTTGATGCGCGTAACTCTCAAAACAAACTTCATGTTCCAACAAAACTTTGGAGGTATAAGAGGGAAGAGACGGGTACCTCCCATGCAAAAAAATTATTAATAAAAAAATGAACACTATTTTTTTTACGCACACTCCTGCTAAATAGTCTGCATTACATGACTTCACATATGTACGCATTATGTAAAAAATTATTTTTCATCAGTTCTGTTTTAAATACTTTTATAATTACCTAATCAAAACAAGTAGTTTTTCAGTAAAATGGGATATAGTTTAATTAAAAATAACGATTTTCAGTGAAGAAAACGTGAAGAAAAATGTTATAAGGTACTTTCTTGCAGAGTACGAAAACAAACAAAACGTTTGCTTTCGTTTTGTCTTGTTCTTTGCTGTAAGTAAAACAAAAACGAAACATAAACAATAGCTTTGTTTCTTTACTTTTTGGGTAAAGTTCGTGAAAATGAGAGCAAGTATAAATTTCTCTAACAATGATACAAAATTACACAAAAGTACGGGAACAGAAAAAACCATTTTAAGCACAAAATAAAAAGTCAAAGTGTTTTGACAGTCTTAACAAACCAATAAAAGGTTGCGCCACTTTTGAAAAATTGTATACCTATTATCTGTCGAAATAAACTACTATTAACAAAAATAGAACAATACAAACACTTTTACAACATCTTACATTATTTTTCTTGATATTTTAATATAAAACCTTTTTATTTAATGACACTATTTATTTCCACAGCACTTTCCAAAATTTGTTCATTAGCATTTTTTTCCAGTGTTTAAAAAACTTAAGTCAAAAGTCGAAAAGTCGCAAAATTTTAACTTTTCAATGCTTTTACTTTTCTCTGCTTTTTAAAATTAAACACTGATTCTGTTAAAACTTATGAAAACAATCGGCAGTCGTGTGCTAAGTTTTCTTCTGCTTTTGAAAAGTTAAAAAAATCAAAAATAAAAGCAGTGTCTTTGCAGGCAGTCTTTTAGTTTTGTACATTTTTAACAGAAAAATGTTCTCTTTTCTCTTCTGTTTTTTTTACATTTATACTTACTCACACACAGGGGTGCCAGATGATGTTGGTAAAAAATCGGCATATTTAAAAAAAAAAAAAAAAAAAAATCGGCAAATTGAAAATGTCTATTTTAAACACAAGAAAACATGTTTCTAATAACAAAATCGAAAAATTCAGCATTAAGCTTAGTTTAGACGATATGTTGAATCAGCATATTAATGATGAAAAATGTGTTACAAGTGCCAGCATATCGTTAAACGCAAAAATTTTTCAACATACGTATGTTTAATAACATTTGCTAGCTCTTTGTTAACAATGCAAACAAACGTATGTTGGAAATTTTAGCATATCGTGTGAACAGCGTATTATTAGTGCTTGACAAATTTCCTGCGTATGATGGCAGATATGTTATTTGTTGAAAATCGTATTTAAGCTTTTCAGCATATGACAAATTTGTATGCATATGTACCGAACTTAACTTAAAAATGAATTGAATTGTTTCACTTTTATTTAATTAAAAATGTAAATATGGCATTTATACATATGCGGAAAATAAAATATATTGATATATGTTTTTGTATAAATATTTCTTTTGTTTATTTATTTAGTTACAATCTTTGTGTAGAGTAATACAAAATTAGATAATATCTGAAAACGGTCAACTAGATTATTTCTAAAAAGAAAAAAATAAACTTTTACTATCAACTTAAAACGTCATTACACAATTTATATGATAAAAAATCTTGTCGCGAGATTGACTTGTGTAGAGGAAATAAAAGAACTTGATGACATTGGTTTTAACTATTAAAATTTTCAAACTAAGTAAATACGAGCACATTAATTTAGCGACAAGCTTCTACATCATATTAATTGTGTAATGACGTTATAAGTTGATAGTAAAAGTTTATTTTTTTCTTTTTGGTGCATTCAAATTAAAGCTCGTTTTTAAAAAAGGTTTTTACTTTGTATTTATTTAGAATTAAGTATATTTGCTGATACTGCCAACCTAATTCACCTTCTTCTACAAAATACATTGTCAATTCTTTTTGTATTTCTTTAGCACCGGTGATTAATTGAACGTCAACGTTTGTTGGAGTTTCTAGCGGTAAAAATGTTGAAGTTGAACTGTACTCCTGTCGCCAAGTACCTTTAGTTAAACCTCCATTTTGATCATATTGATCGATGAATCCAAATGGTGTGTACAATTTTTTATTTGTGTCGATCATATAATTGTGAAGTACACAGCTTGCTAGAACCACATTTTTAGTTTTTTCTGGGTTTAAATGGATAGGTGACCGCAAAACTCGAAAACGTGCTGACATTATACCAAACGCATTTTCAATAATGCGACGTGCACGACTCAATCGGTAATTATACACTCGTTGAACCATTGTTAAGCTAAGTTGACCATACGTTTTCATTAGATTTGGTCGCATAGCAAGCGCATCATCTGCAACAAGTAAATACGGAACACGTAAGTCTCGTCCAGGCAATGCAGTTGGTTCTGGTAAATTTAATTTGTTGCTGTCCATCGCCTTTGCAAAGGTACAGCGATTGAAAACACCACCATCAGAAAAACGTCCGTTACGACCGACATCAATGTAAATGAACTTGTATTCAGCATCTGCAACTCCCATTAGTACGATGCTGTGTGTACCTTTATAGTTGTAATAAATACTACCAGAATTCGGCGGCGATATCATTACCACATGCTTGCCATCAATAGCGCCAATACAATTTAGAAATTGCCACCGTTCTTTAAATGCTTTCGCTATAGTTTTCCACTCTTCTGCAGTTGTTGGCATCTACATTATCGAGAAAAAGATGTAGCGTATAAACACAAAAATAATACTTGGGAGGTCTTACCTTCATATATTTCCCTACAAGCACTGTATAAATCGCATCCAACACATGAGGAATAATTGTACTAATAGTCGATTTTGGGATACGAAAAAGAAACTGCAATGAAGAAAATGAATCACCACTGCTTAGGAAACGTAGGGTCAAAATAAGTCGATCCTTTGCTGTAATGCTTTTGCGCATCACTGTGTCTTGTTTAGTTATTATTGGTGATACCAAAGAAAGCAAATGATTGAACTGTTGGATATCCATACGTAGAAAATTTTTGTATAGAGATTCTTCTTCATCTTCCAATGCACAAATAATAGCTAGTGATATTTCCTCTGATGACATAATTTTTTTCTTTTAATTGATTTAAATAAATTTTATTGCAAAAATGGTAGTTGCATTAAAAAATAGAACAAGAGCATTGTCAAATTTATTTGTTATTTTTAACCAAATGACTACAATACTCAACATACATATCAACATACAAAATTCAACATATCGTGTAGACACAAAAATTGTATGCTAACTTATATGTTGAAATATCATTTGCTGGCATATGATGAATTTGAAAAATTTGGTATTTTCAGCATATCGTCTAGACACCTAACATATTGAATATGCTAATAGAGGCATTTGTTATTATTTTTAAGCATACATTTGCTGATTCAACATATCGTCTAGACGGCTTATGTAAATTTATATATTGTAAAGTTCAGCCCTATTAAATTACATTCAATGAAAAATTCAATGAAGCGGATTTAAGCGATACGGAACAAATTTTTTTTTTTTGGGATTTATAAAAAAATGTTTTTAATTATTCTAAAAATACAAATATTTTTGTCAAAAACTAAAAAATAAATGCTATGGCGATTTTGGCGATTTTTGACATTGAATTTGGCGAAAAAGTTCAAAATCAATCTGACAACCCTGATTGGGACTTATAATTTGCAAATAACTTTTTGCTTCTGCGACTGTTTGCGACTTACAAAAGCAAAGAGATTGATTTTACTTTTACTTGCGAAACTGTTCAAAAGAAAAGAAAATCAAAATCACAATTTTTAAAACAACTGCTGGCAAAAGTTTCGTTCAACTGGTTGTTTTTCGTTTTGTGATTTTGCTTTGACTGAAACTGTTGTTGATTTCAGAAGCACAAGCAGAAGTCAAATCAAAAGAAATGAAAGTTATTGCAGTTTTTTAAACACTGTTTTTTTCCATACCTTTTTTTGTTTTGTTTATGTTTTACATCTGTTTAACAATTTACACGAAGAAAAAGTTTGGGATGTTTCGTGCAAGAAGAAGAAGAATTTTATTCTCTCAAACTCGCTCTCTTTTACACAAATTTAAAGTACGGGAACGCTTTTCGTGCAAATTGGGATCCCGAGGGATCCCAAAGTAGAGTAAAGAAACATAGCTAATGAGAATGATTGTGCCATTTTGTTTTGTATTGTTTTTGCTCGTGAGCGCAAATTGTACATTAATATAAACGTACACAGCTGGAAAAGAAAAGAGTAAGAACAATATTGAAACATTCGGAGAAAAAAATTCTGCTTAAAAAAAAAACAACGCTCGAGCTTGTTCCTGCAAAATGTAAACATATTGCATGGGAATATACAAAACAACATTTAAAATATAACAATTGTAATATATATGTAATATATAAATTTAATCACGGTCACGCGTGACTCTTGTGAGACTCACGCGTAAGAAATCACGACATTTGCACATCTCTAATAAAAATTATAACAGAAGTCGTGAAGCGCTTTTTGTGGGTAACACAACGCGTGTTGCTACTAATAATTCGTACATAACTTCAAAGGCTCACCGATGCGCACCACCCTAATTTTTTCTAAAAAACGCTGATTTATTCATTTAATTACTAATTAATAACTTTATGTCCACTTAAATTGAGAAAATTAATTTTTTTTTTGCATTTCCCATATACATAAACTTAAAAAATAAAAGCACTTCCACAAATAATTTTTTTACAAGTTTAAGCTACACCTTTGAATAAATAATTGAGCTTGATGGTTGCATGGTTGGTTATATTAATTACTTTTTGAATTCACTTTCGGTAAATCGGATTTATTTACGAACAAAAATTTAGCTTTTATACCAATTTTTTAAAATATTTTGTTACAATGTTTAATTTCAACGCGTCAGTACAAAAGCACCGTAACATGTTTGACATTTATTTTTTTGCATACTGATGCAGAATTTTGTGCACTTTAACCGAGTACTTTTAGTTTTCACGGTACTTGAACTTTTTTTTTTAATTAATCCGTAAAATCACTGCCTTTGGCCCCTGTGTGTGTCGTCTGAAACCATTAAAGGAATTTTATTTACTATATAATGAACGGCAATGAACATTTTGAACCTTCCCTAGATATATGAAATTTTATTTGAGGTTTTCAATGTTATTTTTGTTAAAAAAAAAAAAATTATTACTATATGAATTTTAAAAACATGACTAATATTGATCTCATTTAAATTAATGGGGTGTTATGAGTTTGTGCTAATACATGAAACACATACAAATATTTGTTGTTGTATATCGATCGACTAAAGCTGGGAAGTGTGACTTCTACAAAGTTTGAACATTCTCACTCTAACAGTTCTTAAGGTATGCGATATTAAACATTGGCGTCCTATGGGGGTTATTTAAATTTTGGGGCTCAGAATATCCCACTACCAAAATTTCAACAAAATTGTATTTTTATTTTCAGCCCCTAGAAGTAAACTTAATAGTTCTTTTAGCGATTTTAGCACATTTGCCATATATTTCATCCATCAGCGGCTTAAAAAGGCTAAAGTAAAGCAAATTATTAGCGTTGTAGTCACATAAGCAACATGTACCAAGTTCCTTTTAGTTTACGAAGCCACAAACTTTATAAAAGAACTTATAATTAAATCGTTAAATTTTTGTTATCCACTCAAAAAAAAAATTAGTTTTTGTCTTGGTATCAGTGATAAGATATTTTAACATTTTAACTATCTTTTTATACAGTATTAGGGAGATCGAACGGTTATTATTCGACCGGTTATTTTAGCTTTGCCCAAGTCGGTTATTTTAAAATGCCAATTTTTCGAATATCGAATAAACCGGTTATTTTGGTATAATAAACCGGTTATTTTAGTAATGTTTAACTTATATACATTTTCCTTCCTCTTGTTGTAGATGTACCCTTAATTAAAGTATTTTCTAATTGAATATTGGCCAAACTTAAACTTTTTATGAAGAATGTCAAAACAAAACGTAGTAACGGTCATAAAACATTATGAACACTGTAAATACAAATCGTTTATAAAAGCGTGTGTTCTTGTAGAAAATAAACCAAAAACGTTACTGTTAAATAGTAAATAGTAATTTGTGCAAGAGTGTTCTAAATATTAAATATATTTGTATATAAAGGTTATATCTAGATATTTTTCGAACGCGATTAATAAGCCAAATATAGTTGCCTGAAGTGCCCTAAAATGATAAGTTACAAAGGTTCTTCCATGTCACTTATTAATCACCTTTAATTAGTATACATGCTTGACATTAATGTGATCCAAATGAAACTTAACTCCGTTCGAAGTAGTTCTAAGGAGACGACAAATAATACTTTACTAAAATGCGCTGCAAAAAAATAATCATTGGGTAAAATATTAGCCCGTTGTGTTGCCGAGGACGAAATGCCCGTTAAGGCACTAAAAACTCTTAAGTAGTTCTTGCATCTCTTCACGCTGAAAACTACAACATTACGGCGGAATCAGTTTTATTTATTAAAACACCATGAACTAAAAATCAAAATTGAAGAAATCAAACAATGTCATGGAATGTTTTATATTGTAGTCGACGAATTTTCAAATATTTTACACAAAAAGAATGTTAAGTTCACTATTCGTTTCTATAATGCTTAAACAAAATGGCTAAGAGGTTTTGTTTGCAACTTGAAAAATATAGTTGATTTATATAAATACCTTAACCACCAACAAATTAAAAGCCATGCAAAATAAATTTGAGAAAATATTTCAAATAATAACTTTATAAAATTCCTACAATTTATTTGCTTTTGCAAAACGTTTCTCTAGATCAAATATCATTCAACAGTTTCTAAATTGCATTATACAAATATCTTCTTACAAATAAAGCTTAGTTAATAAGTTCAAAATTGTTGAAAATTTAGCTAAAGTTTGATCAATTTACTGGTCCCACTTTTCTTCGATTTTATCCTAAAATATTTGTTAGGTCTGATCTTAGTCATATCTATGTATTTTGTTGGTTCCTAACCTTTGAAATTGTTTTGTTTTTATTCAAATAAACGTTTTATTTAAGAACTTATTTGATTTTTGTGTTTTAAGTATTCGAATTAAAACCGGTTAACCGGTTATTTAAAAATTGCTTAACCGAAAACCGGGTTTTTTAAAATAGCAACTATTCGTAATATTCGAAAACCCGTTATTGAAAATGTCGAATAATCGATCTCCCTATACAGTATGCAACCCTATTGCAAAGCCATACAACTGCTGTCGATGTAATAAAGATTTGTTTGTCTATATTCAAATAAATTGATTATATTCGAACTTGGTCATCATAGTGGCATATATGATTTCGCTGCAACAAAAGGATGTGATTATAAGCGAAAAGTACTGGATATGTAAATCTAATACTAACAGCCGTACCTAAACAAAGGTGGAACGCGTTTTCCAGTTGTCAAAAATTCTCATGCTCCTGCAATTTATATGAAGCATCCATTAGTCCCAATTTATACGATGCAAGTCTTATTGTTTGCTACTTTATTAGCGAGAGAGACGAGGGGAAAAGAAACGCGTACTCAGCTTGATGTACTCGTCATATACGTTTTGTTTTCTCATTCGCAATGTAAAAAACGCACACATACGTGTGTAATTCATACATAAAACAGTTATTTATCAGCTGCGTTGCCATAATTTTTTTGAAAATAGCTGCATCTTTAGAAAAAAAATATTGATTTTAACTTTAAAAAACGGCACATAAAAATAGCCCAAAGAAATATGCATATATAATTTACTTAATTTTTTTACCTACACGTTCTTTCAGAAACAAAACAATATTATATTATTAACGAATATCGTTACATTGTTGGCTAGATGAAAGAGAGTGGAATTAAGAAGGGTCCACAAATACATGTAGTCTTACGATTTGTTTTGTTTCTTCATTGAATACAAAATTTATTTTAGCTCCAGCTCAGATTTGCTATTTGTCAAGTGAACATACATGCCAAATTGCCAAATAGAAATTTTACAATAAAAATTCAAATGCAACTTTAAAAAAAAGAAAAAACAAACATAAAAAAATGTAAACAGGGACATAATTAAACTTTCAAAAGTAAAAGCCAAATAAACTACTCAAACGGTTTGGCAAACATTTAGAAATTATACGTTTGTACAATCCTTTTGTGTTGTTAATTGGGGTATTTGACAAACGATTAATACATTTTTGTAGAAAAATCGAAATGTTGCATATTTTCCAAACTTTTTGCGCTACCTAGTGCTAAATTTAATCATTTCATTGAAAATTTTGCAGAGTCAAGAAGGAAACCACGAACAATAAAAAAAATTGTAGAGAATACCAGTTTTTGATAAGAATTTATTGAAAAATTATTAATTAGGTTTGTGTGGTTTATTTGTTAACGGAGAGTGCGTGTTTCCCAAGCCGTTTGTGTTTTTTGTTTGGCTCTTAAAGCTTGCCTCTATTATATGAGTATGTGCAAATTAGGAAAGATAATGGCTTAAGAAATAAAAAATAATATATTGAAATTAAAAAAATTTGAATGAAAAAACTGCAAAATCTGCACAATTTACAGAAAAACTTGTTTTTTTTTTAATAAAAAACAGTTCAATGTTTGGCAAAACTGCAAAATGCAGATAAATCTACACATTTGGCAACGTTGTATATCTGCAATAAGATAAGCATTGTGTGAACGCCGAAGCTGATTCAAAGAAAAAAGGCTGAAAGGTTTGATCACAAGTTTTGTACTAGTGAATATGAAATTAAGTTGAATCCGTTTTTGTAACAATTATTTTCAGTACATATCGCACCGGTTTTTCTCACAAGTACATATCGTTACTTTAACTTACAAAAGGCGTATTTAACATGGAACACTTTTTTAAGACATGTAGGACCTTCAGAGGATTCAGGGCCCTCCAAAAAGAACTTGAAAAGCACAGTAAATGACGATACAAAACTGCTTAAGATAAATAACTGAACAAGCAAAGCAGGAAACCGAAACAACTGGAAGCCGATACTGAGAGAAGCCAAGGCCAAACTAGCTCTGTAGCTCAACATAACTATACATAAGCTTTGTTATTTATTTTTTTATCAAGTTTTATGTCTCAAGCTTAAAAAATTGTTAATGGCTTTTGTAAATTTAAATAACTATTATAAAATTTAATTCTTGATGCTACTTTTAGGCGGTTCGAATATAACAGAAATTTTTTTTGTCAAATTACGGCCAATTTCATCAAGTTCAGTTAAATTTAACTATTACTTTAACTTCCAGTTGCCAATATGTTTTTGACAGTTATAACTGATGGTTAATTATAACCGAACTTGGTGAAATTGGCCGTTAGTTATTTTTTTTTTATAAGAAACGGCTAATATTTGGTTATTCGCTTGTTATTTATTGCTGTTCGCTTTTGCACTAGAGTGATCGACTCCAGTTATCAACCGGGGTGTTTCCGCAATACGGTTGTCGTTGATTTTTCGAATGTCCAATAGTCCGGGCTTTTTTCATGGATGGGGGTAGTGCACTGATTTTGCAGTTTCAACTCACAGTTAGTGATAGTGCAAAATTATTGCATTCATTTTGTTGATGTTGAGTGATGAATTGAAAATTAGCAGCCTCACTAAACAAGAGTGATAGTGAGATTAAAAATTTTGGACTAAAAAAAAAAAAAAAAAAATTATTATTAAATGTGATTTAAGAAAAGCAATCATCAGTTTATTGCAAATTTGTTGTTCTCTCATTTGAGTGCAACTTAAAATTTTGCCCTAAATTTACAAACAAAAAACTTGTTTCTTCATGATTAAGGCCAGGAGAAATTCCGCTTTTGACAAAACTTCATGTTGTTGGTTTTCTTTGGTTATGAATACCATTACAAGAATAAAAAGCCACGCACATACAAAATGACATTTCTTTTAATTTTAGTGACAGTCTGTTTATATGCAGTTTTTTGATTTCAAGTAAAAATTTTGCACTATTTGAATTGAGTGCAGATTTTATGCATACAATCACCGTTAGTAATAGTGACAAAATTTGCAATAACACTTAATGTTTTTAGTGCTAATGAAAAAATACCAATTATCACTAAAGCTGCTAAAGAATAGTACAAACTAATGGTTTTGCAGTCTTATTTAGTGATAGTGCAATGCTGATTTAAATCAACCTTTAGTGTACTAACCCCAACTATGGTTTTTTTTTAAATAAAAAACCGGCTCAGTCTTTTCAATTTGTATATTTTGTGAAAAAAATGAACTTGTCCATACATATCTATATACATATAAACATATGTTCATATCGCACTTGATCATAAAGAGAGTATTAACTAAATATTTTTTCACTTTGTGGAAAAAATTGACTCGTAATATTCATATCTACCCGCTGTAAAAATATCGTGCTATTTTGTTTCCTCTTTGGTAATCAAACGGTTGGCTTAAATATTATTTTTTGTATGCTTTTAATGTTAAATTAAAAATTGTTTTGCTTCTACTGAAAATGTTTAAATTTTGAGTTAATACCCCCATTATGATTCAGTCCGATATGTTTGTATATCAAGTAAATTTTTAGGTTTTAAACTTAATATTTATATTTACATGAACTGTTAACTCTTTTTCTCAATAAAGCAAATTAAAATCAAAAGTTTTGTATACAAATTTTAACCGGTTTTTTTAAATTTCAAATAAACCGACTATTCTCAAACCGGTTTCTGGAAAATGTCGAATAATCGATCAAATAATTTGCAAGTTAGTTATACAATTTAATTTAGTTATTATAGAACAACGCCCATTTTAATAGAAAATAATTTTTCAGAATGTGGTGTGGATTTTCGAGGGAGTTGTAGATTTTTGGTTTCAAATCGATACAAGCCTTCCCACTGAAAGAATGATGAATTTGCCACAAACTTCCCGTTGTTTATTTTTAAAAGTTTTGATTATATTTGCTAATCAAACAATATACAATTCTGCCGAACAAAATTATTGTCACGGTGTGCATAAGCTCTTTAAATTTGATCGATCTGGCCAATTTTTTATGGTCAATCGTGAAATAGTAAAAATAACGTTGCTTCTTAAATTTCAAAGTTTTCTCATGTCACAGTGTAAATGTCAATGTGCCTTAAATTATTCGGAGCATAGTGCAGCGTTTCAAGGGAGCCTCAACATTTGAAAGTGCTAAACATTCAGTTCGCCCTAAATCTTTAAGCAGCCGTGAATGCAGCCAGATAATCATGAAAGACAATGTAAGTCCAAAAATATCCACAACACCGATCGCTGCGAAGATTGAGCACAAGTGCGATTCACTAACTTTTTTTTTACGATAATCGTATCATTAAAATAAATACAACGAAAATTTACCGAATTTTTAACGATATTCTCTGTCGATTACTTTAAGCAGTTTATTTTTCGTTATTTTGGCGACAATAATTTAAGCTGTTTTTATTTAATCGATAAAGTGTTTTTTATGTTTAAAGTAAAAAATTTGGTTTTTGACTTAGTCCTTAGTCAAAAAAAAAAAAAAACTCAACACATTTGGCTAATTCGGCGAAATGATGACATTTTGAATATGACGTAACTTTATTTTTGTTTTTACTTTACTCTCTTTTGTGGATTTTGTGTATTTTAATATTTTGTAGACATATACATATGTTACAAAAGCTCCAGCTGTTTACAGTCGTTAAAAAGAAATTACAGAATCACACTATCGTTACTGCAAGCAAATATATATGTCGACAAAAAATTACGATTGTCGGCTCGTTAAAAGTTAGTAAATCGTACCCCGTTGTAAAATTCGTCAGTATATTCCATCGAAACCGGAAAGATATGCCCTGGAATTTTGGCTTATTGTTGATTCACGTACATGCTTTGTGTGGAAAATACAGCCTTATTTGGGCAAAGCTGTATCTGGGAATCCTGAGCAAAATCAAGGCCAACGGGTTGTTCTTGATTAAGTCGACGGACTGAAAGGGCATAATGTCACCATGGACAAGTTTTTTCATCGCACGCTCTTGGCCAACATCTTTTACAAAGAAATATAACAATGGTTGGAACTATGCGCAAAAATAAACAGTATATTCCTCCAAATCTGTTGGAATGCAAAAAAGTTTCGTGGTTTAATTCATCGTTCGTCTTTACTGTAGACACTAAGTACATTTGTCTTTGTTAGTCACAAAGGCAAATGTACTGTCGTTATGATGCGGATGATTTTAAAAAGCTGCCAGAATAAATATCTTTTTATAACTCAACGAAAGGAGGAGTTGATACGGTGGACAAAATGTTGAGTTGCTATAGTTGCAAACGCTAAAATAATCGCTGGACTATGGCTGTATTTTCCAACATAATTGATATTTCTGCATTAAATGCTTATCAATAATCCGTGACTTTTCGCACTTCTCTCGTAGTTATATGAAATGCAACACTGCTCCCATCAAGTACCTGTTAATAGACTTCTGTCAAGTTTTGAGCAAGTTCCGTCATTTACTTTGCATTTAACAGCTGTTCAAAATATACAACCTCGTGGATTTTTTTAAAAATGGAAAAAAGTGAATTTCGAGTGCTTATTAAACATTACACAAGTATACACGATTTTGGATCTAAGCAACCAAAAGCTGTTTCTAAGGTTATTTGGGGCTCTGAATCCGAATCTGCACTCCGTTTTTTTAAATTGGTTCTAGTTTTCGAGATATTAAATAAACACATTTTTTAAAATTTTTGACAAATAATCTCCATTTTATTCATTAAAAAGTGTTAAATTAGAAATGAAGAGCAGTCGAACTGAGTCGCTTGTACTGTTTGGGATCTGTTTCACGCATTAAAGTCCAACAGTAGTCGCTCATCATGCCCTCGTCCCAAAATCCTTGGTATCGTTTTTCGATTTTCGCCAAATCTTGGTTTAATCGCTCTCCTTGCTCGTCGCTTGTATCACCCAAGTTTTCAGGAAAAAATTCGAGATGGGAATGCAGAAAATGTATTTTGAGAGACATTCGAGCTCCAATCCTGCAATAATTTTGCAACAAAGTGTCGATTATCTGCTCGAAATCCGGGGATTTGCGGTTACCGACAAAGTTGTGAACAACATCTTGAAATGATACCCATGCTGCTGCTTCATTGGGGGTTAAACATTTTGTAAAGTTTCTGTCGGCTATTAATTTTCGAATATCAGGTCAAATATTCAAATATTCCTTCTTTGATTTTGGCGTACGACAATTTGGGAAATAACTTGGTCAATTACTCAAAAGCTGGTCCTTTACGGTCTAGCGCTTTGACAAAGTTTTTGATAAGACCAAGCTTTATGTGGAGAGGTGGTAAGAAAATGTTCTGTGGGTTCACAAGTGGTATAGAAGAGACGTTTTGTTTTCCTGGTTCATAATTAGTACGTCTTGGCCAATCTTTTCTTACATAATGTAGGTCAGTTGCACGGCTATCCCACAGACACAAAAAACAGCAAGATTTGGTAAAACCAGATTGCATCCTCACCAAGAGACCAATAACCTGTTGGAATAGTATATAAATCATTTATTATTTAAAATTTAATTGAA
The DNA here is from genome assembly GCA_943735925.1 of Pollenia amentaria. Lineage (NCBI taxonomy): Eukaryota > Metazoa > Arthropoda > Insecta > Diptera > Polleniidae > Pollenia > Pollenia amentaria. The sequence continues at coordinate 126,894,115 of OX031008.1, forward strand.
ATTTATTTTCAAACCTTCAAATCGCCACATATTTTCCATTGATGCTCTTTATATTTTATCTTGGTCAAAATTTTACACATTGCATCGTACCATTCCTTTGTTTGTACTGCATGAGCAATCGGAATTGATGGTTTTATATTTCCATTGTGTATCAGAGCAGCTTTCAGGCTGTATTTTGAACCATATATGAACAGACGCCATTTATCAACATCGTATGGTGTATTCATCGCAAACAAACCGTTGATGTCATGGCAGAAGCATATATTCTCCTCTTTTATAAAAAGCGGTAAAAGCGCCTCATTTCTGGTTCTATATGCCGTGACTTTTGTTTGAGTGTCAAGATATTTCCACTCCTGCATCCGTGATGCGAGCAATTCTGATTTAGATAAATTCAAATCACGAACCAAATTATTGAGTTCACTTTGCGAAACTAAATGTTTTTCCTCCATGTTAAATCGCTTCCACTGTTCGTCGGTGATGAACTACAACTTTCCATGGAATTTGCACTCTTACCTGTACAAATTGGCAAAGGATCATTGCTCGCACGGGGAACTGGCTTAGACGCTGATGAAACTTCAGGATATTTATATTTTGCTAGTTTTATTTGCATTTATACCGACGACATTCATCAAGCAAAAGTAACAATCATCTACATGATTTTTCGGCTCTCTCCATAACATTGGCAATGAAAATGAAAAACATACCTTCTTACTGCGTGACCACTTGTATAATATTGTGCTACACGCGTTACAAAATAATTTCGGTACCCACGGCTTGTGAGTGTTTGATACAGAGAAACCAAAATAATAAAAATATGCATTTCTGATCAAATTAGTAATAACGACGCCAACAGCCGACTGTCACTATGACAGCGCAGTGCTGCCAACATGCGCGAACTCATAAACTAGAACCAATTTTGAAAAACGAAACCCGGATTTTAATTCAGCACCTCAACTTACGTCAAGATTTGTTCTCATTTGCTCTGATCCAAAAGTTGACCGGAACTTGTAAACTTGTGTTATTTTTTGCGAAAAAAAAAACCGTCAATCCAACCAAGGAAAAGCTTGATAAATACTATGAGGACTCTGCACCATCGATTTCAATGGCAAAAAGTGACGCTGAACGTTCTGGACGGCCAATTGAAGTCAATACACCCGAGAATTTCGAAAAAATTCACGATATGGTGTCGGCCGATCGAAGAGTAAAAGTGCGTGAGATTGTTGATGCCATAGGCAATTCATATGGCAGTTAAGAAAGCTGTCTGCAAGATGGTTGCCGCGTTTGCTCTCAATTGACCATAAACGGAGTTGTTTAACCGCAATTCGAGTTAGTTTTTACGGCGTTTTGTAACTGTGGATGAAACATGGATCCATTACAACACTTCGGAGACCAAGCAGCAGTCTAAACAATGGGTTTCTCCGGGTGAATCGGCTCCGAAGAAGGCCAAGGTAAGTTTGTCGGCCAATAAGGTGATGCCAACAGTTTTTTGGGATGCACGCGGGATAATCCACATCGATTACCTTCAAAAGGGAAAAACAATAAACGGCGAATATTATGCCAACTTATTGGACCGATTAAACGAGGATTTAAAAAAACGACCTCATATGACCAAGAAAAAAGTTCTTTTTCATAAAGATAATGCACGGGTGCACACGTGTTGGTACCTCATCCGCCATATTCTCCGAATTTAGCTCCCAGTGACTATTTCCTATTTCCGAACCTAAAGAGATGGCTCGGTGGAAAGAGATTTAGCTCCAACGATGAAATTATTGGTCAAACAAATGCCTATTTTATGGACCTCGAAAAATCCTATTTTTTTGAAAGGGATTCACAAATTGAAGAAACGTTGGACTAAGTGTATTGAGCTAAAAGGAGATTATGTTCAAATATAAATTTTTTTTTTTTTGTAAAAAAACTGTGTTTCATTAAAAAAGTCACGCCCTTGTATATTACACAGTACAACACATGATTTCAGTACTCAATTCTGATAATTGTTTATGAAAGAAGACCAAAAAAGAAGAAGTTCTGCATCATAAGTTTGGTCAAGGTACATCAAATAATAATTTAAAAATTAATTTGAAGTTAGTAAATATCGTATAGGGGAATTTGTCACGTTTAAGGCTCTTTTCTTTGTCATAACTCGAGAACCACTAGTCCGAATAAGCTAAAAAAAAAATTAAGAATTACAATTCCTTTAATCTGTTCATACAACATTGAAATTTTTCATTTTATTTTTTTTATTTTATTTTAATGAGGGTAATGAAGCGTTTTACACTATCACACAAGTATAAAGTATTTTGACGAAATGCTTATCACGACAGGGTTGTATTTTCTCAAAATACATAAGACTTGTGTGATAGTGTAAAGTAAAGTACCCTTAATTATGTGTAGAAGAAGAAACAAATCGGTGAAATATATATAAAAGCAAGGACTTACATATGGACTTTTTGTATTTTTTTAGAAAATGGTTTGTTGTTGTCTTTGCATTAATACGTTTAAGTTTAATTGGAAAAAATATTATCTGCATAATTTTTATGGTCTGCTGATAGAAATATTTTATCTCAAAAAAATTAATGTAGAACACAAAACGTGCTTTTTGGGTCTAGGGACAATATATTAACGTGCTACAAACATTAGCACAAACGCATAATACCTTCTCCACTATTGTGGGGTGGATGTAATTTAAAAAAGAACGTTATTTTTTACATTTCTTTTTTTAACAAAATGTACGTTTTTTTACTTTTAGTTTAACAGAAAGTGCTTTTATTAAATTAAAAATTCTTTTACTTCGTACGTCCTTAACATTTATTGTTGCGACTTATTGTGCTCTAAAGCCTTTAATGATAGGGAAGGAACTTGTTATATTTTCTGGATTCATGCTTTATAATAATCGGGGTGAAATATATATATATTTTAAGTTTCCACGACAATCGGTTCTACGCACTCAAACGACTCAGAGTTCAACGAACACCGACTAAGGATTGTCAACTCAGCAACACCAGTTCTTCAGTTCTCACTGATACAACAACAATAACACAAAATTTATCAAAATCGTTTTATTTCCTTTAAGCCAGTTTACATATGAAATCTCAAATGACCACGAAAATTTTGTTACCGTCACTGTCTTTTATATTTGTGGAACTCAACCATGTTTTTAGAAGCAATTGGTTGCCTCTCCTGAACATATTTAAATTTTGAGTTGTGACTGAATATGATGTAGTAGTCGATATATAAAAAATAGATTCGATGGTTTTCTGAAGATTTTCTAATAAAACTATTTATGATTTTTGTTTGTTTAGTTTTGTCTTTTTTATAAATTAATTTAGTATTCATGACTCAGGAATTTAATTAGTATTTTTTGCGCAATAACATCACAAGATACGAAAATTAAAAAAAAAAACAAGTGAAAGTGCTATATTCAGCTATGGCGAATATTATATACCCTTCGCCATGGTTGGAAAAGAACAGAAAATTGTATTTGAGTTAAATTTTATCCACCTAACATGTTTTATATGGAGACTATAGGTACTACCCCTAAAGTCGAGAGGACACTTGTATGGGGGGCCAGGAGAAATAATAGACGGATTTGGCTGATATTTAATATTAAATACTCCTTATGCATATTTGAGAAATAGATGAGTCGAATTTTGTCAATTTAGCTTATACGGTATGGGCGCTATTGTGCCAAAATCCGGGAGCATATTAATATATGCGCTAGATGAAATAATGAGTCCATTTTGCTGATTTTGAAACTTAAATACATTTCATACACTGAGAAATTTTGAGCCGATTTATAACGTCTTTTGAATATCTTTTTGTAAAACGTATTTAAAGTTTGCAGATAAGTTGGAAATCTGATATATGTTCATCCAATGCCGAAAAAATTTTCATTATGAGTAGATTAATTGTAGCGAACACTGTGTGGTATGCAAAAAAAAAACACCCTGAAAAGAATACTATTTATTTGTTAAATTTTTTCATTTGAAATGATAATGCTAGAAACAGTTATTTATACCATAATACGTAAAAAAAAGTAGTTAAAAACAGAGGAATTTTTGTTAATATAGTACGTAAATAAATAAATATGTTTTTTATTTATTCAACAAAATTTTAATTCCGCATTTAAATAGTATCGAATAAGTCTATGTTGTGCCACGGTACCAACAAACTCTGTACCAAAAAGGTACAATTGTATTACGATTTCCATCCCTGACTCCAATTGGAAAGAATGTTTCCTGAAAACATGATTTTCAACGAGGGTGCTATATGTTATTCGGATCGTTGAACGAGTGGCTAGCTTAAGGAACTATTTTGAATATAACAATCAATAAAAAATTTAAGTTTTCAGGAAAAATAACAAAATAGTTTTATTGCTTTTCATAGTTGGCTATACAAATATTCAAACTCTTAAGACTTAAACTTTTCGTTGTATCACAATTTCAAAAAATTTGCATAAGTAAGAAAATAAGGGAAAGCAACAGTTGCAAAATGGCCATTGGCAAAAGTGTGGATTAACCCTACGAATAACCACTGGATCTATAGGACCAAAGTTCGTCCAATCTATCTATATGGCGTTAGATGATCAGCTTTGGATAGAAGGACCCACTTGGGAAGACTGGTAAATGTGCAGAAAGTGGCCTCGCTATGCATTACGGGGGCTCTTCACCTACCATTCTTAGATCTGGTTGGAAAAGAGATGGCGGCAAACTTGCCATTTCGACTCAAATGTACCCAACAGGGAGTGGATATAGCTGCGGACACTGCAGGATTATGAACACGACTATCTCAAACTAGAGGATTGATCGCACCTCCCTAGTTTTGGTTTACGATTGTCGTTACAGAACGCTGATACCAAGCCGGAATGCATAAAGAAACGGTCTTCAAGGCAGGAGGAGAAGCATGAACTTCTACACGGAAGGCTCTTATTCACGAGAAGAAGTGGATTTCGAAGTACACTTCAGGGAGCTCAACCTCAATTTATTGCAAAGACATCCGGATCACTGAATCATTTTTCAGAAGCTGTAGACTGGCTTAGACTATCTGCTTGTCGACGACTGCTGTAGATATTTATACTGATAGCCATGTCGCTGTTATGGCCTTGGATCCTGCAAACTCGAACTTCGGCGATCGGTTATCGATATTGATATAATGACAGATTACCGACAAAAATGAGATGCAAGATTGCCAGGCAATTGTGGCCACGCAGGGAAGACCAAAAGGAATATGTCACTTTTGGTATCTGTTGTCAAGGCGTGCACAGCGTCTGGGAGGCGGGAAGAACACATTGGGATCCGACACCGTTAACAGATTGTATGATATCCCTGGCGTTGAAAATTTCGTTAGAAGATCGGGTTTGGTTCTATGGTGTGGATTCTGTTTAGTGAAACTCCATGTATTACAATGGGTCATTATGTCAAAGTGTACCAGATGAGCACTGACTGCCGTTTCTACCTAATCTAACCTAAGAAAAGTTTTATTCCTATTCGTGGGTAAGAAAATGTTGAAACACGTTTTAAACAGAAAAAAATAGACTTAGAAATAGAAATGTTTTTTTTAATTTCTTCCTTCTAGTTTGATTTTACTGTTTGTTTGTATGTGTACATTAATAGTATGTGCGTATTATATTGATATGTAAATTCCATTTTTAACTTTTTTTCAAGTATGTTTTTAAAATAAGTTAACTTTAAATTTATAATGCGTAATTGTCATATTGTTCGATATTTAAGGTGGCAAAAAAACTATTATTTTTCGATGTTTGTGTAATTGGCAAAATTTTGTTTTAGAGTTTTCCGAGAATACTTCATTAAATTCCCAAAAAGGAGGAAATTGAACAATTAATTTCCCTAAAAATCCTCGGACAAAAAAAAAATTTTCCTTAAACGTCACTTTTTAACTCTATTCTATCTTCTGTGCTAAAACAATTTTTGAACGACCTTACGCCAACTGCGATACGATTTAATACGTTACACAGCGTTACAACAGCGTTCACAGCTGCCAATGATGCAGATTATCCGCTAAGCGTCAAGAGTATTTAGAAACCATCGCAAAAAAAGTTGAGTATGTTTACATTTTTAAGTCACTTTAGAGGCCGGGACTCATTATCCTACACAATCGTATGATTCATTCACGCGAAGATCTGACTGAATTTTATCCGACATAATGAAATATCTGAAAAATCTGTTATCAATGAAAAAATGTTTTATGTAAGATGTGGTATTATAAACAAAATAATTATATAGAGCAATTCCATATGAAAGCGATCACCTTTTGGACGACCCCTCTCCGATTTTAAAATAAATAGTCTCAATCGATTGCCCAGCAAAAAATAATGTACCTACATATTTTTTTTTTTTTTTATAGTGACTGGTTTAGTGGTGGTGTACACCACTGTCATGTGACAAAATTGAAGAATTCTTCATAAGGGACCTCATTGAAAGTTGTTTTAAAAAACTACTAAAGCGATCGCAACGAGTGATAGCTCGTTGGAAAGGTATTGAATCAGGCTTTAATTGAAAAATAAAATTTTCCTAATTTTTCTTAGAAATTTACCTTTAAATTTTCCCAAGAAAATTAAATTTTCCGATTTTCCACAGAAGCTCCTAAATTTTCCGGCTAATTTTTTTTTTTGGATTCCTCATAATTTTTGCTTTAAGAATCAGCCATAAAAAAATTGGCCCCGACTCCTTGTTTGGACAGGAGAAGAGCATTTAAGAGACCACCTTGTTAAAAATACATTTTAAAAATTATTTTACAGTTAAAAATACATTTATGAAGAAAAAATCTTTCTTATTTTGCTGCTTATACTTAATTACAATATTTATTAAAAATTTCAATTGTCTTTGCATCATTATAAAATTAAAGTAACTTTAAATTTAGCACGTCGGCAGACGAAGAGTACCGCTTTACATTAATTGACATATCAGAAATATTTGGTATGAAGCAATGAAACTTTTGCGTTCCAGTTATAGTTTTGACATTATTATATCTGTTTTGAATTCGTCGCTCCATGGCATCGTGTTCTTTTTGAGTGCATAAAACTGTGTTAATGGCAATTTCCTTGCTTTGAATCCACGAAAACAAATGTTGTACATTTAAGATCTGGTCAGTATATGGCCTTTGCAAACTTGCCTTAGTCGCCATGCGTTTTAGGGTTCCCCCTAACGCATCGCATGGGCCCTTACCGTGGGACGTCGCGAAAAAGTGCCACTCGACCTTGCAGTTTTGTTCTTCTTCAATTATGCAAAGATTGTAAAATTTTTTTTTATTCTTGTACTGAGAAGCCGCGCCGTCTGAGAAAAACGTTACTTTGTCGATTGCATCGAATTTTGATCTTAAGAATTCAAACAGTTTCATTTGAAATAAATAAACGGACACATAATTATGAGCTTAACTCTCCGCGACAACAACAAGGCTTACGGTCTGTAGTTCGTTATCTTCGTTTTTGAAATAAATGCAAAAAGGATGCACCGTGCACTGGTCGTTTGCCCAGTGATAAGCCTGAATTTCATCCTGAACGAGAAAAGTGTAATTCTCGGCAAAGTCGCTTATCACAATGAATTCATTTTGGGCTAATTTCGGATATGAAATGGTGCGCCTTCAGTTCATTCAACTTGAATCCGAATTCCTCGATGAATTCCGGAATCTGCTTTACCACGGTCTCAAGGGAACATCTGCCGCTGCTAATTATCCACTGTTTGAAATGCACCTCCTGAATTAACAGCTGTTCAAACCTTTCCGCCAAATATTGCTCTAGCTCGTCAATCTTCGGACAATTGTCGCATTTGGACAGATGACAATTTTCCGTGGGGTATGCGCACAACGACTTCGACAGGAGGTCCCTATATGTTTCAATTTCACCGTGAAATACTTTCAATTTCTTGCATGGGAAGAAAATTATTTTGATGTTTTGATGAAACATGCAAACGCAGACTGAATGCGTTCCGTGCCTGTCTAATGCCAGCACGCATTCTTTTGGTCGTAGGATGGCAAACTTAGAAAATCCCACTTTTTCTGCTGGGTATTTCTCATTGAACTGATGGTATGCTTCGGATAGATTACATAATAATAATCTGCGCTGCTTGTGTACTTTTTCTCCATCTTCACGTGTGATAACATAGTCACGTGTACCTGGGCAGGCGCGGCTGTTGTCATCATTGCAGTAAAAATCTTGAATCAATTTCACCGTTGCTTCGCTGAGGGTCCTTGAGCCAAATTTCTTGGTGGGAGTCGCCAATATGCCCTTCTGTCGAACTAATTCTTTGCTTCTTCTCGCGATGTAAAAATATGTTTGAAACTGTTCAGAAATCTTGCGTATAGACCATGATTGAGGCAGCACAGATAAAATGAGATATTTCTCCGTATTCAACTGAAATTTGACTCAGAGTGTGTGAAGTATTTATATTTATTTTTTGGTAAAAAATAGGTAAAAAAAATAAGCGATATTTGCTTTTCTTTAATAGGAAAATTTGCGTGAACTACTGGTCATAAAATGTTTTTTAAAAGGGACTTAATTGGTTACTGCCAATAAGCCGACCACAGGTCATAAAATGTTTTGCAAATTACCAGGTAATAAATATTTCGGCTGTGGGAAAAATGGCCCAAAAAAAGAAATGAAAAATCGCCCAAAAAAATTCCATGTAAAATTGGGCCTAAATTCATATGAAAAGTGACCTAAAATTTTTGGGCTATTTTTCGTTATTGTTGGGTGATTTTTCGTTTTTTAAATTTGGTGATTTTTCATTATGAAAAATAACCCAAAAATGTTGTATGAAAAATGGCCCATTTTTTTAATTTTCTCCTCTATGGTATAACAAACACCGGCTTCGCTTACTAAAGCTTCTCTGCACAGCCGGCCTTTGGCCGGGCGCAAGGATTTTCTCCTCTATGGTATAACAAACACCGGCTTCGCTAAGTAAAGCTTCTAAAATCTGCCTTTTTTCCAAACGAAAGCCGACTATGCAGAGAAGCTTTAGTTAGCGAAGCCGGTGTTTGTTATATGTTTTGGGCCATTTTTCTTTGGGCGATTTTTCCCACAGCCAAATATTTCGCCATATTTATGGAAAATCCGTGTTTTATGACTTGTTTCTGCACGTGTCATTTTAGGCGAAATATTTATTACCTGGTAATTTAAAAAATTTACAAAACATTTGATGACCTGTAGCCTCAGTCGGGTTTGGTGTGCCATTACATGCCACTGCTGCTATTATCCATGGATTTATGGCCGATCTTGTGAAGGCAGGCAGACCATATTCACTACACACTCAACTTGGGGCTCTTAAAAAAAAAATAGATTTTTTCTTCATAAATGTATTTTTAACTGTAAATAATTTTTAAAATGTATTTTTAACAAGGTGGTCTCTTAAATGCTCTTCTCCTGTCCAAACAAGGAGTCGGGGCCCATTTTTTTATTGCTGATTCTTAAAGCAAAAATTATGAGGAATCCAAAAAAAAAAAAATTAGCCGGAAAATTTAGGAGCTTCTGTGGAAAATCGGAAAATTTAATTTTCTTGGGAAAATTTAAAGGTAAATTTTTAAGAAAAATTAGGAAAATTTTATTTTTCAATTAAAGCCTGATTCAATACCTTTCCAACGAGCTATCACTCGTTGCGATCGCTTTAGTAGTTTTTTTTTAAAACAACTTTCAATGAGGTCCCTTATGAAGAATTCTTCAATTTTGTCACATGACAGTGGTGTACACCACCACTAAACCAGTCACTATAAAAAAAAAAAAAAAATATGTAGGTACATTATTTTTTGCTGGGCAATCGATTGAGACTATTTATTTTAAAATCGGAGAGGGGTCGTCCAAAAATTTGCCAATTTTGATCGTTTTCATATGGAATTGCTCTATAGATATTGGGAATTATTTCTTTTTCATAAGCAACTTTATTATATTCAACATTTTTCATTTTTCGAATTTATTCTATGAGTTAAATTTCAGTTATGTATTTTATAATAGTCTGGTAGTGTATAAAGTAATTTCTAAAAAAAATTTAAGGAATAGAGCTATTACAAAAAGCTTTATAAAATACATAACTGAAATTTAACTCATAGAATAAATTCGAAAAATGAAAAATGTCAAAATAATTATTGGAATTAAAGGAAATTATATTTTAGTTTGGCTGTTGGTCCCGATTTTTCAAAAATTCAAAAGTTTCCAAAGCCTTAGCAATTGGCATATGCCATTGTCACCATTTATTTATTAAATTTTTTATTATTATTTTATTTATTTCTTTTGTGTATTTCAAAAAAAAAAAAAAAATAAATAAAAAGAACAATAATTTTGTTGTTGATATACATACATAAATATCGGTACTTTTATTTATAAAAATCGTATCTAACATACCAAATTTTTTTAGTTTGAGACATTAAAACTGATAAATTAAAATATGAAAAAAGCTTGTGCATAGACCTAGAACTATAAAAAATTTAAGAAAGGTCCAACATTTCTTATAGTTCCTTTTTATATATTTTTTGTTATTAAGTTATTATTTTATTATTATTAAGTTTGAGACATAACTTATAAAAATTTTATATGTTAGATATGCCTTTTCTAATTTAAAGTAACGATATGTAGGTATGTTTGTAAAAAAATAAATCTGTGTTTTATTTATTAATTAAAATTTTGCTTTTGCATTTAAATCGTATCGAAAAAGTCGTTTTAGTACCACGGTACCGACAAAGTGTAAATTGAACTAAAACAGGTACAACTGCACAATGATTTTCGTCCCTGCCTCTATTTTGTATCACGGTTAGAAAGAAGGTGCTCCAAAAATAGCAGTCAAATTTAAAAAAAATATTTTCGGTACAAAGTTCAATTTAATAATTTATATGTATAAGATTTTTATTTTTTTATCGCTGATGTTTCTTTTTTAAATCCATACTTTAAATACTAGAAACTTTATTAAGGGTTTTCATGAAATCGCTTAAAATTGTCATTTGTGCAAATGGGCAAACTTGCGAGCACGGCTGCCAGATTTTACGATTTATCATAATTTTGACGATTTTTGGGTACAAAAATTAACAACTGATGATTTGACGATTTATACCTTAAATTTGACGATTTTGTAAATGAGAAATTTTGTACAAATCTACAAAAGTTTCTAATATAATTTAACATTTTTTTTGCTTTTACATACTTTCATTTATTTGGTTGGTAATAATTTTTATGTGTTAGCAGCGCGATGCATGTTAATCGTTGTAAGATTTTGATATCTCTCGGTTCAGTTCATGTGGTACCAATTTCCTAACTTTTTTTTACTAATACTTTAAAAAAAAATTTGGTTATGTAACTGCCAATATATCTGGTTACTAATCAAGAAGCATCATCAGTTCGAAACGTAATCGTTGTTCGCATAACTTACATTAAAAACTAAATTTTAAAATTGGTTTTTATTTTAAACAAAAGTTAAGCGAATGAAAGTTTAATTCGAAATCGAGGGACAGGCAGTAAATTTGAAATTAAAAGAAATAATAAGAAGTTAGAATGGAATTACATTTAATATGTTTGTGCCTATGTAAATATGTATTGACATAGGTATATTAAGTTTTCAAATTTAGTCATAATTTCAGCATAATTCGTTCGATACATCGATATATATATATATATTTTTAATTAATAAATATCGATACTCTTATAAAATATCGATACGATATATATGGATATATTTTTTCAATTTGCCCATCCCTACTTTCGCATATACATATCGCACACTAAATCATAAATAGTCACAACTTAAAATTTATAAATATTTTAAGTTTCCACGACAATCGGTTCTACGCACTCAAACGACTCAGAGTTCAACGAACACCGACTAAGGATTGTCAACTCAGCAACACCAGTTCTTCAGTTCTCACTGCTACAACAACAATAACACAAAATTTATCAAAATCGTTTTATTTCCTTTAAGCCAGTTTACATATGAAATCACAAATGACCACGAAGATTTTGTTACCGTCACTGTCTTTTATATTTGTGGAACTCAACCATGTTTTTAGAAGCAATTGTTTGCCTCTCCTGAACATATTTAAATTTTGAGTTGCGACTGAATATGTATAGTAGTCGATATATAAAAAATAGATTCGATGGTTTTCTGAAGATTTTCTAATAAAACTATTTATGATTTTTGTTTGTTTAGTTTTGTCTTTTTCTTTTAATTAATTTAGTATTCATGACTCAGTGCTATATTCAGCTATGGCGAATATTATATACCCTTCGCCATGGTTGGAAAAGAACAGAAAATTGTATTTGAGTTAAATTGTATCCACCTAACATGTTTTATATGGAGACTATAGGTACTACCCCTAAAGTCGAGAGGACACTTGTATGGGGGGGCCAGGAGAAATAATAGACGGATTTGGCTGATATTTAATATTAAATACTCCTTATGCATATTTGAGAAATAGATGAGTCGAATTTTGTCAATTTAGCTTATACGGTATGGGCGCTATTGTGCCAAAATCCGGGCCTCAACATTTGAAAGTGCTAAACATTCAGTTCGCCCTAAATCTTTAAGCAGCCGTGAATGCAGCCAGATAATCATGAAAGACAATGTAAGTCCAAAAATATCCACAACACCGATCGCTGCGAAGATTGAGCACAAGTGCGATTCACTAACTTTTTTTTTACGATAATCGTATCATTAAAATAAATACAACGAAAATTTACCGAATTTTTAACGATATTCTCTGTCGATTACTTTAAGCAGTTTATTTTTCGTTATTTTGGCGACAATAATTTAAGCTGTTTTTATTTAATCGATAAAGTGTTTTTTATGTTTAAAGTAAAAAATTTGGTTTTTGACTTAGTCCTTAGTCAAAAAAAAAAAAAAAAACTCAACACATTTGGCTAATTCGGCGAAATGATGACATTTTGAATATGACGTAACTTTATTTTTGTTTTTACTTTACTCTCTTTTGTGGATTTTGTGTATTTTAATATTTTGTAGACATATACATATGTTACAAAAGCTCCAGCTGTTTACAGTCGTTAAAAAGAAATTACAGAATCACACTATCGTTACTGCAAGCAAATATATATGTCGACAAAAAATTACGATTGTCGGCTCGTTAAAAGTTAGTAAATCGTACCCCGTTGTAAAATTCGTCAGTATATTCCATCGAAACCGGAAAGATATGCCCTGGAATTTTGGCTTATTGTTGATTCACGTACATGCTTTGTGTGGAAAATACAGCCTTATTTGGGCAAAGCTGTATCTGGGAATCCTGAGCAAAATCAAGGCCAACGGGTTGTTCTTGATTAAGTCGACGGACTGAAAGGGCATAATGTCACCATGGACAAGTTTTTTCATCGCACGCTCTTGGCCAACATCTTTTACAAAGAAATATAACAATGGTTGGAACTATGCGCAAAAATAAACAGTATATTCCTCCAAATCTGTTGGAATGCAAAAAAGTTTCGTGGTTTAATTCATCGTTCGTCTTTACTGTAGACACTAAGTACATTTGTCTTTGTTAGTCACAAAGGCAAATGTACTGTCGTTATGATGCGGATGATTTTAAAAAGCTGCCAGAATAAATATCTTTTTATAACTCAACGAAAGGAGGAGTTGATACGGTGGACAAAATGTTGAGTTGCTATAGTTGCAAACGCTAAAATAATCGCTGGACTATGGCTGTATTTTCCAACATAATTGATATTTCTGCATTAAATGCTTATCAATAATCCGTGACTTTTCGCACTTCTCTCGTAGTTATATGAAATGCAACACTGCTCCCATCAAGTACCTGTTAATAGACTTCTGTCAAGTTTTGAGCAAGTTCCGTCATTTACTTTGCATTTAACAGCTGTTCAAAATATACAACCTCGTGGATTTTTTTAAAAATGGAAAAAAGTGAATTTCGAGTGCTTATTAAACATTACACAAGTATACACGATTTTGGATCTAAGCAACCAAAAGCTGTTTCTAAGGTTATTTGGGGCTCTGAATCCGAATCTGCACTCCGTTTTTTTAAATTGGTTCTAGTTTTCGAGATATTAAATAAACACATTTTTTAAAATTTTTGACAAATAATCTCCATTTTATTCATTAAAAAGTGTTAAATTAGAAATGAAGAGCAGTCGAACTGAGTCGCTTGTACTGTTTGGGATCTGTTTCACGCATTAAAGTCCAACAGTAGTCGCTCATCATGCCCTCGTCCCAAAATCCTTGGTATCGTTTTTCGATTTTCGCCAAATCTTGGTTTAATCGCTCTCCTTGCTCGTCGCTTGTATCACCCAAGTTTTCAGGAAAAAATTCGAGATGGGAATGCAGAAAATGTATTTTGAGAGACATTCGAGCTCCAATCCTGCAATAATTTTGCAACAAAGTGTCGATTATCTGCTCGAAATCCGGGGATTTGCGGTTACCGACAAAGTTGTGAACAACATCTTGAAATGATACCCATGCTGCTGCTTCATTGGGGGTTAAACATTTTGTAAAGTTTCTGTCGGCTATTAATTTTCGAATATCAGGTCAAATATTCAAATATTCCTTCTTTGATTTTGGCGTACGACAATTTGGGAAATAACTTGGTCAATTACTCAAAAGCTGGTCCTTTACGGTCTAGCGCTTTGACAAAGTTTTTGATAAGACCAAGCTTTATGTGGAGAGGTGGTAAGAAAATGTTCTGTGGGTTCACAAGTGGTATAGAAGAGACGTTTTGTTTTCCTGGTTCATAATTAGTACGTCTTGGCCAATCTTTTCTTACATAATGTAGGTCAGTTGCACGGCTATCCCACAGACACAAAAAACAGCAAGATTTGGTAAAACCAGATTGCATCCTCACCAAGAGACCAATAACCTGTTGGAATAGTATATAAATCATTTATTATTTAAAATTTAATTGAAATTTATTTTCAAACCTTCAAATCGCCACATATTTTCCATTGATGCTCTTTATATTTTATCTTGGTCAAAATTTTACACATTGCATCGTACCATTCCTTTGTTTGTACTGCATGAGCAATCGGAATTGATGGTTTTATATTTCCATTGTGTATCAGAGCAGCTTTCAGGCTGTATTTTGAACCATATATGAACAGACGCCATTTATCAACATCGTATGGTGTATTCATCGCAAACAAACCGTTGATGTCATGGCAGAAGCATATATTCTCCTCTTTTATAAAAAGCGGTAAAAGCGCCTCATTTCTGGTTCTATATGCCGTGACTTTTGTTTGAGTGTCAAGATATTTCCACTCCTGCATCCGTGATGCGAGCAATTCTGATTTAGATAAATTCAAATCACGAACCAAATTATTGAGTTCACTTTGCGAAACTAAATGTTTTTCCTCCATGTTAAATCGCTTCCACTGTTCGTCGGTGATGAACTACAACTTTCCATGGAATTTGCACTCTTACCTGTACAAATTGGCAAAGGATCATTGCTCGCACGGGGAACTGGCTTAGACGCTGATGAAACTTCAGGATATTTATATTTTGCTAGTTTTATTTGCATTTATACCGACGACATTCATCAAGCAAAAGTAACAATCATCTACATGATTTTTCGGCTCTCTCCATAACATTGGCAATGAAAATGAAAAACATACCTTCTTACTGCGTGACCACTTGTATAATATTGTGCTACACGCGTTACAAAATAATTTCGGTACCCACGGCTTGTGAGTGTTTGATACAGAGAAACCAAAATAATAAAAATATGCATTTCTGATCAAATTAGTAATAACGACGCCAACAGCCGACTGTCACTATGACAGCGCAGTGCTGCCAACATGCGCGAACTCATAAACTAGAACCAATTTTGAAAAACGAAACCCGGATTTTAATTCAGCACCTCAACTTACGTCAAGATTTGTTCTCATCTGCTCTGATCCAAAAGTTGACCGGAACTTGTAAACTTGTGTTATTTTTTGCGAAAAAAAAACCGTCAATCCAACCAAGGAAAAGCTTGATAAATACTATGAGGACTCTGCACCATCGATTTCAATGGCAAAAAGTGACGCTGAACGTTCTGGACGGCCAATTGAAGTCAATACACCCGAGAATTTCGAAAAAATTCACGATATGGTGTCGGCCGATCGAAGAGTAAAAGTGCGTGAGATTGTTGATGCCATAGGCAATTCATATGGCAGTTAAGAAAGCTGTCTGCAAGATGGTTGCCGCGTTTGCTCTCAATTGACCATAAACGGAGTTGTTTAACCGCAATTCGAGTTAGTTTTTACGGCGTTTTGTAACTGTGGATGAAACATGGATCCATTACAACACTTCGGAGACCAAGCAGCAGTCTAAACAATGGGTTTCTCCGGGTGAATCGGCTCCGAAGAAGGCCAAGGTAAGTTTGTCGGCCAATAAGGTGATGCCAACAGTTTTTTGGGATGCACGCGGGATAATCCACATCGATTACCTTCAAAAGGGAAAAACAATAAACGGCGAATATTATGCCAACTTATTGGACCGATTAAACGAGGATTTAAAAAAACGACCTCATATGACCAAGAAAAAAGTTCTTTTTCATAAAGATAATGCACGGGTGCACACGTGTTGGTACCACATCCGCCATATTCTCCGAATTTAGCTCCCAGTGACTATTTCCTATTTCCGAACCTAAAGAGATGGCTCGGTGGAAAGAGATTTAGCTCCAACGATGAAATTATTGGTCAAACAAATGCCTATTTTATGGACCTCGAAAAATCCTATTTTTTTGAAAGGGATTCACAAATTGAAGAAACGTTGGACTAAGTGTATTGAGCTAAAAGGAGATTATGTTCAAATATAAATTTTTTTTTTTTTGTAAAAAAACTGTGTTTCATTAAAAAAGTCACGCCCTTGTATATTACACAGTACAACACATGATTTCAGTACTCAATTCTGATAATTGTTTATGAAAGAAGACCAAAAAAGAAGAAGTTCTGCATCATAAGTTTGGTCAAGGTACATCAAATAATAATTTAAAAATTAATTTGAAGTTAGTAAATATCGTATAGGGGAATTTGTCACGTTTAAGGCTCTTTTCTTTGTCATAACTCGAGAACCACTAGTCCGAATAAGCTAAAAAAAAAATTAAGAATTACAATTCCTTTAATCTGTTCATACAACATTGAAATTTTTCATTTTATTTTTTTTATTTTATTTTAATGAGGGTAATGAAGCGTTTTACACTATCACACAAGTATAAAGTATTTTGACGAAATGCTTATCACGACAGGGTTGTATTTTCTCAAAATACATAAGACTTGTGTGATAGTGTAAAGTAAAGTACCCTTAATTATGTGTAGAAGAAGAAACAAATCGGTGAAATATATATAAAAGCAAGGACTTACATATGGACTTTTTGTATTTTTTTAGAAAATGGTTTGTTGTTGTCTTTGCATTAATACGTTTAAGTTTAATTGGAAAAAATATTATCTGCATAATTTTTATGGTCTGCTGATAGAAATATTTTATCTCAAAAAAATTAATGTAGAACACAAAACGTGCTTTTTGGGTCTAGGGACAATATATTAACGTGCTACAAACATTAGCACAAACGCATAATACCTTCTCCACTATTGTGGGGTGGATGTAATTTAAAAAAGAACGTTATTTTTTACATTTCTTTTTTTAACAAAATGTACGTTTTTTTACTTTTAGTTTAACAGAAAGTGCTTTTATTAAATTAAAAATTCTTTTACTTCGTACGTCCTTAACATTTATTGTTGCGACTTATTGTGCTCTAAAGCCTTCTATGATAGGGAAGGAATTTGTTATATTTTCTGGATTCATGCTTTATAATAATCGGGGGAAAATAAAAACGTTTTGTTCTGCGACTCCCAATATACATATTGCACACTAAATCATAAAGAGCCACAGCTTAAAATTTATAAATATTTTAAGTTTCCTCGACAATCGGTTCTACGCCCTCAAACGACTCAGAGTTCAACGAACACCGACTAAGGATTGTCAACTCAGCAACACCAGTTCTTCAGTTATCACTGCTACAACAATAATAACACAAAATTTTCCAAAATCGTTTTATTTCCTTTAAGCCAGTTTACATATGAAATCTCAAATGACCACGAAAATTTTGTTACCGTCACTGTCTTTAATATTTGTGGAACTCAACCATGTTTTTAGAAGCAATTGTTTGCCTCTCCTGAACATATTTAAATTTTGAGTTGCGACTGAATATGATGTAGTAGTTGATATATAAAAAATAGATTCGATGGTTTTCTGAAGATTTTCTTATAAAACTATTTATGATTTTTGTTTGTTTAGTTTTGTCTTTTTTTTTAAATTTATTTAGGTATTCATGACTCAGGAATTTAATTAGTATTTTTTTGCGCAATAACATCACAAGAAAATTAAAAAAAAGAACAAGTGAAAGTGCTATATTCAGCTATGGCGAATATTATATACCCTTCGCCATGGTTGGAAAAGAACAGAAAATTGTATTTGAGTTAAATTGTATCCACCTAACATGTTTTATATGGAGACTATAGGTACTACCCCTAAAGTCGAGAGGACACTTGTATGGGGGGCCAGGAGAAATAATAGACGGATTTGGCTGATATTTAATATTAAATACTCCTTATGCATATTTGAGAAATAGATGAGTCGAATTTTGTCAATTTAGCTTATACGGTATGGGCGCTATTGTGCCAAAATCCGGGAGCATATTAATATATGCGCTAGGTGAAATAATGGGTCCATTTTGCTGATTTTGAAACCTAAATAAATTTCATACACTGAGAATTTTGAGCCAAATTATAACGTCTTTTAAATAAAAAAACGTATTTAAAGTTTGCAGATAAGTTGGAAATCTGATATCTGTTCATCCAATGCCGAAAAAAATTGTCATTATGAGTAGATTAATTGTAGCGAACACTGTGTGGTATGCAAAAAAAAAAACACCCTGAAAAGAATACTATTTATTTGTTAAATTTTTTCATTTGAAATGATAATGCTAGAAACAGTTATTTATACCATAATACGTAAAAAAAAGAAGTTAAAAACAAAGAAATTTTTGTTAATATAGTACGTAAATAAATAAATATGTTTTTTATTTATTCAACAAAATTTAATTCCGCATTTAAATAGTATCGAATAAGTTTATGTTGTACCATGGTACCAATAAACTCTGTACCAAAAAGGTACAATTGTATTACGATTTCCATTCCTGACTCCAATTGGAAAGAATGTTTCCTGAAAACATGATTTTCAACAATGGTGCTCTATGTTATTCGGATCGCTAAAAAATTGGCTACCTTAAGGAAACATTTGAATGGTACAATCAATTGATTATCATCAATCGTACGATTTAACGTCATTGGTTTAAAGGAACAAACCAGTAAATTTGGGCGGTTGGAAAAAATACCATCTGTGTAAACCATTGCAAGATATTACCATCTCAAATGCTTTTTCCCAAACTTTTCGGGAAAACGGAAAAAATGCTAAAAATTGAAGTTTTTAGGAAATATAACAAAATAGTTCCATTGATTTTCATATTTTGCTATACAAATATTCAAACTCTAAAGACTTAAACTTTTCAAACTTTTCACAATTTCAAAAAAATTACATAAATAAGAAAATAATGGAAAGCAACAGTTGCAAAATGGCCATTGGCAAAAGTGTGGATTAACCCTACGAATAACCACTGGATCTATAGGACCAAAGTTCGTCCAATATTTCTACACGCAGAGAAAAAATATGTTTAAATATGGTCACCTCCAACAAAACTATTTTTAAAGACAATTGCAAACATATTTTGTTTAAATTTAACCATACTATTGTCACCGACAAACATATTATTATTAAATTAGTCCTCCATCAAGAAGGCACAACCATATTATGGTTGCCTCCGAACATCTTTTGGTAAGTAATAACTAAAATATGTTTAACATTTATAATAGCATGGTCTGACAGAATTTTATCCGACATAAAAAATATCTGAAAAATCTGTTATCAATGCAACACTATCACATCAAAAAGATACAAGAAAAAATGTTTTATGTAAGATGTGATATTATAAACAAAATAAATATTGGAATTAAAGGAAATTATATTTTAGTTTGCCTGTTGGTCCCGATTTTCGTCAAATATTTGCCAAGTATGATAACATTTTTAGTATCACAACCTTTTTATATTAAAAATTTTTCAAAAGATAAAGTTAATTTTTCTTATTATACGACGGCTCACACTTTTTTACTTTATGAGCACAGACGATTGTTTTCGACAAATCGTACGACTGAATAGGATGTCGTAACGTAAGCAAATACCTTATGAAAATAGCTTTACTTTGGGATTTTAAAAATATCATCATATTAACGATATAATAAATGATATTTAATTTTAATTAAAAAAATTATCAAAAAACTTTGCCGTTTCAAACAATGATTAATTAAATATAGTTTTAATTAAATATAGCTCAGGTTTTGACAATTCCCTAGATCATTTAAATTAATTAAGATTTTTTGTTATTTAATTAATATTTAAATTTAAAATTTATTTCAAAACAACTAAAATGTTAATTAAATCAAAATTATTTTTTTTTAATTTTCTTTCAACTAAAAAATTAATTGATTCAATTATCAGATTAATTAAATTTAAATACTTTTAATCCCATTTTGTTAATTGATAAAACTACTGATAATATTTTCTGTATATGTGAATCCAGTATTGCCGTGTTTCTGATATCATACAATTACTGAAAAAATATTTTGATTAATAATTTTTTTTCTTCAAAATTCATAACAATTTTGTTTAAAAAAACCGTTATGTTGCGTTGTTGTATAGTTCTTTTCATTTTAGTTTTTAATCAATACACAGAAAATCAATCAGTTGTAAACATAACTTTTATTTTACTAAGTTCTAGCAAGTCGATACAAAATTCATCCACGGTAACACTGTTACTTCATTTGTCATCTCTCGAATGTTGCCAAATTAGGTAAAAACATCTTAGTTATCAATACACAACATCCGACAAACTGTGGGCGGGATTGGAAAAGTGGGGGTGGCATCTCCCATACAAATAGATAATAGATTTCTGTATGGCTGGAAAACGGCAAAAGCCAAAGTTTCCAAATTAGGTAGAAGCATCTTGGTTAGTAATACACATCTTCTGACAAAATCGTTGCGGGATGGGAGAAGTGGACGTGGCATAAAATAGATTTATTTATATCTAAAGATCGGTTAGGTAATACTTGTCTAAATTAGCGACACGCAGCATCTGTCAAAAAAAGGTGGGAGTGGATAAGGGAGCGTGGTTCCTTACATACAAATGCAAAAGAGATTTCTGTATATCTAGAGAACGGTAATCGCTAAAGTTTCGAAAGTTTATACAAATAGATTGGTGCTCAATACGCAACATCAGGGCGCGATTACGTAAGTAATCGTGGCATAAAATAAAATCCCGTATATTTAAAGAACGGTAAGTGTAAAATTTTCCAAATTTGGTACAATAAGAATGGCTATCAACATACAGGCAGTATATGTCAGTAATATGCGGAATTGGAGAAGTAGGCGTGGATCAAACTGGATTTATGTATATCTGGAGAACGGCCACAGCTGCAATTTACAAATTTGGAAAAAATAGCTTGGTATATATATCTGGAAAAGGCCCACTGCCTTATTGTAGACATAGGCGGGATAACTGCAATGCAAATACCATATAGATTTCAGTGCAACAGTAACAGTAAGAGTATTCAAACTTGGTACAAATACCTTCATAAGCAATACACGAGACCTCTATTGAAAAAATTACATATTTTTTTTTTATTAAATTATTTTATTTATTGTGCTTAATTCCCTGTAGTCTTGTTTGCTGATAACTTTGGCTTTTCTAAAATTATTTAGGAGAACGTTTCCTGATGATCTGGCCTAAGCAACCAGTGAAATGCGCATATGAACAGCTTATCCTCCAACAATAAATTTCAGTATTTTTATCAATTATAAAAAAAGGGAATTAAGCACAATAAATAAAATAATTTAATGAAAAAACAAGTAAGAGTGCTATATTCGGCTGTGGCTAATCTTTGATACCCTCCACCGACAGAAGTGGGCTCTATATTGTAAATACATATATATTATTAGCTTAGCTTCACAAAAACGAACGTCAGCATTAAAATTGGTTGCGGTTTAGGCCTATATTAAATTATTGACCAAAAAGTTTTATGCGTTTTTTGTAAGAACTTTGAACTGGCTTGAGTTAAATATCATGATTCGTAACAGTTTTAGCCGAACTAAAATAATTTTTAGGAGGGTAATTTCTATTGGACTTATGGTCAATTATGTACCAATTAACCCAAAATTCTGAAGACTGATTTCTGGTATTACAAAAAATAAATTAGAATAAATTTCAATACAGCAGTGTAATTAGTTTTAGCGTTAACAGTGAATTTCACAAAATTGCATGATATTTTTTCTGGCCATATTAATCTAAGTTGGATGAAATTATACCGCAATATCTATATCTGTTATGGTTTAAGGCGAATTAAATTATTTTCCCAAAGTGGGCTTTATTGTGTTTTAGAGTAGGGTTTATATGGGGCCTAGGGTAAATTATGGACCGATCTTCTCGAAATTTGACACTGCCATTTCTGGTCTTCAAAAACTGTGATATACCCAATTTTATTATGATAGCATTATTAATTACGGTTTTAGGCGTACTAAACTGGAGTAGGGCTTATATGGGGCCTAGGGTAAATTATGTATCGATCTTCACGAAATTCCTATCCTATAAAACTGTGACGTAACGAATTTCAATATGATGGCATTATTTATTAAGGTTTAAGGAGTACTAACTGTTTTCCGGGAGTAGGATTTATATGGGGTCTAGTGTAAATTATGGACCGATTTTCAAAAAATTTTACAGTGTAATTTCAGGTCCTATAAAACTGTGATATACCAACTTTTAGTATAACAGCGTTATTTTAGCTGTTTTTCGGGAGTAGGGTTTATATTCGGCCCAGTGTAAATTATGGACCGATATTTACGAAATTTATTATAAAGCAAATTCGTGCAAAATTTTATATCATTCCGTGCATTATTCCACATTTTATGTTAGTTTTTGTATCAAAATTTTAAATTTTTTTAGGGTTGTGGTTCCACATTTTGATTCATAGTTCTGATCCTACTGAACCGATGTTTCTGGATTTCAATCCCAAAGTGCTTAGGATAACTACAAGCAAATTGAGACCAAGTTTGTTCTTTTCTTTTGCGTTTTTCGAAAGTGAGCGTGTTTTTAACAGACGGTCAGACGGACAGACAAACGGACATGGTTAAATCGACTTAGAATTACTCAAGGAGCCAGAATATATATACTTTATGGGTCTTAGATGTATAATGAAAAAGTTTCACACGGAATGACAAACTTAGTATACCCTCATTCACCACTAGTGGTGGTGGAGGGTATAATTATGTATTCCCAAAAACCACTTTTTGATAATAAAATTACATATTAATGAGGGTAGTGAAACGTTAATATTAATTAATGTGGCTTATAATGTTACTTCACAAATTATTTTATATATTTAATTTAAAATTAACAAGCAAAAAAGTTAAAATTTTTTTATACTAAACAATTTTGTTATGCGTTGTAAAGGCCGTCTTACACTTTCACATAAAACTTAAGTATTTTGACTAAAATGCTTCCCTGATCTAATTTTTGTTTGAAAATTTTTAAAACTTGTTATTGTGTTTTAAAAATTTTCAAACAAAAATCATGACAGGGTTGTATTTTCTCAAAATACGTAAGACTTGTGTGATAGCGTAAAGTACCCTTAATTATGTGTAGAAGAAAAAACAAATCGGTGAAATACATATAAAAGCAAGGACTTACATATGGACTTTTTGTACTTTTTTAGAAAATAGTTTGTTGTTGTCTTTGCATTAATACGGTTAAGTTCCATTGGAAAAAATATATTATCTGCATCATTTTTCTGCTCTTCTGATAGAAATATTTTATCTCCAAAAAATGTATGTAGAACACAAAACGTGCTTTTTGGGTCTAGGGCCAATATTTTAACGTGCTACAAACATCAGCACAAACGCATAATACCCTCTCCACTATTGTGGGGTGGATGTAATTTTAAAAAGAACGTTATTTTTTACATTTTTTTTTTAACAAAATGTACGTTTTTTTACTTTTAGTTTAACAGGACGAGCTTTTATTAAATTAAAAAGCCTTTAATTTCGTACATCCTTAACATTTATTTTTGCGACTTATTGTGCTCTAAAGCCTTCTATGATAGGGAAGGAATTTGTTATATTTTCTGGATTCATGCTTTATAATAATCGGGGGAAAATAAAAACGTTTTGTTCTGCGACTCCCAATATACATATTGCACACTAAATCATAAAGAGCCACAGCTTAAAATTTATAAATATTTTAAGTTTCCTCGACAATCGGTTCTACGCCCTCAAACGACTCAGAGTTCAACGAACACCGACTAAGGATTGTCAACTCAGCAACACCAGTTCTTCAGTTATCACTGCTACAACAATAATAACACAAAATTTTCCAAAATCGTTTTATTTCCTTTAAGCCAGTTTACATATGAAATCTCAAATGACCACGAAAATTTTGTTACCGTCACTGTCTTTAATATTTGTGGAACTCAACCATGTTTTTAGAAGCAATTGTTTGCCTCTCCTGAACATATTTAAATTTTGAGTTGCGACTGAATATGATGTAGTAGTTGATATATAAAAAATAGATTCGATGGTTTTCTGAAGATTTTCTTATAAAACTATTTATGATTTTTGTTTGTTTAGTTTTGTCTTTTTTTTTAAATTTATTTAGGTATTCATGACTCAGGAATTTAATTAGTATTTTTTTGCGCAATAACATCACAAGAAAATTAAAAAAAAGAACAAGTGAAAGTGCTATATTCAGCTATGGCGAATATTATATACCCTTCGCCATGGTTGGAAAAGAACAGAAAATTGTATTTGAGTTAAATTGTATCCACCTAACATGTTTTATATGGAGACTATAGGTACTACCCCTAAAGTCGAGAGGACACTTGTATGGGGGGGCCAGGAGAAATAAAAGACGGATTTGGCTGATATTTAATATTAAATACTCCTTATGCATATTTGAGAAATAGATGAGTCGAATTTTGTCAATTTAGCTTATACGGTATGGGCGCTATTGTGCCAAAATCCGGGAGCATATTAATATATGCGCTAGGTGAAATAATGGGTCCATTTTGCTGATTTTGAAACCTAAATAAATTTCATACACTGAGAATTTTGAGCCAAATTATAACGCCTTTTAAATAAAAAAACATATTTAAAGTTTGCAGATAAGTTGGAAATCTGATATCTGTTCATCCAATGCCGAAAAAAATTGTCATTATGAGTAGATTAATTGTAGCGAACACTGTGTGGTATGCAAAAAAAAAACACCCTGAAAAGAATACTATTTATTTGTTAAATTTTTTCATTTGAAATGATAATGCTAGAAACAGTTATTTATACCATAATACGTAAAAAAAAGAAGTTAAAAACAAAGAAATTTTTGTTAATATAGTACGTAAATAAATAAATATGTTTTTTATTTATTCAACAAAATTTAATTCCGCATTTAAATAGTATCGAATAAGTTTATGTTGTACCACGGTACCAATAAACTCTGTACCAAAAAGGTACAAATGTATTACGATTTCCATCCCTGACTCCAATTGGAAAGAATGTTTCCTGAAATCATGATTTTCAACGATGATGCTATATGTTATTCGGATCGCTAAAAAATTGGCTACCTTAAGGAAACATTTGAATGGTACAATCAATTGATTATCATCAATCGTACGATTTAACGTCATTGGTTTAAAGGAACAAACCAGTAAATTTGGGCGGTTGGAAAAAATACCATCTGTGTAAACCATTGCAAGATATTACCATCTCAAATGCTTTTTCCCAAACTTTTCGGGAAAACGGAAAAAATGCTAAAAATTGAAGTTTTTAGGAAATATAACAAAATAGTTCCATTGATTTTCATATTTTGCTATACAAATATTCAAACTCTTAAGACTTAAACTTTTCAAACTTTTCACAATTTCAAAAAAATTACATAAATAAGAAAATAATGGAAAGCAACAGTTGCAAAATGGCCATTGGCAAAAGTGT
Organism: Pollenia amentaria; assembly: GCA_943735925.1. Lineage (NCBI taxonomy): Eukaryota > Metazoa > Arthropoda > Insecta > Diptera > Polleniidae > Pollenia > Pollenia amentaria. The sequence goes on from OX031008.1 coordinate 126,920,184, forward strand.
GGATTAACCCTACGAATAACCACTGGATCTATAGGACCAAAGTTCGTCCAATATTTCTACACGCAGAGAAAAAATATGTTTAAATATGGTCACCTCCAACAAAACTATTTTTAAAGACAATTGCAAACATATTTTGTTTAAATTTAACCATACTATTGTCACCGACAAACATATTATTATTAAATTAGTCCTCCATCAAGAAGGCACAACCATATTATGGTTGCCTCCGAACATCTTTTGGTAAGTAATAACTAAAATATGTTTAACATTTATAATAGCATGGTCTGACAGAATTTTATCCGACATAAAAAAATATCTGAAAAATCTGTTATCAATGCAACACTATCACATCAAAAAGATACAAGAAAAAATGTTTTATGTAAGATGTGATATTATAATTAAAATAAATATTGGAATTAAAGGAAATTATATTTTAGTTTGCCTGTTGGTCCCGATTTCCGTCAAATATTTGTCAAGTAAGATAAAATTTTTAGTATCACAACATTTTTATATTAAAAATTTTTCAAAAGATTAAGTTAATTTTTCTTATTATACGACGGCTCACACTTTTTTACTTTATGAGCACAGACGATTGTTTTCGACAAATCGTACGACTGAATAGGATGTCGTAACGTAAGCAAATACCTTATGAAAATAGCTTTACTTTGGGATTTTAAAAATATCATCATATTAACGATATAATAAATGATATTTAATTTTAATTAAAAAAATGATCAAAAAACTTTGCCGTTTCAAACAATGATTAATTAAATATAGTTTTAATTAAATATAGCTCAGGTTTTGACAATTCCCTAGATCATTTAAATTAATTAAGATTTTTTGTTATTTAATTAATATTTAAATTTAAAATTTATTTCAAAACAACTAAAATGTTAATTAAATCAAAATTTTTTTTTTTTAATTTTCTTTCAACTAAAAAATTAATTGATTCAATAATCACATTAATTAAATTAAAATACTTTTAATCCAATTTTTTTAATTGACAAAAACTACTGATAATATTTTCTGATATCATACAATTACTGAAAAAATATATTAATTAATAATTTTTTTTCTTCAAAATTCATAACAATTTTGTTTAAAAAACCGTTATGGTGCGTTGTTGTATAGTTCTTTTCATTTTAGTTTTTAATCAATACACAGAAAATCAATCAGTTGTAAACATAACTTTTATTTTAAGAAGTTCTAGCAAATTGATACAAAATTCATCCACGGTATCACTGTTTCTTCATTTGTCATTTTACTTGTTGCAAGCGTCAAAAATTTACTTACAAGCAAATTCTCTTGCAACTCGAAAAATTTTATGGTGTAAGTTCATGTCCATTCAATGAAACATTTACTTCAAAACATTTGATTTCGTTGGTGAATGGGAAAGTGTAAATGGAAAAGTGTATTTTGTTTCACGTATAAGCTGTTTTGGTGAGCTTGTTATTGAAAGAAAGAAAGGAAAGATAGAAGGCATACAAAACGCTTAAAAAAAGTTTCATTGTATGTACACGAACTCAGTTTCAAATAAGAATTAAAGAAAGTTTCTGCAGCAAATGTTTCATAAAATCGAGAGGGAATTAAGCCTGGTACTCTGGTCAGTATTTCGTGCGAAATGTTGTTAAACTCAATGTAAAAAAAATTCTGTGAAACTACTCTATTTATATTACGAAAAACATTTGAAATGTTTTTATTTTATATTTTTATTTTCCGTACGAAACAAATGAGGCTCATATTATTTCGCACGGAATTTTAAGCAACAGCTTTATTTTGTATTTGTAAAGTGGTTTTTATAACAAGCGTTTCACAAAGAAAACTGAAAAGTGCTAAAATTAATAAAATAAAATTTTTTTGTTTTTTTGATTTGGGAAATTATAAAAATAATATTGTTTTACTATTTTTTATGACAATTAAAAAAAAAACATGATTTTTTCGCAAAACAATGTTGTATACTTGCAACTAAAGAAACGTTAAGTTTTGAAAAATCGCGAGATAAGTAATATTGATACATGCCAAAATTTTCGAGCCAGGTCAAGCGATACAACTTGTGCCTAAACGATAAAACATTATAAAAAAGGTTCTTAACTTCAGATGGGACCTGCGAACATCATATTGCTAAGGCGTTAAATATAAATAACAACCCTCGTAGTATTTAAAAAAATTTTATTTATCGAACAAAGTAAATAGACTCTATACAAATATATTATTGAATACATCCGTTTCTTCAAATTATAATAAAATCTCTTTTTTTAAGTATAAATAGTTGTTTTGAAGTTAAATCTTAATTCAGTCGGTTCTTAAACGTTACTAAAGATGAAGGTGCTTTTCAAGAATTTTATTAAACATTTTGTGTTTCTAAATCTTATAACTCGAATTCTATCCCAAACGTGTAATTTAAATTTATTAAATAAAAATTGGGAGGATGAGTGGAGTTTGATTTTAACTAGGGACAATCAAAATAATTATCGATTGCAAAGAGATCTTACAGTGCCAGTGAATCATGAAATATATATGATGTGTAATAGGCAATATCCTCTGAAAAGGGTTTCATGTTTACCTAATAGCTCTTTTGATGCCACTTTACCACCAGTTTTAAACAAATGCAATAAGGATAAAAGTACACAACTAACCATGTGGCCCGAATTTCAGCCATATTGCCCTTATGAGCTTTATAAAATTGGTTTTTTTTTTAAAGCTTTTCCCTGCCTACAATTTGTAGAAACTTATAGAGTGTGCTTCGATCCAAACAATTTGACAACACTTTTTACCATTCATAAGGCGTATCCGCAGGGTAAGCGATTAATTCTACGCACAAAAAAATCAATATGGTCACCTCCGAAAAAACTAATTTTATCGAAAATTTTTAAACAAATTATGATTAATTTAACCATATTATTGTCACCGGGCCACCATATTATGGTAAAATTGGTCCTTCATCAAGAAGCCACAACCAAATTATGGTTGCCTCCGACCATGTTATGGTTAATAATAACTAAAATATGTTTAAAACTTATAATAGCATGGTTGTTTTTTATCCATAGCACGTTGCTCTTGAAAAAGAGGAAAACTCTATTGTTAATGTAAAAACAAATTATTCAGGCCTGTCACAGAAATCAATTTCGATCGAAAGTGATTTAGTTTTTAGGGAAGCAAGATACGAAATCAATTCCCCTGTCGATCGGAATTGATTTATATGTGATTGTCATATTTAACCATAACGTTTCTAGAGGCAACCATAACATTCTTGTGACTTAACATAATATGGTGGCCCGGTGACAGTAATATGGTTAAATTAACCATAATTTGTTTAAAAATTTTCGTTAAAATTAGTATTTTCGGAGGTGACCATAATGAAAAAAGTTTTCTTTTCCTGCGTGTAACCGCAAGAAGACTGATCATAATATCTGCTCGAAAACGAACTTAAGTCCTTTTCGACTTATTGTCATCATCAGTTCTTAGAAATTAGAAGTGGTATAAGGTTTTAATACTATTTTGACTTTTATCTTATAGGTGGCGGTAGCCCAACATCATTAAAATTTGATCCGGATAAATTTTTCCACGGGGATTATTTCACGGCCTTTACTCGTGCATCGATTTTTAACAGATTCGAAAAGCTTTTGGGCAAGAATCAAACATACATGAGTGCTTCTAATGTCGATCATATAATTGATCGTGGACAGTTAACGCCTAGTGGAGATTTCACATTTACTAACTTAAAAAGTTCCACTTTCCAAATGATAAATGTAATACCACAATTTAAGACAATCGGTGACGGCAATTGGAAAACAATAGAAGAATGGACCCGGCATCCTTCTTGTACGCCTACCAAAGTATATACTGGAGTTCTATACATACTAAAATTACGAAATCCTCAAGGGATGTGGGTGTCCATGTTTTTGGCAGATGGTAGTAAAATCCCTATACCAATGTGGATTTACAAAATAGTGCAAGGCTGTGGAACTGTTATGGTATTTTTGACTTTAAATAATATTTATCATCAAGGTAATGTTACCGTACCGCCATTGCTGTGTAAGCAAATACCATGTCCTGTGCCCTTAAGAGAAGATGTTAAAAACGGCCTGACATTCTGTTGTAGCGCTAAAGAGTTTATTGAGAACAATGTTCCCCATTTAATGGGAGTTTGTTAAAAATTAATTGTTGTATGGCTAATAAAGAATTATATGTAAAATAAAGATAAAATGGTTTTTTGTTTTAATTAAACTTTGTGGTGTTGTGTTTCCGTACCAGTGTTGCCAAATTAGCCATTTAGTGGCTAGATCTAGCCATTTGTTATCTCGCTTAGTCATGAAAAACTCAAATAAGCAATTAGCCATTTTTATTTAGCCAAATTTTCTTCAAGTTCTTAACATTTTTAGACCAACAGATGTTATAAATGTAGCATTAGTTGTGTTGTACCGTTGAATTTTTCTTAATTAGTTCACATAAATGACTTACAATAAAAATATATCAATTTTATTAATAATTTGAGCTGTTCATTATTTAAAGATATTTTCTTATGTTTAGTTTTTTGTTACTAAAAATGTATTAATACAAACAAAATAATCCCTGATGAGCAATTTCAGTGTAGTAAATAAATTTTGTAAGTTTTTTTTATTAAAATTTATCTTGTTCAGCCATTTTTTAGCCACTGTTTAGCCATTTTTTTTACAAAACATTTAGCCATTTTTAGTACTCGAGAGCTGGTATCACTGTTCTGTACCTTTTGTTTAATGGCTGTTTTGTTTAATATTTTTCTTTAGAGTTACGTTTCCAAAGCTTTAGCAATTGGCATATACTATTGTCACTATTTATTTATTAAATTTTTTATATTGTTGCTGATATAAATATCGGTACTTTTATTTAGAAAAATCGTATCTAACATACAAAATTTGTTTAGTTTGAGACATAAAAACTGATAAATTAAAAATAAAAAAGGCTTGTGCATAGACTTAGAACTATAAGAAATGTAAGAAAGGTCCTACATTTCTTATAGTTCCTCTTAATATTTTTTTTTTATTAAAAAATTTAAAAAAAATTATGTATTTTGTACAAACAAACTTAAAGTTAAAAATCATAATTCCTAAAAATAAAAAATCTTCATTTGAGAAAAAAATCATATTTAGGTCAAAAAATCATCTTTCTGGGAACGATGCATTAAGCGCCTTTTCAAATGTTTTGTAATTTTAAATAACTGTACAACAAAATGAAATTTTTTTTCAAAATAACATCGTTCTGCCAACTGATTCTTATAGAGGGGTCCAAAGAATACTTATACGTGCTTCGGCGTTTTAAAAGTTTACATCTGAAACTTATTTTTCGGCCTTTTTAAATTTGCACCCTTTTGTAGTAAATAAACTTAGAAAATCGTGTGATACTTAGATTTTTGATATATAGTGTCTTAAGAAGATTTATTAAAAACATTACAAGAAATATTTTGTTGGTATGCATTAACCCTCTTACTATCCTTGAAATATGTCTTTTTCCAATTTTCATTACAGTTTCCGGAGATGAGCCCTTTTCGAAAATAATTTTTTAGTTTTTTTGGTTTTAGTAGCAAAACGTTATCTTTGGTGTATGCAATTTAATGAAACACAAGAATATTCTGATAACCTCTTACGTTTTAATATATATTTTGCACTTTAAGATAAAATTAATCTTTAAAGATTCGTTTATGAACTCAAACATTTTAATAAAAGTAAACAACATATTTACGGAAAGCCTTTAAATATAAAGGAACAATAAGAACTCTTCGGTACATTTTTATCTATTTTTTAAGATTACAAATTAAAAATATCAAAAACCTGTGAATACATATTGATTGGCCGTTGCAAAATGTCTTCATAACAATTTTGGAAATCGGAAATCTGTATAAAATTATCCTCCAAGCAGCTGGAATCATTCATTTTCAAAATGAAGTTAAAAAATCTGTATTAAATTATATTTTCCTTCTGAAACGGTGTTCACTATTCAGATTTTTTAATAAAACATATTCGAAACTTACCACTCACTATAAAAATTTTGAATGTTTTTGATTCTATTGCTAACTAAAACACACATAATAAATATTCTAAATAAATGAGCCCTTTTCGAAACTAATTTTATTAAGCCACCCGCTTTTCACCGCTATGGAAGGGGTATATATACTCGTATAACCATTCGTTCTCACAGTATATCGGTCTATAAGTGCACCTCCAAAAACAGCAAAAAAAAAATCCTTTTCCAAAAATTTGTCCCTGAGCCCTTTTCGAATTAAATGATTGAATTGTGTTGATGAAAAACACTCCGTAAGTGAAAAAAGAGCGCAAAAATTTGTTGCTCGTGTAAAATATTTATTAGCAAGAATTATTTAATTAAAAAACGTAAACGAAACAAAAAAAAAAGTAAAATTTATACTAGCAAGAATTATTTAAACAGCTGTTTCATATTTTTGTTTACCAATCAAATTTTTTTAAAATTTGTATAAAATGTGTATGTGGATATAGGCACTTACATTCACTAACAAAGCTAACGGTTATGTTCATATATTTGTAAACCTGTATGAGTAAAAGAACTTTCCAACTTTTGAATAACCAACAGACTATAAATCTTTTTCCATTACCAGGTTTTTATTGCCTCGGTGGGAGTAGAGAAACGACTGCCCAGATAGTGATTATTATTTCCAGTACATATAGCATATATGGCTTTGTTAATCTAACCCTGCAGCCACACGATCAAGTGTTGCTTTAAAGTTTTTTACACAAAAATTTAAAGCTGTACGCAATTTTAAGGCATTTTATTTTGAAAATTTCATTTCTTCAAAAAAAAAAACTTATAAAAGGAATCGGAAAAGATGACCACTTAAATTATAATTAGCTGTTTTCTTGAACGTAAATTGAAACACTCACCTTGAAAGAGAAACTGAAAGCAAATACGTTTAAATTTCAAAAAGTAAAAACCCCAAAAATTTATAGTTTTTTCAGTTGACAAAGATAACCAAAATGGAAATAAAGTACCCAATTACACATCGAGAAAAAGTAGCCAAAGTTGGTTAAAAATAAACAAAACGGCAACGCTGGCAAGAACAAAAATTTTTCGGCTATAAAACTGGAATAACCATTAAGAGAAATTCATATTACTGTTTCAACCAATTTCTACATCTAAATATTACACTCAGGACAACAATTGTTATTATGAAAAGTTTCTGCCTACACAAATGTCAGTAAGAACCAGACTAGATCGATCGGCTTCAGAGTAACAATATTTGAGGCATTTAGCTTGTGTTATGCAACAATTATAAAAGAGCTTTTAAGAAATATTCGACAGATTTTCTAAACTGTCACTTGAAATAAATAAAACAATTTTTTCGTCTCCCTAGTTACAACTGATAAGAGGCAAATAATTAAAAATTTTGCCTGAGAGCAGTAGAAACAGCAGTCCTAGAAAAGAAGATGATTATTTTATTGTGCTTGTTAACAGGGACACAGCACTACGTAGGATTTAAAATTTGGAGTGAGAGTTTTACAGCATCCTAAATCATAATATAAAAGAGCTTACCATTATTGATAGCTAAAGATAATTTAACACCAGTTTGTGATTAACAGGAACGCACTGAATGTTTTTTTATCTGGTTATATTTGTTCTTCAAGTAAAGGTTGCTTTCTTAATTTTTGAAGAAATATTGTCCGATGAACTTACCAGCGTGTAAACCCCAACAAACGGTGCATTTTTCTGGATATAATAGATTCCGTAAGTTCTGTTGTGGATTGGTCTCACTATATTTGGCAATTTGGTTTATTTGGAAACTTTTTCAAACTTGAATCTATTAATGATGATTTTCCAGAGAATACTGATCATAAATGTCTAAAAGTGAGGAAAGTATGACAGTTCGTTTGACGGCTAACACCTTCGTAATATTGATTGGGCTTTTTTCGAATTTTTTTTAATTGGTGCATGGTTTAATATTTGTTGTTTCAATTTTTTTCTTATAAAAAGGTTTTCTTATCAGTGATGGAAAATTCAGTACTATGGTACTTTTTTCAGTACTTTTCCATTTCAAAAATACCATGGTACCCCCACGTGAGTTTTAGTACTCTTTTCTTGTTATGCTCCTTTTTTTGAGAAATTTAGCGTTTCTATTTTTTTTAACATTGACAACATTGCCTACACAAAATTTAATGTTCTTTTTTTCATTCATGTTAAGCCAAATTAAGAACAAAAGGGACGAACTTATGTGTCCTGTTATTTTACATATTGCTATTGCAATTTTAATCTATTTTTAGTCAATACCCCATTCATCAGCAGTTGAGGCACGTTTTACAAACTTTTTCAAGTTTAATTAAAATTAAAGATCTATTAAAATCAAATGATTCTTGTTGTTACAATTATAATATTACCAATGATCTCATTAAGTAAATTAAACAAATTGCCTAATGATCTCATTAAGTAAATTAAACAAATTGCCTAACAGTCTTACCGCCCTTTTTCACGACTTACCGATAGCTAAAGGTAGGATTTTATTGGCGGTATAAAAAGTGTTCCCTTATTAAAACTTTTCTTTAGCCTATCAAGTAGTATGAACCTTCCTTTAACTAATCGCTCACTTTCGGTTAAAGTAAGGTTGGAATAATGGAACACTTGTTATACGGCCGATAAAATCCTCCCTTTAGCTATCGGTAAGTCATGAAAACGGTCCTTAGACATCTAAACGTCTGTACCTTATAATATTCAATACATATGTATGCACATACATACATACATATGCATTTACATAAATGTTAACATCAAATATGAAAAAAAATTTTAGTTTCTTAACCAAAATATTATATATTTTTTTTATTAAAATGAATTAGTTTTGTAGTTTTATGTATTATTGTTTTTTCGTTTTAAGTTTGTTTTTCAATAAAAAATATGTTTGAAAAAGTACCAAAATATTGTAAAAGTACTCTTTTGCTTGGTGGTCAGTACTAGAGATGAGCGATATTTCTGTACCTGTGATTTAATCACTGTTACTGAAAAATCACGAATCACAGTTGTGACCAAATTTGTTAAGTAACAGGTACTTGCTAAGTCGTTCTTTTCGTTTTTTTGTTACATACACAAATTTTTGATATTTCACTGTTTGTATGGGTAATAGCGTTTTTTCAATGCAATAACAAATAATGTTGCTCTTCCTTTTATTCTCTCGCCTACGTTATTAGTATTTCTTTTTCATGTGTATACATAGAGTTCAGGGTTGTCAGTAGAGATGAGCTATAATTCTGTACCTGTGATTTAATCAAAGTTACTAAAAAATCACGACTCACAGTTTGACCAAATTTGTCAAGTAACAGCTTCTTGTTAAGTCGTTATTTTCTCATTTTGTTCCATACACAAATTTATGATATTTTACTGTTTGTGTGGGTAATAGCGTTATTTGCATGCAGTTACGAATAATGTTGCTATTTTTTTTATTGACAGCAAGAAATCCACAATGTTTTTGTACATAATAAAAATACCTTCCTTAAAGAACTTTATTTGTAAAAATACTTGTGTTAGCGCATATCTTCTTGTTTTTTAGGTTTTGAATCTATTCACTTGATTCGTGCAATAAAAAATTAAACATATGCTAGAAAATATAGTATACCTACTGGTTATATTTTATGATAACTATAAAAGAACTGCAAACTAACAATGCGTGATCACAATCACAGTTTTAAAGAACAGTGATTTTTAAATCACATTCACTAATCACGGTGTTCCTTAAAAATCACGGGATCGCTCATCTCTAGTCAGTACCATCTCAATTTTTAAGTTTTCCATCACTGTTTCTTATACATAATCCTTTTTATATTGACACATATGAAAAAAGACACGGTGCTTTTGAAATAATTTCTTAAAAGTGTTTTTTATGATATAAGATGTTCATATATCCATTATCTACTGTAATTAACTATTAAACACAAAGTCTATTTAATTTTGTAATACGTTTAAATGAAAAATTATTTTTCTAGGTCAAAAACGAATTGCACTCCCCTAAGGAACTTTACCAAATTCAAATCTCAATTTTTCATCGATTACAAAACACTGGTAAGCTAATAATATTATCTATTTTACACACAAATTTTGGAAAAATTTTATAACCTCAGCGCAATTAAATATTAACTAACAAATATTCTAAACCATTAATTCAAATTTTTAATATTCATTGTAATCAGGGACCGTAACAGTTATTTATTTTTTCATAAAAGTCTGATGATAACAGTTATTTTAAGATTTTTATATTTTCGATCAAAAATTACATTTATCTTATGATTTTTATTTTTTCGAGCAAAAATAAAAATTATTCTTTAAAGAAATATACGTATTATAATTATTTATTTGACTATAAATATTTATTTTAATGTGCATCAGATATCCCAATGATGATTACATATTTAAATAAATATTTAAAGACAATTCAATAATTATAACACGTACATTTCTTTAAAGAATAACTTTTATTTTTGCTCGAAAAAATAAAAATCAAAAAATAATTATAATTTTTGTTCAAAAAAATAAAAATCATAAAATAACTGTTATTTTTGATCGAAAAAATTAAAATCAAAAAATAACTGTTATTTATGTTCAAAAAAATAAAAATCAAAAAATAACTGTTATTTTTGTCCAAAAAAATATAAATCAAAAAATAACTGTAATTTTTGATCGAAAAAATAAAAATCAAAACTTTAAAAATCATAATATTTTATCATAGAAAAGTTCATATGGATCAATATGGTATACTTGAATCAGTTTTCCAGTATTTACTTCTATATGCTTTTTTTGTTTTAAAATTTCAAAATAACTGTTATTTTCGGTCCCTGATTTAAAGACAACTCATTAATTATAACACGTACATTTTCTTAAAGAATAATTTTTATTTTTGCTCGAAAAAATAAAAATCAAAAAATAACTGTTACTTTTGTCAAAAAAAATAAAAATCAAAAAATAACTGTACTTTTTGATCGAAAAAATATAAATCAAAACTTTAAAAATCATTATATTTTATCACAGAAAAGTTCATAAGGATCAATATGTTATACTTGAATCAGTTTGCCAGCATTTACTTCTATATGCTTTTTTTGTTTTAAAATTTCAAAATAACTGTTATTTTCGGTCCCTGATTGTAATAAATTACGATATGATCAATCTTTTGCTCCAAAAAACCACAGCAACTAAATGCCACAAAAAGATTTTGAAGTACATCACCCAACTTGTTTTTTATTTTTCCCTACATTTTCGTTTTAGAATAATTTACACTTTTTCGTCACACAACAAGAAAAAGAAAAAAAAATATTTGTCCATATCCTCCTCCATTCATGAGCAAAAATTTTAAAAGTCCGACACAATAATTTAGTGTAGTCTGCAGCACAGAGTGGTGGCGTATCAGCAATGACTACTTTAATAACGCTGTTAATTAGTTCAGCAATTTTATTTAACTATACAATTTTATTTAATTTTTGCTCTGAATTAAAGTTGCAATATTAGATAAAGTTTTTTTTATAAGAGATAAATTGTCTTTTGTTAGCATAATGTTGACTCGGTGTTAACCGGCCGTGAGTGTAAATTTGCTTCTAAAAATTAAGATCATTGTACTATAGTTTTAAAATATCGGGTGATTCATCGGTAGGTTTGATTTATAATGTACAATAAAACACATACATTTTTTTAATGAACTTAAAATTTTTTATTATCTGTTAAAAGAACAATTTATGGCATTTACTGAATTGAATTGAATTACCCCTCCTCAATCTTCTCACCCCTCCCACCAATAAACTTAAGAATTGCTGCAACAAAAATTGTTAGTCTGGACGTTACTACAGATCTCGCGTGACTCATATCAAATTGCTTTGTCATTTTGGTTCAGTATCGTTTGGGAAGTCATAATGGAATTCTTCAGCAGTATTTCGAAAATCAGCGTTCTGTGAGAAATACTTTTCGTGCGATTCAAGGAACATACGATGCGCATAATCGACCTACTGAAACCACTATTGCCAACACCATTCGCAAATTTGAGTCACAATTTACATTTTACGGGATGGTACTAGACTGGTTTGACCACAAGCAGCAAGAAGGAAAGTAAATATATCAGTTGTAGTTGAAAGTGTAAGCGAAGACCGCGACGAATCGATTCTTCATCGATACCGTCAATGGTAACCGTTATCGCACCATGTTAACGGACTATCTGCTTCCTAAAATTCAAGCGCATGGTATCGGTGAGCTTTGGTTTCATCAATACGGTGCTACGAGCCATACAGTGCGTGAAACAATGCCCTTGTTAAGAAATAATTTTAGTGAACACTTAATTTCACACTTTGCTAAGGAAAATTGGCCACCTAGATTGTGTGATATCACACCTTTGGACTATTTTCTCAGGGGATATGTAAAGCCTGAGGTCCTCAGGAATAAGCCAGCTGCGATTAATGCTTTGGAAGCCAACATTACTCGTGTTATTCGCCCAAAATTGGAGCTTCCGAATGGACCACCTCGTACACGCAGAGAAAAAATATGGCTGGGCATGGTTACGGCATTTACACTATGTTTATTGTTTCCATATATTGCTGTCGTACACAAAATATTGTTATATTTGTTTAATATCAACAATATTAAAGTTACTGTAAACATGTCAATGTTTATCGCCATTATAAATTTAAGTATGGCAATTATAAACGTAAAGGGTATACTGTATTAATTGTATTAGTAAAGTGGTCATCGTGTAAGTAAGTACCAGAGTATAAACAAATCAGAAACAAAACAAGCGAGTTAAAAAAGTGGAGTCAGTCAGTTGAATAAATGTACCTAGCGAAAGTTGTATCAAAAAGAGTTTTTTCCAAAAGTTGTCATTAAAAGTTGTGTATAATTAAAAGTTGTTCTTAGAAGTTGTGAAATGTAGAAACCTACGGAAAATTGAGTAACTAAATTCGTCTAAACAATTAAATCTATACATTAAAATTAAACTTAAATAATTAAATTGTAATAACTAAACCTAAGCTACTTAAATCTAGTGCGAAGAATATTACATATTTGAAAATTTATTACGTACAACTAAACACGCCAGTCAACATTTGTATTAAAAAACAAAAAATTAAATTTTTTTTTCATCCGTACACTTCTTTATTACAACAAACACAAAGCAAATAAATTTTTTTTATAAATCACAACAGGAGACTATCAAATAATGAGCCATCAAATAAGGCTATGTTTACACCTATTAAATATTTCACATCATAAACGGAACCACTAGTAGAGATGAGCGATATTTAGTCACTGTTACTGAAAAATCACGAATCACAGTTGTGATCAGATTTGTCAAGTAACAGGTACTTCGTTCTTTTTGTTTTTTGTTACATACAAAAATTTATGATATTTGACTGTTTGTATGGATATCCCAGAAAATACTTAACTTACAATGCTACTTTTAATGACTTCCTGAATTCATTACTTTGTAGCTTTATTCGCCACTTCTTGCCTTATTATTTATATATTAAATAATAAGTTTCTTATTATATCTTAAATAAGTCATAATTGTACATAAGAAAAGAATTCTTTAATATAATGACTTAAACAAGTTATTATTATATGATTTTAAAGAATTATTTGAATCAATTTGCAATATAGTCCATTAATATTTGTTAGACATACGGTAATATTATACAATTTCAAGAATAATTTCGATGTGAAATACATGGAAAATCCAAAAATCAATCAATTGTATGTAAATATATACATAAATATGTTCCAAAATTATTCACACAATCAGGCCAATTATGAATAAAAATTCCCCGGGAGTTTTTTCCCTTTACCCATTTTTGCAATATAATTTAAATAGGAAAAATGGGAGAAGGAAAAAAACTCCCGGGGAATTTAAGTCATAATTTAGGTGAATATATTTTTGTTATCAGAATACTAGTAGTGATATCAATCTAATGTTAACAATTTTTTTTTTGAAGAACATAATCAGGCCTGTCACAGAAACTGTTCGGAATGGTATTTTTCGGAATGGTATTTTCATTTCGATCGATGTTCGTGATTCCGACAAATTTTAATTTTGTTATTTCTTAAGTTAAATGTGGCAATATTGTGCAAACCAAACAAAAACTTTTTCGAAAAATTAAAAGTGATTTCATTCCGAGAATTTCTATCGGTTTTCTTTTTCTGAAGAAGCTTTCTCGGAATTAAAAAAATTTTGAACGAAATTGATTTCTGTGACAGGCCCGTATATTTACATATATTTAGACACACATTGTTAGTACAGTGTTAGAGCTATACATGATTTTGTGCAGCAAAAGCACTCTTTATTAAGTATTTTCTTACATTTCGAAAAATTTATTTTGCGTACACTTTTGTAAAAAAATTCCATAAGATTTCAGAGCAATTTTAATTAGTGTTTTGACCTTTTTTAAAGTAAATTTGAAAGTATTTATTTCTTGTCTCTTTTTGTAACTACTTATTTTTATACAACTTTTAAGTATAAAATAAAGGTGTTATTTTTTAGGTTGTAATTGGCCAAATTATAAAGGATTACTTTTGGGACATCGAGAACAAAAATGAGTACTTTTTCTAGTAGAAAAATAAGTACTCTTTTCCTCAAGTTCTCATTATTTTTCTGCTTAATTTGTAAGCAAAGTTTTTTGCTGGGTAATAGCGTTTTTTGAATGCAATGGCGAATAATGTTGCTGTTCCTTTCCTTCTCTCCTCTATCTTATTAGTATTTTTTTAAGCCAAAGTTTATTTGTTGTTTCTTTGCAAAGTACTTACAAAAGCTCATGCGAAAGATCGCGCATTGTAAATATAGCTTGGACGCACTTGCTATAAAAGAACTGTGAACAAACCGTGATCACAATCACATTTTTTTTAAATCCCGTTCACTAATCACGATGTTCTTTAAAATCATGGATCGCTCATCTCTAACCACTAGTTTTATTTAATAATGATTTGCTTTTGCAAAACGTTTGGCTAGACCAAGCATCATTTTACAGTTTCTAAATTACATTATACAAGTATCTTCTTACAAATAAAATTAAGTAAATCAATAGAATTTGTTAAAAACAAAGCTCTAGTTTGATCAATTCGTTTTAAAACATATAATGTAGAGATTTGATTTCAGAGAAAAATTTATACTATATAAAATATTGTTGATCCAAAAAAATGCATAGTCTTCTTAAACAAAGTCACGGTTTCTTGTTAAGAAAATATTTCCAGCGTTTAATATAGATTTTTAAAAGCTTGATAATGAATGGCGCCAGATGGACTCTTAGATTTCGATAAATATAAGCTTCATAGTGATTAAGAAGCCGAAGTTTATTGAAAAAATATATACAAACGAAAAGATATGTATCTAATATTCAAAAAAATAATAAATTTTATTTTATATTGCCACTTTCAAATGCTTTAGTTGGGAGAATATTTAGGGTCTTTTACAGTTGTAAAACTGATTAAAGAAGCAGACTGTTGTCTGAAACCATAAAGGATGTTTCTTAAAGCCCACAAAATTGTAAAAAATAGCACAAATTTTTTTTAAAAGATCAATTCATGGCGTTAACATTAAAAAACGTTTTCGAGCATATGGGTACCACTGCGGCTGTTTTTGACGAAACGCATTCTGGACGTCCAATTTTGGGCCAATTTTTCGAGGACTTATTGTTGCTGTTTTTTCTGCATAAACCAGTGACTTCACGTAGCCCCACATGAAATAATCGATAATAATTTTAATTGAAAGGACCTTTTCTCTAAATCAACCTGTTTGCTTCATGTTTGAAAAAATAAGGTCCGATGATGCCACCAGCGTTAAACTGCAACAAACGTTGCATTTTTCTGGATGTAATAGATTCTGTTGTGGATTGATCTCACTCCATATGCTGCATTCATTAATAAACCTGTTTAGATGGACGATTATGCTATAAAAATCGTAAAGTCGCCTTTGCGTTGAGCGAATCGATAACTGATTTTTAAAGTAAATTTGCATAATTTGGTAGCGTTTTTACAAAATCAACCGTTAATTTTTTTTCAGATGTAATTTTATTTAAATCGGGTAATTTTTCTTCATCTTAAGTGTAATTTTGAATTTTGCTGGTGGTAGCACTGGTTACTATTATAAAATTAAATTCTTGACTACTTTTAGGCGGCGCGAATATAACAGAATTTTTTGTTTTTATTCAAATTAGTTCTTTTTATAAGAAACGGCTAATATGCGGTTTACGCTTGTTATTGCTATTTTCTTCCGCACTAGAGCTTT
Organism: Pollenia amentaria; assembly: GCA_943735925.1. NCBI lineage: Eukaryota > Metazoa > Arthropoda > Insecta > Diptera > Polleniidae > Pollenia > Pollenia amentaria. Next base: position 126,936,418 of record OX031008.1, read on the forward strand.
CAACCGGTGTTTTCCCGCAATACGGTTGTCGTTGATTTTTTGAATGTCGAATAGTCCGGGTAATTTTAAATAAAAAACGGGCTCAGTCTTTTAAATTTGTATATTTTTCCAAAAAAAAAAAAAAAAAAATAACTTCTCCATACATATCTCTATACATATGAACATATATTCATATCGCACTTGATCATAAAGAGAGTATTAACTAAATATTTTTTCACTTTATGTAAAAAATTTACTCGAAATATTCTTATCTACATGCTGTAAAAATATCGTGCTATTTTGTCTCCTTTTTGATAAACAAACGGTGGGCTAAAACATTATTTTTTGTTTGCCTTTAATGTTAAATTAAAAATTATTTTGCTTCTACTGAAAATTTTTAAATTTTGAGTTAATACCCTCTGTATGATTTAGTGCGATATGTTTGTATATCAAGTAAATTTTTTGGTTTGAAACTTAATTTTATATTAACATGAACAGTCAACTGTTTTTCTCAATAAAGCAAATTAAAATCAAAAGTTTTGTATAAAAATTTTAACCGGTTTTTTTTTAAATTTCAAATAAACCGACTATTCTCAAACCGGTTTCTGGAAAATGTCGAATAATCGATCAAATAATTTGTTATACAATTTTATCATTTAATTTAGTTATTATAGAACAACGCCCATTTTAATAGAAAATAATTTTTCAGAATGCGGTGTGGATTTTCGAGGGAGTTGTAGATTTTTGGTTTCAAATCGATACAAGCCTTCCCACTGAAAGAATGATGAATTTGTCACAAAATTCCCTTTGTTTATTTTCAAAAGTTTTGATTATATTTGCTAATAAAACAATATACAATTCTGCTGAACAAAATTATTGTCACGGTGGGCATAAGCTCTTCAAATTTGATTGATCTGGCCACTTTTTTATGTTCAAGCGTGAAATAGTAAAAATAACGTTGCTTCTTAAATTTTAAAGTTTTCTCATGTCACAGTGCAAATGTCAGTGTGACTTAAATTATCAAAAACTTTATTGAGTTTATTAAAAATGGGTATCAATCCGAATCTTAAAATCTCACCACAAAATTAATCAATACTTGCGCAATAAAGGCAAATCTTATGCTGAGATTGGGAAAATTATGGATAGAAATCACTACACCATTCGGAGCATCGTGCAGCGTTTCAAGAGAGCCTCACCAATTGAAAGTGCTAAACATTCAGTTCGCCCTAAATCTTTAAGCAGCCGTGAAGTCCAAAAATATCCTCAACACCGATCGCTGCCAAGACTTAGCTAACTTTTTTTACGATAATCGCATCGTTAAAACAAATACGACGAAAATTTACCGAATTTGCTATACAATAACATTTTTAACGATATTGTCTGTCGATTAAAGTCAGTTGTTACTTTAAGCAGTTTATTTTTCGTTATCTTGGCGACAATAATTTAAGCTTTGTTTATTTAATCGATTAAGTGTATTTTAAGTTTAAAGTGGCAGACGCCAGAGTTCTTTCATACATACTACATACATACATATGGGTAAATCCATGTCAAATCTACCAAGAGTGGGACTCGAAACCTTACGATTTGAATGAAATTTGGTGTGAAGGTTCCTTTCATCCTATAGGGAATATATATTAACAAAAAAAAAAATTAAAAAATTTTTTTATTTTTCAAAAGTTACGTCATATTCAAAAAGTCATAATTTCGCCGAATTAGAATGTGTTGAGTTTATTTTTTCAATATCTCAAAAACTACTGCACATACGAAGATCATTTGTATGTCATTTTAAAAAGAATACTTGGGACTACAAACAATATATTATAAAAAAAATCGACTTAGCTAAAATAATGTATACGACTCATTTAATTTCTTGGAGACGGAACGCGACATAAAGTGTACTTTTCTTTGAAAGGCTCCAACAAAAATTGCAACAAATAAACATAAAAAACTTAATTAATGTCGTTAGTTTTTTTTTAACAATCACACAAATCAGATTTAATAAATACTTATTGCTCAAAATTTAAATATTCACCCTTATTCTGCGTTTCGATTACGTTCCCTCATTCAGTTACGCTCGAATCGAAAATAGGTATTCTAAAGTATGAAAAGAGTATGTTTAATCCAGCTGCTTTGTTATGAAACGTATGAAAAAGAAACATAAAAAATAAAAAATTTTGTAAACATTGTAATTGTTAAACTATAAAATGTAAAATTTTATGAATAAATAGTGATAAATACATAAATAAAAACTAAATATTGTATATAATATGTTCTTTATTCGACCTTTATTATTTTCAAGTATTAATAAATTGTCGAGCTTGAGGTCTTTTTTTAATTTTTTTTAAAAAACTTTAAACTTTTATTGTGGTAACTTTAATTAAATAAACTTATCAGTTAAGTGCGGAAAGGAAGAAAATAGCCAGGTTATAAGCAAACGGCATTCGTGGCCAAACTGTTCCAGTGTGAGGAACAGTTTGGCCACAAAGCCCCGCAGCGAAATTTTCATTTCCTACACATCATTGCAAAAGAAAAATTTAGCTTAGGGAATAAATGGAATCGATAGCAACGGCGCTGTTGTTGGAAGAGGAATGCAGAATCAAGACTAGAAAAGCGGAAATTGAGAGACAGTTGCAATCCATTCGAGATGAGTGATAAATTGTAAGATATTTGTTTTAAATGTGTGTGAAACAATTTATTTAATTAATTTTTATAGATTTCGTTGCCATTAAACTCGCCAGTTTTTCATACTGCTCAGGTGTTGTGTTTTTTTTTGACCTGCAATAAATTAAATAAAAAAAAAAATTTATTACAAAACTAATTTATAGCATTTTATACTCACATTTTATTTATTATACACTTTTTTAACTACAGAAACAATAATCGAAAAACTTTCCGTTAGTAAATAAGCAACTTGAAAAAACGTAGCTACGATCGTAACGCAAAATACATACAATCGAAAAACAAATCGAATTGATACGGGGAACGGAACCCAGAATACAAAAGTTGCCAAACTGAGAAATTTACGATCCGAATCGAAACACAGAATAAGGGTGAATATTAAAATTTTAATTTAGGATTATTTTTTACAGGTTGCAAAAGAAAAAATGTCATATCTTAAAAAAGAAAAAACCACCTCCTTCAAAGTTTTTAAGATTTTAAAAGAACAGTTTGAGGAATTACATATAAAAAAATTAGCCAAAAAAAAATTTGGTTTTTGACTTAGTCCTTAGTCCAAAAATAAACTCAACACATTCGGCTTATTCGCCGAAATTATGACATTTTGAATATGACGTAGCTTTTGAAAAAAAAATTTTGAATTTTTTTTCGTTAATATATATTCCCTATAGGATCAAATCGAAAGAGGTCGGGTCCCACTCTTGGTCGATTTGACATGGAATTACCCATATGTATGAACAAAAACAAAATTGTAAGTTGAAAATGTACAAAAAAAAAAAAGCAAATTATGAATTATGAAAACCCAAATTCTAAATGTAAAATTCACAAAAAAACAAAAAAATAAAATAAGTATAAGAACAGTAAATTAAGCACAATATCATTTGTTTTTTCTTTACTCTCTTTTGTGCTTTTCGTTTATTTCAACATTTTGTAGACAGAGATGTTACAAAAACTCCAGCTGTTTACAATCGTTAAATAGAAATTACAGAATCGCACTATCGTTACTGCAAGCAAATATATATGTCGACAAAAAAATACAATTGACGGCTCGTTAAAAGTTAGTGAATCGCACCACAGGAGTTTGAAAAAGACGTTCATCCCATTACATACTGGAGAGCACTACATGGGGCGAACTATAATTGTTATATATGTAAATACTTAAGTCATGTTCAGACCTTACAAATATTCGACGAATAAATCCAAAAAAGCGTGACCAGTAAATTTATCAAACTTTAACTTTATTTTTTAACAATTTCTATTGAATTAGTAAACTTAATTTGTAAGAAGATAATTTTAGAATTTAATTTAGAAATTTTTAAACGATGTTTGATTTAGGCAAACATTTTGCAAACCCAAATAATTGTTTATTTAAAAATAGTGGTTACGTGTAGGACGTCATATATTTAAAACGTGTGAATATAGCTTAAGAGATAGTTGCTTATTAAAAATCACTTTAACAAGGTCCTTAAATCAAACGTGAAGTTAAAAGTGCTACCTGTGCCAATAATTTAGGTCGTCACTGTATATACTTTACTTTTACCGTACTTTACTTTTACTGTACTTTTTCGCATTTTTAAAAAAGGAAAAAAATTCCATTGAATAAAATAGTTAGGGAATTTCGTATACCTTTCAAAAAGCACCCTATATCTATATTTGAATAAAACTTCGCAAAATATTAAGATTTAAGCGTTAGTTTCAAAAACTTCCTGCTAATTTAAATATTTACCAGTTTGTAGAGGTTTATGAAGACCGTTTTGACGGAAACTGTACAGTAAAAGCTGCCAAAAGTGCCAGATGCCCATCAAATCCAACCAAAACTCAGTATTTTCGTTTAATTTATTCTTTATTTGTGTATCATATATATTTTTACAATTATTTATTTAAATATACATATGCCATGATTTATTTTGGGAAATAATTTATTTGTTACAATTTTATATTCATGTAGATATACAATCTAACGGGTTTAAAGTAATTAAATATTTATTAGTTTAATTAGATAGATAACATTGATTTCTTTAAATTACATTCCTTAATATTAACTTAAAAATTATGGCTTTTTTCAATTAAAACAAGAAAATATTTGTTAATATTTTAATACTTTCTTGATAATACAAGTACTTTCTAGTTAAAAAAAATAATTCTAATATTTTATAACACTAGCACTATGGAATTTGAAAATATTTATAAATTTAAAAAATTTTAACTTTATTTACAAAAAGTTTTAAAAATATTATTTAATTCTACTAAACATTTACGTTGACCAGTTTTTTTTTAAATAACTTTTTGTTTCTATATTTAATAGTTTGTCGTCTGTAATTTTTTAATAGTCATTTATTATTTTAAATTCGAAAAGTATTTAGAATTAAGGAAAATAATAAAATAGTTGAGGTTTTGTATATGTACATTATTAAAAATATGTATATGGGTATTTCCACCGAAAAGCTCTTCGTTTTGTCACGTTACGCACCAAGTAATTAATTGAACTTGTATTTTATGCCAATAATATTAAAATTGTTCCTCTCCTTTATTTATGTACTTTAAACAATCCGAAATGGGATTACTTTCGAAAACCATTGAAAACGATACAATTTCATTGGCATACAACTGTCTGACAATAAATTCAGCTGCCAACAAAAATTTTCAGTTTACACGGTTGTGCGATAATTGTATGGCAAGAACTGCTACATCTGTTTGTCAGAAAATGGAAGCTGCGTGTATTTTTATAATTTGGAAAAGTATAAATATTGTTATTGAAGGGGAAAAGCATAGCAAGAATTTTATTTTATTTATTTTGTTTTAAATAGGTTTCATTAAAATGAATTTAATTTTTGCAAAATTAAACTTTTTTGTTTTTTCTTTTCCTCATGTACATCAGGGATGTAAACTATGGGGCAGATCTACTTTTTTTTTGATACATCTTTAAAAAAAATGTGCCTTATTTATAAAAAATTTTTTTTTCTAAATATATATATATATATCAACACATGAGCCAGAAAATATATAATTGGTACCGTCAAAGTCTTAAAACTACATTTCGTTATTGAAGTTAGTACAAAATTCGAAAACCCATTTTCCATCCCTGATACGTATGTATTTGCAGCGTTGCCAATAGGAAAAGGTCTCTGACAATGATGCCGTTCTCAGACGCATAAACTTCGCACATCTGCCAATAAAAAAACAAGCTTCCAACGTGTAACAATGATCTGCCAATAGCAACGATGAGTGTTCACACGATTGTCAGATATCTAGCAATATTTTTGTGTTACAGTGGATTGGCAATGCTTTTCTGACATAGTTGTCAAACAAAAATTGCCCGTTCACTCGTTTATAAAATATTTTTAGCACATTTTGCTGACAATATTGTTAGATCTGACCACCGTCTGTCTGCACGATGCTTTAGTTTAATACATACAATTTTACGATTACGAAAACCATATCGTGCATGCTGTTGTCTTAAATTTCTATGTTTTCATGGGTAACCGCTTATGTCTTGAAATCAAATTTTTCAGGAGAGTCGAAAAAACATTCTAGATCAAACTTTGGGTTAGGTATTGAACATTTTGAAACTGGTAATAACGTAAAAAAATCGTAATTGGTCCATATTCTGCAGAAATGTTAAGAAACATGTAAAGAGAGTTGCAAATAAAATAGAAAAAAATGGACATTCGCTGTAGCCCATGAAAACCACAGAATTCTCTGCAAACAAATGACGAAATACAACAAATGTTAAACAAAAATATGTGTAAACGGACAAGTAAGTAATAATATTCTCCTCTCTCTGCCTTTCTGGGGTAAGTGTAAAGGTCAGAATCAAAATCTCGCTTTCGGATTATTTCAAATACGGATCAAAACCAACTTAAAAGTTCTTGCATAAAGCAAAGTTTGAGATCAACTTTGATTATTTTAAGTACGGGGCACTAAAATAATCTCTACTTGCAGCAAACACTATGTTCTTAATTTAAGGAAATACGTACTTACCGTACTTTTGTCCGGATGGATTCATTTTTTTAGTGTAAATTATTTTTTGAGAAACAATTAAAAATGCTTGTTGGCATAACGTTACAAAAAGTAGACTTTTCTGTGGAAATGCCTGTGGAAGGGAAATTAACTAATATAATAAAGAAATTTTGTAAGAAATAATAAATAAGTTTCATTGAATTAACACACAAAGAAAATCGAATATTGATATACTCATGTTAAATAAACTCTTTACAAAGATAATAGTTAAAGAACAACCAATAAACACTCTGTATTTTTTTTTGGACAAGCACAATGTTTTTATTTTCTCTCTTCTCTGTAAGCCAACCACCTTGTTCAAGTTAACTTGTAGAGCGTGTTTTGGTCTAATCGGGTTATAATTCTATGAAAACCTTTAACACTTACAATAGCAAAATTGTGTGTTATAAATATTATAGATGATTATTAACGGTAATATTATTTTAAAATAAAAGTTTTACTGAGGGGTATTTTACATTATCACACAAGGCTTACGTATTTTGAGGAAAATACAACCCTGGTATGATACGTTGTTATTGTGTTTTAAAAAGTTTCAAAATTCTTAAGACTTGTGAGATAGTGTAAAACGGCCTTTAATATAAAATTTAAATATACATTTATTGCACAGCTTTTTGATTTTGTTTAGTCTTAACAATTTCACACAGTTTCGACATTTTTTTTTTAATAATTTAATATTTAGGGGATAGTTTTGTAACAAAATTAAGTGTTATACTTTTATAAAAGTTCATATACTATTTTGCAATGCTCCGTCTTTTAATATTCACACAATTTAATAGTTTCGTTACAAATATTTTTTAAACTTTAAATAAATAAGTATAAGAAATAGTTTCATATTATGTACATATTTTTGTAAGTTTGTTAAGTATAAGACTTGATATAAAACTATAAGGTTAAGACGAGTAGAAAATATATAATTTCAGTAATATTGAATAAATATTTCTATAGTTTTTGTCAATTTGTATTAGTATAACAGTTGAACTTTTTCGACTAATAAATTGCTAAAAGTCTTATACAGATAAAACAGTTATTATAATAAATATGACTCAACAATTTGGAACAAACTACAATGTTGTTGTTTTTTTTTTAAATTAAACATGTTTAAACATGTTTGTAAATTGAAAACATTTCCAAAAAAAATTTCCAAAATGCAGACTCTTCTAAAAAACTCTTTTATGTTATATCAGTTGATGTAATAGTTTCTTAGTTTTGCAATTTTAATAGTTTAACAGTTAATAATATTATTATTTTTTTATAATTTATCAAAACGAATTTTGACCCAAGTTTTTTGCAATAGTCACAATATTCCTGAATTATTATAACAACTTAAAGTGTAGAATTAGCATAACAGTTATATATAATAAAACTTTTATACAAACCTGCCCATTTCCAAATAATATGACCAATTTATATATCTGTATAAAAGTGTTCGCTTGACAGCTGTAAAGCCAAATCTGCTACTTAATTTAAAATGTTTTAAGGATAACAGTAAAACAGTAATCAAGTTTTTGTAGATATTTGCAAAAAATTATGTTCTTAAATTTTTTTTTTTTTGCTTCCTACTTTTAAAATTTTTGTTTAGTTAAAACTTTAGTACATTTTTTTTTTAATGTCTGAGTTTACAATTCATTGGAATTCACCGAAAAAAGACATAAATTTTAAAGAAAACGTTCATATATGAGTTTCTGTAACATATTTACGTTCGAGGTTTGCTCTCTCAAAGGCTTTTGTTAACTTCGCATCTCTTGGTCAGAGAAAAAACATGCGTATGTAATAAAAATGCTAGTATAAGGGTTTATATAACTAATTTGTTTTAGTAAATTTTAAACATTTTAACCTAAAAATGTCTTAGTCGCAAACAAAAAAAAAACTTGGTAATTTGTTTTAATTTTTAAAATTTGTTGTTACCAAATACCGTTTGTTTGTTTTGTTATACATATAAGAGATTTTAAATAATTATTACTACAGTATAACTGCTTTGGTCAAATAACAGCAATAAATCCTTTTTTTGTTTACAAAATTTGTAGTCCCTCTCTTTTAAATTACTTTAAAATTTGTTTAGCTGACAAAATTTCTTAGTATAACACTTTGTACAACAATTCCCCTGAATTATATTCTATAACTATTTTCCATTACTATTGATATTGGAATGTTGTTGTTGATAACGATTGTTGTTGTTGTTAAGATTATTGGCACGACGATACTTCGGTGTTAAATAATAAACATCTGCTTCACCACCAAGATTTCCGTGGGGCGACGGGGGTGGTGGAGGCGGTAGCCTATAATTGTTGGCTCTGAAAAATTGTTGTTGTGAATTATGTATCACCTGAGGATGAGATATCCACTCACTATCGGGATTAATGGGTGGTAGAGGTTGTCGGTAGTTTACTATTTCATCATTTATTAAAGAATATGGAGGATGTGGTTGTTGCTGCTGCTGCTGCTGGTGTTGGGGAGCTTGTTGAGAGGCCTGTTGAAATTGTCTTCCTGGTATTCTTTGAGATAAATGGGGCCGCGCATAATACTGAGATTGATGCGATATGGGTGGTGGTAGAGGAGGCTGTTGTTGCTGCTGCTGTTGTGGTTGTTGATAGACAAATCTCTGCGGTTGTTGTTGCTGCTGCTGATAGGGATAGTTTTTATTCGAGGGTCCTAGAAGATAAGGATCAATAAATTCAGCGTCTGGGTTAATAGGCGGTCTGTTGGGTAGCTCATTTACTAAAGTATCATTATGCAAACTCCAAATTTGCTGCTGCGGTGGTGACTGCTGCTGCTGTGGGAACTGATGTTGTGGTCTGTAGTTTATAATTTTACGTGAAGGTGTATTTTGAAAAGGTTCTTCATAAAAACGATTATTTTGTCTTCCAGGACCGTAATAGTAACCAGGAAGTTCTCGATTACGCGATGCCAAAACCGGTGCTGGTTGCTGTATGGGTTCTTGATAACGTTCTCTTTGTGGAGGACTTTCTGCTTGAACATACTCATTAAATTCTTGTTTATTTACGGACAACCAAGTGGGCTGACGTTGTATATTATGTGAATACACCTGCTGCTGTGGAGGTTGTTGCAAATATTTTGCCCCAATTCTTAGTTTCTTGGGACGACCATGAGGCTGCACTGGTAACAATGTGGTAGTAGGATATTTTGGTGCCTCGGCAAACTCTTCTCTTCCTTGGGGTTGTGCGCATTGGCTCCTATTTTATCGACAGCTAAAGCTCTGAAAGCATTTTCATCATTTATTGCTGGACTATAAGTTACCATGGGCTTAAAGGGTTCGCCATCATACTCTGCAGGCGGTTGGAACGGATTTATAGGCTCCACTGCTGTTTCCGTTTTAGTGTCATCATAATTGTAGTTAAATACCGGTTTTGCTTTTGGGGTCCGAGGTATATTATTATCCCGTAATTCTTGATTTTGATAGTAACGTAAAGTCTCCCGTATAGCATTTACTTCTTGTTCAAAGTTTTGCAAAGGTCTCTGTTTGAATATTGGTCTAGGTTTGTAGCGAGTTTCCGGCTTAGGTGTTATAACCACCACACTATCATCCACATACCGATGATTGGGTGCCACAGGCTGCAAATAATTGCGATGGCCTTGAGCTTTAAAGGGTCTCTTACTGGCGGCATATAGTTTAATCGGCTTAGAAGATGATGCAGGCTTAGATGTAGTGGAAACGTAATCATCTATGACATTAGGACCACCACCCTGTTGGCGTTTAGCCTCAAAGTATTCATAGTATATAGGATTTGCCTTGGAAAGAGTTTCAACATTGGGTTCTGGTGTGGTGGGTACAAATGAAATAATATTTGGTCTTCCACTAGGATTAACATTGACTGAATATATCGGTATAGGAACTGCCACTGGTACCGGTACAGGTTCAATATTTCTGGGAGGAGGTGTAGATGATGGAGTAATAGAAAATCTGGAAGATTGAGTAGGTGTATAAGTAGGTCTCGGAGCTGGGGTAACAATGTTAATGTTCTTAGGGGTATATTCCGAGACTTTGGTAACCACTTGTCTATAGTGAGGCTCGGTAGTAGTGGTTGAAGTAGTTGTGGGAGCAGACGTCGTGGTACTATACACTCTATATCTTATAGGTGGCGATTGAGTACTTAAAAACCAAGGCCTTCTTTCCTTTTCCGATTTCTCCAATTTACTAAAATGTTCGGGAGGAGGTGGCACCACTATGCCTGGTACTAAAGGCCCTGGTGGAACCGGATTAGAATAATTACTTTTGTAGACAAAAGAATAGGCTGGAGGATAATATAATGAAGGGTCATCTTCATCAAAGTCCTCTGTGCCATTAGTGTTATCCAAAGAACCATTTCGTCCATAAAGGAATGGACCTAACATCGGGAAATTGATTGGTTTATTATCCTCGTTATCTTTGGTTAATGATGGATTCGCAACCGTTTGGTTGTTATAGCGCCACGGTAGCGCGGGCGGCGGGTAGTTGTAATTAGGCTGGTTCTCTTTAGCATTTTTAGTCTTTCCCGACCAGGTAATAAGATTTTTCTCGTCGTCACTGTCATCCGTGGTCGGCGTGTTGTGGGCTTGCGTGCCGATGGTATAAACTGGTAGCGATTCGTTAGTGACCGGATAGACGATCGTGAGTTTATTATTTCCGATAAGCTGTACGGGGCCGTTTTCTTCGAGCTGGACAGGAAAGGGTGGCGGAATTTTGGGATTACTGGGAATTTTAATTTGCCTTCCAGCTGCATTATAATCATCTATAGCCGGCCAGGGTTCTTCGGGGTTATCTTCATTTAAACTGCCACCCTTTATGACCAGCAAATGATCTTCGGCCAGCCAGATGTCCTCTTCATGTAGGCCACCAAAGTTCCGTTCATTATCTTCAGGCACTTCTTTATTAGGTAAATAACTTAGAACTCCTGGCCTTTTAGGTGTCCGTCTAAATATTTCCTTCTCTATTAATCCGTATTTGCCATCTCGTACTTGATCCGCCAAAGTTTTCTTTGAATCTTCTTTAGCCTTTTTTTGTTTAATACTATTTTCCTTGCCAGAACCCGCACTTAATCTCAGTATACCATTATCAAAATCCCCTGGTTCGTCGAGTAGGGCTTCATCGTCATCATGATAGTCTACATCGTGATTGGAGTCAATTAATGATTCTCCAGATTTGGATGATATACTAGGCGTTGTGGAGGCAACTCTTATACTTGCATTTAGTTGTGTTTTCCTATAACTACTGCTTAATACTGTGGGTTTACGTGGCCCGTAGGAGGATTTTGTTGCTGTTGTAGAATTTGTTATGGTACTGTTACTTGTTACCGCCGAAATTTGATACGTAGAGCGTCCCTGGGCGTTTTGAATATGACCAGCAACTAGACGTTGAATCATGCGAGGGCTGAAAAGTAAGAAAGGATAATGTCTGTTTAACAAAGAGTTATTAAAAAAAGTAAAAGAATCGTGACCAAAGCTATTTATTTTGATTTTTTTTATATGTAAAGTTTTCTTTAAAAATTTATTTTGATGGAGATTTTACATTATTTTCCAAGAATTCTTTAAATCAGCTATTTTTTTGGAAGAGTTCTTAAGGCGTTTTCTTAAGATCTCTTTGAATTCGGCCAATTTTATACACAAATTTTTCTATTTTCGTTTGCAAAATTGAACAAGATGAGATAAATCTGCCTGCTTTTTGACTAGGACTTTATGATCAACGACGTTAAGCGGAACAGTCACTTAAGTGATCATGGCCTCTGGGTGATATAAACTAACATAATGAGATTGGGTCTATAATATAATTACTACTGTAGATTTTGAAAAATAATGAAAAAAAAATTATATTTAAATTATGTGATTTTTATTGTTACAATTCAAAATATTTTTCCTTTTTGGTGTTCGCTTAGTAAAACTCTTCTTAGCTGTAAAATTTCATCCTAAAATTTTCATAAACGTAAATTTTGTCTTAAATGAAATCACTACTGATGCAAAAATGGCCAGGTCAAGGGAAAACATACATTTCGATAAACCGGAATTCCTTTCTCTTAATGTTTTATATGAGATAATATTACTCAAAACAAATCTCATTTATGCACAGAAAAAATTATTAAATTTCTCCAATCACCAAATTTATACCAAATTCATAATATCAAGCAAACAGTTTGTTGATTTGGCTCCTATTACCAAAATGATTATATTGATTACTAAAAATTGTAAAATTGTGAATATTTTTTTTCAATAAATGATATTTAAAATTTTTATTAAAAAAATGATCAAAAAACTTTGCCATTTCAAACAATGTGTTAATTTATTTTAAAAAAAACATTGACAATTCCCAACAACAATTCTACATGTTTAAATTATTTTATTTTAAACGAAAAAAGTCAATTAAGATTTTTTGTTATTTAATTATAATTTTAATTGAAAATTTATTTCAAAACAACTTATATGTTAATTAAATCAAAATTAAATTTTTAATTTTCTTTCAACTAAAAAAATAATTGATTCAATAATCACATTAATTAAATTTAAATACTTTTTAAACCATTTTTTAATTGATAAAACACTTTTTTCTGTGTGTGTATATAAAGGTAGGATCACACGATTGCCCCAAATGCACCAATACGACACAATTTTCATTGTGCTTTATTGACGCACAATAAATGAAATTGCCCCAATAATATGTTTTATACAAATTTAATTTCCGCTAGTTGGTACAAAGCGAAATGAGTACATTAATTGCCGGAGCACAGTTACACGATTGTTCGTATTTGTCTCAACTGTGAAAACAGCTGTTTTGGCAGCTTTTTTATTTGTTTGGAAGTTCTTGTTGGTTAGTTCTTGAAAAAAAAGAAAATTATATCATATATTCAAACAAATGTTTATTAAATAGTTTTATTTGAAATTGTTTAAGAAAAATATATGAAATTCAGAAAATAAAACACAGTAAAATTCTATTTTAAAATATACACAGAAAAAATGCTAAAAACATCAAAGTTGAAATATTTTTACAAGTGGTTAATAAAAACAACTTACAAAAAGATTTAATTATCACATTCTATTTGTTAAAAAATATAAAATAAATTCGCTTTAAAGTATTTCAATACATTTTCCTCCGTTTTCCTGTATATATTCGTTTAAATTGTTTTATAAATACGTTATTTAAACTTTGTTTTGAACAAAAAATTTAGACTATATACTATAATTCAGAAATAGATTTCAAAATCGCTCGAAAGTGATAAATTTTTATCATTTTGAAATCGATCGTTCTTCATTACATACCTAAATATTCCTTAAAAAGAAATAATACTCCGTTTTATTTGAATTGTATTTAATATCTTGAATAAATAATTAGTATTGTGGTTATTTTATTGAACTGTTAATGGTTTTTAATCCAAATTTAGATATTTTAATTAGGCTTAAGTTCATTGAATTTAATTTGCATTAAATTATTTTTATGAAGAAAGGAATTTTTACAACATGGAAGATTAATTAAAATTGTTATTGATAATTTTCATTCTTGACTGACCTGGGATTCGAAGCCAGGCTGTCTGGCGTGTGATTCGAACCCAGGCGGCTGGTTACCCTGACATGTTTCGACCTCAACCACTAGGTCTTCTCAAAGGGATTTGCCGTCTTACACTCGCAGCCATCGATGACTGCTGACGTCAGTAGTCAAACATCAATCCTTAAACCAAATTGTATTTTAACCTTTGGTAGATCGAAATTTGCTTTTTGAATGATTATCCATTTTTAATTGATCTCACATGTTTTCCTTACTTCTGTTTTTGAATAAAAATATTCATCCTGGGGGCTACTCTCTTTTGCGATTCGAAAGAAAAATTGCAGCAAATTAAGTGGTTGGTAATCTTCAATGCGTTTGCGCATCTATCTTTCGCATCTTTTTGTTTTCTTTTCGCAAGTCTGGTAACACCGCACTGTGTTATGCGACAGCATATGTCAAAATCATTGAATAAACACAAATTTCTTGCGATAGCTCAAGTTAAAACGCAAATGAAGAAAAATATTTAAGAACGTAAACAAAGTTATTTTAATAATATTTAAGTTGTTATATTAAGGGAAACCTCAAAAAAAAAAAAAAAAAAAAAAAACAACACATCGGCAGTTCGAAATTTTAGTAGATTTCATGGAGCAACATAGCGATTTGGCCAACGGACAGTTGCAGACACCAAATGCCAAACAAACTGCAAATAATTTGTGGACGAAATTGGAAGACGATCTAAATGCTAATGGACCCCCCGTAAGAGATATAACCGATTGGAAAAAATAATATTTAATGCTTTTATTTATATAGAATATAACTCTTATAACATACTGGTATATAGGTTTGGGCAAATTTAAAAAACCACACAAAGCACAAAACGCTTTAAACTAAATTAGGCATTTCCACCACGGGATGCAATCCCTCACAGTTCTGCCCCCTTTCTGCCATGGAAGAGCAAGTCATTAATCTCCTTCATATGGAAGAAGCGGTTAACGGCCTACCAAATTCGACATGTTTTGGTACAAGCGGTGATAGCACTAGCCATGTTACGATAGTATATAATAAGTATTTGACGGAGAAAACTTCGGATTCTACGAAAATTCAAAATAGCAAATTGGATGAAAATCTTCGTGCTTCTAAACGACCGCGGCTTTCAAATTTAAATGAGCGGGATAATCTACTTAAAACGCAAGTTCAAAATCATTTTATAATATTCTAGTTAAATTTTATTATCTTGAAATTTCGTATCTTATCTGTGTGACACGATTTCAAGCTTTCTGTTTTAACAACTTCGTTAAGTGGAAGATGTACGTTGAACTTTACACAAATATTGTGCAGCGCACAGCAAACGTTCATTATTTGAGCTACTCTTTCTGTGGCGTAATGCAGTTCTATAGCTGCTAACAGGCATCGAAATAGGCCTTTTAAAGCCCCAAATACTCTTTCAATTATTGGCTTTATTGTTTTCCGTAGCGTTTCTGTATGGCGTTAGCCGCCAGGGTTCCAGAGGATACCCCGAATCGCCTTAAAGAAAATTCAAAATAAGTAAAAACATTCTTAAAAAATATTTTCAAATCAATAACCAATTAGCCAAAATCCCTTTTCTGGTCTTTCAAAGCGTTCTATTAGCGTTTCCCTTGCATTCAAGAGTCTCCATACATGTGAGTCATGGCTAGCACCACAGTATCGGCAATCAGCAAATCTAATTGACATTTTGTAATCACATATCTAAAAATGTACAATAATACAAAGCTTTAATTTCAATCATCATATTTTTGTTTTCACCGAAACTTGGTTGAACAACAGCCTTTTGAACTCGGAAATACTTTGCAATAATTTTCATATTCTTCGTTGAGATAGAATTACAACTACGACTGGTGGTGAAGTGTGAGTTTCTATCTCAAAAATCATTCCAATGGGAGAAATCAAATTAAACCTACCTTTTAATATCGAGTTCGTTGCAGTGTCTTTAACGATAAATAACATCATAATCTTTATTACTTGTTCCTACATTCCACATCACTCTGATCCGATTATCTACAAACATCATATAGATGCAATTAAAAATGTGGCTTTAAAACTCAGCATCGTTGATTTAAATTTTATATTTTGTGATTTTAATTTGCCTTGTATTTCATGGGCATTTTCAGCTGAACATAGTTATTACTTACCCACTCAAAGTAATGATATTAGAGATGAAGTTTTTAAAAATAGATCAGATTTATATCTACATCAAATAAATCGAACTTGCATCATTTATGATAAACGAATGTATTGTAAACTGTGCTGACCCTATTACTTTACCCGATGATCTTTATCATCTTACAATTGAAATAAGATACAATTAATTTTCTAATAATCTAGTAAAAAAAAATTCTACACAAAACGAAAAAGTTTTCTGTTTTAACAGGGCAAATTACATTGAACTTAACAATCGTCTAATTAACACTAACTGGCTTCAATTGCTGACTGCTCCGAAAAGCTTGCCGTGTTCTGTTGACGATTTGACTGATAGTTTTTATCAGAGTTCCGAAAAATTCATATATGATCGCTCATATTTAACCATACATGAATTTTTTCATGAATGAGGAATTTAAAACGTGTAATTTTTTTCACAACCATGAATGAATTGTGAATTTTTTTGCCAATTCATTCGTGAGCGTGAGGAAAAATAAATTTTTGCCTTTCCTCAGTCATGAAAAATGAGGAAACAAAAAATTTTCTTAACGCTCCTCACCAGTAATGTTGTTGTTGCTCGGCAGTTTGCATGACCACAGCACGAAATGCCTTTGTGTGTATTTTGTTTTTGTTAAAGGCAACGAGCCAAAGTGTGTGTTGAATTTTTTGTAGGCAAATATTATTAAAAAAAAAAACTAAAAGAACTGCACATATCGTCATCTTAAATGCAGAATAATATAACATCACAGTTTTCATGAGAAGCAAAAAACGTTGTAAAGTGGAAATTAATTGAGATATAAAAGCAATTTTAAATATTTAGAATAAAAATGCGATAACCGATTTTTTTTTTTTTTTTTTGATAAAAAAATAATATTTTTACTGTTATTTATTTAGTTATGTGTGTTACGTTATTTTAATTTGTAATTCTCTGAAGCAAAACGACGAATCATCAACGAAAGTATGATAATATTAAGTTAAACAATCATTTAAAACATTAAATAATTAAATATTTCTGTTAAGTTACAGGTATAATAGAATATAAAGATAAATATGGTTAAATGCACATATAAAAATGATAATCACACAATTAATATGCAGCATCATTAGAAATGCGTTGACATGGTGAAATAAGTTTGCTTTTCTGATGCAGTGCAGGCAGTACTGCATTTGAGAACGTAGAGATGTTATATTATTAGAGATATTATTATGACATATTATTTATAGTTTTTTATTTCTAATTAGAAGTGGATTAAACTAAAAAAAAGTACTTCATTAAATTTAAATTAATTTTAAAAATCCAACTTTTCCATTATAACTAACGTGTATTTTGATGTCCTTATAATGAATTTTCTCAATTGAATTTTTCTTTACAATAAACAAGTTTTGTAAAAAATTTGACTCAATACATATATGCATATTTGCCTCCATATAAGGAATTATTTCGAAAAAACTTCTGCAAGAAGTAAATTTTAATTAGTTAATTTCTGAAAAATTTAAATAAGAAGAATGAAAGAGTTTTTCAATTAAAAGTAGTATTGATAGCAGCCCGCGTATTCAGTGAAAGAAAATGTTGTATAAAGAATCACTTATCCTAAAAAAAATACTATTAGTATTTAATGAAGCCGTAAAAGGATTAACACAAAATTTAGCTAAACAATTTATATTCCAGCACTTGATAAGAAATGCTATTATTCTAAAGATGTAGAAGACAAGTAATTTATTATTTAACACAAAAGGCTTTATAACAGTCTTTTTGATGATATTGATGATGGACGACTTGGAAGAATGCAATCCTAACAAAAATACCAGATTATTTTAAATAAACTTGGAAAAAATATTTCTATTGTATTATAAACTTTCTATATTAATAATGAAGATATATTCTGATCCAATAGCAACAGATTCATTATAGGGAAATTCGACTGTATTAACAGTTATTAAAAACTATATATGTACATATATAAACTCATAAGGTTGGAAAACGAAATAAATGATGGAAAAATCATATCATAAAAATAATGGCAGTCTGCTAGAAGCAAAAACTAAGGACCTGCAGATGGTACTATTTATTCTTGGAAATTCATAGCGTATGGGAGTGCAATGGGTTAAGCTGTGAAATTTCTATCAGTCCAATGTAGAAGAAGCTAATAGTCATACTTAATATAGGTTTTTCAATACATATACATATATATATATGGATTCGATTTATATTTATTTTACAGCACTGTTTTTCTTTTTGCTTATGCAATAATGTGCCGTTTGATCACTTATTCCACTAACACGTTCAGAGTATGAAACAGAATACCCATTTTTGACGTAAAAAAAATGAATGTGTTCGTAAAAATATATCAAATACTAAAACAGGTACAACTGCACAGGGTTTTCATGAAATCGCTTAAAATTGTCATTTGTGCAAATGGGCAAACTTGCGAGCACGGCTGCCAGATTTTACGATTTATCATAATTTTGACGATTTTTGGGTACAAAAATTAACAACTGATGATTTGACGATTTATACCTTAAATTTGACGATTTTGTAAATGAGAAATTTTGTACAAATCTACAAAAGTTTCTAATATAATTTAAGATTTTTTTTGCTTTTACATACTTTCATTTATTTGGTTGGTAATAATTTTTATGTGTTAGCAGCGCGATGCATGTTAATCGTTGTAAGATTTTGATATCTCTCGGTTCAGTTCATGTGGTACCAATTTCCTAACTTTTTTTTACTAATACTTTAAAAAAAAATTTGGTTATGTAACTGCCAATATTTCTGGTTACTAATCAAGAAGCATCATCAGTTCGAAACGTAATCGTTGTTCGCATAACTTACCTTAAAAACTAAATTTTAAAATTGGTTTTTATTTTAAACAAAAGTTAAGCGAATGAAAGTTTAATTCGAAATCGAGGGACAGGCAGTAAATTTGAAATTAAAAGAAATAATAAGAAGTTAGAATGGAATTACATTTAATATGTTTGTGCCTATGTAAATATGTATTGACATAGGTATATTAAGTTTTCAAATTTAGTCATCATTTCAGCATAATTCGTTCGATACATCGATATATATATATATATTTTTAATTAATAAATATCGATACTCTTATAAAATATCGATACGATATATATGGATATATTTTTTCAATTTGCCCATCCCTACTTTCGCATATACATATCGCACACTAAATCATAAATAGTCACAACTTAAAATTTATAAATATTTTAAGTTTCCACGACAATCGGTTCTACGCACTCAAACGACTCAGAGTTCAACGAACACCGACTAAGGATTGTCAACTCAGCAACACCAGTTCTTCAGTTCTCACTGCTACAACAACAATAACACAAAATTTATCAAAATCGTTTTATTTCCTTTAAGCCAGTTTACATATGAAATCACAAATGACCACGAAGATTTTGTTACCGTCACTGTCTTTTATATTTGTGGAACTCAACCATGTTTTTAGAAGCAATTGTTTGCCTCTCCTGAACATATTTAAATTTTGAGTTGCGACTGAATATGTATAGTAGTCGATATATAAAAAATAGATTCGATGGTTTTCTGAAGATTTTCTAATAAAACTATTTATGATTTTTGTTTGTTTAGTTTTGTCTTTTTCTTTTAATTAATTTAGTATTCATGACTCAGTGCTATATTCAGCTATGGCGAATATTATATACCCTTCGCCATGGTTGGAAAAGAACAGAAAATTGTATTTGAGTTAAATTGTATCCACCTAACATGTTTTATATGGAGACTATAGGTACTACCCCTAAAGTCGAGAGGACACTTTTATGGGGGGGCCAGGAGAAATAATAGACGGATTTGGCTGATATTTAATATTAAATACTCCTTATGCATATTTGAGAAATAGATGAGTCGAATTTTGTCAATTTAGCTTATACGGTATGGGCGCTATTGTGCCAAAATCCGGGAGCATGGGTCCATTTTGCTGATTTTGAAACCTAAATAAATTTCATACACTGAGAATTTTGAGCCAAATTATAACGTCTTTTAAATAAAAAAACGTATTTAAAGTTTGCAGATAAGTTGGAAATCTGATATCTGTTCATCCAATGCAGAAAAAATTGTCATTATGAGTAGATTAATTGTAGCGAACACTGTGTGGTATTCCAAAAAAAAAAAAAAAAACACCCTGTAAAGAAAACTATTTATTTGTTAAATTTTTTCATTTGAAATAATGCTAGAAACAGTTATTTATACCATAATACGTAAAAAAAGAAGTTAAAAACAAAAATTCTTTTGTTAATATAGTACGTAAATAAATGAATATATTTTTTTATTTATTCAATAAATTTTAATTCCACATTTAATTTGTATCGAATAAGTTTATGTTGTGCCACAGAACCAACAAACTCTGTACCAAAAAGGTACAATTGTATGATTTTTAACGAGGGTGCTATATATTATTCGGATCGTTGAACGAGTGGCTAGCTTAAGGAACTATTTTGAATATTACAATCAATAAAAAATTTAAGTTTTCAGGAAAAATAACAAAATAGTTTTATTGCTTTTCATAGTTGGCTATACAAATATTCAAACTCTTAAGACTTAAACTTTGCGTTGTATCACAATTTCAAAAAATTTGCATAAGTAAGAAAATAAGGGAAAGCAACAGTTGCAAAATAGAATTGGAAAAAGTGTGGATTAACCCTACGAATAACCACTGGACTTACAGGACCAAAGTTCGTCCCATCCTTCTATATGGCGTATGATGATCAGTCTTGGAAATTCGGCGATCGGCTATCGATATAATGACAGATGGCCGACGAAAATGAGATGCAAGATTGCCAGGCAATTGTGGCCACGCAGGGAAGAACAAAAGGAATATGTCACTTTTGGTATCTGTTGTCAAGGCGTGCACATTGACAACAGATACCAATTGTCTGGGAGGCGGGAAGAACACATTGGGATCTGACACCGTTAACAGATTGTATGATATCCCTGGCGTTGAACTGGAGCGCGTTTTAAATTTCGTTAGAAGATCGGGTTTGGTTCTATGGTGTGGATTCTGTTTAGTGAAACTCCATGTATTACAATGGGTCATTATGTCAAAGTGTACCAGATGAGCACTGACTGCCGTTTCTACCTAATCTAACCTAAGAAAAGTTTTATTCCAATTCGTGGGTAATTAAATGTTGAAACACGTTTTAAACAGAAAAAAATAGACTTAGAAATAGAAATGTTTTTTTTTAACTTCTTTCTTCTAGTTTGATTTTACTGTTTGTTTGTATGTGTACATTAATAGTATGTGCGTATTATATTGATATGTAAATTCCATTTTTAACTTTTTTTCAAGTATGTTTTTAAAATAAGTTAACTTTAAATTTATAATAAGTAATTGTCATATTGTTCGATATTTAAGGTGGCAAAAAAACTATTATTTTTCGATGTTTGTGTAATTGGCAAAATTTTGTTTTAGAGTTTTCCGGGAATACTTCATTAAATTCCCAAAAAGGAGGAAATTGAACAATAAATTTCCCTAAAAATCCCCGGACAAAAAAAATGTTCCTTAAACGTCACTTTTTAACTCTATTCTATCTTCTGTGCTTTTTAATACGTTACACAGCGTTACAACAGCGTTCACAGCTGCCAATGATGCAGATTTATCGCTTACCATCAAGAGTATTTAGAATCCTTCGCAAAAAAAGTTGAGTATGTTTACATTTTTAAGTCACTATAGAGGCCGGGACTCACTATCTTACACAATCGTATGATTCATTCACACGAAGATCTGACAGAATATTATCCGACATAAAAAAATATCTGAAAAATCTGTTATCAATGCAACACTATCACATCAAAAAGATACAAGAAAAAATGTTTTATGTAAGATGTGATATTATAAACAAAATAAATATTGGAATTAAAGGAAATTATATTTTAGTTTGCCTGTTGGTCCCGATTTTCGTCAAATATTTGCCAAGTATGATAACATTTTTAGTATCACAACCTTTTTATATTAAAAATTTTTCAAAAGATAAAGTTAATTTTTCTTATTATACGACGGCTCACACTTTTTTACTTTATGAGCACAGACGATTGTTTTCGACAAATCGTACGACTGAATAGGATGTCGTAACGTAAGCAAATACCTTATGAAAATAGCTTTACTTTGGGATTTTTAAAATATCATCATATTAACGATATAATAAATGATATTTAATTTTAATTAAAAAAATGATCAAAAAACTTTGCCGTTTCAAACAATGATTAATTAAATATAGTTTTAATTAAATATAGCTCAGGTTTTGACAATTCCCTAGATCATTTAAATTAACTAAGATTTTTTGTTATTCAATTAATATTTAAATTTAAAATTTATTTCAAAACAACTAAAATGTTAATTAAATCAAAATTATTTTTTTTTAATTTTCTTTCAACTAAAAAATTAATTGATTCAATTATCAGATTAATTAAATTTAAATACTTTTAATCCCATTTTGTTAATTGATAAAACTACTGATAATATTTTCTGTATATGTGAATCCAGTATTGCCGTGTTTCTGATATCATACAATTACTGAAAAAATATTTTGATTAATAATTTTTTTTCTTCAAAATTCATAACAATTTTGTTTAAAAAAACCGTTATGGTGCGTTGTTGTATAGTTCTTTTCATTTTAGTTTTTAATCAATACACAGAAAATAAATTAGTTGTAAACATAACTTTTATTTTACTAAGTTCTAGCAAGTCGAAACAAAATTCATCCACGGTAACACTGTTACTTCATTTGTCATCTCTCGAATGTTGCCAAATTAGGTAAAAACATCTTAGTTATCAATACACAACATCCGACAAACTGTGGGCGGGATTGGAAAAGTGGGGGTGGCATCTCCCATACAAATAGATAATAGATTTCTGTATGGCTGGAGAACGGCAAAAGCCAAAGTTTCCAAATTAGGTAGAAGCATCTTGGTTAGTAATACACATCTTCTGACAAAATCTTTGCGGGATGGGAGAAGTGGGCGTGGCATAAAATAGATTTATTTATATCTAAAGATCGGTTAGGTAATACTTGTCTAAATTAGCGACACGCAGCATCTGTCAAAAAAAGGTGGGAGTGGATAAGGGAGCGTGGTTCCTTACATACAAATGCAAAAGAGATTTCTGTATATCTAGAGAACGGTAATCGCTAAAGTTTCCAAAGTTTGTACAAATAGCTTGGTGCTCAATACGCAACATCAGGGCGCGATTACGTAAGTAATCGTGGCATAAAATAAAATCCCGTATATTTAAAGAACGGTAAGTGTAAAATTTTCCAAATTTGGTACAATAAGAATGGCTATCAACATACAGGCAGTATATGTCAGTAATATGCGGAATTGGAGAAGTAGGCGTGGATCAAACTGGATTTATGTATATCTGGAGAACGGCCACAGCTGCAATTTACAAATTTGGAAAAAATAGCTTGGTATATATATCTGGAAAAGGCCCACTGCCTTATTGTAGACATAGGCGGGATAACTGCAATGCAAATACCATATAGATTTCAGTGCAACAGTAACAGTAAGAGTATTCAAACTTGGTACAAATAACTTCATAAGCAATACACGAGACCTCTATTGAAAAAATTACATATTTTTTTTTTATTAAATTATTTTATTTATTGTGCTTAATTCCCTGTAGTCTTGTTTGCTGATAACTTTGGCTTTTCTAAAATTATTTAGGAGAACGTTTCCTGATGATCTGGCCTAAGCAACCAGTGAAATGCGCATATGAACAGCTTATCCTCCAACAATAAATTTCAGTATTTTTATTAATTATAAAAAAAGGGAATTAAGCACAATAAATAAAATAATTTAATGAAAAAACAAGTAAGAGTGCTATATTCGGCTGTGGCTAATCTTTGATACCCTCCACCGACAGAAGTGGGCTCTATATTGTAAATACATATATATTATTAGCTTAGCTTCACAAAAACGAACGTCAGCATTAAAATTGGTTGCGGTTTAGGCCTATATTAAATTATTGACCAAAAAGTTTTATGCGTTTTTTGTAAGAACTTTGAACTGGCTTGAGTTAAATATCATGATTCGTAACAGTTTTAGCCGAACTAAAATAATTTTTAGGAGGGTAATTTCTATTGGACTTATGGTCAATTATGTACCAATTAACCCAAAATTCTGAAGACTGATTTCTGGTATTACAAAAAATAAATTAGAATAAATTTCAATACAGCAGTGTAATTAGTTTTAGCGTTAACAGTGAATTTCACAAAATTGCATGATATTTTTTCTGGCCATATTAATCTAAGTTGGATGAAATTATACCGCAATATCTATATCTGTTATGGTTTAAGGCGAATTAAATTATTTTCCCAAAGTGGGCTTTATTGTGTTTTAGAGTAGGGTTTATATGGGGCCTAGGGTAAATTATGGACCGATCTTCTCGAAATTTGACACTGCCATTTCTGGTCTTCAAAAACTGTGATATACCCAATTTTATTATGATAGCATTATTAATTACGGTTTTAGGCGTACTAAACTGGAGTAGGGCTTATATGGGGCCTAGGGTAAATTATGTACCGATCTTCACGAAATTCCTATCCTATAAAACTGTGACGTAACGAATTTCAATATGATGGCATTATTTATTAAGGTTTAAGGCGTACTAACTGTTTTCCGGGAGTAGGATTTATATGGGGTCTAGTGTAAATTATGGACCGATTTTCAAAAAATTTTACAGTGTAATTTCAGGTCCTATAAAACTGTGATATACCAACTTTTAGTATAACAGCGTTATTTTAGATGTTTTTCGGGAGTA
This sequence comes from Pollenia amentaria, assembly GCA_943735925.1. NCBI lineage: Eukaryota > Metazoa > Arthropoda > Insecta > Diptera > Polleniidae > Pollenia > Pollenia amentaria. The sequence goes on from OX031008.1 coordinate 126,961,525, forward strand.
GGTTTTATATGCGGCCCAGTGTAAATTATGGACCGATATTTACGAAATTTATTATAAAGCAAATTCGTGCAAAATTTTATATCATTCCGTGCATTATTCCACATTTTATGTTAGTTTTTGTATCAAAATTTTAAATTTTTTTAGGGTTGTGGTTCCACATTTTGATTCATAGTTCTGATCCTACTGAACCGATGTTTCTGGATTTCAATCCCAAACTGCTTAGGATAACTACAAGCAAATTGCGACCAAGTTTGTTCTTTTCTTTTGCGTTTTTCGAAAGTGAGCGTGTTTTTAACAGACGGTCAGACGGACAGACAAACGGACATGGTTAAATCGACTTAGAATTACTCAAGGAGCCAGAATATATATACTTTATGGGTCTTAGATGTATAATAAAAAAGTTTCACACGGAATGACAAACTTAGTATACCCTCATTCACCACTAGTGGTGGTGGAGGGTATAATTATGTATTCCCAAAAACCACTTTTTGATAATAAAATTACATATTAATGAGGGTAGTGAAACGTTAATATTAATTAATGTGGCTTATAATGTTACTTCACAAATTATTTTATATATTTAATTTAAAATTAACAAGCAAAAAAGTTAAAATTTTTTTATACTAAACAATTTTGTTATGCCTTGTAAAGGCCGTTTACACTTTCACATAAAACTTAAGTATTTTGGCTAAAATGCTTCCCTGATCTAATTTCTGTTTAAAAATTTTTAAAACACAATAACAACTTATCATGACAGGGTTGTATTTTCTCAAAATACGTAAGACTTTTGTGATAGAGTACCCCTTAATTATGTGTAGAACAAAAAACAAATCGGTGAAATACATATAAAAGCAAGGACTTACATATGGACTTTTTGTATTTTTTTAGAAAATGGTTTGTTGTTGTCTTTGCATTAATACGGTTAAGTTCCATTGGAAAAAATATATTATCTGCATCATTTTTCTGCTCTTCTGATAGAAATATTTTATCTCCAAAAAATGTATGTAGAACACAAAACGTGCTTTTTGGGTCTAGGGCCAATATTTTAACGTGCTACAAACATCAGCACAAACGCATAATACCCTCTCCACTATTGTGGGGTGGATGTAATTTAAAAAAGAACGTTATTTTTTACATATCTTTTTTTAACAAAATGTACGTCTTTTTACTTTTAGTTTAACAGAACGTGCTTTTATTAAATTAAAAAGCCTTTAATTTCGTACATCCTTAACATTTATTGTTGCGACTTATTGTGCTCTCAAGCCTTTTATGATAGGGAAGGAACTTGTTATATTTTCTGGATTCATGCTTTATAATAATCGGGTGAAAATAAAAATCTTAAATTTCCCAAAATTTTGAAAACGCACGTTTTGATCTGCGACTTCCCATTAGGGATGTGCAATAAATATCGATATATCAAAATATCGATATTTAAAAAATCATAATCGATATATATCGCCGATATTAAAAATACCGATATATCGATACATCGATAGTTATCTACGACTATCGAATTCGATATTTTTAAGATCTCTTTATAATAATATTCAACATTTTAACTTTTGCTCAACTGCTTACAATACTGTTGTTTTTTAAGAATTGCGTCATATGTTTTTAAGTAATATTAAGCAAATATCGGCGCTTTTTCATAGATTACACACTTCAGTTTTGTCTCGATTTTTTAAGAGATGACAACAACAAAATAAGCGCTGAAAAAATATTCTGAAAAGTGTTCCTAGAGTTATGAAAAGAATCGCCTTAATTATGGCGTATTAGAAGCAATAGACTCATGAAAGTTGGTATGTTAATAATACAAAAATAATATTTAGTTTTTTTTTGTATTGGAGCATGTTCTTATATATTAAAAATAAAATATTGCACAGCTTACTTGTATAGTATGTGTCACAAGTTTCGTTTACCGGCAGTATATAATCCGACATTATATAATCCCAATAAATTTTTTTTTTTTAGATTTCATATGGCGAATAAAAAAAAATGTTTTTTATTCTTTACTTTTTTTTTTTTGAATTTTTTTATTGTAGAATTAACTGCCTGCCGGTCCATCAATTTCAAACGAAAACGTTGCTCGCATAACTTGCCTTAAAAACTAAATTTTAAAATTGGTTTTTATTTTAAACAAAAGTTAAGCGAATGAAAGTTTAGTTCGAAATCGAGGGACAGGCAGTAAATTTGAAATTAAAAGAAATAATAAGAAGTTAAAATGGAATTACATTTAATATGTTTGTGCCTATGTAAATATGTATTGACATAGGTATATTAAGTTTTCAAATTTAGTCATAATTTCAGCATAATTCGTTCGATACATCGATATATATATATATATTTTTAATTAATAAATATCGATACTCTTAAAAAATATCGATACGATATATATCGATATATTTTTTCAATTTGCCCATCCCTACTCCCCCTAAATATATCGCACACTAAATCATAAAGAGTCACAACTTCAAATTTATATATATTTTAAGTTTCCACGACAATCGGTTCTACGCACTCAAACGACTCAGAGTTCAACGAACACCGACTAAGGATTGTCAACTCAGCAACACCAGTTCTTCAGTTCTCACTGCTACAACAACAATAACACAAAATTTATCAAAATCGTTTTATTTCCTTTAAGCCAGTTTACATATGAAATCTCAAATGACCACGAAAATTTTGTTACCGTCACTGTCTTTTATATTTGTGGAACTCAACCATGTTTTTAGAAGCAATTGTTTGCCTCTCCTGAACATATTTAAATTTGGAGTTGTGACTGAATATGATGTAGTAGTCGATATATAAAAAATAGATTCGATGGTTTTCTGAAGATTTTCTAATAAAACTATTTATGATTTTTGTTTGTTTAGTTTTGTCTTTTTTATAAATTAATTTAGTATTCATGACTCAGGAATTTAATTAGTATTTTTTTGCGCAATAACATCACAAGATACGAAAATTAAAAAAAAAACAAGTGAAAGTGCTATATTCAGCTATGGCGAATATTATATACCCTTCGCCATGGTTGGAAAAGAACAGAAAATTGTATTTGAGTTAAATTGTATCCACCTAACATGTTTTATATGGAGACTATAGGTACTACCCCTAAAGTCGAGAGGACACTTGTATGGGGGGGCCAGGAGAAATAATAGACGGATTTGGCTGATATTTAATATTAAATACTCCTTATGCATATTTGAGAAATAGATGAGTCGAATTTTGTCAATTTAGCTTATACGGTATGGGCGCTATTGTGCCAAAATCCGGGAGCATATTAATATATGCGCTAGGTGAAATAATGGGTCCATTTTGCTGATTTTGAAACCTAAATAAATTTCATACACTGAGAATTTTGAGCCAAATTATAACGTCTTTTAAATAAAAAAACATATTTAAAGTTTGCAGATAAGTTGGAAATCTGATATCTGTTCATCCAATGCCGAAAAAAATTGTCATTATGAGTAGATTAATTGTAGCGAACACTGTGTGGTATGCAAAAAAAAAACACCCTGAAAAGAATACTATTTATTTGTTAAATTTTTTCATTTGAAATGATAATGCTAGAAACAGTTATTTATACCATAATACGTAAAAAAAAGAAGTTAAAAACAAAGAAATTTTTGTTAATATAGTACGTAAATAAATATGTTTTTTATTTATTCAACAAAATTTAATTCCGCATTTAAATAGTATCGAATAAGTTTATGTTGTACCACGGTACCAATAAACTCTGTACCAAAAAGGTACAATTGTATTACGATTTCCATTCCTGACTCCAATTGGAAAGAATGTTTCCTGAAAACATGATTTTCAACAATGGTGCTCTATGTTATTCGGATCGCTGAACAATTGGCTAGCTTAAGAAAACATTTGAATGGTACAATCAATTGATTATCATCAATCGTACGATTTAACGTCATTGGTTTAAAGGAACAAACCAGTAAATTTGGGCGGTTGGAAAAAATACCATCTGTGTAAACCATTGCAAGATATTACCATCTCAAATGCTTTTTCCCAAACTTTTCGGGAAAACGGAAAAAATGCTAAAAATTGAAGTTTTTAGGAAATATAACAAAATAGTTCCATTGATTTTCATATTTTGCTATACAAATATTCAAACTCTAAAGACTTAAACTTTTCAAACTTTTCACAATTTCAAAAAAATTGCATAAATAAGAAAATAATGGAAAGCAACAGTTGCAAAATGGCCATTGGCAAAAGTGTGGATTAACCCTACGAATAACCACTGGATCTATAGGACCAAAGTTCGTCCAATCCTTCTATATGGCTTATGATGATCAGTCTTGGATAGAAGGACCCACTTGGGAAGACTGGTAAATGTGCAGAAAGTGGCCTCGTTTTGCATTACGGGGCTCTTCACCTACCATTCTTGGATCTGGTTGGAAAAGAGATGGCGGCAAACTTGCCATTTCGACTCAAATGTACCCAACAGGGAGTGGATATAGCTGCGGACACTGCAGGATTATGAACACGACAATCTCAAACTAGAGGATTGATCGCACCTCCCTAGTTTTGGTTTACGATTGTCGTTACAGAACGCTGATACCAAGCCGGAATGCATAAAGAAACGGTCTTCAAGGCAGGAGGAGAAGCATGAACTTCTACACGGAAGGCTCTTATTCACGAGAAGAAGTGGATTTCGAAGTACACTTCAGGGAGCTCAACCTCAATTTATTGCAAAGACATCCGGATCACTGAATAATTTTTCAGAAGCTGTAGACTGGCTTAGACTATCTGCTTGTCGACGACTGCTGTAGATATTTATACTGATAGCCATGTCGCTGTTATGGCCTTGGATCCTGCAAACTCGAACTTCGGCGATCGGTTATCGATATTGATATAATGACAGATGGCCGACGAAAATGAGATGCAAGATTGCCAGGCAATTGTGGCCACGCAGGGAAGACCAAAAGGAATATGTCACTTTTGGTTTCTGTTGTCAAGGCGTGCACAGCGTCTGGGAGGCGGGAAGAACACATTCTCTGTCACTGACCTGCACTGGTGAAAAGGCGACTGACCGAAATGGGATCCGACACCGTTAACAGATTGTATGATATCCCTGGCGTTGAAGTAGAGCGCATTTTGAATTTCGTTAGAAGTTCAGGATTGGTTCTACGGTGGGGGTTCTGTTTAGTGGAACTCTATATATTACAATGGGTCATTAGATCTAAGCGTACCAGATGAGTAGAAAACACATTAAGTCATAGAACAAAAGCAAAAATATTTCATCATGATCACTATATGAATTAGAAATCTTCTTGTTCCTATATCTGCCTTTGAATACATGTCGGTTGGCCATTGCAGAATATCTTCATAACAATTTTGGAAATCGCCAATCTGGATATCATTATCCTCCAAGGAGCTGCATTCATACGTTTTCAAAATAAAGATAAACAAAAATTGTGTTATTATTTAAATTTTTCTCCTGAAACGATGTTCACTATTCAGACTTTTTTATAATGAAAATTTTAAAATTTAAAAATATAATTTTTTTTATAACAAATTGACCACATAGTCAAAACTTACCTCTCACTGTAAAAATATTGAGTTTTTTTTTCAATTGCTAACTAAAGCACACATACAAAGTATTTTTTATAAATGTGTAGATGAGCCCTATTCGAAATTAATTTTAAAAACTACTTTTTTTCACTGCTCGTTGTCACAGTATATCGATCTATCAATTTCTCTATTAAAAAAAAAAAAAAAAAAAAATTCAAAATATATTCAGTTGTATCACAAGATTTTCTGCGCTTATTGATAACACGATGGTGCAAATTTAAATAGGCCGTCAAATGAGTTTCAGATGTAACCTTTTAAAACGCCGATACACTAATATCTTTTTTTAGTACCTTCTACAAGAATCAGTTGGCAGAACATTGTTATTTTGAAAAAATTTCATTTGTTGTACAACGTAATTGAATCAATTGATTCGAAAATGCTCAGGGTTAAAAATACAAAGTATTCAGGAGACACGAAAAAAAACTGAACATCTCTTAAGCCATTTGACTTTTTGAAGCAGATTTTTTTCTTAAAATTTTAATCCGAAATTGCAAAAACAAAAATGAAGGAAAATGAAAAAAAGGAGATGAGCCCTTTTCGAAAATTATTTTTGAATTTTTCTGGTTTTGGTAGCAAAATGGTATCTTTGGTGTATGCAATTTAATGAAACACACTAATATTTTGATCACCTATTACGTTTAAATATATATTTTGCACTTTAAGATAAAATTAACCCTTTAAAGATTCGTTTATGAACTCGAACATTTTAATTAAAGTAAAAAACATTTTTAACGAAAGCTTTTAAATGTAAAGGAACAATAAGAATTTTTCGGTACATTTTTATCCTTTTATTAAATTAAATTAAAATATATTAAATTAAAAATATCAAAAACGAAAATATTTCATAAAGATAATTTATATGAATTAGTAATCTTCTAAATCTGCCTGTGATTACATGTTCGTTGGCCGTTGCAAAATGTCTTCATAACAATTTTGGAAATCGGAAAACTGTATAAAATTATCCTCCAAGCAGCTGAAATCATTCATTTTCGGAATAAAGTTAAAAAATCTGCATTAATTTATATTTTCCTTCTGAAACGGTGTTCACTATTCAGATTTTTTAATAATGGCAAAATAAATAATAATACTTCATAACAAATCGATCACATATTCGAAACTTACCACTCACTATAAAATTTTGAATGCAGAGTGTTTTTATTTTTCCATTGCTAACTAAAACACACCTAATAAATATTCTAAATAAATATGGAGATGGGACCTTTTCGAAATTAATTTTAAAAAGCCACCTGCTTTTCACCACTATGGGAGAGGTATATATATATAACCATTCATTCTCACAGTATATCGGTCTATATGTGCACCTCCAAAAATAGCAAAAAAAAAAAAAATCCATTTCCAAAAATTTGTCCCTGAGCCCTTTTCGAAAAAAATGATTCAATTGTGTTAACGAAAAACTCTCCGTAAGTGAAAAAAAAGCCTACAAATATTTTAGAGAAAAAAAAAATAGTTTTTCGTAAAATTTTTACTAGCAAGAATTATTTAATCATAATTTTGTTAAAAAAAATTCAACCTTTTTATTTTTGGTTAAAAGAACAATTTATGGCATTTCCTGTTAGCAAATAATATCATTGAAATGTTGGCCATGACTACGTCTGAGGTGGTCCATTCGGTACTCAATGAAAATTCGGTGTTTTATCGTGAAATTTTGTTCAGTGATGAAGCCCATTTCTGGCTCAAAATTGCCGTATTTGAGCTGATGAGCAACCCAAAGAGTACATCCACTAAAAGCAACGGGATATTGTGGTTTATGGGCTGGAGGAATCTTTGGTCCATATTCTTCAAAAATGAGGAACGGTCACCGTCGTCAATGGTGACCGTTATCGCACCATGTGAACGGCCTATGTGCTTCCTGAAATTCAAGCGCGTGGTCTCGGTGAGCTCTGGTTTCAACAAGACGGCGCTACGAGCCATACATCACGTGAAACAATGACCTTGTTGAGAAATTATTTTGGTAAACACATAATTTAACCATTTACTACGGTAAATTGGTCACCTAGATCGTGCGATATCACATCTTTGGACTATTTTTTTTTTCTAGAAGTTTAATAAGCATTCCCTCGTTCCATATAGCGATTCAGACACTTTTTCTGATAAACTAACAATTGCAGAAAATACAATGATAAAGAAACATGTGTGGGACATAGAGGATTTAAAAGGCAAAACGGCTACCTAAAAAGATGCAAAGAGTTCTGCCTAACCCGTGTAAGAACAAGAAATGTGGTTATTCTTGCGTTTTCCGAATCTGATAGGATACAAATAAATGAAAATTGTTGAGGAACCAGCCAACTGCGACAAACAGACTTTTTGAAACCTGGTATTAAAAGTAGCAATATTAGAAGGCGAAGAGCATATAGCAGCAAAAGACAGTACAGTCTTTGATATATAATAAATTTTAAAGAGACTAATATTAAAGTATGTCAACAATTTATTCTGAAAACACTTAACGTTTTTCAAATGTTTTTAAAGTCTGTAATGCCAAGAAATTCACTCCTCACAATAAATCTGACGAAGCACGTGTTTCATTCGTAAAATCCTTCATGCAAAAATTTCCAGCAGTTCCATCTCATTATTGTCGAAACAAACTGTATCTACCTCAGGAGTTAAGGAATATAAAAGGTATACTCGTCCCAATTGTCATTAAGAGTGTTTCGCATTTTTTAGTGAGTCCAGCAGTGTGACCAGATCTTAAAAATTTTTAAAGCTAAATCTGGCATTAGACGTGGCCAAAAAAGATTTTTGTTAAAAATTTATTACCAGTATGAAATTTTCTTCCAAACAAAATACACTTTAGTGACTTACGGCCTAAGTTATAAAAAATAAAGCATGTCAATAAAGGATTTTGTATGAAAATCCGTTTCATAAACTCTTTATTGACATGCTTTATTTTTTATAACTTATGCCGTTATTATTTAGCGAAATTTAAATAAATGGTCGGTCTGCTTTAAAAACATTATTCGACAAAAAAATCCCGACTTAAAAATTTTTATATTATGGCAACGATGTGTGGGTAAAGCTGGGATCACACGATTGCCGCAATGCACCAATTTCCACACTTTTTAATACCCCAATCGTGTGACTGCACAATCAAATGGCTCATGTACCAATCGAGGACAATATTGTGGTTAATTTTTACCAATAAAATGCAACCCTGGTGCGGCAATCGTGTGACTACTTGATATGCAACCGCGCGTCAATAAAAATAACAAAAAAGTTCCAAAAATGGGTTCTTGTGCAGCAATTAAACAACACAATACGCGCCAATTTTTGCTTTTTTTACTAAATTTATTTTTGTGTTTTTCTTTTAGTAGGAATAAATAAATATATACATATTTATATATTTTTCATAATAATTATATAGTGTTTTTTAAATTAGTGCAATAGCTGTTCAGGATGAATATTTGTATTCAAGACATTTAATAAAATTAAAATAAAAGGGAGTATTATTTATTTTTAAGGAATATTTAGGTTTGTGATGAAAATCGATCGATTTCAAACGATAAAAATTTATAAGTTTAAAGCTATTTTAAAATATATTTCTGAATTATATTAAATAGTCTTAATTTTTTGTTAAAACATAGTTTTAATAATAAAAGATACTTTTTTCAATAGCCGTTTTTTGACAGATCACGTGTGAGTCGTGTCATGCTGTCATGTTATTTTTGTTTAGTATTGTTTGGCATTTCATAATGGAAAGACTTACGCCTGAACAACGTTTACAAATCGTTCAACTTTATTACGAAAATTCACGTTCTGTGAGGAATGTGTTTCGACGCTTTCGAGGGAAATTTTGTTCAGCGATGAGGCCCATTTCTGGCTCAATAGTTATGTAAACAAGCAAAATTGCCGCATTTGGGACGAAGAGCAACCTGAAGAGATTCAAGAACTGCCACTTCATCCAGAAAAACCAACGGTTTGGTGTGGTTTGTGGGCCGGTGGAATTATCGGTCCATATTTCTTTAAAAATAATGCCGGTGCGAACGTAACCGTCAATGGCGACCGTTATCGTGCCATGATAACCGACTATTTTATGCCTGAAATTGAAGCTCGTGATCTCGGCGACATTTGGTTTCAGCAAGACGACGCCACTTCGCACAGATCGCATCAATCATTGGATTTATTGAGAGAACATTTCGGTGAGCACATAATTTCACATTTTGGGCCGGTTGATTGGCCACCACGATCGTGTGATATCACACCGTTAGACTTTTTCCTGTGGGGATATGTAAAGTCTTAAGTTTATGCGGACAAACCCGCTTCGATTCAGGCCTTGGAGGAAAACATCACGCGTCTCATTCGCCAGTTACCAGTCGAAATGCTCGAACGAGTCATCGAAAATTGGACTCAACGGATGGACAATCTGCGACGTAGCAACGGCCAACATTTGATAGACATAATCTTCAAAAACTAAATGCCAAAGAATGTTCTTTCAAATGATAATAAACATTCCCCATTAATTAATTAATTCATTTATTAATGATGTGCTAATAATCCCAATTTATGATAAAAAACACTGACATTTATTGTTGTGGGAAAGCTAGTTTCTATGCGCATTTCGCTGGTTGCTTAGGCCAGCTCGTCAGGAAACTTTTTCCAAATACTTTAGAAAAGCTAAAAATATTATACAAGTAAGACCATAAAGTGAATAAGAATTTTAAACACTCAGCTCTACTTGTAACAATATCAAAGCTTCAACAAAGACAACAATAAATAGTGAATTTTTTCTTTGATATTGTTACAAGTAGAGCTGAGTGTTTAAAATTCTTATTCACTTTATGGTCTTGTATAATATTTTTAGCTTTTCTAAAGTATTTATAAAAAGTTTCCTGACGAGCTGGCCTAAGCAACCAGCGAAATGCGCATAGAAACTAGCTTCCCCATTAAATTTGAATTTTCTGTGTTTTTTTTTTTCTTTAAAAAAGTAGGGAACCTCGCAATGGATCACGCTCTATATATAACAAACAATTTAAAAGAATATATACAGGAAAACGGAACAAAATGTATTGAAATTCTTTGAAGCGAATTTTTTTTATATTTTTTAACAAATATAATGTGATAATTATTTCTTTTTAAATTTTTATTTTATTAACCATTTTTAAAAATATAACTTTGACGTTTTTACAATTTTACCGATATTTGTCGGTAATATTTCTTAAAGAAAATATTTGTCAACTTAAAGACGGGAATAACAAATTCGTTAAAGTAACCGAGATTTATCGCTACTTAACAATATCGGTAGTAAAATTCAAAAAGTTACAGATTTGAGGTACTGGAATTTAAATAATATTATTTAAAACCTAAATTTCAATCAACTAAAGCGGTACAAATATTTTTAATTTGTATTCTTAACATTTGAATTCTATTTCTTTAAACATTTTAAAATAGAATTTTACTTTGTTTAATTTTTGAATTTAATATATTTTTCTTAAAAAATTTCAAATAAAAAAGCTAACACAACAGCTGTTTTCGCAGTTGACACAAGTAAGAACAATCGTTTGACTGTGCTGCGGCAATTAATGTACTCATTTCGCTTTGTACCAACAAGCGGCAATTAAATTTGCATAAAACTGGGCAATCGTGTGATTTCAGAATATTTTATTGGGGCAATTTAATTATTGTCCGTCAATAAAGCACAATCAAAATTGTGTCATATTGGTGCATTTGGGGCAATCGTGTGATCATACCTTAAGAAAGAAAAAATTGCAGTCCTTTAACAAGTGTTTCCCAGTACTGCGATAATGATTCGTACTATTGGGCATCCACTGTATTAATTACATAAGTATTTAATTTAAAATCTTATATATAAATACGGGAACAATTTTGTTGAAGTTAATTTTTAAGTATCTTATCGGCCACCGATTTTAATGAAACATATATCGTTTTAAAGCTATTTGTGTGTAGCTATGCACAATATATATTTATTTTCTAAAGTTGTAGAATTAAAACATTTAAAAGCGTTTCCATTAATTTTGCCAATCACATGGGCACACATGTATGTATTAATGGCGGTTGAAAAATCAAATGCTTTTTGTTGTTCTTTTAAAATGTTTTCGTTTTTTTTTTACTCGCAAACCAGGACTGGGAAGTCGTCAGAAAAAAGCACTAACTCCGACTCCAAATGCTGAAATTTTTTAAGTGCGACTCCGACTCACGACTTCGACTCTGACTCCTACTCTAACCTTGATGCAAAATGTATATGAGACTGGTCGTTATTTGACTTTAAACTCTTTTTATACCCTCCACCACTAGTTATGAATGAGGGTATACTAAGTTTGTCATTCCGTGTGAAACTTTTTTATTATGCATCTTAGACCCCATAAAGTATATATATTCCGGCACCTTGAGTAATTCTAAGTCGATTTAGCCATGTCCGTCTGTTAAAAACACAGAATTTTGGTGTCAAATTGCTTCGAGTTATCCTAATTAGTTTGGGATTGAATTCAGTAGGATCAGAGTTATGAATCAAAATGTAGAACCACCACCCTAAAAAATTGACAATTTTGTTACAAAAACTAACTAAAAATGTGGCATAGTTTAATGCACGGTGTGATATAAGATTTTCCATAAACTCGTTCTATATGACTAGAAATCATACTGTAAGTCTACAACCGTAATAAATATTGCTACCATATTAAAATACATATGGTACATCACTCTTTTATATGACTAAAAATCATACTGTAACATTTCGTGAATATTAGTCCATATTTTACCATATGCCCCATATAAAACCTTCTCCCTGAAAATAGTTTAGTACGCCTAAAACCATAATAAATGTCGCTATCGTAATAAATTTGGTACGTCACAGTTTAATAAGGCTAGAAATCATACTTTTAAATTTCGTGAAGATCGGTCCATAATTTACCCTAGGTCGCATATAAAACCTACTCTCGGGAAACAGTTTAGTATGTTTAAAAACATAATAAATAATGATATTGTAATACAATTTGGTACGTTAAAGATTTATAGGAATAAAAATCACACTATAAATTTTCCTGAAGCTCGGTCCGTAATTGACCATATAATGTCCAATATTATGCTCACTCTGGGAAATTATTTAAGTACGCCTAAAACCGTAGCAGATATATTTATTGTGGTAAAATTTGGTCCAATTTTGGATCATATGGCCAGAAATAATATCATGCAATTTTCTGATTATCGGTCCATAGTTACCTTAGATCCCACATTAAGCAACCTACTGAAAAGCACTTTAACGCTAAAACAAATTTCACTTCTGTATTGAAATTCGTTCGATTTAGATTATTAATAACAGAAATCACTCCACAGGATTTTGTGATGATGCGTCCATAATTTACCATGGGTCTTATATAAATTCCCATCCTGAAAATCATTTTAGTTCGGCATAAAATATTACGAATCATGAAAGCATAACACTGTCTGATTGTCGCCCAATTCGTTTAAGCATGAACCAATTTCTATACTGACGTCCGTTTTTATAAAGATTAATTAATAATGTTTAGCTCACATATATTCTAACTGGGGGGGGGGTAATATCAAAGATTCGGCATAGCCGAATATAGCACTCTAACTTGTTTTTAACCTTGTTAATGGTTGAATATAGCAAGAAAATGATTTTGTAAAAATTTCAAATCGATACGTGAAATATTGCATCGTAAATTTCATAGAAATTTTTATTTTGGAAAATATTAGAACATTTCTTAAAATTTTTTATGCCGATAAATTATGGAGTCGGAGTCGCGAGTTTTCGTGGGTAGTACGACTCCCACTCCACAGCCCGGTCGCAAACTCACACGCACACACATGGGTGAATAGAGTGCATTTTGATATTTTCTTAAAATGTGTACGTTTTTGTGGTTCTCTCGAAAGTAAATGTCAATTGGTCGAATTTCGTCCACCGGGCGAAACTAGTACAAATAAAAAGCCTTATATATGTAAATACAAACATTTCTGTATAAAGTGTTATAATAATGACCTAAAAAGAAATATATTACAAAAAAAGGTTTAATCAATGAAAAAACACCTTCTTCATAAGAATACTCTATCTCAACCGTGTAACGAACCTTCTCGGCTGGGGTATTATTTAAAATAGGGCTTTATTTACATTAAAGGAAAAAATATATATGAATACTCCTATACCTGACACGACCACCCTGGCTATACGAACACGGGATTGGCCGTACGATCGGCACGCTCGCTTAACGAACACGGGGTTGGCCGTACGCTCGTCTATTTCGACAGTGGTAGGTAGGTATTGCACGCGCTCAGCTCATACCCACTGAAGCCACAACACGACAGTGAATCTGCGGGATAACCACGGAAACGCTGCGTTGAGTTGCTCGTAGGCGTATGTGGGATAACCACGGGCCCACTACTACGCTCGGCTTTCGGTGGTGTAGGGATAGATTGGGAAACTTGCGGGATAACCACGGGTGATCCAATCCCTCCTACACCAACCCCTAACACAGACTGAGGCCCAGTGAAGCCACCAAACGACAGTGAATCTGCGGGATAACCACGGGCACACCACTACGCTCGGCCTTTGGCTCTGGTGTAGCACTAGATTGAAAACCTGCGGGATAACCACGATAACTTCAATTTGTTCTACACAAGCACCAACCACACAAAGAAAGCAAACTACACTACCAAATACTACAGCGGGATAACCAGTAGTTTCTAACTTACCTACCACTGAGCTCGACACCGACCAGTGATGCAAAATGTGGCACCTTTGATTGTTTGATGGCCCGGTGAAAATCTATCTTGGCCCCTTCTGGTACTTTAAATCGTTCTATAAATTTTTTAATGTTATTTTTCACTATTTCGAACATACAAAAAGCGGTTTGATCTATGATATAAAAAACATCTAAAGCATGTTTGTATAAAATCGACGTTTCTATCTTGAAGACGTCGGATTATTTTGCTGGCTGGGTTAAAATGAAACCAAGGTGGACAAAAATACTTTAAAACAAGTTAGAGGGCTATATTTGGCTGGGCCGAATCTTCCATATTCTCCAACGACAGTTACAATACTTTTGGAGTGCGATTTATATGGGGCCTACGGTAAATAACGGAGCGATCTACAAAAATTTTACAGTGTAATTTCAAGTCAGGCCAAACTTTTAGGCGTACTATAGTGTTTTTCGAGAGTGGTCTTTATAAGGGGCCTATTGTAAATTATGGACCGATCTTCACGAAATTTTGTGGTACATGTATGAACGAATTTGTACAAAATCTAATATCAATATGTGCATTCCGCCACTACTTATGATAGTTTTTGTAAAAAAAAATGATCAGATTGTTTTTGTAAAAAAATCATCAGACTATTTTACTACTCATCCGATTTTGCTGGATTTCAATCCAAAACTTCTTAGGAGAACTAAAAACCATTTGGTATCAATATTGTTCTTTTCTTTTAAGTTGTTCGAAAGTGAGCGTGATTGCAATAGACGGACTGACAGATAAACATGGCTGCACAACTGGTTGTGGTCGAGAGTATAACAATGACAGTTTTTGGTTTTATTCTTAATAAAATAAAATGCATATACTATATTACTAGGTTTAACTATTAGTTTTATTTATATACTCAGCCAGCAAAATAGTCCGACGCACAGTGGCTGAAAATTTTATTTCATTGGCCAAAAGTCCAATTTTTTTTTTGTCACCGATTTCCAAAATTTTAATTTTATTCAATAGTAAACATATTAAAACTAAGGTAGCCAAACAATTAGATCAAAATATTGGTAATTAAACACAACTTTTTTTTTTTAAATTCAGAAAAAGTGATTTTTGTTATATTTAATCCGAAGGAAATTATCATTGCTCAAAAACTATCATCGATAATGACCTGCTTTTTGCAAGGTTGGTAGTCTCGTTATCTTTAAAAAAGTTATATGTGCGACTATTGTGTTATTTATATTTGAGATGTTAAGACTACTAAACTACTATATGTTTGTCAAATTTCAAATTTAGTAGAATAGAACTTGTGCGGATCAAAAGGGATTAAGAAGGTAAAACCACTGAGGGAAAGGTGAAAGTGTTTTCTTTAACCCAGTGTATACTCTTGTACCCGTTTGGATCCGTCTGTTTAACACTTTTCTAATTTTAATGAAATTACACCAAAAAAAATTTTTTTTTTCTTTGAAATTTTTTTTTTTTTTAATTTTATTCCGCTAAAATGTTTGCAGAAGTAACAGAAATCATGTGCTATTGCCTTCAAAGAAAATTTGTTGATATAGGGAATATTGATCGTGATCAAACAGAATACAGGTAGTACATATAAAAATTTTTATTATTGTTACACAATCAGAAAAACGTATAGCTGCCCTGATTCATCCTAATCCGTTACCCTACGTTCACACTAGCGTATTTTATAGTAGAATAAAGAGCTTAAACACGCATTTACGCTAAACAGGTATATTGTGAATCCCACCTTAGAAGTGATTTAACAATTTTTTTTTGTCTTTTTATTTTATCTGTTTTTATGACTAATAATATTCTATGACCCTATAACTATGCAATGCGTTGTTAAATTTGTGTCAGGTATTTTAAAGCATATAAATAAAAGAATTTTAAGCTTTTTAATCCTTTTTATTTTACCTGTATTTGGTATTAAAAAAAGTATGAAAAGGTTTAAAAGCAAGTGACATTCGGATGCAAACTCAGTGGATATAATATATCTGAGGAATAACAACGTTTTTCATAAAAAGATGGAGAGCTTCAGATATAAAGAATTCGCCGGAGAGTATTTTAGAAACAAAAACGGAACAAATTCGAAGAAAATGAAACTTAAATTCCTATAGCACTGAAATACAATTGGACTTTGAAAATAAATTATCAGTTTTCATCAAAAATTTAAAACAGCGATACAGGAAAGTTGATTACAGCCAAGATAGATTTTATAAGAACTTTGCAAACTGGTTAGAGAACGAACTTTCTGTCCAGATCGCTTCAGAAACTACAAATCAAAACACTCGTGGGAGAACACAAAAAGCGCTGGACAACTGTAGCGATAGATCTAAAAGCCGAAAGCTTAAGGATATCAGTGAAGAAATCGGATATAAAAATATTCAAGATACTTTCCTACATCAATTACGATCACAGAAACAATTGACAAAAGTGGATATCATTGAAAAAGTTGTTAAACCTAGTCCATTGAGAAAAAAACGGTTTCTTAAAAGTATACCAACTCCGAGCGATGCAAAACAATTCACAAATGAGGAGGCATTATCATTATTTCTGGATTTGAAATTAACAAAACTGCAATATATTCAGCTCAGATTGCGTCACTTAACAGCTGCTAAAATGGACTCTTTGCCATTAAAGGATACTATTACAATCACACCAATTTCGGCAGATGTAAAACTACAATCTCTACTTAATCACACAGCCGAACGCTTGCTACAATCAATAAAAGGAAATGAGTTAAAGAAATATGGAAACACAAAGTTAATTCTTTTTTGTAAATGGAGAAGTGATGGTTCTTCCGGACAAAAACAATACAAACAAGTAGTATGTGAAAATTTTTCGGACTCAGATATGTTCATGGTATAATCTGTACCATTGCGATTAAAAAAGATTTTGGAAGATTCAGAGCCTTCGACTAGTACAACGCAAACAAAGGATAATTGGAAAAAATGATAAACGATCTTCTACGAAATACTGCAGGCCTATCAAATTTGAATTCAAAAAAGAAACTAATGATGCCGCGATATCAAGGCCCAAATTGCAACACTTCAGCCATTACAATTAGATTTAGATGGGCAGCAAATTGAAGTTAGCTACCAATAAGTGCCAACAATGATAGATGGAAAAGTAGGCCAGGCTTTGACTAACACGAAGGCTGCATCCAGCTGCATTATATGCCATGCAACATCAAGCCAATTAAACCAAGTCCCGACAAAATCATTAGATAATACTGGTACATATGAATTTTAGTTATCATTACTACATGCAAGAATACGACTTATGGAACACATACTAAAAATCAGTTATGATTTGGATTTCGGATCTTCAGGATCAATAAGAAACAACGAAACCAACAAGGAGTTAAGAAGTTTAAAAAGGAAACATGTTCAAGATGAAAATCGCAAATTTGGGTTTTTTATAGATCAGCCAAAACAAGGGGCAGGCAATACCGCAAGAAGATTCTTTTCAGATCCAGAAACAGCATCTGAAATAACAGGTGTTGATTTTAACCTCATTTTTAGATTTAAAATAATCCTAGAAGTACTTACGTGCAATGAAGAAATTGACTATAGAAAATTTAGAGATTTTGCTAAGGAAACTGCAAAAATATATACAACCAAGTACCAGTGGAGAAATATGTCTGCTACAGTTCACAAAATCCCTATCATGGAGAAGATGTCATTAAATATCAGTTGGTGCCACTTAGAGATTTATCAGAGGAAGCTCAGGAAAAAAGGAATAAGGATTACTGATTTTATAGAGAGCACAATACTGGAAATTCCACAAATGAAGATTTATTTATTGGCAACGTCAAATCCGTTCATCTCCAGTATTCGAAATCAATGGAAAGTGGAACATCGGGATTTAGACGAAGAAGTTAAAAAACTACTAAAGAACAGAAATAATACAGAACAGAATATGGAATATTTGCAATCAATCTTTCAATTAAATGAACAATATTTATAATTCATTAGATCTAAGACAGACATTGTATTTGTAAAAAATAATAATAAGCAAAACCTCATATTGTTACAAAAGCTATTTAAATCTATTGCTGCTTTTATTTTTAAAAGGTTTTTTTTATCCACGTATGTTTGAAATGTTTTTATAAATAAGAAATATTCCAAAAACAAATACCTATATATTCGTAACAAATTTAAAAAAAAAATCTGAATTCAGCGGATTTATTTTGCTAATATTAATAAATTTTACAGTAAAAAATAATAGATTCTTCTGTAGTAATAGCAAGCTTCTAGATAATATTTCTAAAGTTTTTTTAAGTGTAAACAAATATGACAGCAAAAAATTGTTAATTTTTCAGTAATAATAGCAATATTTCCAGTGGATTTAAATATTTTTTTTGACAAATAGATATTGGGAATTATTTCTTTTTATAAGCAACTTTATTATATTCAACATTTTTTAATAGTCTGGTAGTGTATAAAGTCATTCCTAAAAATTTAAGGAATAGAACTATTACAAAAAGCTTTATGAAATACATAACTGGATTTAACTCATAGAATAAATTCGAAAAAATAAAAATTGTTGAATATTTTTTTTTTTGTTAAAGATTGTTTTCCTGTAAACATTAAATTTTTTTTAGTGTCCCATTATTACAAAAAATGATAATGATTATTATTTAAATCCAAATATGACATTTTTAAATAATTAAAAAAAAAAAAAAAATAAAAAACCATATTTCACGCTAAAGCTAAAAAAATTAAAGTTGCACTTTGCCCTTAAATTCCCCAATAACTACTCAACCGATTTTAATAAAATTGAAAGTGGAGAAAAAATTAAGAATCTATCTGTTTTACTAAAATATCTCCTTCGGTTCAAAAGTTACAGAATTTTGGCCACTGTGCACCGCACACCTCCCATACATTCCAAATCAATTTCTCCGCATTAATCTATATGTATATATAAATGAATGTATGTATGCTTATTTGTTTGTTCGCACCTTATAGCCTTAACCGCTGAACCGATCTTCATGCAACTTTTACAGGACATTAGTAATGCTCTGAAAGAATCTATAGGATATATATTTTTTTGACATTTTGCGTGGGCATGGCACCTCCCATACAAAGAAATTATAAATTTCTGTATATCAAGAGAACGAAAAGGCTTAATTAAATCTTGGTTATCAATACACAACATCTGACAAAATATGGGCGGATTTATTTATATCTAAAGAATGGTATGAGAAAAATTGTCCAAATTCGGTACACATAGCTGGGTTATCAATAAAAACATCTCTGGCAAAATGGGCGGGATTGGAATGGTGGGCGTGCATCTCCCATACAAAGACATTATAGATTTCTGTTTAGCTGGAGAACGAAGTGAGCCAAAGTTTCCAAAATAATTACAAGCATTTTGGTTATCATTACACAACATCCGACAAAATATGGGCGTGATTGGAGCAGTGGGCGTGGCACAAAACAGATTTATTTATATCTAAAGACGGTAAGAGATAAATTGTCCAAATTTTATACACATATCTGGGTTATCAATACACAGACTCTCTAAAAAACTGTCCATTTTTTGGAGAACTGGGCGTGGTACCTCCCATAGAAAGGCAATATAGATTTCTGTTGAAGGTTTCCAAATTAGGTAAAAACATCTTAGTTATCAAAACACAACATCCGACAAACTGTGGGCGGGATTGGAAAAGTGGGGGTTGCATCTCCCATACAAAGAGATAATAGATTTCTGTATGTCTGGAGAACGGCAAAAGCCAAAGTTTCCAAATTAGGTAGAAGCGTCTTGGTTAGTAATATACAACTTCTGACAAAATCTTTGCGGGATGGGACAAGTGGACGTGGCATAAAATAGATTTATTTATATCTAAAGATCGGCTGGATAAAACTTGTCCAAATTAGCGACACGCAGCATCTGTAAAAAAAAAAGATGGGAGTGGATAAGGGAGCGTGGCTCCCTACATACAAATGCAAAAGAGATTTCTGTATATCTAGAGAACGGTAATCGCTAAAGTTTCCAAAATACAAATAGCTTGTTGCTCAATACGCAACATCAGGGCGCGATTACGTAAGTAATAATTTGAAAGGCTATCAATATACAGACAGTATATGTCAGTAATATGCGGGGTTGGAGAAGTAGGCTTGGATCAAAATGGATTTCTGTATATCTAGAGAACGGCCACAGGTGCAATTTACAAATTTGGAAAAAATTGCTTGGTATATATATCTGGAAAAGGCCCACTGCCTTATTGTAGACATAGGCGGGATAACTGCAATGCAAATACCATATAGAAATACCATACAGTAACAGTAAGAGTATTCAAACTTGGTACAAATACCTTCATAAGCAATGCACGAGACCTGTATTGAAAAAATTACATATATTATTTTAATGAGGGTAGTGAAACGCAGTGGGTTAAGCTATTTAGTTATATAAATAATTTAATGAAAATTAAATTCAATGAACTTAAGCCTAATTAAAAATATCTAAATTTCAATAAAAATAACCACAATACTAATTATTGTTAACAGCTAAGGCACGAGCTATGTTTACATTTGTCCTTCAAGTTGTGCTGAAAAAGGTCAACAAGAAAAAAGAAAGACAAAAACATCAAAAACAAAAAATGTACTTTGGACTTCAAGAAGAATTCTTGACAAAAAGTACGAAAAAACAGAAGTTAGGAAGAACATGTATATTAATTAAAATAGATAATCATTCATTCAAAAAAGCAAATTTCGATCTACCAAGGTGAAATACCATTTGGTTTAAGGATTGATGTTTGACTATTGACGTCGCCCGGCCTCAATAGCCGAGTGAGTAAAACGGCAAACCCAACTGACGAGATTGTGTGGTTACAATCGAAACTAGTACGGGCAACCTGACCGTGAACGCCTGGGTTCAAATCTCAGCGCAGTCAAGAATGAAAAATTATCAATAAAAATTTTAATTAATTTCATGTTGTAAAATTCCTGTCTTCATAAAAATAATTTAATGAAAATTAAATTCAATGAACTTAAGCCTAATTAAAAAAATATCTAAATTTGGATTAAAAACCATTAACAGTTCAATAAAAATTACCACAATTTTAATTATTATTTAGTTAATATTTATTAATGTGGCTTATAATGTTACTCCACAAATTATTTTATATATTAATTTTAAAATTAACAAACAAAAAAGTTAAAATTTTTTTTACTAAACAATTTTGTTATGCCTGGTAAAGGCCGTTTTACATTTTCACATAAAACTTAAGTATTTTGGCTAAAATGCTTCCCTGATCTAATTTTTGTTTGAAAATTTTTAAAACACAATAACAACTTATCATGACAGGGTTGTATTTTCTCAAAATACGTAAGACTTGTGTGATAGCGTAAAGTACCCTTAATTATGTGTAGAAGAAAAAACAAATCGGTGAAATACATATAAAAGCAAGGACTTACATATGGACTTTTTGTACTTTTTTAGAAAATAGTTTGTTGTTGTCTTTGCATTAATACGGTTAAGTTGTTCAATTGGAAACAAATATTATCTGCATAATTTTTCTGCTCTCTGATAGAAATATTTTATCTCCAAAAAATGTATGTAGAACACAAAACGTGCTTTTTGGGTCTAGGGCCAATATTTTAACGTGCTACAAAAATTAGCACAAACGCATAATACCCTCTCCACTATTGTGGTGTAAATGTAATTTAAAAAAGAACGTTATTTTTTACATTTCTTTTTTTAACAAAATGTACGTTTTTTTACTTTTAGTTTAACAGAACGTGATTTTATTAAATTAAAAATCCTTTAATTTTGTACATCCTTAACATTTATTGTTGCGACTTATTGCGCACTAAAGCCTTTTATGATAGGGAAGGAACTTGTTTCCCAAAATTTTGAAATTATCAAAAAGGCACGTTTTGTTCTGCGACTCTCTATGTTCATATCGCACACTAAATCATAAAGAGCCACAACTTAAAATTTATAAATATTTTAAGTTTCCACGACAATCGGTTCTACGCCCTCAAACGACTCAGAGTTCAACGAACACCGACTAAGGATTGTCAACTCAGCAACACCAGTTCTTCAGTTCTCACTGATACAACAACAATAACACAAAATTTATCAAAATCGTTTTATTTCCTTTAAGCCAGTTTACATATGAAATCTCAAATGACCACGAAAATTTTGTTACCGTCACTGTCTTTTATATTTGTGGAACTCAACCATGTTTTTAGAAGCAATTGGTTGCCTCTCCTGAACATATTTAAATTTTGAGTTGTGACTGAATATGATGTAGTAGTCGATATATAAAAAATAGATTCGATGGTTTTCTGAAGATTTTCTAATAAAACTATTTATGATTTTTGTTTGTTTAGTTTTGTCTTTTTTATAAATTAATTTAGTATTCATGACTCAGGAATTTAATTAGTATTTTTTTGCGCAATAACATCACAAGATACGAAAATTAAAAAAAAAAACAAGTGAAAGTGCTATATTCAGCTATGGCGAATATTATATACCCTTCGCCATGGTTGGAAAAGAACAGAAAATTGTATTTGAGTTAAATTTTATCCACCTAACATGTTTTATATGGAGACTATAGGTACTACCCCTAAAGTCGAGAGGACACTTGTATGGGGGGCCAGGAGAAATAATAGACGGATTTGGCTGATATTTAATATTAAATACTCCTTATGCATATTTGAGAAATAGATGAGTCGAATTTTGTCAATTTAGCTTATACGGTATGGGCGCTATTGTGCCAAAATCCGGGAGCATATTAATATATGCGCTAGGTGAAATAATGGGTCCATTTTGCTGATTTTGAAACCTAAATAAATTTCATACACTGAGAATTTTGAGCCAAATTATAACGTCTTTTAAATAAAAAAACATATTTAAAGTTTGCAGATAAGTTGGAAATCTGATATCTGTTCATCCAATGCCGAAAAAAATTGTCATTATGAGTAGATTAATTGTAGCGAACACTGTGTGGTATGCAAAAAAAAAACACCCTGAAAAGAATACTATTTATTTGTTAAATTTTTTCATTTGAAATGATAATGCTAGAAACAGTTATTTATACCATAATACGTAAAAAAAAGAAGTTAAAAACAAAGAAATTTTTGTTAATATAGTACGTAAATAAATAAATATGTTTTTTATTTATTCAACAAAATTTTAATTCCGCATTTAAATAGTATCGAATAAGTCTATGTTGTGCCACGGTACCAACAAACTCTGTACCAAAAAGGTACAATTGTATTACGATTTCCATCCCTGACTCCAATTGGAAAGAATGTTTCCTGAAAACATGATTTTCAACAATGGTGCTCTATGTTATTCGGTTCGTTGAACGAGTGGCTAGCTTAAGGAACTATTTTGAATATTACGATCAATAAAAAATTTAAGTTTTCGGGAAAAATAACAAAATAGTTTTATTGCTTTTCATATTTGGCTATACAAATATTCAAACTCTTAAGACTAAAACTTTGCGTTGTATCACAATTTCAAAAAATTTGCATAAGTAAGAAAATAAGGGAAAGCAACAGTTGCAAAATGGCCATTGGCAAAAGTGTGGATTAACCCTACGAATAACCACTGGATCTATAGGACCAAAGTTCGTCCAATCTTTCTATATGGCGTTAGATGATCAGCTTTGGATAGAAGGACCCACTTGGGAAGACTGGTAAATGTGCAGAAAGTGGCCTCGCTATGCATTACGGGGGCTCTTCACCTACCATTCTTAGATCTGGTTGGAAAAGAGATGGCGGCAAACTTGCCATTTCGACTCAAATGTACCCAACAGGGAGTGGATATAGCTGCGGACACTGCAGGGTTATGAACACGACTATCTCAAACTAGAGGATTGATCGCACCTCCCTAGTTTTGGTTTACGATTGTCGTTACAGAACGCTGATACCAAGCCGGAATGCATAAAGAAACGGTCTTCAAGGCAGGAGGAGAAGCATGAACTTCTACACGGAAGGCTCTTATTCACGAGAAGAAGTGGATTTCGAAGTACACTTCAGGGAGCTCAACCTCAATTTATTGCAAAGACATCCGGATCACTGAATAATTTTTCAGAAGCTGTAGACTGGCTTAGACTATCTGCCTTGTCGACGACTGCTGTAGATATTTATACTGATAGCCATGTCGCTGTTATGGCCTTGGATCCTGCAAACTCGAACTTCGGCGATCGGTTATCGATATTGATATAATGACAGATGGCCGACGAAAATGAGATGCAAGATTGCCAGGCAATTGTGGCCACGCAGGGAAGACCAAAAGGAATATGTCACTTTTGGTTTCTGTTGTCAAGGCGTGCACAGCGTCTGGGAGGCGGGAAGAACACATTCTCTGTCACTGACCTGCACTGGTGAAAATGCGACTGACCGAAATGGGATCCGACACCGTTAACAGATTGTATGATATCCCTGGCGTTGAACTGGAGCGCGTTTTAAATTTCGTTAGAAGATCGGGTTTGGTTCTATGGTGTGGATTCTGTTTAGTGGAACTCCATGTATAGATGAGCACTGACTGCCGTTTCTACCTAATCTAACCTAAGAAAAGTTTTATTCCAATTCGTGGGTAAGAAAATGTTGAAACACGTTCTAAACAGAAACAAATAGACTTAGAAATAAAAATTTTTTTTTTTAATTTCTTCCATCTAGTTTGATTTTACTGTTTGTTTGTATGTGTACATTAATAGTATGTGCGTATCCCTGCAGATATCGAGACTAGTCCATTCATGCGTGTAAAGAGTAGTCCATAAAGGAGTAGGAGTACTCCAAAACTACTCCAATTATATGGTAAAAAGGTGGTCTATTTAACATTACGATGTCCTAGGAGTGGACCATATAACCCACCGAAGTAGTCCCTCAACTACTTCATGGAGTACTCAAGTGGGTTAGTTTCAAAAGTACTCCATGTTACTACTTTTTCACTAATCGCCTTTTATGGGGTGCACTGGAATCCATTATTGCTATTATTATATATATATACTTGGTATTTTTAATTTTTTTTTATTTTTTTTTTCACAAATCTTAAAAAACTTTTCTGTTTCACTTTTAAATAAACAATTAATAATGGACAACATCAGGGCTACCAATGTGTAAAACTGTAAACTTTAGTATAGTATACCTATACATCATGCAGTTGTTGGCAGCACTGCATGTTAATTTGTCTAATATGGTCCACACTACAGTACGTTGGTCCATGTTGTAAGTAGTCCATTTAAGCCACAATGAACCACGTAGTCCAATATTATCTGCAGGGATTATATTGATATGTAAATTCCATTTTTAACTTTTTTTCAAGTATGTTTTTAAAATCAGTTAACTTTAAATTGATAATGCGTAATTGTCATATTGTTCGATATTTAAGGTGGCAAAAAAACTATTATTTTTCGATGTTTGTGTAATTGGCAAAATTTTGTTTTAGAGTTTTCCGAGAATACTTCATTAAATTCCCAAAAAGGAGGAAATTGAACAATTAATTTCCCTAAAAATCTTCGGACAAAAAAAAATTTTCCTTAAACGTCACTTTTTAACTCCATTCTATCTTCTGTGCTAAAACAATTTTTGAACGACCTTACGCCAACTGCGATACGATTTAATACGTTACACAGCGTTACAACAAAGTTCACAGCTACCAATGATGCAGATTTATCGCTAAGCATGAAGAGTATTTTGAAACCATCGCAAAAAAAGTTGAGTATGTTTACATTTTTAAGTCACTATAGAGGCCGGGACTCACTATCCTACACAATCGTATGATTCATTCACACGAAGATCTGACAGAATTTTATCCGACATAAAGAAATATCTGAAAAATCTGTTATCAATGAAAAAATGTTTTATGTAAGATGTGGTATTATAAACAAAATAATTATTGGAATTAAAGGAAATTATATTTTAGTTTGCCTGTTGGTCCCGATTTTCGTCAAATATTTGCCAAGTATGATAACATTTTTAGTATCACAACATTTTTATATTAAAAATTTTTCAAAAGATAAAGTTAATCTTTCTTATTATACGACGGTTCACACTTTTTTACTTTATGAGCACAGACGATTGTTTTCGACAAATCGTACGACTGAATAGGATGTCGTAACGTAAGAAAATACCTTATCAAAATAGCTTTACTTTGGGATTTTTAAAATATCATCATATTAACGATTTAATAAATGATATTTAATTTTAATTAAAAAAATGATCAAAAAACTTTGCCGTTTCAAACAATGATTAATTAAATATAGTTTTAATTAAATATAGCTCAGGTTTTGACAATTCCCAAGATCATTTAAATCAATTAAGATTTTTTGTTATATAATTAATATTTTAATTTAAAATTTATTTCAAAACAACTAAAATGTTCATTAAATCAAAATTATATTTTGAATTTTCTTTCAACTAAAAAATTAATTGATTCAATTATCACATTAATTAAATTAAAATACTTTTAAAACCATTTTTTTAATTGATAAAAAACATCTGATAATATTTTCTGTATATGTGAATCCAGTATTGCCGTGTTTCTGATATCATACAATTACTGAAAAAATATTTTGATTAATAATTTTTTTTTCTTCAAAATTCATAACAATTTTGTTTAAAAAAACCGTTATGTTGCGTTGTTGTATAGTTCTTTTCATTTTAGTTTTTAATCAATACACAGAAAATCAGTTGTAAACATAACTTTTATTTTACTAAGTTCTAGCAAATTGATACAAAATTCATCCACGGTAACACTGTTTCTTCATTTGTCATTTTATTTGTTGCAAGCGTCAAAAATTTACTTACAAGCAAATTCTCTTACAACTCGAGCTCCAATTAAGAAAAATTTTATGGTGTTAGTTCCATTCAATGAAACATATACTTCAAAACATTTGATTTCGTTGGTGAATGGGGAAGTGCAAATGAAAAAGTGTATCTTGTTTCACGTAGAAGCAGTTTTGGTGAGCTTGTTATTGAAAGAAAGAAAAGGAAAGATAGAAGGCATACAAAACGCTTAAAAAAAGTTTCATTGTATGTACACGAACTCAGTTTCAAATAAGAATTAAAGAAAGTTTCTGCAGCAAATGTTTCATAAAATCGAGAGGGAAGCCTGGTACTCTGTTAAGTATTTCGTGCGAAATGTTGTTAAACTCAATGTAAAAAAAATTTCTGTGAAACTACTCTATTTATATTACGAAAAACATTTGAAATGTTCTTATTTTCCGTACGAAACAAATGAGGCTCATATTTTTTCGCACGGAATTTTAAGCAACAGCTTTATTTTGTATTTGTAAAGTGGTTTTTTTAACAAGCGTTTCACAAAGAAAACTGTAGAAAAGTGCTAAAATTAATAAAATATAATTTTTTTGTTTTTTGATTTGGGAAATTATAAAAATAATATTGTTTTACTATTTTTTATGACAATTAAAAAAAAAACATGATTTTTGTTTAGCTTCGCAAAACAATGTTGTATACTTGCAACTAAAAAAACGTTAAGTTTTGAAAAATCGCGAGATAAGTAATATTGATACATGTCAAAATTTTCGAGTTCTAGGCTTTAGATGAAAAGTGGGAGTGGAGTATTTCGAACTCGCCTGACATACATTTGTCAGGTTAAGCAATACAACTTGTGCCTGAACGATAAAACATTATAAAAAAGGTTCTTAATATCAGATGGGACCTGCGAACATCATATTGCTAAGGCGTTAAATATAAATAACAACCCTCGTAGTATTTAAAAAAATTTTATTTATCGAACAAAGTAAATAGACTCTATACAAATATATTATTGAATACATCCGTTTCTTCAAATTATAATAAAATCTCTTTTTTTAAGTATAAATAGTTGTTTTGAAGTTAAATCTTAATTCAGTCGGTTCTTAAACGTTACTAAAGATGAAGGTGCTTTTCAAGAATTTTATTAAGCATTTTGTGTTTCTAAATCTTATAACTCGAATTCTATCCCAAACGTGTAATTTAAAGTTATTTAAAATAAATTGGGAGGATGAGTGGAGTTTGATTTTAATTACGGACAATCAAAATAATTATCGATTGCAAAGAGATCTTACAGTGCCAGTGAATCATGAAATATTTATGCTGTGTAATAGTCAATT
The DNA here is from genome assembly GCA_943735925.1 of Pollenia amentaria. Lineage (NCBI taxonomy): Eukaryota > Metazoa > Arthropoda > Insecta > Diptera > Polleniidae > Pollenia > Pollenia amentaria. The sequence goes on from OX031008.1 coordinate 126,989,867, forward strand.
GCCTCTGGAAAGGGTTTCATGTTTACCTAATAGCTCTTTTGATGCCACTTTACCACCAGTTTTAAACAAATGCAATAAGGATAAAAGTACACAACTAACCATGTGGCCCGAATTTCAGCCATATTGCCCTTATGAGCTTTATAAAATTGGTTTTTTTTTTAAAGCTTTTCCCTGCCTACAATTTGTAGAAACTTATCGAGTGTGCTTCGATCCAAACAATTTGACAACACTTTTTACCATTCATAAGGCGTATCCGCAGGGTAAGCGATTTATTCTACGCACAAAAAAAAAATCAATATGGTCACCTCCGAAAAACTAATTTTAATGAAAATTTTGAAACAAATTATGATTAATTTAACCATATTATTGTCACCGGGCCACCATATTATGGTAAAATTGGTCCTTCATCAAGAAGCCACAACCAAATTATGGTTGCCTCCGACCATGTTATGGTTAATAATAACTAAAATATGTTTAAAACTTAATGTAAAATGTTAATGTAAAAACAAATTATTCAGGCCTGTCACAGAAATCAATTTCGATCGAAAGTGATTTAGTTTTTAGGGAAGCAAGATACGAAATCAATTCCCCTGTCGATCGGAATTGATTTATATGTGATTGTCATATTTAACCATAACGTTTCTAGAGGCAACCATAACATTCTTGTGACTTAACATAATATGGTGGCCCGGTGACAGTAATATGGTTAAATTAACCATAATTTGTTTAAAAATTTTCGTTAAAATTAGTATTTTCGGAGGTGACCATAATGAAAAAAGTTTTCTTTTCCTGCGTGTAACCGCAAGAAGACTGATCATAATATCTGCTCGAAAACGAACTTAAGTCCTTTTCGACTTATTGTCATCATCAGTTCTTAGAAATTAGAAGTGGCATAAGGTTTTAATACTATTTTGACTTTTATCTTATAGGTGGCGGTAGCCCAACATCATTAAAATTTGATCCGGATAATTTTTTCCACGGGGATTATTTCACGGCCTTTACTCGTGCATCGATTTTTAACAGATTCGAAAAGCTTTTGGGCAAGAATCAAACATACATGAGGGCTTCTAATGTCGATCATATAATTGATCGTGGACAGTTAACGCCTAGTGGAGATTTCACATTTACTAACTTAAAAAGTTCCACTTTCCAAATGATAAATGTAATACCACAATTTAAGACAATCGGTGACGGCAATTGGAAAACAATAGAAGAATGGACCCGGCATCCTTCTTGTACGCCTACCAAAGTATATACTGGAGTTCTATACATACTAAAATTACGAAATCCTCAAGGGATGTGGGTGTCCATGTTTTTGGCAGATGGTAGTAAAATCCCTATACCAATGTGGATTTACAAAATAGTACAAGGCTGTGAAACTGTTATGGTATTTTTGACTTTAAATAATATTTATCATCAAGGTAATGTTACCGTACCGCCATTGCTGTGTAAGCAAATACCATGTCCTGTGCCCTTAAGAGAAGATGTTAAAAACGGCCTGACATTCTGTTGTAGCGCTAAAGAGTTTATTGAGAACAATGTTCCACATTTAAGGGGATTTTTTAAAACTAATTTGTTGTATGGTTAATAAAGAATTATATGTAAAATAAAGATAAAATGGTTTTTTGTTTTAATTAAACTTTGTGGTGTTGTGTTTCCGTACCAGTGTTGCCAAATTAGCCATTTAGTGGCTAGATCTAGCCATTTGTTATCTCGCTTAGTCATGAAAAACTCAAATAAGCAATTAGCCATTTTTATTTAGCCAAATTTTCTTCAAGTTCTTAACATTTTTAGACCAACAGATGTTATAAATGTAGCATTAGTTGTGTTGTACCGTTGAATTTTTCTTAATTAGTTCACATAAATGACTTACAATAAAAATATATCAATTTTATTAATAATTTGAGCTGTTCATTATTTAAAGATATTTTCTTATGTTTAGTTTTTTGTTACTAAAAATGTATTAATACAAACAAAATAATCCCTGATGAGCAATTTCAGTGTAGTAAATAAATTTTGTAAGTTTTTTTTATTAAAATTTATCTTGTTCAGCCATTTTTTAGCCACTGTTTAGCCATTTTTTTTACAAAACATTTAGCCATTTTTAGTACTCGAGAGCTGGTATCACTGTTCTGTACCTTTTGTTTAATGGCTGTTTTGTTTAATATTTTTCTTTAGAGTTACGTTTTTAAAGCTTTAGCAATTGGCATATACTATTGTCACTATTTATTTATTAAATTTTTTATATTGTTGTTGATATAAATATCGGTACTTTTATTTAGAAAAATCGTATCTAACATACAAAATTTGTTTAGTTTGAGACATAAAAACTGATAAATTAAAAATAAAAAAGGCTTGTGCATAGACTTAGAACTATAAGAAATGTAAGAAAGGTCCTACATTTCTTATAGTTCCTCTTAATATTTTTTTTTTTATTAAAAAATTTAAAAAAAATTATGTATTTTGTACAAACAAACTTAAAGTTAAAAATCATAATTCCTAAAAATAAAAAATCTTCATTTGAGAAAAAAATCATATTTAGGTCAAAAAATCATCTTTCTGGGAACGATGCATTAAGCGCCTTTTCAAATGTTTTGTAATTTTAAATAACTGTACAACAAAATGAAATTTTTTTTCAAAATAACATCGTTCTGCCAACTGATTCTTATAGAGGGGTCCAAAGAATACTTATACGTGCTTCGGCGTTTTAAAAGTTTACATCTGAAACTTATTTTTCGGCCTTTTTAAATTTGCACCCTTTTGTAGTAAATAAACTTAGAAAATCGTGTGATACTTAGATTTTTGATATATAGTGTCTTAAGAAGATTTATTAAAAACATTACAAGAAATATTTTGTTGGTATGCATTAACCCTCTTACTATCCTTGAAATGGGTCTTTTTGCAATTTTCATTACAGTTTCCGGAGATGAGCCCTTTTCGAAAATAATTTTTTAGTTTTTTTGGTTTTAGTAGCAAAACGCTATCTTTGGTGAATGCAATTTAATGAAACACAAGAATATTCTGATAACCTCTTACGTTTTAATATATATTTTGCACTTTAAGATAAAGTTAATCTTTAAAGATTCGTTTATGAACTCAAACATTTTAATAAAAGTAAACAACATATTTACGGAAAGCCTTTAAATATAAAGGAACAATAAGAACTCTTCGGTACATTTTTATCTATTTTTTAAGATTACAAATTAAAAATATCAAAAACCTGTGAATACATATTGATTGGCCGTTGCAAAATGTCTTCAAAACAATTTTGGAAATCGGAAATCTGTATAAAACTATCCTCCAAGCAGCTGGAATCATTCATTTTCAAAATGAAGTTAAAAAATCTGTATTAAATTATATTTTCCTTCTGAAATGGTGTTCACTATTCAGATTTTTTAATAAAACATATTCGAAACTTACCACTCACTATAAAAATTTTGAATGTTTTTGATTCTATTGCTAACTAAAACACACATAATAAATATTCTAAATAAATGAGCCCTTTTCGAAACTAATTTTATTAAGCCACCCGCTTTTCACCGCTATGGAAGGGGTATATATACTCGTATAACCATTCGTTCTCACAGTATATCGGTCTATAAGTGCACCTCCAAAAACAGCAAAAAAAAAAATCCTTTTCCAAAAATTTGTCCCTGAGCCCTTTTCGAATTAAATGATTGAATTGTGTTGATGAAAAACACTCCGTAAGTGAAAAAAGAGCGCAAAAATTTGTTGCTCGTGTAAAATATTTATTAGCAAGAATTATTTAATTAAAAAACGTAAACGAAACAAAAAAAAAAGTAAAATTTATACAAGCAAGAATTATTTAAACAGCTGTTTCATATTTTTGTTTACCAATCAAATTTTTTTAAAATTTGTATAAAATGTGTATGTGGATATAGGCACTTACATTCACTAACAAAGCTAACGGTTATGTTCATATATTTGTAAACCTGTATGAGTAAAAGAACTTTCCAACTTTTGAATAACCAACAGACTATAAATCTTTTTCCATTACCAGGTTTTTATTGCCTCGGTGGGAGTAGAGAAACGACTGCCCAGATAGTGATTATTATTTCCAGTACATATAGCATATATGGCTTTGATAATCTAACCCTGCAGCCACACGATCAAGTGTTGCTTTAAAGTTTTTTACACAAAAATTTAAAGCTGTACGCAATTTTAAGGCATTTTATTTTGAAAATTTCATTTCTTCAAAAAAAAAAACATAAAAAGAATCGGAAAAGATGACCACTTAAATTATAATTAGCTGTTTTCTTGAACGTAAATTGAAACACTCACCTTGAAAGAGAAACTGAAAGCAAATACGTTTAAATTTCAAAAAGTAAAAACCCCAAAAATTTATAGTTTTTTCAGTTGACAAAGATAACCAAAATGGAAATAAAGTACCCAATTACACATCGAGAAAAAGTAGCCAAAGTTGGTTAAAAATAAACAAAACGGCAACGCTGGCAAGAACAAAAATTTTTCGGCTATAAAACTGGAATAACCATTAAGAGAAATTCATATTACTGTTTCAACCAATTTCTACATCTTAATATTACACTCAGGACAACAATTGTTATTATGAAAAGTTTCTGCCTACACAAATGTCAGTAAGAACCAGACTAGATCGATCGGCTTCAGAGTAACAATATTTGAGGCATTTAGCTTGTGTTATGCAACAATTATAAAAGAGCTTTTAAGAAATATTCGACAGATTTTCTAAACTGTCACTTGAAATAAATAAAACAATTTTTTCGTCTCCCTAGTTACAACTGATAAGAGGCAAATAATTAAAAATTTTGCCTGAGAGCAGTAGAAACAGCAGTCCTAGAAAAGAAGATGATTATTTTATTGTGCTTGTTAACAGGGACACAGCACTACGTAGGATTTAAAATTTGGAGTGAGAGTTTTACAGCATCCTAAATCATAATATAAAAGAGCTTACCATTATTGATAGCTAAAGATAATTTAACACCAGTTTGTGATTAACAGGAACGCACTGAATGTTTTTTTATCTGGTTATATTTGTTCTTCAAGTAAAGGTTGCTTTCTTAATTTTTGAAGAAATATTGTCCGATGAACTTACCAGCGTGTAAACCCCAACAAACGGTGCATTTTTCTGGATATAATAGATTCCGTAAGTTCTGTTGTGGATTGGTCTCACTATATTTGGCAATTTGGTTTATTTGGAAACTTTTTCAAACTTGAATCTATTAATGATGATTTTCCAGAGAATACTGATCATAAATGTCTAAAAGTGAGGAAAGTATGACAGTTCGTTTGACGGCTAACACCTTCGTAATATTGATTGGGCTTTTTTCGAATTTTTTTTAATTGGTGCATGGTTTAATATTTGTTGTTTCAATTTTTTTCTTATAAAAAGGTTTTCTTATCAGTGATGGAAAATTCAGTACTATGGTACTTTTTTCAGTACTTTTCCATTTCAAAAATACCATGGTACCCCCACGTGAGTTTTAGTACTCTTTTCTTGTTATGCTCCTTTTTTTGAGAAATTTAGCGTTTCTATTTTTTTTAACATTGACAACATTGCCTACACAAAATTTAATGATCTTTTTTTCATTCATGTTAAGCCAAATTAAGAACAAAAGGGACGAACTTATGTGTCCTGTTATTTTACATATTGCTATTGCAATTTTAATCTATTTTTAGTCAATACCCCATTCATCAGCAGTTGAGGCACGTTTTACAAACTTTTTCAAGTTTAATTAAAATTAAAGATCTATTAAAATCAAATGATTCTTGTTGTTACAATTATAATATTACCAATGATCTCATTAAGTAAATTAAACAAATTGCCTAATGATCTCATTAAGTAAATTAAACAAATTGCCTAACAGTCTTACCGCCCTTTTTCACGACTTACCGATAGCTAAAGGTAGGATTTTATTGGCGGTATAAAAAGTGTTCCCTTATTAAAACTTTTCTTTAGCCTATAAAGTAGTATGAACCTTCCTTTAACTAATCGCTCACTTTCGGTTAAAGTAAGGTTGGAATAATGGAACACTTGTTATACGGCCGATAAAATCCTCCCTTTAGCTATCGGTAAGTCATGAAAACGGTCCTTAGACATCTAAACGTCTGTACCTTATAATATTCAATACATATGTATGCACATACATACATACATATGCATTTACATAAATGTTAACATCAAATATGAAAAAAATTTTTAGTTTCTTAACCAAAATATTATATATTTTTTTTATTAAAATGAATTAGTTTTGTAGTTTTATGTATTATTGTTTTTTCGTTTTAAGTTTGTTTTTCAATAAAAAATATGTTTGAAAAAGTACCAAAATATTGTAAAAGTACTCTTTTGCTTGGTGGTCAGTACTAGAGATGAGCGATATTTCTGTACCTGTGATTTAATCACTGTTACTGAAAAATCACGAATCACAGTTGTGACCAAATTTGTTAAGTAACAGGTACTTGCTAAGTCGTTCTTTTCGTTTTTTTGTTACATACACAAATTTTTGATATTTCACTGTTTGTATGGGTAATAGCGTTTTTTCAATGCAATAACAAATAATGTTGCTCTTCCTTTTATTCTCTCGCCTACGTTATTAGTATTTCTTTTTCATGTGTATACATAGAGTTCAGGGTTGTCAGTAGAGATGAGCTATAATTCTGTACCTGTGATTTAATCAAAGTTACTAAAAAATCACGACTCACAGTTTGACCAAATTTGTCAAGTAACAGCTTCTTGTTAAGTCGTTATTTTCTCATTTTGTTCCATACACAAATTTATGATATTTTACTGTTTGTGTGGGTAATAGCGTTATTTGCATGCAGTTACGAATAATGTTGCTATTTTTTTTATTGACAGCAAGAAATCCACAATGTTTTTGTACATAATAAAAATACCTTCCTTAAAGAACTTTATTTGTAAAAATACTTGTGTTAGCGCATATCTTCTTGTTTTTTAGGTTTTGAATCTATTCACTTGATTCGTGCAATAAAAAATTAAACATATGCTAGAAAATATAGTATACCTACTGGTTATATTTTATGATAACTATAAAAGAACTGCAAACTAACAATGCGTGATCACAATCACAGTTTTAAAGAACAGTGATTTTTAAATCACATTCACTAATCACGGTGTTCCTTAAAAATCACGGGATCGCTCATCTCTAGTCAGTACCATCTCAATTTTTAAGTTTTCCATCACTGTTTCTTATACATAATCCTTTTTATATTGACACATATGAAAAAAGACACGGTGCTTTTGAAATAATTTCTTAAAAGTGTTTTTTATGATATAAGATGTTCATATATCCATTATCTACTGTAATTAACTATTAAACACAAAGTCTATTTAATTTTGTAATACGTTTAAATGAAAAATTATTTTTCTAGGTCAAAAACGAATTGCACTCCCCTAAGGAACTTTACCAAATTCAAATCTCAATTTTTCATCGATTACAAAACACTGGTAAGCTAATAATATTATCTATTTTACACACAAATTTTGGAAAAATTTTATAACCTCAGCGCAATTAAATATTAACTAACAAATATTCTAAACCATTAATTCAAATTTTTAATATTCATTGTAATCAGGGACCGTAACAGTTATTTATTTTTTCATAAAAGTCTGATGATAACAGTTATTTTAAGATTTTTATATTTTCGATCAAAAATTACATTTATCTTATGATTTTTATTTTTTCGAGCAAAAATAAAAATTATTCTTTAAAGAAATATACGTATTATAATTATTTATTTGACTATAAATATTTATTTTAATGTGCATCAGATATCCCAATGATGATTACATATTTAAATAAATATTTAAAGACAATTCAATAATTATAACACGTACATTTCTTTAAAGAATAACTTTTATTTTTGCTCGAAAAAATAAAAATCAAAAAATAATTATAATTTTTGTTCAAAAAAATAAAAATCATAAAATAACTGTTATTTTTGATCGAAAAAATTAAAATCAAAAAATAACTGTTATTTATGTTCAAAAAAATAAAAATCAAAAAATAACTGTTATTTTTGTCCAAAAAAATATAAATCAAAAAATAACTGTAATTTTTGATCGAAAAAATAAAAATCAAAACTTTAAAAATCATAATATTTTATCATAGAAAAGTTCATATGGATCAATATGGTATACTTGAATCAGTTTTCCAGTATTTACTTCTATATGCTTTTTTTGTTTTAAAATTTCAAAATAACTGTTATTTTCGGTCCCTGATTTAAAGACAACTCATTAATTATAACACGTACATTTTCTTAAAGAATAATTTTTATTTTTGCTCGAAAAAATAAAAATCAAAAAAAAACTGTACTTTTTGATCGAAAAAATATAAATCAAAACTTTAAAAATCATTATATTTTATCACAGAAAAGTTCATAAGGATCAATATGTTATACTTGAATCAGTTTGCCAGCATTTACTTCTATATGCTTTTTTTGTTTTAAAATTTCAAAATAACTGTTATTTTCGGTCCCTGATTGTAATAAATTACGATATGATCAATCTTTTGCTCCAAAAAACCACAGCAACTAAATGCCACAAAAAGATTTTGAAGTACATCACCCAACTTGTTTTTTATTTTTCCCTACATTTTCGTTTTAGAATAATTTACACTTTTTCGTCACACAACAAGAAAAAGAAAAAAAATATTTGTCCATATCCTCCTCCATTCATGAGCAAAAATTTTAAAAGTCCGACACAATAATTTAGTGTAGTCTGCAGCGCAGAGTGGTGGCGTATCAGCAATGACTACTTTAATAACGCTGTTAATTAGTTCAGCAATTTTATTTAACTATACAATTTTATTTAATTTTTGCTCTGAATTAAAGTTGCAATATTAGATAAAGTTTTTTTTATAAGAGATAAATTGTCTTTTGTTAGCATAATGTTGACTCGGTGTTAACCGGCCGTGAGTGTAAATTTGCTTCTAAAAATTAAGATCATTGTACTATAGTTTTAAAATATCGGGTGATTCATCGGTAGGTTTGATTTATAATGTACAATAAAACACATACATTTTTTTAATGAACTTAAAATTTTTTATTATCTGTTAAAAGAACAATTTATGGCATTTACTGAATTGAATTGAATTACCCCTCCTCAATCTTCTCACCCCTCCCACCAATAAACTTAAGAATTGCTGCAACAAAAATTGTTAGTCTGGACGTTACTACAGATCTCGCGTGACTCATATCAAACTGCTTTGTCATTTTGGCTCAGTATCGTTTGGGAAGTCATAATGGAATTCTTCAGCAGTATTTCGAAAATCAGCGTTCTGTGAGAAATACTTTTCGTGCGATTCAAGGAACATACGATGCGCATAATCGACCTACTGAAACCACTATTGCCAACACCATTCGCAAATTTGAGTCACAATTTACATTTTACGGGATGGTACTAGACTGGTTTGACCACAAGCAGCAAGAAGGAAAGTAAATATATCAGTTGTAGCTGAAAGTGTAAGCGAAGACCGCGACGAATCGATTCTTCATCGATACCGTCAATGGTAACCGTTATCGCACCATGTTAACGGACTATCTGCTTCCTAAAATTCAAGCGCATGGTATCGGTGAGCTTTGGTTTCATCAATACGGTGCTACGAGCCATACAGTGCGTGAAACAATGCCCTTGTTAAGAAATAATTTTAGTGAACACTTAATTTCACACTTTGCTAAGGAAAATTGGCCACCTAGATTGTGTGATATCACACCTTTGGACTATTTTCTCAGGGGATATGTAAAGCCTGAGGTCCTCAGGAATAAGCCAGCTGCGATTAATGCTTTGGAAGCCAACATTACTCGTGTTATTCGCCCAAAATTGGAGCTTCCGAATGGACCACCTCGTACACGCAGAGAAAAAATATGGCTGGGCATGGTTACGGCATTTACACTATGTTTATTGTTTCCATATATTGCTGTCGTACACAAAATATTGTTATATTTGTTTAATATCAACAATATTAAAGTTACTGTAAACATGTCAATGTTTATCGCCATTATAAATTTAAGTATGGCAATTATAAACGTAAAGGGTATACTGTATTAATTGTATTAGTAAAGTGGTCATCGTGTAAGTAAGTACCAGAGTATAAACAAATCAGAAACAAAACAAGCGAGTTAAAAAAGTGGAGTCAGTCAGTTGAATAAATGTACCTAGCGAAAGTTGTATCAAAAAGAGTTTTTTCCAAAAGTTGTCATTAAAAGTTGTGTATAATTAAAAGTTGTTCTTAGAAGTTGTGAAATGTAGAAACCTACGGAAAATTGAGTAACTAAATTCGTCTAAACAATTAAATCTATACATTAAAATTAAACTTAAATAATTAAATTGTAATAACTAAACCTAAGCTACTTAAATCTAGTGCGAAGAATATTACATATTTGAAAATTTATTACGTACAACTAAACACGCCAGTCAACATTTGTATTAAAAAACAAAAAATTAAATTTTTTTTTCATCCGTACACTTCTTTATTACAACAAACACAAAGCAAATAAATTTTTTTTATAAATCACAACAGGAGACTATCAAATAATGAGCCATCAAATAAGGCTATGTTTACACCTATTAAATATTTCACATCATAAACGGAACCACTAGTAGAGATGAGCGATATTTAGTCACTGTTACTGAAAAATCACGAATCACAGTTGTGATCAGATTTGTCAAGTAACAGGTACTTCGTTCTTTTTGTTTTTTGTTACATACAAAAATTTATGATATTTGACTGTTTGTATGGATATCCCAGAAAATACTTAACTTACAATGCTACTTTTAATGACTTCCTGAATTCATTACTTTGTAGCTTTATTCGCCACTTCTTGCCTTATTATTTATATATTAAATAATAAGTTTCTTATTATATCTTAAATAAGTCATAATTGTACATAAGAAAAGAATTCTTTAATATAATGACTTAAACAAGTTATTATTATATGATTTTAAAGAATTATTTGAATCAATTTGCAATATAGTCCATTAATATTTGTTAGACATACGGTAATATTATACAATTTCAAGAATAATTTCGATGTGAAATACATGGAAAATCCAAAAATCAATCAATTGTATGTAAATATATACATAAATATGTTCCAAAATTATTCACACAATCAGGCCAATTATGAATAAAAATTCCCCGGGAGTTTTTTCCCTTTACCCATTTTTGCAATATAATTTAAATAGGAAAAATGGGAGAAGGAAAAAAACTCCCGGGGAATTTAAGTCATAATTTAGGTGAATATATTTTTGTTATCAGAATACTAGTAGTGATATCAATCTAATGTTAACAATTTTTTTTTTTTAAGAACATAATCAGGCCTGTCACAGAAACTGTTCGGAATGGTATTTTTCGGAATGGTATTTTCATTTCGATCGATGTTCGTGATTCCGACAAATTTTAATTTTGTTATTTCTTAAGTTAAATGTGGCAATATTGTGCAAACCAAACAAAAACTTTTTCGAAAAATTAAAAGTGATTTCATTCCGAGAATTTCTATCGGTTTTCTTTTTCTGAAGAAGCTTTCTCGGAATTAAAAAAATTTTGAACGAAATTGATTTCTGTGACAGGCCCGTATATTTACATATATTAAGACACACATTGTTAGTACAGTGTTAGAGCTATACATGATTTTGTGCAGCAAAAGCACTCTTTATTAAGTATTTTCTTACATTTCGAAAAATTTATTTTGCATACACTTTTGTAAAAAAATTCCATAAGATTTCAGAGCAATTTTAATTAGTGTTTTGACCTTTTTTAAAGTAAATTTGAAAGTATTTATTTCTTGTCTCTTTTTGTAACTACTTATTTTTATACAACTTTTAAGTATAAAATAAAGGTGTTATTTTTTAGGTTGTAATTGGCCAAATTATAAAGGATTACTTTTGGGACATCGAGAACAAAAATGAGTACTTTTTCTAGTAGAAAAATAAGTACTCTTTTCCTCAAGTTCTCATTATTTTTCTGCTTAATTTGTAAGCAAAGTTTTTTGCTGGGTAATAGCGTTTTTTGAATGCAATGGCGAATAATGTTGCTGTTCCTTTCCTTCTCTCCTCTATCTTATTAGTATTTTTTTAAGCCAAAGTTTATTTGTTGTTTCTTTGCAAAGTACTTACAAAAGCTCATGCGAAAGATCGCGCATTGTAAATATAGCTTGGACGCACTTGCTATAAAAGAACTGTGAACAAACCGTGATCACAATCACATTTTTTTTAAATCCCGTTCACTAATCACGATGTTCTTTAAAATCATGGATCGCTCATCTCTAACCACTAGTTTTATTTAATAATGATTTGCTTTTGCAAAACGTTTGGCTAGACCAAGCATCATTTTACAGTTTCTAAATTACATTATACAAGTATCTTCTTACAAATAAAATTAAGTAAATCAATAGAATTTGTTAAAAACAAAGCTCTAGTTTGATCAATTCGTTTTAAAACATATAATGTAGAGATTTGATTTCAGAGAAAAATTTATACTATATAAAATATTGTTGATCCAAAAAAATGCATAGTCTTCTTAAACAAAGTCACGGTTTCTTGTTAAGAAAATATTTCCAGCGTTTAATATAGATTTTTAAAAGCTTGATAATGAATGGCGCCAGATGGACTCTTAGATTTCGATAAATATAAGCTTCATAGTGATTAAGAAGCCGAAGTTTATTGAAAAAATATATACAAACGAAAAGATATGTATCTAATATTCAAAAAAATAATAAATTTTATTTTATATTGCCACTTTCAAATGCTTTAGTTGGGAGAATATTTAGGGTCTTTTACAGTTGTAAAACTGATTAAAGAAGCAGACTGTTGTCTGAAACCATAAAGGATGTTTCTTAAAGCCCACAAAATTGTAAAAAATAGCACAAATTTTTTTTAAAAGATCAATTCATGGCGTTAACATTAAAAAACGTTTTCGAGCATATGGGTACCACTGCGGCTGTTTTTGACGAAACGCATTCTGGACGTCCAATTTTGGGCCAATTTTTCGAGGACTTATTGTGGCTGTTTTTTCTGCATAAACCAGTGACTTCACGTAGCCCCACATGAAATAATCGATAATAATTTTAATTGAAAGGACCTTTTCTCTAAATCAACCTGTTTGCTTCATGTTTGAAAAAATAAGGTCCGATGATGCCACCAGCGTTAAACTGCAACAAACGTTGCATTTTTCTGGATGTAATAGATTCTGTTGTGGATTGATCTCACTCCATATGCTGCATTCATTAATAAACCTGTTTAGATGGACGATTATGCTATAAAAATCGTAAAGTCGCCTTTGCGTTGAGCGAATCGATAACTGATTTTTAAAGTAAATTTGCATAATTTGGTAGCGTTTTTACAAAATCAACCGTTAATTTTTTTTCAGATGTAATTTTATTTAAATCGGGTAATTTTTCTTCATCTTAAGTGTAATTTTGAATTTTGCTGGTGGTAGCACTGGTTACTATTATAAAATTAAATTCTTGACTACTTTTAGGCGGCGCGAATATAACAGAATTTTTTGTTTTTATTCAAATTAGTTCTTTTTATAAGAAACGGCTAATATTCGGTTTACGCTTGTTATTGCTATTTTCTTCCGCACTAGAGCTTTCAACCGGTGTTTTCCCGCAATACGGTTGTCGTTGATTTTTTGAATGTCGAATAGTCCGGGTAATTTTAAATAAAAAACGGGCTCAGTCTTTTAAATTTGTATATTTTTCCAAAAAAAAAAAAAAAAAAATAACTTCTCCATACATATCTCTATACATATGAACATATATTCATATCGCACTTGATCATAAAGAGAGTATTAACTAAATATTTTTTCACTTTATGTAAAAAATTTACTCGAAATATTCTTATCTACATGCTGTAAAAATATCGTGCTATTTTGTCTCCTTTTTGATAAACAAACGGTGGGCTAAAACATTATTTTTTGTTTGCCTTTAATGTTAAATTAAAAATTATTTTGCTTCTACTGAAAATTTTTAAATTTTGAGTTAATACCCTCTGTATGATTTAGTGCGATATGTTTGTATATCAAGTAAATTTTTTGGTTTGAAACTTAATTTTATATTAACATGAACAGTCAACTGTTTTTCTCAATAAAGCAAATTAAAATCAAAAGTTTTGTATAAAAATTTTAACCGGTTTTTTTTTAAATTTCAAATAAACCGACTATTCTCAAACCGGTTTCTGGAAAATGTCGAATAATCGATCAAATAATTTGTTATACAATTTTATCATTTAATTTAGTTATTATAGAACAACGCCCATTTTAATAGAAAATAATTTTTCAGAATGCGGTGTGGATTTTCGAGGGAGTTGTAGATTTTTGGTTTCAAATCGATACAAGCCTTCCCACTGAAAGAATGATGAATTTGTCACAAAATTCCCTTTGTTTATTTTCAAAAGTTTTGATTATATTTGCTAATAAAACAATATACAATTCTGCTGAACAAAATTATTGTCACGGTGGGCATAAGCTCTTCAAATTTGATTGATCTGGCCACTTTTTTATGTTCAAGCGTGAAATAGTAAAAATAACGTTGCTTCTTAAATTTTAAAGTTTTCTCATGTCACAGTGCAAATGTCAGTGTGACTTAAATTATCAAAAACTTTATTGAGTTTATTAAAAATGGGTATCAATCCGAATCTTAAAATCTCACCACAAAATTAATCAATACTTGCGCAATAAAGGCAAATCTTATGCTGAGATTGGGAAAATTATGGATAGAAATCACTACACCATTCGGAGCATCGTGCAGCGTTTCAAGAGAGCCTCACCAATTGAAAGTGCTAAACATTCAGTTCGCCCTAAATCTTTAAGCAGCCGTGAAGTCCAAAAATATCCTCAACACCGATCGCTGCCAAGACTTAGCTAACTTTTTTTACGATAATCGCATCGTTAAAACAAATACGACGAAAATTTACCGAATTTGCTATACAATAACATTTTTAACGATATTGTCTGTCGATTAAAGTCAGTTGTTACTTTAAGCAGTTTATTTTTCGTTATCTTGGCGACAATAATTTAAGCTTTGTTTATTTAATCGATTAAGTGTATTTTAAGTTTAAAGTGGCAGACGCCAGAGTTCTTTCATACATACTACATACATACATATGGGTAAATCCATGTCAAATCTACCAAGAGTGGGACTCGAAACCTTACGATTTGAATGAAATTTGGTGTGAAGGTTCCTTTCATCCTATAGGGAATATATATTAACAAAAAAAAAAATTAAAAAATTTTTTTATTTTTCAAAAGTTACGTCATATTCAAAAAGTCATAATTTCGCCGAATTAGAATGTGTTGAGTTTATTTTTTCAATATCTCAAAAACTACTGCACATACGAAGATCATTTGTATGTCATTTTAAAAAGAATACTTGGGACTACAAACAATATATTATAAAAAAAATCGACTTAGCTAAAATAATGTATACGACTCATTTAATTTCTTGGAGACGGAACGCGACATAAAGTGTACTTTTCTTTGAAAGGCTCCAACAAAAATTGCAACAAATAAACATAAAAAACTTAATTAATGTCGTTAGTTTTTTTTTAACAATCACACAAATCAGATTTAATAAATACTTATTGCTCAAAATTTAAATATTCACCCTTATTCTGCGTTTCGATTACGTTCCCTCATTCAGTTACGCTCGAATCGAAAATAGGTATTCTAAAGTATGAAAAGAGTATGTTTAATCCAGCTGCTTTGTTATGAAACGTATGAAAAAGAAACATAAAAAATAAAAAATTTTGTAAACATTGTAATTGTTAAACTATAAAATGTAAAATTTTATGAATAAATAGTGATAAATACATAAATAAAAACTAAATATTGTATATAATATGTTCTTTATTCGACCTTTATTATTTTCAAGTATTAATAAATTGTCGAGCTTGAGGTCTTTTTTTAATTTTTTTTAAAAAACTTTAAACTTTTATTGTGGTAACTTTAATTAAATAAACTCATCAGTTAAGTGCGGAAAGGAAGAAAATAGCCAGGTTATAAGCAAACGGCATTCGTGGCCAAACTGTTCCAGTGTGAGGAACAGTTTGGCCACAAAGCCCCGCAGCGAAATTTTCATTTCCTACACATCATTGCAAAAGAAAAATTTAGCTTAGGGAATAAATGGAATCGATAGCAACGGCGCTGTTGTTGGAAGAGGAATGCAGAATCAAGACTAGAAAAGCGGAAATTGAGAGACAGTTGCAATCCATTCGAGATGAGTGATAAATTGTAAGATATTTGTTTTAAATGTGTGTGAAACAATTTATTTAATTAATTTTTATAGATTTCGTTGCCATTAAACTCGCCAGTTTTTCATACTGCTCAGGTGTTGTGTTTTTTTTGACCTGCAATGAATTAAATAAAAAAAAAAATTTATTACAAAACTAATTTATAGCATTTTATACTCACATTTTATTTATTATACACTTTTTTAACTACAGAAACAATAATCGAAAAACTTTCCGTTAGTAAATAAGCAACTTGAAAAAACGTAGCTACGATCGTAACGCAAAATACATACAATCGAAAAACAAATCGAATTGATACGGGGAACGGAACCCAGAATACAAAAGTTGCCAAACTGAGAAATTTACGATCCGAATCGAAACACAGAATAAGGGTGAATATTAAAATTTTAATTTAGGATTATTTTTTACAGGTTGCAAAAGAAAAAATATCATATCTTAAAAAAGAAAAAACCACCTCCTTCAAAGTTTTTAAGATTTTAAAAGAACAGTTTGAGGAATTACATATAAAAAAATTAGCCAAAAAAAAATTTGGTTTTTGACTTAGTCCTTAGTCCAAAAATAAACTCAACACATTCGGCTTATTCGCCGAAATTATGACATTTTGAATATGACGTAGCTTTTGAAAAAAAAATTTTGAATTTTTTTTCGTTAATATATATTCCCTATAGGATCAAATCGAAAGAGGTCGGGTCCCACTCTTGGTCGATTTGACATGGAATTACCCATATGTATGAACAAAAACAAAATTGTAAGTTGAAAATGTACAAAAAAAAAAAGCAAATTATGAATTATGAAAACCCAAATTCTAAATGTAAAATTCACAAAAAAACAAAAAAATAAAATAAGTATAAGAACAGTAAATTAAGCACAATATCATTTGTTTTTTCTTTACTCTCTTTTGTGCTTTTCGTTTATTTCAACATTTTGTAGACAGAGATGTTACAAAAACTCCAGCTGTTTACAATCGTTAAATAGAAATTACAGAATCGCACTATCGTTACTGCAAGCAAATATATATGTCGACAAAAAAATACAATTGACGGCTCGTTAAAAGTTAGTGAATCGCACCACAGGAGTTTGAAAAAGACGTTCATCCCATTACATACTGGAGAGCACTACATGGGGCGAACTATAATTGTTATATATGTAAATACTTAAGTCATGTTCAGACCTTACAAATATTCGACGAATAAATCCAAAAAAGCGTGACCAGTAAATTTATCAAACTTTAACTTTATTTTTTAACAATTTCTATTGAATTAGTAAACTTAATTTGTAAGAAGATAATTTTAGAATTTAATTTAGAAATTTTTAAACGATGTTTGATTTAGGCAAACATTTTGCAAACCCAAATAATTGTTTATTTAAAAATAGTGGTTACGTGTAGGACGTCATATATTTAAAACGTGTGAATATAGCTTAAGAGATAGTTGCTTATTAAAAATCACTTTAACAAGGTCCTTAAATCAAACGTGAAGTTAAAAGTGCTACCTGTGCCAATAATTTAGGTCGTCACTGTATATACTTTACTTTTACCGTACTTTACTTTTACTGTACTTTTTCGCATTTTTAAAAAAGGAAAAAAATTCCATTGAATAAAATAGTTAGGGAATTTCGTATACCTTTCAAAAAGCACCCTATATCTATATTTGAATAAAACTTCGCAAAATATTAAGATTTAAGCGTTAGTTTCAAAAACTTCCTGCTAATTTAAATATTTACCAGTTTGTAGAGGTTTATGAAGACCGTTTTGACGGAAACTGTACAGTAAAAGCTGCCAAAAGTGCCAGATGCCCATCAAATCCAACCAAAACTCAGTATTTTCGTTTAATTTATTCTTTATTTGTGTATCATATATATTTTTACAATTATTTATTTAAATATACATATGCCATGATTTATTTTGGGAAATAATTTATTTGTTACAATTTTATATTCATGTAGATATACAATCTAACGGGTTTAAAGTAATTAAATATTTATTAGTTTAATTAGATAGATAACATTGATTTCTTTAAATTACATTCCTTAATATTAACTTAAAAATTATGGCTTTTTTCAATTAAAACAAGAAAATATTTGTTAATATTTTAATACTTTCTTGATAATACAAGTACTTTCTAGAATTCGATAACAACAGCAACATAAAAATTATGATAGTTAAAAAAAATAATTCTAATATTTTATAACACTAGCACTATAGAATTTGAAAATATTTATAAATTTAAAAAATTTAAACTTTATTTACAAAAAGTTTTAAAAATATTATTTAATTCTACTAAACATTTACGTTGACCAGTTTTTTTTTAAATAACTTTTTGTTTCTATATTTAAAAGTTTGTCGTCTGTAATTTTTTAATAGTCATTTATTATTTTAAATTCGAAAAGTATTTAGAATTAAGGAAAATAATAAAATAGTTGAGGTTTTGTATATGTACATTATTAAAAATATGTATATGGGTATTTCCACCGAAAAGCTCTTCGTTTTGTCACGTTACGCACCAAGTAATTAATTGAACTTGTATTTTATGCCAATAATATTAAAATTGTTCCTCTCCTTCATTTAAGTACTTAAAACAATCCGAAATGGGATTACTTTCGAAAACCATTGCATTAAATAGCAGTACGTACTTATGCGTGTGTTTTTTGTAAAAGTTTGTTTGCAGAAACAACAACAACTACAAGACTTCAAAAGTCGGTAACAAACGATTTGCTTGTTTTGTGTTGAAACAACAACAACACAACAAGAAGAAAAACATACATTATTTCCATATTTAAAAAGATAATAAGATGCGAAAATTCCCGAATTCTAATTGTTAAACTAACTAACTAACTATTTGTTAAACTCTACTTAAGTATTACTTAATTATAGACGGTGGTCAGAACTAACAATAATGTAAGGTCTTGCAATGTATTGGCAATATATTGCCGAAGAAAAATTGTCACCAAAATAAAATTGTCAGTAAAGACATGTGTAAGAAAACGATACAATTTCATTGGCATACAACTGTCTGACAATAAATTCAGCTGCCAACAAAAATTTTCAGTTTACACGGTTGTGCGATAATTGTATGGCAAGAACTGCTACATCTGTTTGTCAGAAAATGGAAGCTGCGTGTATTTTTATAATTTGGAAAAGTATAAATATTGTTATTGAAGGGGAAAAGCATAGCAAGAATTTTATTTTATTTATGTTGTTTTAAATAGGTTTCATTAAAATGAATTTAATTTTTGCAAAATTAAACTTTTTTGTTTTTTCTTTTCCCTCATGTACATCAGGGATGTAAACTATGGGGCAGATCTACTTTTTTTTTTTGATACATCTTTAAAAAAAATGTGCCTTATTTATAAAAATTTTTTTTTTCCAAATATATATATATATATCAACAGATGAGCCAGAAAATATATAATTGGTACCTTCAAAGTCTTAAAACTACATTTCGTTATTGAAGTTAGTACAAAATTCGAAAACCCATTTTCCATCCCTGATACGTATGTATTTGCAGCGTTGCCAATAGGAAAAGGTCTCTGACAATGATGCCGTTCTCAGACGCATAAACTT
Source organism: Pollenia amentaria (assembly GCA_943735925.1). NCBI lineage: Eukaryota > Metazoa > Arthropoda > Insecta > Diptera > Polleniidae > Pollenia > Pollenia amentaria. The sequence goes on from OX031008.1 coordinate 127,009,693, forward strand.
CGCACATCTGCCAATAAAAAAACAAGCTTCCAACGTGTAACAATGATCTGCCAATAGCAACGATGAGTGTTCACACGATTGTCAGATATCTAGCAACATTGTTGTGTTACAGTGGATTGGCAATGCTTTTCTGACATAGTTGTCAAACAAAAATTGCCCGTTCACACGTTTATAAAATATTTTTAGCACATTTTGCTGACAATATTGTTAGATCTGACCACCGTCTGTCTGCACGATGCTTTAGTTTAATACATACAATTTTACGATTACGAAAACCAGGTATTGAACATTTTGAAACTGGTAATAACGTAAAAAAATCGTAATTGGTCCATATTCTTCAGAAATGTTAAGAACCATGTAAAGAGAGTTGCAAATAAAATAGAAAAAAATGGACATTCGCTGTGGCCCATGAAAACCACAGAATTATGAGTTCCTCTGCAAACAAAGGACGAAATACAACGAATGTTAAACAAAAATATATGTAAACGGACAAGTAAGTAATAATATTCTACTCTCTCTGCCTCTCTGGGGTATGTGTAAAGGTCAGAATCAAAATCTCGCTTTCGGATTATTTCAAATACGGATCAAAACCAACTTAAAAGTTCTTGCATAAAGCAAAGTTTGAGATCAACTTTGATTATTTTAAGTACGGGGCACTAAAATAATCTCTACTTGCAGCAAACACTATGTTCTTAATTTAAGGAAATACGTACTTACCGTACTTTTGTCCGGATGGATTCATTTTTTTAGTGTAAATTATTCTTTGAGAAACAATTAAAAATGCTTGTTGGCATAACGTTACAAAAAGTAGACTTTTCTGTGGAAATGCCTGTGGAAGGGAAATTAACTAATATAATAAAGAAATTTTGTAAGAAATAATAAATAAGTTTCATTGAATTAACACACAAAGAAAATCGAATATTGATATACTCATGTTAAATAAACTCTTTACAAAGATAATAGTTAAAGAACAACCAATAAACACTCGAATTTTTTTTTGGACAAGCACAATGTTTTTATTTTCTCTCTTCTCTGTAAGCCAACCACCTTGTTCAAGTTAACTTGTAGAGCGTGTTTTGGTCTAATCGGGTTATAATTCTATGAAAACCTTTAACACTTACAATAGCAAAAATTGTGTGTTATAAATATTATAGATGATTATTAACGGTAATATTATTTAAAAATAAAAGTTTTACTTAGGGGTATTATTTTACATTATCACACAAGGCTTACGTATTTTGAGCAAAATACAACCCTGGCATGATACGTTGTTATTGTGTTTTAAAAAGTTTCAAACAATAATTAGATCAGGGAAGCATTTTCGTCAAAATTCTTAAGACTTGTGTGATAGTGTAAAAGGGCCTTTAATATAAAATTTAAATAAACATTTATTGCACAGCTTTTTGATTTTGTTTAGTCTTAACAATTTCACACAGTTCCGACATTATTTTTTTTTAATAATTTAATATTTAGGGGATAGTTTTGTAACAAAATTAAGTGTTATACTTTTATAAAAGTTCATATACTATTTTGCAATGCTCCGTCTTTTAATATTCACACAATTTAATAGTTTCGTTACAAATATTTTTTAAACTTTAAATAAATAAGTATAAGAACTAGTTTCATATTATGTACATATTTTTGTAAGTTTGTTAAGTATAAGACTTGATATAAAACTATAACGTTAAGAAGAGTAGAAAATATATAATTTCAGTAATTTTGAATAAATATTTCTATAGTTTTTGTCAATTTGTATTAGTATAACAGTTGAACTTTTTCGACTAATAAATTGCTAAAAGTCTTATACAGATAAAACAGTTATTATAATAAATATGACTCAACAATTTGGAACAAACTACAATGTTTTTTTTTTTTTTAATTAAACATGTTTAAACATGTTTGTAAATTGAAAACATTTCCAAAAAAATTTTAAAAATTTTCCAAAATGCAGACTCTTCTAAAAAACTCTTTTATGTTATATCAGTTGATGTAATAGTTTCTTAGTTTTGCAATTTTAATAGTTTAACAGTTAATAATATTATTATTTTTTTATAATTTATCAAAACGAATTTTGACCCAAGTTTTTTGCAATAGTCAAAATATTCCTGAATTATTATAACAACTTAAAGTGTAGAATAAGCATAACAGTTATATATAAAACTTTTATACAAACCTGCCCATTTCCAAATAAATTTATAAAAAATGTCACGGTTTACGAGATTAACATCAGTTTGGTATTGGTTGGTTGTATCTGTATAAAAGTGTTCGCTTGACAGCTGTAAAGCAAAATCTACTACTTAATTTAAAATGTTTTAAGGATAACAGTAAAACAGTAATCAAGTTTTTGTAGATATTTGCAAAAAATTATGTTCTTAAATTTTTTTTTTTTTGCTTCCTACTTTTAAAATTTTTGTTTAGTTAAAACTTTAGTACATTTTTTTTTTAATGTCTGAGTTTACAATTCATTGGAATTCACCGAAAAAAGACATAAATTTTAAAGAAAACGTTCATATATGAGTTTCTGTAACATATTTACGTTCGAGTTTTGCTCTTTCAAAGGCTTTTGTAAACTTCGCATCTCTTGGTCAGAGAAAAAACATGCGTATGTAATAAAAATGCTAGTATAAGAGTTTATATAACTAATTTGTTTTAGTAAATTTTAAACATTTTTAACCTAAAAATGTCTTGGTCACAAACAAAAAAAAACTTGGTAATTTGTTTTAATTTTTAAAATTTGTTGTTACCAAATACAAAACAAACATTGTTATACATATAAGAGATTTTAAATAATTATTACTACAGTATAACTGCTTTGGTCAAATAACAGCAATAAATCCTTTTTTTGTTTACAAAATTTGTAGTCCCTCTCTTTTAAATTACTTTAAAATTTGTTTAGCTGACAAAATTTCTTAGTATAACACTTTGTACAACAATTCCCCTGAATTATATTCTATAACTATTTTCCATTACTATTGATATTGGAATGTTGTTGTTGATAACGATTGTTGTTGTTGTTAAGATTATTGGCACGACGATACTTCGGTGTTAAATAATAAACATCTGCTTCACCACCAAGATTTCCGTGGAGCGACGGGGGTGGTGGAGGCGGTAGCCTATAATTGTTGGCTCTGAAAAATTGTTGTTGTGAATTATGTATCACCTGAGGATGAGATATCCACTCACTATCGGGATTAATGGGTGGTAGAGGTTGTCGGTAGTTTACTATTTCATCATTTATTAAAGAATATGGAGGATGTGGTTGTTGCTGCTGCTGCTGCTGGTGTTGGGGAGCTTGTTGAGAGGCCTGTTGAAATTGTCTTCCTGGTATTCTTTGAGATAAATGGGGCCGCGCATAATACTGAGATTGATGCGATATGGGTGGTGGTAGAGGAGGCTGTTGTTGCTGCTGCTGTTGTGGTTGTTGATAGACAAATCTCTGCGGTTGTTGTTGCTGCTGCTGATAGGGATAGTTTTTATTCGAGGGTCCTAGAAGATAAGGATCAATAAATTCAGCGTCTGGGTTAATAGGCGGTCTGTTGGGTAGCTCATTTACTAAAGTATCATTATGCAAACTCCAAATTTGCTGTTGCGGTGGTGACTGCTGCTGCTGTGGGAACTGATGTTGTGGTCTGTAGTTTATAATTTTAAGTGAAGGTGTATTTTGAAAAGGTTCTTCATAAAAACGATTATTTTGTCTTCCAGGACCGTAATAGTAACCAGGAAGTTCTCGATTACGCGATGCCAAAACCGGTGCTGGTTGCTGTATGGGTTCTTGATAACGTTCTCTTTGTGGAGGACTTTCTGCTTGAACATACTCATTAAATTCTTGTTTATTTACGGACAACCAAGTGGGCTGACGTTGTATATTATGTGAATACACCTGCTGCTGTGGAGGTTGTTGCAAATATTTTGCCCCAATTCTTAGTTTCTTGGGACGACCATGAGGCTGCACTGGTAACAATGTGGTAGTAGGATATTTTGGTGCCTCGGCAAACTCTTCTCTTCCTTGGGGTTGTGCGTCATCGGCTCCTATTTTATCGACAGCTAAAGCTCTGAAAGCATTTTCATCATTTATTGCTGGACTATAAGTTACCATGGGCTTAAAGGGTTCGCCATCATACTCTGCAGGCGGTTGGAACGGATTTATAGGCTCCACTGCTGTTTCCGTTTTAGTGTCATCATAATTGTAGTTAAATACCGGTTTTGCTTTTGGGGTCCGAGGTATATTATTATCCCGTAATTCTTGATTTTGATAGTAACGTAAAGTCTCCCGTATAGCATTTACTTCTTGTTCAAAGTTTTGCAAAGGTCTCTGTTTGAATATTGGTCTAGGTTTGTAGCGAGTTTCCGGCTTAGGTGTTATAACCACCACACTATCATCCACATACCGATGATTGGGTGCCACAGGCTGCAAATAATTGCGATGGCCTTGAGCTTTAAAGGGTCTCTTACTGGCGGCATATAGTTTAATCGGCTTAGAAGATGATGCAGGCTTAGATGTAGTGGAAACGTAATCATCTATGACATTAGGACCACCACCCTGTTGGCGTTTAGCCTCAAAGTATTCATAGTATATAGGATTTGCCTTGGAAAGAGTTTCAACATTGGGTTCTGGTGTGGTGGGTACAAATGAAATAATATTTGGTCTTCCACTAGGATTAACATTGACTGAATATATCGGTATAGGAACTGCCACTGGTACCGGTACAGGTTCAATATTTCTGGGAGGAGGTGCAGATGATGGAGTAATAGAAAATCTGGAAGATTGAGTAGGTGTATAAGTAGGTCTCGGAGCTGGGGTAACAATGTTAATGATCTTAGGGGTATATTCCGAGACTTTGGTAACCACTTGTCTATAGTGAGGCTCGGTAGTAGTGGTTGAAGTAGTTGTGGGAGCAGACGTCGTGGTACTATACACTCTATATCTTATAGGTGGCGATTGAGTACTTAAAAACCAAGGCCTTCTTTCCTTTTCCGATTTCTCCAATTTACTAAAATGTTCGGGAGGAGGTGGCACCACTATGCCTGGTACTAAAGGCCCTGGTGGAACCGGATTAGAATAATTACTTTTGTAGACAAAAGAATAGGCTGGAGGATAATATAATGAAGGGTCATCTTCATCAAAGTCCTCTGTGCCATTAGTGTTATCCAAAGAACCATTTCGTCCATAAAGGAATGGACCTAACATCGGGAAATTGATTGGTTTATTATCCTCCTTATCTTTGGTTAATGATGGATTCGCAACCGTTTGGTTGTTATAGCGCCACGGTAGCGAGGGCGGCGGGTAGTTGTAATTAGGCTGGTTCTCTTTAGCATTTTTAGTCTTTCCCGACCAGGTAATAAGATTTTTCTCGTCGTCACTGTCATCCGTGGTCGGCGTGTTGTGGGCTTGCGTGCCGATGGTATAAACTGGTAGCGATTCGTTAGTGACCGGATAGACGATCGTGAGTTTATTATTTCCGATAAGCTGTACGGGGCCGTTTTCTTCGAGCTGGACAGGAAAGGGTGGCGGAATTTTGGGATTACTGGGAATTTTAATTTGCCTTCCAGCTGCATTATAATCATCTATAGCCGGCCAGGGTTCTTCGGGGTTATCTTCATTTAAACTGCCACCCTTTATGACCAGCAAATGATCTTCGGCCAGCCAGATGTCCTCTTCATGTAGGCCACCAAAGTTCCGTTCATTATCTTCAGGCACTTCTTTATTAGGTAAATAACTTAGAACTCCTGGCCTTTTAGGTGTCCGTCTAAATATTTCCTTCTCTATTAATCCGTATTTGCCATCTCGTACTTGATCCGCCAAAGTTTTCTTTGAATCTTCTTTAGCCTTTTTTTGTTTAATACTATTTTCCTTGCCAGAACCCGCACTTAATCTCAGTATACCATTATCCCAATTATCAAAATCCCCTGGTTCGTCGAGTAGGGCTTCATCGTCATCATGATAGTCTACATCGTGTTTGGAGTCAATTAATGATTCTCCAGACTTGGATGATATACTAGGCATTGTGGAGGCAACTCTTATACTTGCATTTAGTTGTGTTTTCCTATAACTACTGCTTAATACTGTGGGTTTACGTGGCCCGTAGGAGGATTTTGTTGCTGTTGTAGAATTTGTTATGGTACTGTTACTTGTTACCGCCGAAATTTGATACGTAGAGCGTCCCTGGGCGTTTTGAATATGACCAGCAACTAGACGTTGAATCATGCGAGGGCTGAAAAGTAAGAAAGGATAATTAATGTCTGTTTAACAAAGAGTTATTAAAAAAAGTAAAAGAATCGTGACCAAAGCTATTTATTTTGATTTTTTTTATATGTAAAGTTTTCTTTAAAAATTTATTTTGATGGAGATTTTACATTATTTTCCAAGAATTCTTTAAATCAGCTATTTTTTTGGAAGAGTTCTTAAGGCGTTTTCTTAAGATCTCTTTGAATTTGGCCAATTTTATACACAAATTTTTCTATTTTCGTTTGCAAAATTGAACAAGATGAGATAAATCTGCCTGCTTTTTGACTAGGACTTTATGATCAACGACGTTAAGCGGAACAGTAACTTAAGTGATCATGGCCTCTGGGTGATATAAACTAACATAATGAGATTGGGTCTAGAATATAATTACTACTGTAGATTTTGAAAAATAATGAAAAAAAAATTATATTTAAATTATGTGATTTATATTGTTACAATTCAAAATATTTTTCCTTTTTGGTGTTCGCTTAGTAAAACTATTCTTAGCTGTAAAATTTCATCCTAAAATTTTCATAAACGTAAATTTTGTCTTAAATGAAATCACTACTGATGCAAAAATGGCCAGGTCAAGGGAAAACATACATTTCGATAAACCGGAATTCCTTTCTCTGGATGTTTTATATGAGATAATATTACTCAAAACAAATCTCATTTATGCACAGAAAAAATTATTAAATTTCTCCAATCACCAAATTTATACCAAATTCATAATATCAAACAAACAATTTGTTGATTTGGCTCCTATTACCAAAATGATTATATTGATTACTAAAAATTGTAAAATTGTGAATATTTTTTTTCAATAAATGATATTTAAAATTTTTATTAAAAAAATGATCAAAAAACTTTGCCATTTCAAACAATGTGTTAATTTATTTTAAAAAAAACATTGACAATTCCCAACAACAATTCTACATGTTTAAATTATTTTATTTTAAACGAAAAAAGTCAATTAAGATTTTTTGTTATTTAATTATAATTTTAATTGAAAATTTATTTCAAAACAACTTATATGTTAATTAAATCAAAATTAAATTTTTAATTTTCTTTCAACTAAAAAAATAATTGATTCAATAATCACATTAATTAAATTTAAATACTTTTTAAACCATTTTTTTTTATTGATAAAACACTTTTTTCTGTGTGTGTATATAAAGGTAGGATCACACGATTGCCCCAAATGCACCAATACGACACAATTTTCATTGTGCTTTATTGACGCACAATAAATGAAATTGCCCCAATAATATGTTTTATACAAATTTAATTGCCGCTAGTTGGTACAAAGCGAAATGAGTACATTAATTGCCGGAGCACAGTTACACGATTGTTCGTATTTGTCTCAACTGTGAAAACAGCTGTTGTGGTAGCTTTTTTATTTGTTTGGAAGTTCTTGTTGGTTAGTTCTTGAAAGAAAAGAAAATTGTATCATATATTCAAACAAATTTTTATTAAATAGTTTTATTTGAAATTGTTTAAGAAAAATATATGAAATTCAGAAAATAAAACACAGTAAAATTCTATTTTAAAATATACACAGAAAAAATGCTAAAAACATCAAAGTTGAAATACTTTTACAAATGGTTAATATAATAAAAACAACTTACAAAAAGAATTAATTATCACATTCTATTTGTAAAAAAAATATAAAATAAATTCGCTTTAAAGAATTTCAATACATTTTCCTCCGTTTTCCTGTATATATTCTTTTAAATTGTTTTATAAATACGTTATTTAAACTTTGTTTTGAACAAAAAATTTAGACTATATAATATAATTCAGAAAAAGATTTCAAAATCGCTCGAAAGTGATAAATTTTTATCATTTTGAAATCGATCGATCTTCATTACATACCTAAATATTCCTTAAAAAGAAATAATACTCCGTTTTATTTGAATTGTATTTAATTATTATTTATTTATTTATTTTATTCTAACTATAAAATAATATAATTATTATATAGTTGATGAGTTAGAGCACTAGCGTCTTAAGGCCATCAGCTCGAATTGTATTTAATATCTTGAATAAAAATATTCATCCTGGGGGCTACTCTCTTTTGCGATTCGAAAGAAAAATTGCAGCAAATTGAGTGGTTGGTACTCTTCAATGCGTTTGCGCATCCATCTTTCGCATCTTTTTGTTTTCTTTTCGCAAGTCTGGTAACACCGCACTCTGTTATGCGACAGCATATGTCAAAATCATTGAATAAACACAAATTTCTTGCGATAGCTCAAGTTAAAACGCAAATGAAGAAAAATATTTAAGAACGTAAACAAATTTATTTTAATAATATTTAAATTGTTATATTAAGGGAAACCCCAAAAAAAAAAATATAAACAACACAACGGCATTTGCAGATACCAAATGCCAAACAAACTGCAAATAATTTGTGGACGAAATTGGCAGACGATCTAAATGCTAATGGACCCCCCGTAAGAGATATAACCGGTTGGAAAAAATAATATTTAATGCTTTTATTTATATAGAATATAACTCTTATAACATACTGGTATATAGGTTTGGGCAAATTTAAAAAACCACACAAAGCACAAAACGCTTAAAACTAAATGAGGCATTTCCACCACGGGATGCAATCCCTCACAGTTCTGCCCCCTTTCTGCCATGGAAGAGCAAGTCGTTAATCTCCTTCATATGGAAGAAGCGGTTAACGGCCTACCAAATTCGACATGTTTTGGTACAAGCGGTGATAGCACTAGCCATGTTACGATAGTATATAATAAGTATTTGACGGAGAAAACTTCGGATTCTACGAAAATTCAAAATAGCAAATTGGATGAAAATCTTCGTGCTTCTAAACGACCGCGGCTTTCAAATTTAAATGAGCGGGATAATCTACTTAAAACGCAAGTTCAAAATCATTTTATAATATTCTATTTAAATTTTATTATCTTGAAATTTCGTATCTTATCTGTGTGACACGATTTCGTTCAAGCTTTCTGTTTTAACAACTTCGTTAAGTGAACTTTACACAAATATTGTGCAGCGCACAGCAAACGTTCATTATTTGAGCTACTCTTTCTGTGGCGTAATGCAGTTCTATAGCTGCTAACAGGCATCGAAATAGGCCTTTTAAAGCCCCAAATACTCTTTCAATTATTGGCTTTATTGTTTTCCGTAGCGTTTCTGTATGGCGTTAGCCGCCAGGGTTCCAGAGGATACCCCGAATCGCCTTAAAGAAAATTCAAAATAAGTAAAAACATTCTTAAAAAATATTTTCAAATCAATAACCAATTAGCCAAAATCCCTTTTCTGGTCTTTCAAAGCGTTCTATTAGCGTTTCCCTTGCATTCAAGAGTCTCCATACATGTGAGTCATGGCTAGCACCACAGTATCGGCAATCAGCAAATCTAATTGACATTTTGTAATCACATATCTAAAAATGTACAATAATACAAAGCTTTAATTTCAATCATCATATTTTTGTTTTCACCGAAACTTGGTTGAACAACAGCCTTTTGAACTCGGAAATACTTTGCAATAATTTTCATATTCTTCGTTGAGATAGAATTACAACTACGACTGGTGGTGAAGTGTGAGTTTCTATCTCAAAAATCATTCCAATGGGAGAAATCAAATTAAACCTACCTTTTAATATCGAGGTCGTTGCAGTGTCTTTAACGATAAATAACATCATAATCTTTATTACTTGTTCCTACATTCCACATCACTCTGATCCGATTATCTACAAACATCATATAGATGCAATTAAAAATGTGGCTTTAAAACTCAGCATCGTTGATTTAAATTTTATATTTTGTGATTTTAATTTGCCTTGTATTTCATGGGCATTTTCAGCTGAACATACTTATTACTTACCCACTCAAAGTAATGATATTAGAGATGAAGTTTTTAAAAATAGATCAGATTTATATCTACATCAAATAAATCGAACTTGCATCATTTATGATAAACGAATGTATTGTAAACTGTGCTGACCCTATTACTTTACCCGATGATCTTTATCATCTTACAATTGAAATAAGATACAATTAATTTTCTAATAATCTAGTAAAAAAAAATTCTACACAAAACGAAAAAGTTTTCTGTTTTAACAGGGCAAATTACATTGAACTTAACAATCGTCTAATTAACACTAACTGGCTTCAATTGCTGACTGCTCCGAAAAGCTTGCCGTGTTCTGTTGACGTTTTGACTGATAGTTTTTATAAAACTATGTTTAGTTATATGGAGGAATACATCCCTACACAGAAAAAATTCTCCAAAAATGATGCACCAATTAAAGCATTAATCAAAAATAAAATCAGTTTAATTTAAAAATTTAATCATGTGAATTAAACGTTTAATCAAGTGAATTAAAAGTTTCATTGATAGTATTAATTTGCACCAGTAAACAAATTAATAGTTACAATTAAACGTTTAATTTACTTGATTAAACGTTTAATTCACTTGATGAAACCGATTTTATATTTGCTGACTTCTTTGCTTCTACATATTTCGAAACTCTATATGATGATTTTAAACCAAAATATTTTTTTTTTAATTATCACTACCTCTCATATTCTAATGTGTGCAAAAAGCGCTTAGTCGTCATCTTTTAGTGGTCCAGACGGTATAACAAGTTATGTTGTAAAAAATTGCGCACTGACGACACTTTTGTCTATAATCTTTAATGCATATTTAAATTGCGGTTACTTTCCGAAAGTTTGGAAAGATTCATACAAATATTATTCCATTGTTTAAATCAGGAAATAAATCAGATATATGCAATAACAGAGGTATAGCTAAACTAAGTGATATACCAAAACTTTTTGAAAAATTTTTAATACTCATCAAGTTTCTGACTTATTGTCACCACATCAACATGGCTTTCGGAAAGGATTCTCTGCTATGACTAACATTCTCCACTTACAACGTTAGTTAATAGAGCTTTTGCCAACGGACACTACACTGACATTATTTACACTGATTCCAGCAAGGCTTTCGATAAAGTTCACCATACGCTATTGTTGAAAAAATTGGACGTCATGGCTTTCAATAGTAACTTCCTGAGCTGGATCAAATCATATATGTTGTGTAGAACTCAAACCTCTGGGTAGCCATATTGGTCCAATTTTGTTCTTCCTTTTTATTAATGTGTTGCCTGAAGCAATTCAACATCGTAATGTGTTGATGTATGCAGACGACGTAAAATTATTTTTAAGTGTTAAACTTCCTTGTGGTCAACAACATCTACAAAATGACCTCGATAGGTTTAACAAATGGTGTAAACTTAACTTAATGGAACTAAATTTTCTAGAGTAAAAAAGAGGTCTTACTCCTACGTTCTTTATGGCTGTAATTTACAATCTGTTAGTGAAATAATGGATTTGGGAATATTGTTAGACCAAAAACTTAATTTTATTGAATATATCGTCGGTTGATTATTTAAATGTCGTATGTGGATTTTTGCGGTTTTGAGTTAAGATCGATTTCTTAGGTTTTCCAAACTGATCTTTCTTTTGGCGTAATCAGTTTTTCGATACCTCATACGGTTTTCGAGATATGGAGTGTTGAGTTTGTCGTATGTGGTATTTTCTGAAGCAATTTTCAAATTAAAGGTGTTCATACTCAATTTACTCGAAACTATCGGAAGCCACATACGGCAATTAAATTATCAGCCGACGATATAACGAGGGCTGTAAATAAATCCCGCAGTATTCTGGCTTTTATTTAAAGATGGGCAAAGGAATTTAATAATCCCTTAACCACAAAAAGCCTAATTTTAGAATACGGCAGCATTATTTGGGACCCGATCTATAATATCCACAACGATCATATCGAATCAGTTCAAAAAGAATTTCTTATTTTCTGCTTAAGAATTAATGAATTATAAAGGATGCCGGGTACTATCTTCATACTCAACAAGACTAGCTGAAAATAATTGACCAACTTTAAAAAGCCGTAGTATGACGCTTAATTTATCTTTTATGTTCAGATTTATAAATGGTAGCACATATTCTGAATTTTTATTGAGTAACGTAACTTTTAATATTCCTCAACGCTCACATCAATTTTTTAATCCTCTATATGTCAGGATATGTCGAACTAGGTAGGAAGGTAGGTAGAAAGGTTGGTATGAAGTCTCCTTCACACCTTCGGCCAGAGACCAATATGGTCCATTGTGACGCCTTGTTTAGATATTGATAGATGGAAAGTGGGTGAAATAAATAGCGAAAGCATAAGAAAAGATAAAAATGATAGATAAGAACAGAAGATATCGGACCAAACCCGAGAGAAACTCAACTCAACACAAATTCGTCCTACGGGCGGCTAGAACCCAGTCTCCTGCCACGCAGCCAGGCCATCCCCATTACGAATCCTATCAGACTCTCGAGACGACAGCCCGAAACATCCACTAACTCCCCTAGGAATCTGCTACCCTTTACCCTGGGAAATTGGCACAGAATGTGCTCAACTGTCTCTAACTCCTCCGGGTCCTCACACAACCCGCACATATCCGACAAGTCTGATCAAATTCTGGAATTTTTGCTTGGAAATATTTTGCCACAAAAATTTCTATTTATTTGTGATGTTTCGTTAAATTTGTAATTTAAAAAGTGTGTCTACGTTTATTATCATTTTCCATTTTTAGACTTTAGATTTCCTTTCATTAATCACTCCATATCAAACTGAATCTAATCTTTGAGCAAAAATTTAAAATCTTTAGATTTTTTTTCTGTCCAAAACACCATTAAAGTGTTGGTATCAAGTTGAGATCTATGAAATACTTTTTGAAAGGAATTTCTATGCCAGACAAATTTATGGCCGGTAAGAACTAAAACAAAATATTTTTTTAAAAAACCATAAGCAGCCGAAACCAAATTTAACTTCTAACCCCCATGACTCACAGTTTGTCTTGAAGCACAAACGTTTTACCGAAAAAATGCTAAAATTATAAGTTTTTAAATACAACTTAACATGGAAAAAAAACAAAAAGAAAAGAATAAATAAATAAAAAACTAAATATGCAAAAAGTATAAAATATAAAAAAAAAAAATCGTAACTCACGTTTTTGGTGTCTGCTGATTGTGCAGAGTTGTCAATTTTGTTTTGCCATGGTTGCTGGTTCGATCAGACGATGTTTTAGAGTCGGTGGTTGATGCTGATGTTGTTGTTGGTGTCTTAAGACTATTGCTTTGTAACGGTAATGAAGATTGTTTCGATTGACGAAAATTATTGGAACCATCAAATTGTGAATGCTGTGCTGCCATTCTTTGCCTTATAAATTGAGGTTTCCCCGTCGTTGTCGTTGCTGTTGTTGTGGTCGATGTTTTGGGGCTATAGGAACGTGTACATTGTCGTCGTTCTAGTGTTTTATATTTACGTTTTGTTTCTGGGTCTTCATAAGGTTGGGCTCCATTGCTATGAAAACTACGTTGCTGACGTATTCCTTTAGCACCATTTAATGGCACTGGTGATGATATTGAAGCTGCTGAAGTTGTTGTAGTGGCATCAACATGCCGCACTAGTCTTGTTGACTCTAATGTGGATGTTTCAGTTATGATGGGTTTTCTTTTCGACTTGGTCATAATTGTTGTAGTTGCAGTTGTCGTTGTAATTTGTTTGGCCGCGTGCCTTTGCCAACTATTACTGCTCACGCTTGCCGTTGTTTGTGGCCTTGTTGTTGATGTTGTAGCAGGTAAAGTGTGACGTCTTAATTGTAAATGTGGTGGCGCTTGTAATGATGGTGGTATTGGTGTTGTTGTCGGCACTAATCCTCTTCTATTCGTTACGGAAATTAATGTTTTGGCTGGAGTTGCTGACGCCGAAGAAGAGCTGCTACTAGTGGCCGTCGTCAATAACGTGCCAAATAGTAAAAATAGTAGAGATTTTAACAAGTTTAAGGCCAACGACTTCATCTGAAACAAAATAAATTGAGAAACAAAAAATTAAGCAAAATAACCATAAGGAAGCATAATAAAATATGCATTTTTTTTGGTGGTTTTACTTTAAACGCTCTAAGTGTTTAAAGCCTACCACTTATTTTTTGTTATCGTAAAGAAGAAACAAAAGTTTAATTATTTTACTTAAAATTTTATTTATGTAATCAATTTTAAAGTTGCAACTTAACGATGTTTAAATTTTGCAATGTATTTTCTTTAGCTAAATGGGGTTTGTGGTTGGGATTTGTTGGGGACAGGGGTTTGAAAGAAACATTTATTTAAAATTCAGGAGAACGATTAAAAAAAAAATATTTTAAATTGTAAAATAATGGGATTTCCAAATTCTCGAAAACTGAGATTAGTAAATTATTACTGAAATTATCTGGAGCATATCTCCATACTGTAAGGATAAACATCTGGCAACCCTATCCTTGAATTATTTAAAATGATCTTATAAGATGTTGAAATTATGAAAAATGCATTCACACTTGAAACATCTTACATCTACTATCAATCAAAAATGTCACAGTTTCTGAAAAAAAAATTTTTTAAGTACCTTTTTTCTACAAAAGCGCCAAAGTTTCCAAAGAACACAGCAAAATGTATTCGAAACTCATTTTGTTTAATAATATAAAAAAAAATTAAACAAAAAAAGACGCTGCTTTCAAAACAAATGCCATTTTGTCAGTGATGCGGGGATCGAACCCGCAACCCCGGCACCGATAGACTTGCACACTACCGGCCTACCGGGGCACCCAAATATAATTTATTGCCACTTTTGTAGTGATGACACTAAAATAATCGGAAGATGTCGAATGGAATACATCTTGTAAAGATGTTGATTTTTAGCTCTTTGTGTTTCTTATTTGAAAATGTCAACATCTTCCCAAATTGATGGTAGATGTAGGATGTTGTCAAATGTGAAAAGGCTATAAGTCGGAAGGCCGAATGTAACAAAGACCCAACATTTAAGGTGTTGTAGAATCTGAACAAAATCTCTATTACCGAATTGATGGGACTTATAAAAGCCTTACTGAAAACGTATCCATTAATATTTTAGATATGCAAAAATCAAATTAATTAACGTGTCGTCCAAACATTACAAACATTCTAAATTTTTAATAAAATCGTCCCATTACACTGTGCTAAAAATTGACACTTTTTTTGAGACAAAAAGGGCACCTGGCGTTTTAACCTCATTCGGGTATGCTGAATCTAGTGGTGCTAGCCGTTTTTAAGTTAGCTCTGGTTTTCAAGATATATCGGTTTTTCGAAAATGGAGGAGGTTGCACAACATTTGTTCGCGTAACTTAAAAGCGGTTTAGTTTATTGAACAAACTCAAAAATTCTGCAATAAAATTTCCTAATTTAAGAATTTCAACCATACAAATATTGGGGATTATAGAAATTCTTTAATTTGGACCCTGCGGCGCCTACGATGCCCCTAGATGGGCCAAATGTATGACCAACACACTTTATTTTTCCTCGCCATCATTTATTTCTAACATAAATACCAGCTATCTCCATTCCTTAAGGGGGCTCCCATACATAATGTTCAATACAGACTAGAAATATATTGAAGAAAAAGTGCCATAAATGCCTAGGAGTCGAACCAAAGACCCATTTTTGAGATACGCGAATATCTGTTGTGCAACCTCCTTCATTTTTGAAATAACGGTATATCTCGAAAGCAAGAGCTCACTAAAAAAACGGTTATCACCACTGGATTCAGCGTGCCCGAATTAGGTTAACACGCCAGGCACCCGGCTTGACCACCTCTATTATGCGGCATTACCCTCTTCATCCAAAATTATAGACACATTTTGTTTTACTTCTGAACAATCAAAAAAGAAAAAAATTTGAATAAACCAAGAAGGGGATTTCCCCCGCAAAGGACATTTCGAAATGTAGTAACAGCTAGTAATACTTATACTTATTTTAATTGTATATGAAAAAATAAATTAAATATAACTAGAAATTCATATTAAAATTTATGTAAAAGTCTTTAAAACAAAAAGTTTTATAAATATCACTGTTTTTTGATAAAATTAATGTAACCACACAATCTCTTCAGAGTGGTTTGCCGTTTAACAGTCACCGTCATTGACGACGGATGACGTCAATAGTCAAACATCAATCTTTAAACCAAATGCTATTTTACTTTGGTAGATCGAAATTTGCTTTTGAATGAATGATTACCTATTTTAATTGATTAACATGTTATTCCTTACTTTTGTTTTTCGTACTTTTTGTCAAGAATTCTTCTTGAAATCCAAAGTACATTTTTTATTTTTCATGTTTTTGTCTTTTTTTTTCTTGTTGACCTTTTTTCAGCACAACTTGAAGGACAAATGTTATCATTTAGCTCGTGCCTTAGCTGTTAATAACAATTAGTATTGTGGTTATTTTATTGAACTGTTAATGGTTTTTAATATAAATTTCGATATTTTAATCAGGCTTAAGTTCATTGAATTTAATTTCCATTAAATTATTTTTTCATGTTCAATGTACTAATTAAAATATCGAAATTTGGATTAAATACCATTAACAGTTCAATAAAATAACCACAATAATTATTATTAAAAATAATTTAAATTCTGCACGGCACATTAGAAAATTGCACTTTTAATATCAAAGTGATTCTTAAGTAACAACTTTTAATTGGGTAATCCAAAAATTATTAGCAATTGAAAGTGATCTGTATGTTGGCGCACTAAAGGCCTGCAAGCTTCATTTTAATATTACCTCCAATATTTTTTTCATTGAAAAAGCCAAAATGTTCCATATATATTTGATCCACTGATGCATCATTTTTTCTCCACTTCCACCCAAAAAAAAAGTTAACTTTTTAATGATTTAAATCGTGAATACAACTTAGTATGCCAAAATGCTTTTCATAACCAATGGTAAAATCACATCTTCTTTGTGTCCTTTAATGTAAGAGCAGTTTCAGGCATTTAAATGTGTTCTGACTCTAGACGACAAATATATTTATGGAATATAAAGGCTTGGCAATGTGCCAAAAGAACCCACAGTTCAGCACATGGATCATCAAAATAATTTTTGCAATAAAATCGGGCACGAACAATTGTAGCATTCGATCTAACGCTGACATTAATGTTAACCAGCGTGTTTTGCTGTATTAATGTTGAAATTTTGGCGTTTTGGGAAAATAACACTTATTGTTTTTGAGTTCAAAGAAAAAAGTAATAATCTAACAAAAGGACAATTCACTCAAAGAGGGAAAATCTACTGTCCCCTCTTTTGAAAAAAAAAATCCTAAAAGACATCGTAACAAAATAAAAGACTGTCCTCTTTAAAAAAAGGACGAATCGTCACCGAATTCATACCACTTAAGATTTATCCAAAAATTAACAATATTCTAAACCAAAGGTACTGCTTTAGTAATACATTTTATTTTGCAATTTTTAAATTCTTTAGTTGAGAGCACCCTTAACTGATTTGCGAAACAGACTTTATTTAGTCCAAAACTATTACATGAATTTTATTTAATAAACAAAGCATACAAAGGTACGGCAAAATACATTTTGAAGCTTCCCTACGTTTTAGTCCTAGTCCTACCTTTTAGTATTACAGAATCACTTTTTGAACTTATTTAACGACGTCTGTCCGTCTGGATGGCTTGTAAACTTTATGCATAAAGTACAGATCGCAATTTTGGAAAAAGAACCAGGACCTAATGGACCATCGTGACAAAGCTTAGGGTGGGGGGGGGTTACAGCTTCTTTCCAGAATAGTGTTATTTTGTCCATAAACCGTATAATTTGGTTAGTATTTAGTATGGTGTTCATTTAATCGGGCTTTTGCTTTAATCGGTTAATCGCTCGATTAATAAACAGAGGTTTTGGTTTAATCGGTTAAAGTTTTTCTTGTGAATTTAGTAATTTCAATAAATAAAAATGCAAAAATTATTTATTATTTGGAGTTAATTAGTAAAAAAAAAAAAAATAACATAACAGACATAACAAGTCTTGAACTACAACGAGCGAACAAAAAAT
The DNA here is from genome assembly GCA_943735925.1 of Pollenia amentaria. NCBI lineage: Eukaryota > Metazoa > Arthropoda > Insecta > Diptera > Polleniidae > Pollenia > Pollenia amentaria. The sequence goes on from OX031008.1 coordinate 127,027,863, forward strand.
AATTCATTAATATATATTACAATTTTTTAATATAACATATGTTTTAATTAAAAAATAAACTTTGAGATCATTTTATTAGTTATTTCAATAGTTTAAGGATATCTTATAAAATAATCTTTTAAACAAATACTTTGTTTTAAATGTTTAGGATTTAAGCGATTCTTTTCTTTAGCTTTGATAAAACTTGACTAGGAAAAAATTCTTTCACTTATCGTAGATGTTGGAGAAATCGAAAGTTGCCCATAAAACTGAATATTTAATTTCTCTGTCCTTTTCATGGATTTCTATAAGCATATAAAATCTTCTGTTATGCCATTAGAGCCCTGTTTTAAATTTGTAACACTTCAAATTGGTTCGGTTAATTCTGTTAAAAAATGAATATGAGAAGAAACAAATAACTAAATACATATAAAAAGTACGTGAAACAAAATGCTGTGGACAGCAAACACTTATTTAAAATGAAGATCACTGAACACCTGCTTTGTTCGTATGAAAAAGTATTTAATCAAAATTGAAAAAGTATTTATAATTAAAAACACAAAAAATATGTTATAAAACGCCAAAAAATTTAAAATTTTGTTATATCGGTCAATTGTCTGAAATTAACCGGTTTAATCGTTAATCTAAAATACCCAATTTTAAATTACCCGATCAGTTAATCGGGTAGTAATTATTCGGTTGAATTACCGAATGAATACCATAGCATTTAGATAACATTTTGTCCAAACTTATTTTATTGTAATCTAAATAACCAAATTTTATAAGACTTGGTCCATATTTGACCATAGCTGCCATAAAAATACTACTCCAGAAAATTTATTTTAATAACTTCATGGCTACTACTATTTCGTGCTAAAATTTTGTGTTGGTAGGTCCAGAATTGAACATATGTCCTCCATACCTAAACTACTTAAGGTACAAAATAATCTGATAAGGATGAAGATATCTAAAAAATATTGTGCACTAAAAACCTCATTAGATACATATTTTTTTCCTTTTTTTGTAAAAGTTTTCTTGAAAACAAAACTTGATTTTAATACCTGATATTTTCATTTGAATTGGGTAATTTTGCTTCATCTCAATTTTTAATTTTGCTGGCGGTAACACTGCATTGTACAGTCATACGCAAGTCTGTTCATAAGATCCTTGAACAATTTTGATATTTTATAAAAACACCCAGAGAAAAGATATGTTTAACAAAACAATTTTTAAAGGATATTTTGAACATATTATGTTTAATTTAACCATATCATTGTCACCGACAATCATATTATTGTTAAAGTAGTCCTCCATCAGGAAGCCACAACCATATTATAGTTGCTCCTGAACATAAAATGGTTAATATTAACTAAACTATGTTTAACACTTATAATAGCATGGTTGTTTTTCAACCATAGTATGTTGCTCTTAGAAAAGAGCATACATAATACTATTGTTAATTTGAAAACAAATTATTGTCATATTTAACCATAACACATTTAGAGGCAACCATAATATGGTTGTGGTCTCTTAATTGAGAACTAGTTTAACAATAATATGGTTGTCGGTGACAATGATATGGTTAAATTAAACATAATATGTTCAGCATTTTCTTTAAAAATAGTTTTGTTGGAGGCGACCATATTGAAACATGTTTTTTCTCTGCGTGTAGTTTAATAAAAAAACACACAAAAAAGGGACTTTCGTAAAAGTACTACACCTTTGAAATGTAGAGAACAAAATTGGAAAGTAGGGTTTTAGTGTATAGTATTTCTATTTATTGGTGGTAGAGTGCGTCTAATGGAAGCTTTGACTAAATAAGTATGGCATGTATGGTCTCCATAAAAGGCACACGCATAAAAACATATTTTTCTACATTTTTATCTCCAACAAAAATGTTTTAAACGAAACCTTTTTTAATATGCTATGGCTACTTAACAGTATAACTGTCAACAGCAACCATATTATGGTAAAAATATTTCGCCATAAAGAAGCAACAACTGGCTGCCCTCAAATATGTTAATATATAATAAGATTTCGGTTTAATAAGTCTTACAAAAGGTTCTTCATCAATATTTGAAAGTGTTTAATGTTGGGCGCGTAAGTCATGAACATCTCCTTTTAAATCTCTGCTTTTTTGGTTAAGCCTGACTGATTATATACGTATGTATAAATTGTTCCCCTCTCGGTTCATATTTTGCGGCGGCTTTGTCTATATATGTTTTTATTTTTGCAAATCATTAAGTACCTTTTCGTCTTCTTCAGCATTTGTATTTATGATACCAGCATTTTTTTTTTTTTTTTTTTGGTAATTGTTAACGTGTTGCTGAGTTTTTGTTGTTGCTCATGCTTAAACACTATGTTTTCTGTTGTTGTTGGTAATTAGTTGCAACGATGAGTTGCAATGCTAAATATCTGTTAAGAGATTTATGCTTTTGTGGAACGAGTACGAGTTGAAGTTATTATACTAAAGTCTAAGCAGCCTGTCTATCTTGACTTGTTAGACTCTTTGGGGGAGATTTTAAAGATAAAATTTATTATTGAGTTGATGGCTAGCACGTGCTGTGTTGAGGGATTTCATTTTTTTTTTTTTTTTTTTTAATAATTATGTTGCAGTTTTATGAAAATTATTTTATAACTTTTGATTAATGTAAGAAATAAAAGTGAGCTTAAAATTAAAATAAGTGTTTTATCAGGTTGGTTAAAATGAATTGATACTTAGGTTGGTGTTAAAAAGATAAAATGTTCTCAAATTTAAAAATATATTGCTTCAGGCAAAAAAGGTCTACGTAAAAAATGTTTTCTAACGTTTAGGAGTTAAAATTTCTTAAACTTTACATAAAACTTTTCTTTTTAATCTTTTTCCTTAATCAATAAGGGTTTTCATGATATCGCTTAAAAGTTTGTGCAAACGGTGCATTTTTACGCCCTCGCAAATCAATTGTCAAAAAATGTGGTAGAATTCATTTACACAAACTTCGTAAATTTTCCTCACAATTTAAACGCGTAAACTTGCAATGCACAAAGGGGTATTTTGCCAATCCTGCCGGACTTTACATTTTTTTTAAGCCTAAAATGCCTCTTAAAAGTTATTGAGTGCCCGAAGATCAAATATTTTTAATCTTTTCCCATACTTTTGTTTACCAAATACAACTTTTAACGTCGGCGAAAGTTAAAAAAAATCTAACCTTGGACGAAGGAGATCGCAAAAATGCAATTTTTCGTCCCGCTGCCTTTTGTGGGCGGTTACATATAATAATATTTTCAAAAATAATGTAAATATTAAAAGAAATTTAATTCTTACTCTTTAATACCGTAAAAATAAAATTTTTGAGCAACGACTAATTTTCGGTAATTTCTAAAAAAAAATTAATTTTTAAGCTTTTATGTCGCTTTCATGTGTTTTATAGTATTTAAATTCTCTGAAAATAATTTATTTATTCACAATTATAACTTATTGATAATCGTAACAACAAATTTTATTTAAAATAATAACAACTAATTTATTTAGTCGTTATATGTGACAGCGCATAGAGAAAGGGACCAGTAAGGTAAAGGGAGCAATAAAAACCAACTACACAAAACAAGAGGTAGGGACGACGCGTTTTCAATGGTATGAGAAAAATTGTCCAAATTCGGTACACATAGCTGGGTTATCAATAAAAACATCTCTGGCAAAATGGGCGGGATTGGAATGGTGGGCGTGCATCTCCCATACAAAGACATTATAGATTTATGCATATTTGGAGAACGAAATGAGCCAAAGTTTCCAAATTTAATACAAGCATTTTGGTTATTAATACACAACATCCGACAAAATATGGGCGTAATTGGAGAAGTGTACGTGGTACAAAATAGATTTATTTATATCTAAAGAACGGTAGGAGATAAATTGTCTAAATTTCAAACACATATCTGGGTTATCAATACACAGACTCTCTCAAAAAAAATGAACAGTATTGGAGAAGTGGGCGTGGTACCTCGCAAAGAAAGACAATATAGATTTCTGTCGAAGGTTTCCAAATTAGGTAAAAACTTCTTAGTTATCAGTGCACAACATCCGACAAACTGTGGGCGGGATTGGAAAAGTGGGGCTGGCACCTCCCACACAAAGAGATAATAGATTTCTGTATGTCTGGAGAACGGCTAAAGCCAAAGTTTCCAAATTAGGTAGAAGCATCTTGGTTACTAATACACAACTTCTGACAAAATCTTTGCGGGATTGGTGAGGTTTTTATATCTAAGGATGGGCAACGTAATACTTGCCCAAATTAGCGACATGTAACATCTGTCAAAAAAAAGATGGGAGTGGATAAGTGAGCGTGGTTCCTTACATACAAATGCAAAAGTGATTTCTGTATATCTAGAGAACGGTAATCGCTAAAGTTTCCAAAGTTTGTACAAATAGCTTGGTGCTCAATACGCAACATCAGGGCGCGATTACGTAAGTAATCGTGGCATAAAATAAAATCCCGTATATTTAAAGAACGGTAAGTGTAAAATTTTCCAAATTTGGTGCAATAAGAATGGCTATCAACATACAGGCAGTATATGTCAGTAATATGCGGAATTGGAGAAGTAGGCGTGGATCAAACTGGATTTATGTATATCTGGAGAACGGCCACAGCTGCAATTTACAAATTTGGAAAAAATAGCTTGGTATATATATCTGGAAAAGGCCCACTGCCTTATTGTAGACATAGGCGGGATAACTGCAATGCAAATACCATATAGATTTCAGTGCAACAGTAACAGTAAGAGTATTCAAACTTGGTACAAACAACTTCATAAGCAATACACGAGACCTCTATTGAAAAAATTACATATTTTTTTTTTATTAAATTATTTTATTTATTGTGCTTAATTCCCTGTAGTCTTGTTTGCTGATAACTTTGGCTTTTCTAAAATTATTTAGGAGAACGTTTCCTGATGATCTGGCCTAAGCAACCAGTGAAATGCGCATATGAACAGCTTATCCTCCAACAATAAATTTCAGTATTTTTATCAATTATAAAAAAAGGGAATTAAGCACAATAAATAAAATAATTTAATGAAAAAACAAGTAAGAGTGCTATATTCGGCTGTGGCTAATCTTTGATACCCTCCACCGACAGAAGTGGGCTCTATATTGTAAATACATATATATTATTAGCTTAGCTTCACAAAAACGAACGTCAGCATTAAAATTGGTTGCGGTTTAGGCCTATATTAAATTATTGACCAAAAAGTTTTATGCGTTTTTTGTAAGAACTTTGAACTGGCTTGAGTTAAATATCATGATTCGTAACAGTTTTAGCCGAACTAAAATAATTTTTAGGAGGGTAATTTCTATTGGACTTATGGTCAATTATGTACCAATTAACCCAAAATTCTGACGACTGATTTCTGGTATTACAAAAAATAAATTAGAATAAATTTCAATACAGCAGTGTAATTAGTTTTAGCGTTAACAGTGAATTTTACAAAATTGCATGATATTTTTTCTGGCCATATGAATCTAAGTTGGATGAAATTATACCGCAATATCTATATCTGTTATGGTTTAAGGCGAATTAAATTATTTTCCCAAAGTGGGCTTTATTGTGTTTTAGAGTAGGGTTTATATGGGGCCTAGGGTAAATTATGGACCGATCTTCTCGAAATTTGACACTGCCATTTCTGGTCTTCAAAAACTGTGATATACCCAATTTTATTATGATAGCATTATTAATTACGGTTTTAGGCGTACTAAACTGGAGTAGGGCTTATATGGGGCCTAGGGTAAATTATGTATCGATCTTCACGAAATTCCTATCCTATAAAACTGTGACGTAACGAATTTCAATATGATGGCATTATTTATTAAGGTTTAAGGCGTACAAGATCGAATGGAATCAATAACGATTCAAATCATGAACCATTTTTGGCAGATAAGGTTTTAAATATTATAAGAAATTGGAAAATTAAATTCACCGGACGTGACAATAATATAGCCATTGATGAGTTTATTTACCGTGTGAATATTCTTACAACTAATAATCTCAGAGGTGACTTTGAATTATTATGTAAGTATGCTCATTGTTTTTTCGAAGGTAAAGCGCTCGAATGGTACTGGCGTTACCACAGACAGACCAATGACATTGACTGGTACTCACTGACTGACGCATTGAGGAAACAATACAAGGAGGACTATAGGGATTTTGACATACTTGACGATATACGTCGAAGAAAACAACGACATGATGAAAATTTTGACGACTATTTTGACATTATTTCCGAATTAACTGACAAACTAAAGACACCGATTTTAGACAGCGATTTATGTGAGACAATTTTAAGAAATTTAAAAACCGGAATTCGACATGAACTTCTTCATTTAGACATTTCTTCTGTGTCCCAACTTCGTCGTGAAGTAAGAAAGCATGAGAAATTTATAAAGGAGGTTAGTGTACACGATGCTCGAAGGTCAAGCAAAGGACAGATTTCGGAATTGGACAATGTGGACAATGACTTTGATTGTTTGGAGGACAAAACTGGGGAAGTTTGTACATTACGACAGGATTTGACATGTTGGAACTGTGACAAGATGGGACATACATATTTTGACTGTTTTGCGACTAAACAAATATTTTGTTATGGTTGTGGTGCTAAGAACATTTATAGACCGAACTGCACCAATTGTTCTAGAAAGTCGGGAAACGGACTGAAGGATGCTCGACGGACTTGAGGGCATCCGGTACTGTTGGACAGAAATACACGGAAGCAACAAAGACGATGGATGATTTAAACGTAGACAATGGTACAGCGACAGAGAACGTTCACCTTTCTCACAATTTATTAAGACCATATCATGTTAGGTTAGCTGAATATAAAAAGGTTCGAGCTAGAATTTTTGGTGAAAATAAAAAAATTTGTAGATCTTCTAACCGCATTCGTGAATTTTATCGAAAATTAAGGTTATATAACAAAATTTTAATTTCACCTATCATATCTCAGGAACAAGATAGTAGGCCTTATATTAAGCTTAAGATTAATAATTGTTTTCATATGGCTCTATTAGATAGTGGCGCGAATAAGAGCGTTATTGGAGGTAATTTAGCTAACGAAGTTCGGAATGAGTCTGGTTTTAGGAGATGTGTAGGTAATGTACGTACAGCAGACGGTAATAGACAGGATGTTTTGGGAATGGCGAGAATGAGTGTTACATTTCAGGGAGAGACAAGGAATTTTGAATTTTTGGTGGTACCGACGATAAGACAGGACATTATTTGTGGATATGATTTTTGGGATGATTTTGGACTCAAAATTTCTTTTGGTGGCGTGGATGGAATTGATATTACAGAGACAGATCAGGATAAACTTAAACTTACAATCGAACAGAAAAGACGTTTAGACAACGTGATTTCGACGTTTCCAAATTCCGAGACAGAAGGGTTGGGATGTACTACTCTGATAGAACATAGCATTGACACGGGGAATGCAAAGCCCATAAAACAACGGTACTATCCAATTTCTCCTGCCGTCGAAAGACAACTTTGCGGAGAATTGGATAGAATGATTTCCCTAGGGGTTATAGAGGAAGCTCCAAATTCTTCCTGGTCATCCCCAACCGTTGTGGTGGTTAAGCCGAGTAAAGTTAGAATGTGTGTTGATAGTAGGAAATTGAACTCTGTGACAGTTAAGGACGCATACCCTATACCGAACATTGACGGACTTTTATCGAGACTTCCTCCAGTTCACTGTATTTCAAAAATTGATTTAAAGGATGCTTTTTGGCAAATCAAACTGGACGAAAATTCGAAACCAAAGACAGCATTTACAGTTCCTAATCGGCCATTGTATCAATTTACAAGAATGCCGTTTGGATTGTGTAATGCACCGCAAACGTTGTGCAGACTAATGGACATGGTTATTCCGTACAGTTTAAAAACTCATGTTTTTGTTTACCTTGATGATTTATTAGTAGTTTCACAGACTTTTGACGAACATTTAACACACTTAATGGAGGTAGCAACAAATTTAAGAAAAGCTGGTTTGACAATAAATATCCAAAAAAGTAGTTTTGCTCTTAGTAAGGTTAAATATCTTGGTTACGTTGTGGGAAATGGAACTTTACAAGTTGACGAGGACAAGGTTACGGCTATTAAAGACTTTCCGATACCAAGATCTATTAAGCACTTACGACGTTTTTTAGGCATGACAGGATGGTACCGACGATTTATACAGAATTACTCGACAGTGACTTTTCCTTTGACAGAACTTCTGACGAAGAAAAAGACATTTTTATGGAACGATCGGGCTCAAGAAGCTTTTGACCAATTAAAGACAAAACTGACAACTGCGCCTTTGCTCAGTCACCCCGATTATGATAAACCTTTTATTTTACAATGCGATGCAAGTACTTGCGGTGTGGGAGCAGTATTGGCACAAACGGACAAAGACGGAACAGAGAGACCAATTGCCTACATGTCTCATAAACTAAACAAGGCTCAAAGAAATTATACCGTTACAGAACTCGAATGTTTGGCTGTAGTGATGGCAGTGAAAAAGTTTCGTTCTTTAATTGAAGGCCAGGAATTCAAAATAGTAACTGACCACGCAAGTTTAAAATGGCTAATGAACCAACGTGATTTATCAGGGCGTTTAGCTAGATGGTCTTTAAAACTGCAAGCCTTTAATTTCGCTATAGAACATCGTAGTGGTAAGGAGAATGTAGTGCCTGATGCGTTGTCTAGAGCGCATGAGGGGGAAATAATGATAGATGCAATTGATTTAGATAACCTTCCGGCAGTAGACCTTGACGCGGACGCTTTTAGAAGTGACGAATACATGAAATTACGGGACGATTTTCAGGATTCAAATTTACCGGACTTCAAAATTTTGGACGGATATATTTACAAACGGACGGAATTTTCATCTGGTGAGTCTGATGAATCTAATTTGTGGAAATTATACGTACCGACCGAACTAAGGAAAGGAGTAATTTATTCGGCTCATGACACTGCGAACTCATCCCACGGAGGTATAGCAAAGACTCTAGAGAGAATACGACGATACTTTTATTGGCCAAGACTAGTTACTGACGTAAAAGACTATATTCAAAATTGCGAGTTATGTAGAACATCCAAGACTCCGACAAATATTTTGAGACCTAAATTGGGACAAATGGTACGGACCGAACGACCATTTCAGAGACTTTATGTGGACATTATTGGACCGTTTCCAAGGACGAAAAAAGGAAATATCGGAATTTTAATTGTACTTGACCATTTTTCGAAATTTACGTTTCTTAAACCACTTAGGAAATTTGTATCGAAGGATATTATAAATTATTTGCGTAACGAAATTTTTATGTGTTATGGAGTACCCGAAATTTTGGTGTCGGACAACGGTTCGCAATTCAAATCTAAAGATTTTGAGAACTTTTTAGTCAAATTTGGTGTAAAACATATGCTAACCGCTGTATACAGCCCACAGGCAAATGCCAGCGAAAGGGTAAACCGTTGTATAAATGAAGCTTTGCGATCATACATTAGGGAGGATCAACGTGAGTGGGATACATACTCAGATAGTATTAATTGTGGTCTCAGAAATAGTATACATCAATCAATCGGCAAAACTCCATATCAAGTAGTGTTTGGACAGACAATGATGACTCACGGAAAGGACTATAAATTACTGAGAAGGCTAAATCTTTTGGCAGAGACGAATTTGCGAATCGAACGGCAGGATGACTTTACGCTAATACGGGACAAAGTCAAGGAATTTATGAAGAGGGCGTACGATAAAAACGCTCGGGTCTATAATCTGCGTTCTCGGACAAGGGACTTCGCCATAGGACAAACAGTAACAAGACGAAATTTTGTGCAAAGCTCTAAGATTGCCAATTTTAACTCTAAACTGGCTCCGGTAGGTGTACGAGCTAAAGTTTTGCGCAAAATAGGACAACTTAATTACGAATTACAGGACTTAGACGGCGGTGGCACTGGTATATACCACGCTAAGGACATTTGGTCTTAAGGATTGTATAATTTAATACTGTTGCCCTTTTACAGATCCAGTTATCGATATGCTTATGCATATTGAGAAGCTGTACCTGTTTTGTGAGGGCAATGTTTTGATTGTAATGTTTGCTAGACTTAAAATACTTTACATAGTTTTTATATCAATTAATATTCATACATAGAAAATTTTGTATATCAAAAATTTTCATTTCAAATGAATTTATTCAAAAAAAAAAAAATTTTAAATCGGAAACATTTAAAAGAACGGAGGATTTTAGAAGAAAATTAGTTTGAGGAAAGTTTCACATATAAGGGAAAAGAAGAATCTTAGGATTATTATATTAATGAAAAGGATTGGGAGTATGAAGGTAAGCTGTAGATTGTATTTAACAAGTTTAAATTATTATTCTTGGCTTAGATTTCAGAAAATCAACCTGGTCAGCAATTTATTTAGTTCTACACGTATTTTACTTCAAACAGTTACCAAATCTATAATTTGGTCAAACTCAAGAGAACCTCTACATCCTGAACGATCTTCCATCAGGATTTTCAATTATCCGCCTATTTGCCGAACATAAAATATCGAATTTCAATTTTACTTGAAACTTATCTGTTTCTTAAACTTATACTTAAAACCATATTATCTTTACTTAATCTATTTATTTTTTTTTCCCCCCCTATAACTTTAACTTAATCTGAAATGGGTGCTTTTATCCTTTTATTTAAATCTAATTGTATCTTATCTTAATTTAACTTAATTTCTTTTCTTAAACCTAACTTGGTTTCCCCTCCCCTTAAATTAATTTTTTTTCTTAATTTTACATATATTTTCTTAATTTAAATTATCTTGGTTTAAAATCTCATTTAGAAATCATAATTTTTCTTTAATAACCGTAATTATTATTTAATTTCACGTAAATTACGATATAAAAATATGTAATTATTTTTTTTTTATACATTGACATTCACTTACATACATTTATCATACACACGAATATAATTAACAAAATTTTGAATATACTTATAAATTAAATTGGTAGTAAGATAATTTGGAATGATTCAAAATCTACGATATTAAATGAATTCAACATCACATCAGGCCTGCTGTCATCGTTGGATAAAGTTTGGTGAGTTCTAAAATATAGTTATTATTATTAATTTTTTTTTTAATTATCTTAATATATTTTGGGTTGTAATTTAATTAATTTTGAATTTACATGTTATTAGCATAAAATGTTAATAACATTTGTAAAACAACCCTTAATTTAATTTCTAAATCGAGTATTCAAAATTTAACACTACACTACATAACAAAAAAAATCAAAATACACATTTTCATTATCAATTTATATTAATTAAATATTTTAAAATATGTTTGAATATAGTTTAAATAAATGTTTCCTTATTGTGCACTAATTATAATGACGTTTAACTAAATTCTTAATTTTCATTTAATTCCATGAAAAGTTAATCAACAATTAGTTAGGGTAGTATAAGGGCTATCTAAAGAATAAACGGTACGATAGCGAGGATGGGAGGGTTGAGACCATAGGGAAGTTTTACCATCTTCTTCCTGTTACTTAATTCAGACCGGGTTATTAATTTTTATTTATTTTTTTTATTTTTCGACGGTTAACATAGGTTACTTTTAGCTACCTTTTAAATTTAATTTTTAGCGGTTTTTAACCAGTCTTAAGGGAGACAAGAACACCACCCCATAGCCCTGAGCACGGTCGGAAGAATAGGTAGCGATGGTCTCCCAAGAGATAGGGCCGAGTGCAGTATGGACCGTTACAGTACAAATAACTTCATAAGCAATACACGAGACCTCTATTGAAAAAATTACATATTTTTTTTTTATTAAATTATTTTATTTATTGTGCTTAATTCCCTGTAGTCTTGTTTGCTGATAACTTTGGCTTTTCTAAAATTATTTAGGAGAACGTTTCCTGATGATCTGGCCTAAGCAACCAGTGAAATGCGCATATGAACAGCTTATCCTCCAACAATAAATTTCAGTATTTTTATCAATTATAAAAAAAGGGAATTAAGCACAATAAATAAAATAATTTAATGAAAAAACAAGTAAGAGTGCTATATTCGGCTGTGGCTAATCTTTGATACCCTCCACCGACAGAAGTGGGCTCTATATTGTAAATACATATATATTATTAGCTTAGCTTCACAAAAACGAACGTCAGCATTAAAATTGGTTGCGGTTTAGGCCTATATTAAATTATTGACCAAAAAGTTTTATGCGTTTTTTGTAAGAACTTTGAACTGGCTTGAGTTAAATATCATGATTCGTAACAGTTTTAGCCGAACTAAAATAATTTTTAGGAGGGTAATTTCTATTGGACTTATGGTCAATTATGTACCAATTAACCCAAAATTCTGAAGACTGATTTCTGGTATTACAAAAAATAAATTAGAATAAATTTCAATACAGCAGTGTAATTAGTTTTAGCGTTAACAGTGAATTTCACAAAATTGCATGATATTTTTTCTGGCCATATGAATCTAAGTTGGATGAAATTATACCGCAATATCTATATCTGTTATGGTTTAAGGCGAATTAAATTATTTTCCCAAAGTGGGCTTTATTGTGTTTTAGAGTAGGGTTTATATGGGGCCTAGGGTAAATTATGGACCGATCTTCTCGAAATTTGACACTGCCATTTCTGGTCTTCAAAAACTGTGATATACCCAATTTTATTATGATAGCATTATTAATTACGGTTTTAGGCGTACTAAACTGGAGTAGGGCTTATATGGGGCCTAGGGTAAATTATGTATCGATCTTCACGAAATTCCTATCCTATAAAACTGTGACGTAACGAATTTCAATATGATGGCATTATTTATTAAGGTTTAAGGCGTACTAACTGTTTTCCGGGAGTAGGATTTATATGGGGTCTAGTGTAAATTATGGACCGATTTTCAAAAAATTTTACAGTGTAATTTCAGGTCCTATAAAACTGTGATATACCAACTTTTAGTATAACAGCGTTATTTTAGCTGTTTTTCGGGAGTAGGGTTTATATTCGGCCCAGTGTAAATTATGGACCGATATTTACGAAATTTATTATAAAGCAAATTCGTGCAAAATTTTATATCATTCCGTGCATTATTCCACATTTTATGTTAGTTTTTGTATCAAAATTTTAAATTTTTTTAGGGTTGTGGTTCCACATTTTGATTCATAGTTCTGATCCTACTGAACCGATGTTTCTGGATTTCAATCCCAAACTGCTTAGGATAACTACAAGCAAATTGAGACCAAGTTTGTTCTTTTCTTTTGCGTTTTTCGAAAGTGAGCGTGTTTTTAACAGACGGTCAGACGGACAGACAAACGGACATGGTTAAATCGACTTAGAATTACTCAAGAAGCCCGAATATATATACTTTATGGGTCTTAGATGTATAATAAAAAAGTTTCACACGGAATGACAAACTTAGTATACCCTCATTCACCACTAGCGGTGGTGGAGGGTATAATTATGTATTCCCAAAAACCACTTTTTGATAATAAAATTACATATTAATGAGGGTAGTGAAACGTTAATATTAATTAATGTGGCTTATAATGTTACTTCACAAATTATTTTATATATTTAATTTAAAATTAACAAGCAAAAAAGTTAAAATTTTTTTATACTAAACAATTTTGTTATGCGTTGTAAAGGCCGTCTTACACGTTCACATAAAACTTAAGTATTTTGACTAAAATGCTTCCCTGATCTAATTTTTGTTTGAAAATTTTTAAAACTTGTTATTGTGTTTTAAAAATTTTCAAACAAAAATCATGACAGGGTTGTATTTTCTCAAAATACGTAAGACTTGTGTGATAGCGTAAAGTACCCTTAATTATGTGTAGAAGAAAAAACAAATCGGTGAAATACATATAAAAGCAAGGACTTACATATGGACTTTTTGTACTTTTTTAGAAAATAGTTTGTTGTTGTCTTTGCATTAATACGGTTAAGTTCCATTGGAAAAAATATATTATCTGCATCATTTTTCTGCTCTTCTGATAGAAATATTTTATCTCCAAAAAATGTATGTAGAACACAAAACGTGCTTTTTGGGTCTAGGGCCAATATTTTAACGTGCTACAAAAATTAGCACAAACGCATAATACCCTCTCCACTATTGTGGTGTAAATGTAATTTAAAAAAGAACGTTATTTTTACATATCTTTTTTTAACAAAATGTACGTTTTTTTACTTTTAGTTTAACAGGACGAGCTTTTATTAAATTAAAAAGCCTTTAATTTCGTACATCCTTAACATTTATTTTTGCGACTTATTGTGCTCTAAAGCCTTTTATGATAGGGAAGGAATTTGTTATATTTTCTGGATTCATGCTTTATAATAATCGGGGGAAAATAAAAACGTTTTGTTCTGCGACTCCCCATATACATATTGCACACTAAATCATAAAGAGCCACAGCTTAAAATTTATAAATATTTTAAGTTTCCTCGACAATCGGTTCTACGCCCTCAAACGACTCAGAGTTCAACGAACACCGACTAAGGATTGTCAACTCAGCAACACCAGTTCTTCAGTTATCACTGCTACAACAACAATAACCTAAAATTTATCAAAATCGTTTTATTTCCTTTAAGCCAGTTTACATATGAAATCTCAAATGACCACGAAAATTTTGTTACCGTCACTGTCTTTTATATTTGTGGAACTCAACCATGTTTTTAGAAGCAATTGTTTGCCTCTCCTGAACATATTTAAATTTTGAGTTGTGACTGAATATGATGTAGTAGGCGATATATAAAAAATAGATTTTATGGTTTTCTGAAGATTTTCTAATAAAACTATTTATGATTTTTGTTTGTATAGTTTTGTCTTTTTTTTTTTTTAAATTAATTTAGTATTCATGACTCAGGAATTTAATTAGTATTTTTTTGCGCAATAACATCACAAGATACGAAAATTAAAAAAAAAAACAAGTGAAAGTGCTATATTCAGCTATGGCGAATATTATATACCCTTCGCCATGGTTGGAAAAGAACAGAAAATTGTATTTGAGTAAAATTGTAACCACCTAACATGTTTTATATGGAGACTATAGGTACTACCCCTAAAGTCGAGAGGACACTTGTATGGGGGGGCCAGGAGAAATAATAGACGGATTTGGCTGATATTTAATATTAAATACTCCTTATGCATATTTGAGAAATAGATGAGTCGAATTTTGTCAATTTAGCTTATACGGTATGTGCGCTATTGTGCCAAAATCCGGGAGCATATTAATATATGCGCTAGGTGAAATAATGGGTCCATTTTGCTGATTTTGAAACCTAAATAAATTTCATACACTGAGAATTTTGAGCCAAATTATAACGTCTTTTAAATAAAAAAACGTATTTAAAGTTTGCAGATAAGTTGGAAATCTGATATCTGTTCATCCAATGCCGAAAAAAATTGTCATTATGAGTAGATTAATTGTAGCGAACACTGTGTGGTATGCAAAAAAAAAACACCCTGAAAAGAATACTATTTATTTGTTAAATTTTTTCATTTGAAATGATAATGCTAGAAACAGTTATTTATACCATAATACGTAAAAAAAAGAAGTTAAAAACAAAGAAATTTTTGTTAATATAGTACGTAAATAAATAAATATGTTTTTTATTTATTCAACAAAATTTAATTCCGCATTTAAATAGTATCGAATAAGTTTATGTTGTACCACGGTACCAATAAACTCTGTACCAAAAAGGTACAAATGTATTACGATTTCCATCCCTGACTCCAATTGGAAAGAATGTTTCCTGAAATCATGATTTTCAACGATGATGCTATATGTTATTCGGATCGCTAAAAAATTGGCTACCTTAAGGAAACATTTGAATGGTACAATCAATTGATTATCATCAATCGTACGATTTAACGTCATTGGTTTAAAGGAACAAACCAGTAAATTTGGGCGGTTGGAAAAAATACCATCTGTGTAAACCATTGCAAGATATTACCATCTCAAATGCTTTTTCCCAAACTTTTCGGGAAAACGGAAAAAATGCTAAAAATTGAAGTTTTTAGGAAATATAACAAAATAGTTCCATTGATTTTCATATTTTGCTATACAAATATTCAAACTCTTAAGACTTAAACTTTTCAAACTTTTCACAATTTCAAAAAAATTACATAAATAAGAAAATAATGGAAAGCAACAGTTGCAAAATGGCCATTGGCAAAAGTGTGGATTAACCCTACGAATAACCACTGGATCTATAGGACCAAAGTTCGTCCAATATTTCTACACGCAGAGAAAAAATATGTTTAAATATGGTCACCTCCAACAAAACTATTTTTAAAGACAATTGCAAACATATTTTGTTTAAATTTAACCATACTATTGTCACCGACAAACATATTATTATTAAATTAGTCCTCCATCAAGAAGGCACAACCATATTATGGTTGCCTCCGAACATCTTTTGGTAAGTAATAACTAAAATATGTTTAACATTTATAATAGCATGGTCTGACAGAATTTTATCCGACATAAAAAAATATCTGAAAAATCTGTTATCAATGCAACACTATCACATCAAAAAGATACAAGAAAAAATGTTTTATGTAAGATGTGATATTATAAACAAAATAAATATTGGAATTAAAGGAAATTATATTTTAGTTTGCCTGTTGGTCCCGATTTTCGTCAAATATTTGCCAAGTATGATAACATTTTTAGTATCACAACCTTTTTATATTAAAAATTTTTCAAAAGATAAAGTTAATTTTTCTTATTATACGACGGCTCACACTTTTTTACTTTATGAGCACAGACGATTGTTTTCGACAAATCGTACGACTGAATAGGATGTCGTAACGTAAGCAAATACCTTATGAAAATAGCTTTACTTTGGGATTTTAAAAATATCATCATATTAACGATATAATAAATGATATTTAATTTTAATTAAAAAAATTATCAAAAAACTTTGCCGTTTCAAACAATGATTAATTAAATATAGTTTTAATTAAATATAGCTCAGGTTTTGACAATTCCCTAGATCATTTAAATTAATTAAGATTTTTTGTTATTTAATTAATATTTAAATTTAAAATTTATTTCAAAACAACTAAAATGTTAATTAAATCAAAATTATTTTTTTTTAATTTTCTTTCAACTAAAAAATTA
This sequence comes from Pollenia amentaria, assembly GCA_943735925.1. Classification (NCBI taxonomy): domain Eukaryota; kingdom Metazoa; phylum Arthropoda; class Insecta; order Diptera; family Polleniidae; genus Pollenia; species Pollenia amentaria. The sequence goes on from OX031008.1 coordinate 127,044,990, forward strand.
ATTGATTCAATTATCAGATTAATTAAATTTAAATACTTTTAATCCCATTTTGTTAATTGATAAAACTACTGATAATATTTTCTGTATATGTGAATCCAGTATTGCCGTGTTTCTGATATCATACAATTACTGAAAAAATATTTTGATTAATAATTTTTTTTTCTTCAAAATTCATAACAATTTTGTTTAAAAAAACCGTTATGTTGCGTTGTTGTATAGTTCTTTTCATTTTAGTTTTTAATCAATACACAGAAAATCAATTAGTTGTAAACATAACTTTTATTTTACTAAGTTCTAGCAAGTCGATACAAAATTCATCCACGGTAACACTGTTACTTCATTTGTCATCTCTCGAATGTTGCCAAATTAGGTAAAAACATCTTAGTTATCAATACACAACATCCGACAAACTGTGGGCGGGATTGGAAAAGTGGGGGTGGCATCTCCCATACAAATAGATAATAGATTTCTGTATGGCTGGAGAACGGCAAAAGCCAAAGTTTCCAAATTAGGTAGAAGCATCTTGGTTAGTAATACACATCTTCTGACAAAATCTTTGCGGGATGGGAGAAGTGGACGTGGCATAAAATAGATTTATTTATATCTAAAGATCGGTTAGGTAATACTTGTCTAAATTAGCGACACGCAGCATCTGTCAAAAAAAGGTGGGAGTGGATAAGGGAGCGTGGTTCCTTACATACAAATGCAAAAGAGATTTCTGTATATCTAGAGAACGGTAATCGCTAAAGTTTCGAAAGTTTGTACAAATAGATTGGTGCTCAATACGCAACATCAGGGCGCGATTACGTAAGTAATCGTGGCATAAAATAAAATCCCGTATATTTAAAGAACGGTAAGTGTAAAATTTTCCAAATTTGGTACAATAAGAATGGCTATCAACATACAGGCAGTATATGTCAGTAATATGCGGAATTGGAGAAGTAGGCGTGGATCAAACTGGATTTATGTATATCTGGAGAACGGCCACAGCTGCAATTTACAAATTTGGAAAAAATAGCTTGGTATATATATCTGGAAAAGGCCCACTGCCTTATTGTAGACATAGGCGGGATAACTGCAATGCAAATACCATATAGATTTCAGTGCAACAGTAACAGTAAGAGTATTCAAACTTGGTACAAATACCTTCATAAGCAATACACGAGACCTCTATTGAAAAAATTACATATTTTTTTTTATTAAATTATTTTATTTATTGTGATTAATTCCCTGTAGTCTTGTTTGCTGATAACTTTGGCTTTTCTAAAATTATTTAGGAGAACGTTTCCTGATGATCTGGCCTAAGCAACCAGTGAAATGCGCATATGAACAGCTTATCCTCCAACAATAAATTTCAGTATTTTTATCAATTATAAAAAAAGGGAATTAAGCACAATAAATAAAATAATTTAATGAAAAAACAAGTAAGAGTGCTATATTCGGCTGTGGCTAATCTTTGATACCCTCCACCGACAGAAGTGGGCTCTATATTGTAAATACATATATATTATTAGCTTAGCTTCACAAAAACGAACGTCAGCATTAAAATTGGTTGCGGTTTAGGCCTATATTAAATTATTGACCAAAAAGTTTTATGCGTTTTTTGTAAGAACTTTGAACTGGCTTGAGTTAAATATCATGATTCGTAACAGTTTTAGCCGAACTAAAATAATTTTTAGGAGGGTAATTTCTATTGGACTTATGGTCAATTATGTACCAATTAACCCAAAATTCTGAAGACTGATTTCTGGTATTACAAAAAATAAATTAGAATAAATTTCAATACAGCAGTGTAATTAGTTTTAGCGTTAACAGTGAATTTCACAAAATTGCATGATATTTTTTCTGGCCATATGAATCTAAGTTGGATGAAATTATACCGCAATATCTATATCTGTTATGGTTTAAGGCGAATTAAATTATTTTCCCAAAGTGGGCTTTATTGTGTTTTAGAGTAGGGTTTATATGGGGCCTAGGGTAAATTATGGACCGATCTTCTCGAAATTTGACACTGCCATTTCTGGTCTTCAAAAACTGTGATATACCCAATTTTATTATGATAGCATTATTAATTACGGTTTTAGGCGTACTAAACTGGAGTAGGGCTTATATGGGGCCTAGGGTAAATTATGTACCGATCTTCACGAAATTCCTATCCTATAAAACTGTGACGTAACGAATTTCAATATGATGGCATTATTTATTAAGGTTTAAGGCGTACTAACTGTTTTCCGGGAGTAGGATTTATATGGGGTCTAGTGTAAATTATGGACCGATTTTCAAAAAATTTTACAGTGTAATTTCAGGTCCTATAAAACTGTGATATACCAACTTTTAGTATAACAGCGTTATTTTAGCTGTTTTTCGGGAGTAGGGTTTATATTCGGCCCAGTGTAAATTATGGACCGATATTTACGAAATTTATTATAAAGCAAATTCGTGCAAAATTTTATATCATTCCTTGCATTATTCCACATTTTATGTTAGTTTTTGTATCAAAATTTTAAATTTTTTTAGGGTTGTGGTTCCACATTTTGATTCATAGTTCTGATCCTACTGAACCGATGTTTCTGGATTTCAATCCCAAACTGCTTAGGATAACTACAAGCAAATTGAGACCAAGTTTGTTCTTTTCTTTTGCGTTTTTCGAAAGTGAGCGTGTTTTTAACAGACGGTCAGACGGACAGACAAACGGACATGGTTAAATCGACTTAGAATTACTCAAGAAGCCCGAATATATATACTTTATGGGTCTTAGATGTATAATAAAAAAGTTTCACACGGAATGACAAACTTAGTATACCCTCATTCACCACTAGTGGTGGTGGAGGGTATAATTATGTATTCCCAAAAACCACTTTTTGATAATAAAATTACATATTAATTAGGGTAGTGAAACGTTAATATTAATTAATGTGGCTTATAATGTTACTTCACAAATTATTTTATATATTTAATTTAAAATTAACAAGCAAAAAAGTTAAAATTTTTTTATACTAAACAATTTTGTTATGCGTTGTAAAGGCCGTCTTACACGTTCACATAAAACTTAAGTATTTTGACTAAAATGCTTCCCTGATCTAATTTTTGTTTGAAAATTTTTAAAACTTGTTATTGTGTTTTAAAAATTTTCAAACAAAAATCATGACAGGGTTGTATTTTCTCAAAATACGTAAGACTTGTGTGATAGCGTAAAGTACCCTTAATTATGTGTAGAAGAAAAAACAAATCGGTGAAATATATATAAAAGCAAGGACTTACATATGGACTTTTTGTACTTTTTTAGAAAATAGTTTGTTGTTGTCTTTGCATTAATACGGTTAAGTTCCATTGGAAAAAATATATTATCTGCATCATTTTTCTGCTCTTCTGATAGAAATATTTTATCTCCAAAAAATGTATGTAGAACACAAAACGTGCTTTTTGGGTCTAGGGCCAATATTTTAACGTGCTACAAAAATTAGCACAAACGCATAATACCCTCTCCACTATTGTGGGGTGGATGTAATTTTAAAAAGAACGTTATTTTTTACATTTTTTTTTTAACAAAATGTACGTTTTTTTACTTTTAGTTTAACAGGACGAGCTTTTATTAAATTAAAAAGCCTTTAATTTCGTACATCCTTAACATTTATTTTTGCGACTTATTGTGCTCTAAAGCCTTTTATGATAGGGAAGGAATTTGTTATATTTTCTGGATTCATGCTTTATAATAATCGGGGGAAAATAAAAACGTTTTGTTCTGCGACTCCCCATATACATATTGCACACTAAATCATAAAGAGCCACAGCTTAAAATTTATAAATATTTTAAGTTTCCTCGACAATCGGTTCTACGCCCTCAAACGACTCAGAGTTCAACGAACACCGACTAAGGATTGTCAACTCAGCAACACCAGTTCTTCAGTTATCACTGCTACAACAATAATAACACAAAATTTTCCAAAATCGTTTTATTTCCTTTAAGCCAGTTTACATATGAAATCTCAAATGACCACGAAAATTTTGTTACCGTCACTGTCTTTAATATTTGTGGAACTCAACCATGTTTTTAGAAGCAATTGTTTGCCTCTCCTGAACATATTTAAATTTTGAGTTGTGACTGAATATGATGTAGTAGTCGATATATAAAAAATAGATTCGATGGTTTTCTGAAGATTTTCTTATAAAACTATTTATGATTTTTGTTTGTTTAGTTTTGTCTTTTTTTTTTAAATTTATTTAGGTATTCATGACTCAGGAATTTAATTAGTATTTTTTTGCGCAATAACATCACAAGAAAATTAAAAAAAAGAACAAGTGAAAGTGCTATATTCAGCTATGGCGAATATTATATACCCTTCGCCATGGTTGGAAAAGAACAGAAAATTGTATTTGAGTTAAATTGTATCCACCTAACATGTTTTATATGGAGACTATAGGTACTACCCCTAAAGTCGAGAGGACACTTGTATGGGGGGGCCAGGAGAAATAATAGACGGATTTGGCTGATATTTAATATTAAATACTCCTTATGCATATTTGAGAAATAGATGAGTCGAATTTTGTCAATTTAGCTTATACGGTATGGGCGCTATTGTGCCAAAATCCGGGAGCATATTAATATATGCGCTAGGTGAAATAATGGGTCCATTTTGCTGATTTTGAAACCTAAATAAATTTCATACACTGAGAATTTTGAGCCAAATTATAACGTCTTTTAAATAAAAAAACGTATTTAAAGTTTGCAGATAAGTTGGAAATCTGATATCTGTTCATCCAATGCCGAAAAAAATTGTCATTATGAGTAGATTAATTGTAGCGAACACTGTGTGGTATGCAAAAAAAAAACACCCTGAAAAGAATACTATTTATTTGTTAAATTTTTTCATTTGAAATGATAATGCTAGAAACAGTTATTTATACCATAATACGTAAAAAAAAGAAGTTAAAAACAAAGAAATTTTTGTTAATATAGTACGTAAATAAATAAATATGTTTTTTATTTATTCAACAAAATTTAATTCCGCATTTAAATAGTATCGAATAAGTTTATGTTGTACCACGGTACCAATAAACTCTGTACAAAAAAGGTACAAATGTATTACGATTTCCATCCCTGACTCCAATTGGAAAGAATGTTTCCTGAAATCATGATTTTCAACGATGATGCTATATGTTATTCGGATCGCTAAAAAATTGGCTACCTTAAGGAAACATTTGAATGGTACAATCAATTGATTATCATCAATCGTACGATTTAACGTCATTGGTTTAAAGGAACAAACCAGTAAATTTGGGCGGTTGGAAAAAATACCATCTGTGTAAACCATTGCAAGATATTACCATCTCAAATGCTTTTTCCCAAACTTTTCGGGAAAACGGAAAAAATGCTAAAAATTGAAGTTTTTAGGAAATATAACAAAATAGTTCCATTGATTTTCATATTTTGCTATACAAATATTCAAACTCTTAAGACTTAAACTTTTCAAACTTTTCACAATTTCAAAAAAATTACATAAATAAGAAAATAATGGAAAGCAACAGTTGCAAAATGGCCATTGGCAAAAGTGTGGATTAACCCTACGAATAACCACTGGATCTATAGGACCAAAGTTCGTCCAATATTTCTACACGCAGAGAAAAAATATGTTTAAATATGGTCACCTCCAACAAAACTATTTTTAAAGACAATTGCAAACATATTTTGTTTAAATTTAACCATACTATTGTCACCGACAAACATATTATTATTAAATTAGTCCTCCATCAAGAAGGCACAACCATATTATGGTTGCCTCCGAACATCTTTTGGTAAGTAATAACTAAAATATGTTTAACATTTATAATAGCATGGTCTGACAGAATTTTATCCGACATAAAAAAATATCTGAAAAATCTGTTATCAATGCAACACTATCACATCAAAAAGATACAAGAAAAAATGTTTTATGTAAGATGTGATATTATAATTAAAATAAATATTGGAATTAAAGGAAATTATATTTTAGTTTGCCTGTTGGTCCCGATTTCCGTCAAATATTTGTCAAGTAAGATAAAATTTTTAGTATCACAACATTTTTATATTAAAAATTTTTCAAAAGATTAAGTTAATTTTTCTTATTATACGACGGCTCACACTTTTTTACTTTATGAGCACAGACGATTGTTTTCGACAAATCGTACGACTGAATAGGATGTCGTAACGTAAGCAAATACCTTATGAAAATAGCTTTACTTTGGGATTTTAAAAATATCATCATATTAACGATATAATAAATGATATTTAATTTTAATTAAAAAAATGATCAAAAAACTTTGCCGTTTCAAACAATGATTAATTAAATATAGTTTTAATTAAATATAGCTCAGGTTTTGACAATTCCCAAGATCATTTAAATCAATTAAGATTTTTTGTTATTTAATTAATATTTTAATTTAAAATTTATTTCAAAACAACTAAAATGTTAATTAAATCAAAAATTTTTTTTTTTAATTTTCTTTCAACTAAAAAATTAATTGATTCAATAATCACATTAATTAAATTAAAATACTTTTAATCCAATTTTTTTAATTGACAAAAACTACTGATAATATTTTCTGATATCATACAATTACTGAAAAAATATATTAATTAATAATTTTTTTTCTTCAAAATTCATAACAATTTTGTTTAAAAAACCGTTATGGTGCGTTGTTGTATAGTTCTTTTCATTTTAGTTTTTAATCAATACACAGAAAATCAATCAGTTGTAAACATAACTTTTATTTTAAGAAGTTCTAGCAAATTGATACAAAATTCATCCACGGTAACACTGTTTCTTCATTTGTCATTTTACTTGTTGCAAGCGTCAAAAATTTACTTACAAGCAAATTCTCTTGCAACTCGAAAAATTTTATGGTGTAAGTTCATGTCCATTCAATGAAACATTTACTTCAAAACATTTGATTTCGTTGGTGAATGGGAAAGTGTAAATGGAAAAGTGTATTTTGTTTCACGTATAAGCAGTTTTGGTGAGCTTGTTATTGAAAGAAAGAAAGGAAAGATAGAAGGCATACAAAACGCTTAAAAAAAGTTTCATTGTATGTCCACGAACTCAGTTTCAAATAAGAATTAAAGAAAGTTTCTGCAGCAAATGTTTCATAAAATCGAGAGGGAATTAAGCCTGGTACTCTGGTCAGTATTTCGTGCGAAATGTTGTTGAACTCAATGTAAAAAAAATTCTGTGAAACTACTCTATTTATATTACGAAAAACATTTGAAATGTTTTTATTTTATATTTTTATTTTCCGTACGAAACAAATGAGGCTCATATTATTTCGCACGGAATTTTAAGCAACAGCTTTATTTTGTATTTGTAAAGTGGTTTTTTTAACAAGCGTTTCACAAAGAAAACTGAAAAGTGCTAAAATTAATAAAATAAAATTTTTTTGTTTTTTGATTTGGGAAATTATAAAAATAATATTGTTTTACTATTTTTAATGACAATTAAAAAAAAAACATGATTTTTTCGCAAAACAATGTTGTATACTTGCAACTAAAGAAACGTTAAGTTTTGAAAAATCGCGAGATAAGTAATATTGATACATGCCAAAATTTTCGAGCCAGGTCAAGCGATACAACTTGTGCCTAAACGATAAAACATTATAAAAAAGGTTCTTAACTTCAGATGGGACCTGCGAACATCATATTGCTAAGGCGTTAAATATAAATAACAACCCTCGTAGTATTTAAAAAAATTTTATTTATCGAACAAAGTAAATAGACTCTATACAAATATATTATTGAATACATCCGTTTCTTCAAATTATAATAAAATCTCTTTTTTTAAGTATAAATAGTTGTTTTGAAGTTAAATCTTAATTCAGTCGGTTCTTAAACGTTACTAAAGATGAAGGTGCTTTTCAAGAATTTTATTAAGCATTTTGTGTTTCTAAATCTTATAACTCGAATTCTATCCCAAACGTGTAATTTAAAGTTATTTAAAATAAATTGGGAGGATGAGTGGAGTTTGATTTTAATTACGGACAATCAAAATAATTATCGATTGCAAAGAGATCTTACAGTGCCAGTGAATCATGAAATATTTATGCTGTGTAATAGTCAATTGCCTCTGGAAAGGGTTTCATGTTTACCTAATAGCTCTTTTGATGCCACTTTACCACCAGTTTTAAACAAATGCAATAAGGATAAAAGTACACAACTAACCATGTGGCCCGAATTTCAGCCATATTGCCCTTATGAGCTTTATAAAATTGGTTTTTTTTTTAAAGCTTTTCCCTGCCTACAATTTGTAGAAACTTATCGAGTGTGCTTCGATCCAAACAATTTGACAACACTTTTTACCATTCATAAGGCGTATCCGCAGGGTAAGCGATTAATTCTACGCACAAAAAAATCAATATGGTCACCTCCGAAAAAACTAATTTTATCGAAAATTTTTAAACAAATTATGATTAATTTAACCATATTATTGTCACCGGGCCACCATATTATGGTAAAATTGGTCCTTCATCAAGAAGCCACAACCAAATTATGGTTGCCTCCGACCATGTTATGGTTAATAATAACTAAAATATGTTTAAAACTTATAATAGCATGGTTGTTTTTTATCCATAGCACGTTGCTCTTGAAAAAGAGGAAAACTCTATTGTTAATGTAAAAACAAATTATTCAGGCCTGTCACAGAAATCAATTTCGATCGAAAGTGATTTAGTTTTTAGGGAAGCAAGATACGAAATCAATTCCCCTGTCGATCGGAATTGATTTATATGTGATTGTCATATTTAACCATAACGTTTCTAGAGGCAACCATAACATTCTTGTGACTTAACATAATATGGTGGCCCGGTGACAGTAATATGGTTAAATTAACCATAATTTGTTTAAAAATTTTCGTTAAAATTAGTATTTTCGGAGGTGACCATAATGAAAAAAGTTTTCTTTTCCTGCGTGTAACCGCAAGAAGACTGATCATAATATCTGCTCGAAAACGAACTTAAGTCCTTTTCGACTTATTGTCATCATCAGTTCTTAGAAATTAGAAGTGGCATAAGGTTTTAATACTATTTTGACTTTTATCTTATAGGTGGCGGTAGCCCAACATCATTAAAATTTGATCCGGATAATTTTTTCCACGGGGATTATTTCACGGCCTTTACTCGTGCATCGATTTTTAACAGATTCGAAAAGCTTTTGGGCAAGAATCAAACATACATGAGTGCTTCTAATGTCGATCATATAATTGATCGTGGACAGTTAACGCCTAGTGGCGATTTCACATTTACTAACTTAAAAAGTTCCACTTTCCAAATGATAAATGTAATACCAAAATTTAAGACAATCGGTGACGGCAATTGGAAAACAATAGAAGAATGGACCCGGCATCCTTCTTGTACGCCTACCAAAGTATATACTGGAGTTCTATACATACTAAAATTACGAAATCCTCAAGGGATGTGGGTGTCCATGTTTTTGGCAGATGGTAGTAAAATCCCTATACCAATGTGGATTTACAAAATAGTACAAGGCTGTGAAACTGTTATGGTATTTTTGACTTTAAATAATATTTATCATCAAGGTAATGTTACCGTACCGCCATTGCTGTGTAAGCAAATACCATGTCCTGTGCCCTTAAGAGAAGATGTTAAAAACGGCCTGACATTCTGTTGTAGCGCTAAAGAGTTTATTGAGAACAATGTTCCACATTTAAGGGGATTTTTTAAAACTAATTTGTTGTATGGTTAATAAAGAATTATATGTAAAATAAAGATAAAATGGTTTTTTGTTTTAATTAACTTTGTGGTGTTGTGTTTCCGTACCAGTGTTGCCAGCTTAGCCATTTAGTGGCTAAATTTAGCCATTTTTCATCCCGTTTAGTCATGAAAAAATCAATTAAGCCATTAGCCATTTTTATTTAGCCAAATGTTCTTTAAGTTTTTAAAATTTGTAGACAAACAGATGTTATAAATGTAGCATTAGTTGTGTTGTTCCGTTGAATTTTACCTAATTAGTTAACATAAATGACTTTTACAATAAAAATAAATAAATTTGATTAATAATTTGAGCTGTTCTTTATTTAAAGATTTTTTCTTATGTTAAGTTTTTTGTTACTAAAAATGTATTAATACAAACAAAATAATCCCTGATGAGCAATTTCAGTGTAGTAAATAAATTTTGTAAGTTTTTTTTATTAAAATTTATCTTGTTCAGCCATTTTTTAGCCACTGTTTAGCCATTTTTTTTACAAAACATTTAGCCATTTTTAGTACTCGAGAGCTGGTATCACTGTTCTGTACCTTTTGTTTAATGGCTGTTTTGTTTAATATTTTTCTTTAGAGTTACGTTTCCAAAGCTTTAGCAATTGGCATATACTATTGTCACTATTTATTTATTAAATTTTTTATATTGTTGCTGATATAAATATCGGTACTTTTATTTAGAAAAATCGTATCTAACATACAAAATTTGTTTAGTTTGAGACATAAAAACTGATAAATTAAAAATAAAAAAGGCTTGTGCATAGACTTAGAACTATAAGAAATGTAAGAAAGGTCCTACATTTCTTATAGTTCCTCTTAATATTTTTTTTTTATTAAAAAATTTAAAAAAAATTATGTATTTTGTACAAACAAACTTAAAGTTAAAAATCATAATTCCTAAAAATAAAAAATCTTCATTTGAGAAAAAAATCATATTTAGGTCAAAAAATCATCTTTCTGGGAACGATGCATTAAGCGCCTTTTCAAATGTTTTGTAATTTTAAATAACTGTACAACAAAATGAAATTTTTTTTCAAAATAACATCGTTCTGCCAACTGATTCTTATAGAGGGGTCCAAAGAATACTTATACGTGCTTCGGCGTTTTAAAAGTTTACATCTGAAACTTATTTTTCGGCCTTTTTAAATTTGCACCCTTTTGTAGTAAATAAACTTAGAAAATCGTGTGATACTTAGATTTTTGATATACATATAGTGTCTTAAGAAGATTTATTAAAAACATTACAAGAAATATTTTGTTGGTATGCATTAACCCTCTTACTATCCTTGAAATGGGTCTTTTTGCAATTTTCATTACAGTTTCCGGAGATGAGCCCTTTTCGAAAATAATTTTTTAGTTTTTTTGGTTTTAGTAGCAAAACGCTATCTTTGGTGAATGCAATTTAATGAAACACAAGAATATTCCGATAACCTCTTACGTTTTAATATATATTTTGCACTTTAAGATAAAGTTAATCTTTAAAGATTCGTTTATGAACTCAAACATTTTAATAAAAGTAAACAACATATTTACGGAAAGCCTTTAAATATAAAGGAACAATAAGAACTCTTCGGTACATTTTTATCTATTTTTTAAGATTACAAATTAAAAATATCAAAAACCTGTGAATACATATTGATTGGCCGTTGCAAAATGTCTTCATAACAATTTTGGAAATCGGAAATCTGTATAAAATTATCCTCCAAGCAGCTGGAATCATTCATTTTCAAAATGAAGTTAAAAAATCTGTATTAAATTATATTTTCCTTCTGAAACGGTGTTCACTATTCAGATTTTTTAATAAAACATATTCGAAACTTACCACTCACTATAAAAATTTTGAATGTTTTTGATTCTATTGCTAACTAAAACACACATAATAAATATTCTAAATAAATGAGCCCTTTTCGAAACTAATTTTATTAAGCCACCCGCTTTTCACCGCTATGGAAGGGGTATATATACTCGTATAACCATTCGTTCTCACAGTATATCGGTCTATAAGTGCACCTCCAAAAACAGCAAAAAAAAAAAATCCTTTTCCAAAAATTTGTCCCTGAGCCCTTTTCGAATTAAATGATTGAATTGTGTTGATGAAAAACACTCCGTAAGTGAAAAAAGAGCGCAAAAATTTGTTGCTCGTGTAAAATATTTATTAGCAAGAATTATTTAATTAAAAAACGTAAACGAAACAAAAAAAAAAGTAAAATTTATACTAGCAAGAATTATTTAAACAGCTGTTTCATATTTTTGTTTACCAATCAAATTTTTTTAAAATTTGTATAAAATGTGTATGTGGATATAGGCACTTACATTCACTAACAAAGCTAACGGTTATGTTCATATATTTGTAAACCTGTATGAGTAAAAGAACTTTCCAACTTTTGAATAACCAACAGACTATATCTTTTTCCATTACCAGGTTTTTATTGCCTCGGTGGGAGTAGAGAAACGACTGCCCAGATAGTGATTATTATTTCCAGTACATATAGCATATATGGCTTTGTTAATCTAACCCTGCAGCCACACGATCAAGTGTTGCTTTAAAGTTTTTTACACAAAAATTTAAAGCTGTACGCAATTTTAAGGCATTTTATTTTGAAAATTTCATTTCTTCAAAAAAAAAAACTTATAAAAGGAATCGGAAAAGATGACCACTTAAATTATAATTAGCTGTTTTCTTGAACGTAAATTGAAACACTCACCTTGAAAGAGAAACTGAAAGCAAATACGTTTAAATTTCAAAAAGTAAAAACCCCAAAAATTTATAGTTTTTTCAGTTGACAAAGATAACCAAAATGGAAATAAAGTACCCAATTACACATCGAGAAAAAGTAGCCAAAGTTGGTTAAAAATAAACAAAACGGCAACGCTGGCAAGAACAAAAATTTTTCGGCTATAAAACTGGAATAACCATTAAGAGAAATTCATATTACTGTTTCAACCAATTTCTACATCTTAATATTACACTCAGGACAACAATTGTTATTATGAAAAGTTTCTGCCTACACAAATGTCAGTAAGAACCAGACTAGATCGATCGGCTTCAGAGTAACAATATTTGAGGCATTTAGCTTGTGTTATGCAACAATTATAAAAGAGCTTTTAAGAAATATTCGACAGATTTTCTAAACTGTCACTTGAAATAAATAAAACAATTTTTTCGTCTCCCTAGTTACAACTGATAAGAGGCAAATAATTAAAAATTTTGCCTGAGAGCAGTAGAAACAGCAGTCCTAGAAAAGAAGATGATTATTTTATTGTGCTTGTTAACAGGGACACAGCACTACGTAGGATTTAAAATTTGGAGTGAGAGTTTTACAGCATCCTAAATCATAATATAAAAGAGCTTACCATTATTGATAGCTAAAGATAATTTAACACCAGTTTGTGATTAACAGGAACGCACTGAATGTTTTTTTATCTGGTTATATTTGTTCTTCAAGTAAAGGTTGCTTTCTTAATTTTTGAAGAAATATTGTCCGATGAACTTACCAGCGTGTAAACCCCAACAAACGGTGCATTTTTCTGGATATAATAGATTCCGTAAGTTCTGTTGTGGATTGGTCTCACTATATTTGGCAATTTGGTTTATTTGGAAACTTTTTCAAACTTGAATCTATTAATGATGATTTTCCAGAGAATACTGATCATAAATGTCTAAAAGTGAGGAAAGTATGACAGTTCGTTTGACGGCTAACACCTTCGTAATATTGATTGGGCTTTTTTCGAATTTTTTTTAATTGGTGCATGGTTTAATATTTGTTGTTTCAATTTTTTTCTTATAAAAAGGTTTTCTTATCAGTGATGGAAAATTCAGTACTTTGGTACTTTTTTCAGTACTTTTCCATTTCAAAAATACCATGGTACCCCCACGTGAGTTTTAGTACTCTTTTCTTGTTATGCTCCTTTTTTTGAGAAATTTAGCGTTTCTATTTTTTTTAACATTGACAACATTGCCTACACAAAATTTAATGTTCTTTTTTTCATTCATGTTAAGCCAAATTAAGAACAAAAGGGACGAACTTATGTGTCCTGTTATTTTACATATTGCTATAGCAATTTTAATCTATTTTTAGTCAATACCCCATTCATCAGCAGTTGAGGCACGTTTTACAAACTTTTTCAAGTTTAATTAAAATTAAAGATCTATTAAAATCAAATGATTCTTGTTGTTACAATTATAATATTACCAATGATCTCATTAAGTAAATTAAACAAATTGCCTAATGATCTCATTAAGTAAATTAAACAAATTGCCTAACAGTCTTACCGCCCTTTTTCACGACTTACCGATAGCTAAAGGTAGGATTTTATTGGCGGTATAAAAAGTGTTCCCTTATTAAAACTTTTCTTTAGCCTATAAAGTAGTATGAACCTTCCTTTAACTAATCGCTCACTTTCGGTTAAAGTAAGGTTGGAATAATGGAACACTTGTTATACGGCCGATAAAATCCTCCCTTTAGCTATCGGTAAGTCATGAAAACGGTCCTTAGACATCTAAACGTCTGTACCTTATAATATTCAATACATATGTATGCACATACATACATACATATGCATTTACATAAATGTTAACATCAAATATGAAAAAAATTTTTAGTTTCTTAACCAAAATATTATATATTTTTTTTATTAAAATGAATTAGTTTTGTAGTTTTATGTATTATTGTTTTTTCGTTTTAAGTTTGTTTTTCAATAAAAAATATGTTTGAAAAAGTACCAAAATATTGTAAAAGTACTCTTTTGCTTGGTGGTCAGTACTAGAGATGAGCGATATTTCTGTACCTGTGATTTAATCACTGTTACTGAAAAATCACGAATCACAGTTGTGACCAAATTTGTTAAGTAACAGGTACTTGCTAAGTCGTTCTTTTCGTTTTTTTGTTACATACACAAATTTTTGATATTTCACTGTTTGTATGGGTAATAGCGTTTTTTCAATGCAATAACAAATAATGTTGCTCTTCCTTTTATTCGCTCGCCTACGTTATTAGTATTTCTTTTTCATGTGTATACATAGAGTTCAGGGTTGTCAGTAGAGATGAGCTATAATTCTGTACCTGTGATTTAATCAAAGTTACTAAAAAATCACGACTCACAGTTTGACCAAATTTGTCAAGTAACAGCTTCTTGTTAAGTCGTTATTTTCTCATTTTGTTCCATACACAAATTTATGATATTTTACTGTTTGTGTGGGTAATAGCGTTATTTGCATGCAGTTACGAATAATGTTGCTATTTTTTTTATTGACAGCAAGAAATCCACAATGTTTTTGTACATAATAAAAATACCTTCCTTAAAGAACTTTATTTGTAAAAATACTTGTGTTAGCGCATATCTTCTTGTTTTTTAGGTTTTGAATCTATTCACTTGATTCGTGCAATAAAAAATTAAACATATGCTAGAAAATATAGTATACCTACTGGTTATATTTTATGATAACTATAAAAGAACTGCAAACTAACAATGCGTGATCACAATCACAGTTTTAAAGAACAGTGATTTTTAAATCACATTCACTAATCACGGTGTTCCTTAAAAATCACGGGATCGCTCATCTCTAGTCAGTACCATCTCAATTTTTAAGTTTTCCATCACTGTTTCTTATACATAATCCTTTTTATATTGACACATATGAAAAAAGACACGGTGCTTTTGAAATAATTTCTTAAAAGTATTTTTTATGATATAAGATGTTCATATATCCATTATCTACTGTAATTAACTATTAAACACAAAGTCTATTTAATTTTGTAATACGTTTAAATGAAAAATTATCTTTCTAGGTCATTAACGAATTGCACTCCCCTAAGGATCTTTACCAAATTCAAATCTCAATTTTTCATCGATTACAAAACACTGGTAAGTTAATAATATTATCTATTTTACACACAAATTTTGGAAAAATTTTATAACCTCAGCGCAATTAAATATTAACTAACAAATATTCTAAACCATTAATTCAAATTTTTAATATTCATTGTAATCAGGGACCGTAACAGTTATTTATTTTTTCATAAAAGTCTGATGATAACAGTTATTTTAAGATTTTTATATTTTCGATCAAAAATTACATTTATCTTATGATTTTTATTTTTTCGAGCAAAAATAAAAATTATTCTTTAAAGAAATATACGTATTATAATTATTTATTTGACTATAAATATTTATTTTAATGTGCATCAGATATCCCAATGATGATTACATATTTAAATAAATATTTAAAGACAATTCAATAATTATAACACGTACATTTCTTTAAAGAATAACTTTTATTTTTGCTCGAAAAAATAAAAATCAAAAAATAATTATAATTTTTGTTCAAAAAAATAAAAATCATAAAATAACTGTTATTTTTGATCGAAAAAATTAAAATCAAAAAATAACTGTTATTTATGTTCAAAAAAATAAAAATCAAAAAATAACTGTTATTTTTGTCCAAAAAAATATAAATCAAAAAATAACTGTAATTTTTGATCGAAAAAATAAAAATCAAAACTTTAAAAATCATAATATTTTATCATAGAAAAGTTCATATGGATCAATATGGTATACTTGAATCAGTTTTCCAGTATTTACTTCTATATGCTTTTTTTGTTTTAAAATTTCAAAATAACTGTTATTTTCGGTCCCTGATTTAAAGACAACTCATTAATTATAACACGTACATTTTCTTAAAGAATAATTTTTATTTTTGCTCGAAAAAATAAAAATCAAAAAATAACTGTTACTTTTGTCAAAAAAAATAAAAATCAAAAAATAACTGTACTTTTTGATCGAAAAAATATAAATCAAAACTTTAAAAATCATTATATTTTATCACAGAAAAGTTCATAAGGATCAATATGTTATACTTGAATCAGTTTGCCAGCATTTACTTCTATATGCTTTTTTTGTTTTAAAATTTCAAAATAACTGTTATTTTCGGTCCCTGATTGTAATAAATTACGATATGATCAATCTTTTGCTCCAAAAAACCACAGCAACTAAATGCCACAAAAAGATTTTGAAGTACATCACCCAACTTGTTTTTTATTTTTCCCTACATTTTCGTTTTAGAATAATTTACACTTTTTCGTCACACAACAAGAAAAAGAAAAAAAATATTTGTCCATATCCTCCTCCATTCATGAGCAAAAATTTTAAAAGTCCGACACAATAATTTAGTGTAGTCTGCAGCGCAGAGTGGTGGCGTATCAGCAATGACTACTTTAATAACGCTGTTAATTAGTTCAGCAATTTTATTTAACTATACAATTTTATTTAATTTTTGCTCTGAATTAAAGTTGCAATATTAGATAAAGTTTTTTTTATAAGAGATAAATTGTCTTTTGTTAGCATAATGTTGACTCGGTGTTAACCGGCCGTGAGTGTAAATTTGCTTCTAAAAATTAAGATCATTGTACTATAGTTTTAAAATATCGGGTGATTCATCGGTAGGTTTGATTTATAATGTACAATAAAACACATACATTTTTTTAATGAACTTAAAATTTTTTATTATCTGTTAAAAGAACAATTTATGGCATTTACTGAATTGAATTGAATTACCCCTCCTCAATCTTCTCACCCCTCCCACCAATAAACTTAAGAATTGCTGCAACAAAAATTGTTAGTCTGGACGTTACTACAGATCTCGCGTGACTCATATCAAACTGCTTTGTCATTTTGGTTCAGTATCGTTTGGGAAGTAATAATGGAATTCTTCAGCAGTATTTCGAAAATCAGCGTTCTGTGAGAAATACTTTTCGTGCGATTCAAGGAACATACGATGCGCATAATCGACCTACTGAAACCACTATTGCCAACACCATTCGCAAATTTGAGTCACAATTTACATTTTACGGGATGGTACTAGACTGGTTTGACCACAAGCAGCAAGAAGGAAAGTAAATATATCAGTTGTAGCTGAAAGTGTAAGCGAAGACCGCGACGAATCGATTCTTCATCGATACCGTCAATGGTAACCGTTATCGCACCATGTTAACGGACTATCTGCTTCCTAAAATTCAAGCGCATGGTATCGGTGAGCTTTGGTTTCATCAATACGGTGCTACGAGCCATACAGTGCGTGAAACAATGCCCTTGTTAAGAAATAATTTTAGTGAACACTTAATTTCACACTTTGCTAAGGAAAATTGGCCACCTAGATTGTGTGATATCACACCTTTGGACTATTTTCTCAGGGGATATGTAAAGTCTGAGGTCCTCAGGAATAAGCCAGCTGCGATTAATGCTTTGGAAGCCAACATTACTCGTGTTATTCGCCCAAAATTGGAGCTTCCGAATGGACCACCTCGTACACGCAGAGAAAAAATATGGCTGGGCATGGTTACGGCATTTACACTATGTTTATTGTTTCCATATATTGCTGTCGTACACAAAATATTGTTATTTTTGTTTAATATCAACAATATTAAAGTTACTGTAAACATGTCAATGTTTATCGCCATTATAAATTTAAGTATGGCAATTATAAACGTAAAGGGTATACTGTATTAATTGTATTAGTAAAGTGGTCATCATGTAAGTAAGTACCAGAGTATAAACAAATCAGAAACAAAACAAGCGAGTTAAAAAAGTGGAGTCAGTCAGTTGAATAAATGTACCTAGCGAAAGTTGTATCAAAAAGAGTTTTTTCCAAAAGTTGTCATTAAAAGTTGTGTATAATTAAAAGTTGTTCTTAGAAGTTGTGAAATGTAGAAACCTACGGAAAATTGAGTAACTAAATTCGTCTAAACAATTAAATCTATACATTAAAATTAAACTTAAATAATTAAATTGTAATAACTAAACCTAAGCTACTTAAATCTAGTGCGAAGAATATTACATATTTGAAAATTTATTACGTACAACTAAACACGCCAGTCAACATTTGTATTAAAAAACAAAAAATTAAATTTTTTTTTCATCCGTACACTTCTTTATTACAACAAACACAAAGCAAATAAATTTTTTTTATAAATCACAACAGGAGACTATCAAATAATGAGCCATCAAATAAGGCTATGTTTACACCTATTAAATATTTCACATCCTAAACGGAACCACTAGTAGAGATGAGCGATATTTAGTCACTGTTACTGAAAAATCACGAATCACAGTTGTGATCAGATTTGTCAAGTAACAGGTACTTCGTTCATTTTGTTTTTTGTTACATAAAAAAATTTATGATATTTGACTGTTTGTGTGGATATCCCAGAAAATACTTAACTTACAATGCTACTTTTAATGACTTCCTGAATTCATTACTTTGTAGCTTTATTCGCCACTTCTTGCCTTATTATTTATATATTAAATAATAAGTTTCTTATTATATCTTAAATAAGTCATAATTATACATAAGAAAAGAATTCTTTAATATAATGACTTAAACAAGTTATTATTATATGATTTTAAAGAATTATTTGAATCAATTTGCAATATAGTCCATTAATATTTGTTAGATATACGGTAATATTATACAATTTCAAGAATAATTTCGATGTGAAATACATGGAAAATCCAAAAATCAATCAATTGTATGTAAATATATACATAAATATGTTCCAAAATTATTCACACAATCAGGCCAATTATGAATAAAAATTCCCCGGGAGTTTTTTCCCTTTACCCATTTTTGCAATATAATTTAAATAGGAAAAATGGGAGAAGGAAAAAAACTCCCGGGGAATTTAAGTCATAATTTAGGTGAATATATTTTTGTTATCAGAATACTAGTAGTGATATCAATCTAATGTTAACAATTTTTTTTTTTGAAGAACATAATCAGGCCTGTCACAGAAACTGTTCGGAATGGTATTTTTCGGAATGGTATTTTCATTTCGATCGATGTTCGTGATTCCGACAAATTTTAATTTTGTTATTTCTTAAGTTAAATGTGGCAATATTGTGCAAACCAAACAAAAACTTTTTCGAAAAATTAAAAGTGATTTCATTCCGAGAATTTCTATCGGTTTTCTTTTTCTGAAGAAGCTTTCTCGGAATTAAAAAAATTTTGAACGAAATTGATTTCTGTGACAGGCCCGTATATTTACATATATTTAGACACACATTGTTAGTACAGTGTTAGAGCTATACATGATTTTGTGCAGCAAAAGCACTCTTTATTAAGTATTTTCTTACATTTCGAAAAATTTATTTTGCGTACACTTTTGTAAAAAAATTCCATAAGATTTCAGAGCAATTTTAATTAGTGTTTTGACCTTTTTTAAAGTAAATTTGAAAGTATTTATTTCTTGTCTCTTTTTGTAACTACTTATTTTTATACAACTTTTAAGTATAAAATAAAGGTGTTATTTTTTAGGTTGTAATTGGCCAAATTATAAAGGATTACTTTTGGGACATCGAGAACAAAAATGAGTACTTTTTCTAGTAGAAAAATAAGTACTCTTTTCCTCAAGTTCTCATTATTTTTCTGCTTAATTTGTAAGCAAAGTTTTTTGCTGGGTAATAGCGTTTTTTGAATGCAATGGCGAATAATGTTGCTGTTCCTTTCCTTCTCTCCTCTATCTTATTAGTATTTTTTTAAGCCAAAGTTTATTTGTTGTTTCTTTGCAAAGTACTTACAAAAGCTCATGCGAAAGATCGCGCATTGTAAATATAGCTTGGACGCACTTGCTATAAAAGAACTGTGAACAAACCGTGATCACAATCACATTTTTTTTAAATCCCGTTCACTAATCACGATGTTCTTTAAAATCATGGATCGCTCATCTCTAACCACTAGTTTTATTTAATAATGATTTGCTTTTGCAAAACGTTTGGCTAGACCAAGCATCATTTTACAGTTTCTAAATTACATTATACAAGTATCTTCTTACAAATAAAATTAAGTAAATCAATAGAATTTGTTAAAAACAAAGCTCTAGTTTGATCAATTCGTTTTAAAACATATAATGTAGAGATTTGATTTCAGAGAAAAATTTATACTATATAAAATATTGTTGATCCAAAAAAATGCATAGTCTTCTTAAACAAAGTCACGGTTTCTTGTTAAGAAAATATTTCCAGCGTTTAATATAGATTTTTAAAAGCTTGATAATGAATGGCGCCAGATGGACTCTTAGATTTCGATAAATATAAGCTTCATAGTGATTAAGAAGCCGAAGTTTATTGAAAAAATATATACAAACGAAAAGATATGGATCTAATATTCAAAAAAATAATAAATTTTATTTTATATTGCCACTTTCAAATGCTTTAGTTGGGAGAATATTTAGGGTCCTTTACAGTTGTAAAACTGATTAAAGAAGCAGACTGTTGTCTGAAACCATAAAGGATGTTTCTTAAAGCCCACAAAATTGTAAAAAATAGCACAAATTTTTTTTAAAAGATCAATTCATCGCGTTAACATTAAAAAACGTTTTCGAGCATATGGGTACCACTGCGGCTGTTTTTGACGAAACGCATTCTGGACGTCCAATTTTGGGCCAATTTTTCGAGGACTTATTGTTGCTGTTTTTTCTGCATAAACCAGTGACTTCACGTAGCCCCACAGGAAATAATCGAGAGGTGTCAAATCCAATAGCACAAGCTTGGAGGCTAATTGAAAGGACCTTTTCTCTAAATCAACCTGTTTGCTTCATGTTTGAAAAAATAAGGTCCGATGATGCCACCAGCGTTAAACTGCAACAAACGTTGCATTTTTCTGGATGTAATAGATTCTGTTGTGGATTGATCTCACTCCATATGCTGCATTCATTAATAAACCTGTTTAGATGGACGATTATGCTATAAAAATCGTAAAGTCGCCTTTGCGTTGAGCGAATCGATAACTGATTTTTAAAGTAAATTTGCATAATTTGGTAGCGTTTTTACAAAATCAACCGTTAATTTTTTTTTCAGATGTAATTTTATTTAAATCGGGTAATTTTTCTTCATCTTAAGTGTAATTTTGAATTTTGCTGGTGGTAGCACTGGTTACTATTATAAAATTAAATTCTTGACTACTTTTAGGCGGCGCGAATATAACAGAATTTTTTGTTTTTATTCAAATTAGTTCTTTTTATAAGAAACGGCTAATATTCGGTTTACGCTTGTTATTGCTATTTTCTTCCGCACTAGAGCTTTCAACCGGTGTTTTCCCGCAATACGGTTGTCGTTGATTTTTTGAATGTCGAATAGTCCGGGTAATTTTAAATAAAAAACGGGCTCAGTCTTTTAAATTTGTATATTTTTCCAAAAAAAAAAAAAAAATAACTTCTCCATACATATCTCTATACATATGAACATATATTCATATCGCACTTGATCATAAAGAGAGTATTAACTAAATATTTTTTCACTTTGTGTAAAAAATTTACTCGAAATATTCTTATCTACATGCTGTAAAAATATCGTGCTATTTTGTCTCCTTTTTGATAAACAAACGGTGGGCTAAAACATTATTTTTTGTTTGCCTTTAATGTTAAATTAAAAATTATTTTGCTTCTACTGAAAATTTTTAAATTTTGAGTTAATACCCTCTGTATGATTTAGTGCGATATGTTTGTATATCAAGTAAATTTTTTGGTTTGAAACTTAATTTTATATTAACATGAACAGTCAACTGTTTTTCTCAATAAAGCAAATTAAAATCAAAAGTTTTGTATAAAAATTTTAACCGGTTTTTTTTTAAATTTCAAATAAACCCACTATTCTCAAACCGGTTTCTGGAAAATGTCGAATAATCGATCAAATAATTTGTTATACAATTTTATCATTTAATTTAGTTATTATAGAACAACGCCCATTTTAATAGAAAATAATTTTTCAGAATGCGGTGTGGATTTTCGAGGGAGTTGTAGATTTTTGGTTTCAAATCGATACAAGCCTTCCCACTGAAAGAATGATGAATTTGTCACAAAACTCCCTTTGTTTATTTTAAAAGTTTTGATTATATTTGCTAATAAAACAATATACAATTCTGCTGAACAAAATTATTGTCACGGTGGGCATAAGCTCTTCAAATTTGATTGATCTGGCCACTTTTTTATGTTCAAGCGTGAAATAGTAAAAATAACGTTGCTTCTTAAATTTTAAAGTTTTCTCATGTCACAGTGCAAATGTCAGTGTGACTTAAATTATCAAAAACTTTATTGAGTTTATTAAAAATGGGTATCAATCCGAATCTTAAAATCTCACCACAAAATTAATCAATACTTGCGCAATAAAGGCAAATCTTATGCTGAGATTGGGAAAATTATGGATAGAAATCACTACACCATTCGGAGCATCGTGCAGCGTTTCAAGAGAGCCTCACCAATTGAAAGTGCTAAACATTCAGTGCGCCCTAAATCTTTAAGCAGCCGTGAAGTCCAAAAATATCCTCAACACCGATCGCTGCCAAGACTTAGCTAACTTTTTTTTACGATAATCGCATCGTTAAAACAAATACGACGAAAATTTACCGAATTTGCTATACAATAACATTTTTAACGATATTGTCTGTCGATTAAAGTCAGTTGTTACTTTAAGCAGTTTATTTTTCGTTATCTTGGCGACAATAATTTAAGCTTTGTTTATTTAATCGATTAAGTGTATTTTAAGTTTAAAGTGGCAGACGCCAGAGTTCTTTCATACATACTACATACATACATATGGGTAAATCCATGTCAAATCTACCAAGAGTGGGACTCGAAACCTTAC